>OX438672.1:1200000-2400000 GCA_949316385.1 Globia sparganii | reverse complement strand
AGTGACGCCATCTACAATCTTCGTGTGCAACAATCTGCGCAAGCGCCACCCCGCGAGTTATCGGCACCGCAACTACAGATGACTACGTGTGGAGATTCTGCACACATATGCAACAATCCGCCTTTATAAGCAGAGCTGTCTTCGAACAAATCGTCCCACCCCGACCCTTGCTCGAGCCAGCCCGCGCCGCTGAGCCTGTAGTTTTAAATTCGTCCCTAAATAATACCGATCCAGCCTGTCCCTTGCTGCCCTCTTCCAGCGACGCCTTAAGCCGAGGTCCGAACCCCACGGGGGGTGCCCTTAGCGTGAGTCGCTTAGTTTTTAGTTAGTTTTTAAGCCCTGGCTGGAGGCCTTAACTTTAAGGCATCCACAGGAAAGTCCGGTTAAGCAGTCGACAACCTCCTACAGGTTGAACTGCGAGACGCCATTTCCAAAAAAAAAAAAAAAAAAGAACAAATCGTCAGTCACTAGCTAGAGGTTTCTGAGCTCGGTAGCCACGCAGCCAGCTCTGATCCTTAGTACGACTAGTTCCCTGCTTCGATAGCCTAGCAGTCTTCAGGAAACTAGCCAGCTAGGGGAGGTCTGAAGGGCGATAGCCACGCAGTCCCTTTCATCCCTCCACTTAGGGTTGCCTCATGATATATATATTATTGTAACGTGTAACGTAAATAAGTTAAGTTACCAATAAAGTATCATCAAGTTCAACGGGGCTTTAATTTCACCACAAGCAACCCTACAGTCACCAATAAAGGGATAAAGGGATAACCCCTTATCGTAATCATTGACAACCAACTGAGTATGATCATCATAAGCTTAGCATTCCATCTTGTATCTCATCTGTGCCCCCAGCTCATCATCTGCCGGTTGTAATATTGACTCTAACTTACATAGCTCTCATATTGAGTAAGTTGTTGCTTGTGTAAGGGTACTAGGTACGCCCGCAGATGGCGGACTTTGATTATTATTGTCGTTTAGACAATTTGTGCCCGATTTGGTGACTGAAGGAAAACATCGTGAGGAAACCGTCATGTACTAGAAACAAAAATTCGAAGACTTGTGACATCAACCAACCCGCACTGGGCCCGCGTGGTGGATTACGGCCCACTCCCTCTCACAGAGAGGAGGTCTGTGTCCCAGCAGTGGGCACACATCCGAGGGTTCTGAAAGAAATTCCTAATCCATTGCTGCATAGGTTTGAAAAATTCATCTGCTAACAACGTAAATGACGCAACGAACATAGTTGAACTGTCACAATGAAAGGCATTGCGATCAATTGCCATTTTAAGTGTGCTAAGTAACTATGAAATTACCCGGCTGGTTTTATTTGGCCGACAACTTTATACTGAGGGCAATTCTTGTAATTTGAAGAAAGTTTACAGTCTGATCTCAATCTCAATCTGTAAAAAATATACCTAATTTCCCGTTTATAGATTTATAAAATTAAACAAATCATAACCTCTTTCTTTTTGAGGTCGGTAAAAACTAAAATATGACAATTCAATTAGTGAGTAACCTACTGCAATCAATCCTTTTCCCAACTATGTTGGGGTCAGCTTCCAGTCTAACCGGATGTAGCTGAAAACAAGTATTTTACATGGAGCGACTGCCTATCTGACCCCCACAACCCAGTTACTGGGTAACATGATGCCCCTTGGTCAAGACTGGTTGTCAGACTTTCGGGCTTCTGACGACCCGTAACGACTGTCAAAGATCCAAGAATGACAGCCGGGACCAATCAACGTGCTTTCTGTGGCACGAAGGGGTCTTGGTATGTAAAGATGGTCACCGATCCACAAGCTTAGCTTAACCTCTTGTGACTGTTATACAAAGTCACGAGCCCCCTTAGGCGTAACCAACTTATTTTAAAAAGCTGTATATATAGCCTCCCCGACCGATTTCGGTCACGGTGGCCAATCTCAACGGAGATTAGCCAGGTACGTAGGAGATATTATAGTGCACAAGTGTGCGCGCAGACACAGGTGCACTCCCTCTTCCCTCAGTCCTATGGGACGGCAATCCGACACGACCGGAGAGAGATCAGGCGCAGGACCAACGGCTTAACGTGCTTTCCGAGGCACGGGGGTATTAAACCGCCAACTTCCAAACTCCGGACTGTTACTAAGAAATTCCTAATGGAAAAACTCAATAACACTTTGTCCGACCCGGGAATCGAACCTAGGACCCCACGCTCAGCAGTCGCGCTTGCAACCACGAGACCAACGGGGCAGTCAACCGAAGTGAGAAGTGAGTGTCAAAGTGTATATATACCACCCCCTTCAATACGAAAAATGATGCTGTTAATCTTCGTCCACATAAAACGGTGTCCACTAGCTCTACGGCCTTTTGCAACTGTGATACCAAAAGTCGCAATCGCGGCTTTGAATGCAATGAATGCACTCTTATTAGGCTGTGTTTACACTGACCGGAAGACGTTTCTTTCAATGACACGCTCGGACCGGCAAGTCAATAGGACATCATTACATGCCCGGGATGGGGGAAGTGCGTTTAGATGAGATAGTAGGGAGTGATTTACTGGCTATGAAAAGCCGGTACTTATACATAACATATAATTAGCCTATACTGGGACACCACGCGGGCCCAGTGCGGGTTGGTAGATGTCACATGTCTTCGAATTTTTGGTTCTAGGAGATGCCGGTTTCCTCATAATGTTTTCCTTCACCGTTTTGAGAACACTGGTGGTGAAATAATTTACACAAAGTAAAGCGTATTTCCGGGTTCGTACCCACGACCTTCAACTCGTAAATCATGGCAGATGGGACACCACTGGGACACCACTGCTCTCAATATGGTAGAAGTTTATTAATAAAAAAAGAGTTGAACTATTTTGTTAAAATCTCATCATGAAACCTTAGGTAAGTGAGCTTGAAGTGAGCCGTCATGCTGATTGACAGCTCACTTCACCGACTGGAAACACACTTACTTACACATTTTTAACGCAAAATCTCTGAGTGTGCGTCAATGTCTCGAGAAACTCGGGATGGTTCTTAATTTTTATAGATTTATGTCCTCTGTCTTGGTTAGCTTTTATTATATTATATTACTTCAGTCGATCCATGTAAAATACAGCAGCATTCAGCTGCATCCATTTAGACTAAAAACCGAACCCAACATAGTTGGCAAATGGCTAGGCAAACTGATTCATTATTTCATGCGAGCGGGCCTTAAAAGAAAGACAGAAAGAAAATAGGTACAAAAGGAAACTCAGTTCAAAATATGATAATTATGTGTATTTGAGTTTGACTACACGGTGTCAAAAACGCTCATTATTTGGAGGCAGTAAATGACAGCACCGCTTTCTTAGAAAACCAAAGCTTGTACAGTAATAAGCTTGTAAGTTGCTGGCAAGTCAGCTATCCCACGCAAACACTCCTCCATTGGTATTCACTCAGAGTCGGTCAACATTTGTCCAGAGTTGAAAGGCGCGGAATGACCATCTGCAGTCTCATGACCACTGTGAATACCAGGCAGGCATTGAAGGCAGTCTTTGATAGATTTAATACTCGATGGCAAAGGCAATGTGGGAACATAACACAACATCCTAAGGTAGACTGGTAGAAAATTCCCAAGGCATTAAGTCCGCCTTTGTACAGTTTTTACTTGTGCATAAAGTTTTAATACACATCACATGTGTGTGCCCCGAAAGGTTAGGTGGAAGTGTACCTACCACACTCACATCTTGCCAGTTATGATTTAGTCCCATATACTAGGGGACGTGAGCAGTTGATTTGTAGGTCGTGGGTTCGAACCTAGGCAAATGCTTTACTTTGTGTAAATAATTTCATCACCACTCACAAAACGGTGAAGGAAAACATCGTGAGGAAACCGGTATGTACAAGGACCAAAAATTTGAAGACATGGGACATCTACCAACTGGGCCCGCGTGGTAGATTATAGCCTACAACGGGTGTCTACAACGCCACATAAGAAAAAGCTATTATTCTGTAATTGCACCCTATCAGTCAGAATCTAAATTAAAAATCGAATGTGTTAATTGAGATCAAATTAGGCTGACAATCAACACTTTTCGAACGTCACAATTACATATACTAGTCCCCCAAAACACCCACCCTTCACCACTTCATAGTGTGCTTTCGCTGGGAAGAAGAAGTGGTGCAACAAACTCCCCAGCAACACGAAGTAACAGTTATTTCTTGAATAAAACAAGGGAATTAAGTTTGGAACCACCACGGGGTATCTATGGATATTAAAATATTGATTACAAGAAGGCGATACCTTCGGTATCATTATTTGCATAACAACACTTTATTGCCACCTTCAAGATACCCCTAACACTGTCCAAAATCATCGCTTGCCAAAATGAACCTTGTGTCGGAAACATAATGTTGGTTATTGAGTGAAGACCTTTTTGCTGTATATCAACGTACTTTCTATGCTAAAACTCGAGTGGATTGTGTTGAAGATAATTATTGTTTAGCAAAAAAAAAAAAAAAAACAGACAACGCAGTGGAGTGCAAAATCATAATTATCCACGGTAACAGGATGTGTGGCGATGACCCTGCAACCCTGTATTTTTTGGTTAGTATTATACAATGTGTAGGTGACAATAACAATAAATTAAACTTCATATACCTAATGACGTTCCCAGTCTGTATACAAAAATTCAAGCAAATATATCCAATAGTTTAGTTCCTAGATATTATTTTTCATTTTTATTAAAATTGTCTACATGATGTATCTGTTAACAAGCCAATACCGACAGGTTCGAGACATCTGCAGTTAAACACAATATGTTGCCAGCTCAATAGTTCAATAACCTTCGCCAAATTAATTATTTTTATTTTCCGATGCGAACTAATGCTTAAGCTTATGCTTAAGAAATAAGAGTCATGCATGCGAAAGTTATTACTTATGTTAATTTTTTTACAAATCTGTAAAAAAAGGGGTGCCCGGCACACTGACCTATACAATTTTTCAGGTTTCGTCCATATGTTTCTTGGGTCAATAACACAGCGCTGTTGCCGCAACTTATAAGCTGTTTAGAAAAAAACATATTTTTTTAAATTTCAACATTAGGATTTATTTGATGGTTCCTAAATACTCACATGCATTAGTGTTCTTAGTGTTTTCATTTATTGTTGTATTATCATCTCCACATTGTATAAGTACATATTTATTTTCTCAAAATAAAAAGAGATTAGCTGATTATGTGTACCTACTAATTTCAGACAGTCACACAAAAGCACAGTGTTGCCAGTTGGAAAGCCGCGACGCAACAAAAGGGTTAACCAACCCCCAACCCTCGAATGTTTGTGTTAGGCAATTATTCTATTGTCATTTTATTTATATTTCTCCAAGTTATCACGGGAATATCTCCTAATAAACTTTAAGATGGAGACGGGGCGAATTCTAAGTGTTGTTTTATGTTAATACAAAATTATAGTTATCAACGTCTAAAACTTTGATTTCGTTAATTTAAATACTTCAGAGTTATTATGTCCGTTTGTCGTGGCTTTATTGTGAATTTTAAGTTTTCTTCGAAGTTTGTTGGTGGCGGTTTAACTTACCTATTAAGGAGCATTTGTTCTCACCATTTTTTTTTTTTGTCACGGACTTTTGGGAAAATAAATTAAAATGAAAAATTATAGACTTATGTGAAGTGGGTTTGAAGTGAGCTGTCAATAGTGTCAAAACTTTGCATCAGGTGCTATGACAGCCCGCTTCAAGCTCATCTAAGTTTTCACGGTGAGATTTTTATAGAACAGACCAATTCAATCCTACTTCCTACTATCCTACTATCCTATCCTACTTCCTACTATCCTACTTCCTATCCTACTAATATTATAAACGTGAAAGTTTGTGAGGATGGATGGATGTTTGTTAATCTTTCACGTAAAAACTACTGAATGGATTTTGACGAAACTTTACAGTAATATAGGGTATACATAAGAATAACGCATAGAATACCTACTTTTTATCCCGATATTCCCACGGGATCAACACTTATGCGGGTGAAACCGCGAGGCGCTGCTAGTAATAAAATAATTTCATACGAATTCACACTTTATTTACAAACTAGCTTCTGCCCGCGGCTTCGTCTGCGTGAATTTTATTGTTCCCCCGTCGCATCGTATCGCACCTATCACTTCGTTTTCGGTTAGCGTTCTTTATTTATGCTCCGCTCCTGAGGGTCCTAGCGTGTTAAATAGCCTTCCTCAAGAATTGGGCTATCAAATGCGTTTTTTTTTTCAAATCCGACCGGTAATTCCCAGAATTAGCGCGTTCAAATAAATAAACAAACTCTTCAGCTTTATTATTAGAATACGTAGATACATCTAAGATGGCAAGCAATGATGCAGTCGAAAGTCGTCGGTTATATTAATAAATAAGGATGATTCCGGTCTTTCTTTAATCTAATAAGGAGATGACGCATTGCTGGCCGTGAACAATCTCAAACTACCAAGTTAAGAAACAACCAATCAGAATCAATTCTCGTAATTTTAAGAACGTTCAGAGTCTGATCTTAGCCTTATTTATTTATTTAATACTTCAAGCACATAAATGTACAGAAGCGGACATGATGCCATAGGAATTTTCTACCAGTCAATCTTTGGGTGATGCAGAGACAAACAGTGGTGCAATCATGAAAATTGAGGAATAGGCCTTAATCCCCAAAAATACCTCTACATTTTTGACAAGTTTTAGACATTGACTGTCGCTGAGATGAGATTGCCACTAGATTTTAACATTTTTAATTACGGGAATTTCCCCTCTAATTAAAACTAAAGGGTTGATATAGAAAAAAAATAACAAAAAAACAGTGTTTTTAAAAGTCAATTTGAACTTTATTGTTTTAAATTAAAATAATAAGTAAGCAAATAATAACTGACACCTAATCTATACTAAAATTATAAAGAGGAAATATTTGTATGTATGTTTGTAACGAATTGGCTCAAAAAGTACTAGCCCGATTTTTAAAATTCTTTCACCATTTGAATGCTACATTATCATTTATGATATTAATCAGTGCAGTGTGTGTCAGGCTTTATTTTCTTTTTTTTTTTCACTGAATCCGGGACGGGCCGCTAGTTAATTTATAAAAAAACAAAATTAAATCCTAACTTAACTAAAACTATACACAAACTAAATGAAACTGTCGAAAAATTCATTCGCATCGCTGTCGACTGATAATGTACCCAAGAGACTGGCGGCATTACCACGTTGTATGGCAATACTCAGCCTCTGGCAAAGGTAAATGTTAGCCCTTGAGTCACTGGAAGTGTCAACCGGTCCTTTCGAAATTTCCTTAAAAAGACCATGAGCACTCGGACCTCACGGCCCGAGGGTTTCTACCCCAAACGGCTCGAAAATATAATTTCCGATAAGGTTATTATATTTTCGCCGCTTGAGGTTTTCCGCAGACGCAGCAGCAGCACCAGCACAGCATGCCGAGCCAGGAAGATGGGATGGCGCAAGAGTATCAACACACGTTGCTTCCCACACTAAACGCCTATCCGACTTCCATGGAATTAAAGACATGCCGTTCGGTCTCTTGCCATCGTCGCGTGCCAAGCCATTGGGTTCTAATACAGCTGGAACGCCGACGGTGACAAGTATCATCATCTGCCATCATCTGCCTAGCCTTTTCCCAACTATGTTGGGGTCGGCTTCCAGTCTAACCGGATGAAGCTGAAAACCAGTATTTTTTCAATTCAATTCAATATCTTTATTGTGGATCATAGGTTTGTACATAATACAGGTCTTAAATAATTAAATAGATCAGCTATGTCCCGCCCTTTGGGCATACAATAGTCATGTAGGAATATAGGTAAATTATTTAACAAATTATTAATATTTCACATAAATAAAAATATAAAACCAAACAAAAGGTACAGATCAAAACAGGCTACTGAACACATAATGACTGAGGGGGATTATATTGGAGCAGTGATTTGTCCAATAAGAAGTCTTTTATAGAGTAGTAGCACTTATCTACTAACAGATCATGGAGACTCTTTTTAAATGTTTTCATTTCTGTATTTTACACGGAGCAACTGTCTATCTGACCTCCACAACCCAGTTACTGGGTAATACGACACCCCTTGGTAAGACTGGTTGTCAGATTTTCGGGCTTCTGACTACCCGTAACGACTGTCAAAGATCTACGAATGAGAGCCGGGACCCGACTTAACGTGCTTTCCGAGGCACGGACGGGTCTCGGTACGTAAAGATGGTCACCCATTCACAGACCAACCGCGGCAAGCGTAGCTTAACCTGATCGACAGACCTGTGCGGCTGTTATAATATTTAGCCACGGGCTCCTCGACGGTGACAAGTATACTAACTTGATTTTACTGTACCAGTAATTTAAAAACAGATCAAAATAAGCAGGTAGATTACAGAGCACAAGTGTAGATTATAGCACAATGTATCAATGCAGACACCAACAGTTAACAAAAAACTTTACAAAGTAACCTAACTGCTCAACTCTGGTACTTTGTTTAACTTGTCATCACTGGCTTTATTTAAGGCCGGTGTTAAGATGCTTTTACAATGGGGTAAGGGCCGCTGCGAAGTATTGTAAAACATTTTAAAGGAGTAACTATGGCGTGGCCTGGAAGAAGTGGCGAAACGACCTAGACGCATACCGCAAGGGTTAGATCGAGGTGGTTCTAGACAAGGATGCTTGGAAGAATTTCGGGGGCGTCTGGTCAGCAGTGGAACAACATATGCTAACTAAAAAAAACACTGTAGAGTTTCTTGCCCATCCTTGTCCATACGAAACTACCTATTAGGTCTGAGTCACTATGTTCTTGTTACTTTGACTATCAAAATTGCCTATTAATGGCCTTTAAATTAATGATTTCGCTTTGAGGTTTCGTTTTAGAATCACAAGAAATTGTGATGTTAAGAATTCGGGGAAATAATTGCTACTTACTGGTAGACATTTCTGGTGAAATCGTCGTAAATTGAGAAAAGAAAGAAAATATGTTTATTTGCGGCAAACCTGACGCACAGAAAGAACCACAAAACCACAAAAACAATAACAATTGAGGGATCAGTGTTGCCAACTCAATGTCGTGGTGACTTTGAGTTCATATTATAATATCCGCAAGTGTACACAACTCCTAAGAGGTTATGCTAATAAAATGATATTGTTTTCTTTAGAAAGTGCTATTAATTAAGAAGTGTCGCAGTCGCATTTTATTAATCCCCCCAAACTCGGGAAGACCTATTAATGTTGAAAACTTCTCCTCTTTAAAAGACACAAGGTGTTACTGGAGCAATAAAATACAATATTATTTATCTTTAGATAATAATTCACCATTTTTATGGCAATTCTTGAAGGCAGTTTTGTTTTTTTAAATGGAGTTATGTTTAGAAGTTTGGATGGTAGTCACTGTTACGGCAATTGCGTTTGTTGATAACTGCTATAATTTGTTAACTTGTGAAGATGGGTATTCATTTTAATTAGGCGTTTGTTTCAGGGGTTAAGTAACAGCCGCACGGGTCGATCTATCAGATTAAGCTACGCTCGCCGCGGTTGGTCTGTGGACGGGTGACCATTTTTACATACCAAAACTCTTTCGTGCCTCGGAAAGCACGTTAAGGCGGGTCCCGGCTGTCATTCGTGGATCTTTGACAGTCACTAAAGGTTGTCAGAAGCACGAGTCTGACGACCAGTCTTACCAAGGTGAAAGAAAAGATAGAAAGAAAAAGTATTTATTGCGACTTGTACAGGAGGATCACAAACTAAACTAAACACAGTCTAAATACAAATACCAAAATAAAAACTACAAAAAAAAAATTAAAAAGTAACAAAAAGAAAAATGAAACAGAAAGTCCTATACGAGGCCAAAAGGCTCCTATCTCAGCATGATGCTGCGATATTTAAAAATAAATTTCGCAGCGCTGGTATTCTGATAGGGCCCGCTGTGATGTCACGGGCAGTTACACAAATAAAAAAATAATAATAAGTTTATTGATCCAAGGATATTATAGACATAGGTTGTATACTAGTTACATGCTAAGACTTATTCAATTAACAATGGACACAAGGGTAAAAAAATAACAATTGTCTATATTAACAAAAGATAAATCCTGTCTCTTAAACTAGGGATGGCCTGTATCTTAGGAGACAGACGAAACAAAACTGCCTTCAAGAAAAGAAACAAAAATAAATAAATAACATAGATTACGTAAAATATTATCAAATAAAATATATCCGCGCCAGGCGTAACCTCCGGCGTAACCTCAGGTAGATCGTATTACCCAGCAACTGGGTTGTGGAGGTCAGATAGGTAGTCGCTCCATGTAAAATACTGGTATTTAGCTGCATCCGGTTAGAAAAAGGCTAGGCAGATGATTTCAGATGATGTTTGTTCTGTGATTTACTTTGGATCACTAGAGGATATAAATGAGGATGTAAAAGGTAAGCTCTTGAATTTTTCGGCTTTTGATAATGATTCAGGGCACATTGCTCGCAGAACAGATGGCCGATGGGGCCGAAGACGTAGCGTTGGAAGGCCTCCCACAAGGTAGGCCGATGATGTTGTGAAGATCGCAGGAACCCGTTGGATGCGGTAAGCGGTCGAAGTGGAGGTGCTTGAAGGAGAGGACGTCTATCGGCTGGAATGATAATGATGATAATTTATATATTCAAACTAGCTGACCCGGCAGACTTCGTACTGCTTCAATCGATAAATAAAAGACAATTGACTTTACATTTTATTTAGAAAACGTTTGTATGGGAAATAGAAAAGGGCTGTTTTTAGGGTTTTCCCGGGAATTATTCGATTTTTCTCACCTTTTAAACCTTCTCTAGACCTCCACGAACATTTCAAGACCAAGATAAGATAAATCCGTTCAGCCGTTCTCGAGTTTTAGCGAGACTAACGAACAGCAATTCATTTTTATATATATAAATAAGTGGATAGTTTAAAAATTTGAAGACGTCCTAAGTGTTCACAAACTGTCTCACTATATTTTCTAAGCAATCCTGTATATTTTTAACCTACTTAGCCAACAGCCGACCTACCCATTAACACAGAACCAACTAATTTTATTACGACCGAACTTCTGTTTCTAGGCTTTTTAGAAACCATCTGTCCTGTGGGGCAATAATGCCCCATTAAGTACTATAAGAAGGTTGCCTAATGAATTTAAATATCCCTGAAGCCACTCCTGAAAGCTGACACATATTCTCTCAATAACATTACACAATTAGGCACAGTCGGTTACAGCAAAAATCCATCTCGAACTTCGCTCTTAAGGGCTCTCCAGTTGATAACTCGACCACTCGCTATGTTCTTGCTACGAGCTACGAACGCTACGCTGTAGAGGTATCGTAGACACGGCTTCGTGGAATATGCTTGGGTATGAAAGTAGGAAGTTCTGTTGCCAAAATAATGCGTGTAATTATTTAAATAAAATGTTAAGAATTCTATTTCTTTATTTATTTATAAAAATAAAATTAATTAATTAATATTTTAAATTTAGTTTTTGTGGTGTTTTATGGTGAAGAACAGTCACAGTCTGATCTCAGTCTCAATCTGTCAAAAATACCTCCAATTTCCCTACATTTTGACAAGTGTTTGACATTTGTTTGTCGCCGAGATGAGACTGCGACTAGATTTTTAACGTTTTAAATTACGAGAATTGGCCTTCTGATTTCACACCTACTTCAATATCAAACTTTTAAAATTTCTTTACGAGGCTTTCGGCTACTTTGGATGAGTGTTTTTTTTTATAATGTGCCAACTTATGGCAGAATAAAAAAAGGCGTTAAAAAGAATAATTTAACTTATCGATCGTTGTTGTCTGAACCAAATAAATAATTATTTTCTTTATGACACTTGAACCACGAATTAAATTTTTAAATATTTTTATTATTTTTACTATCAGCCGTTTGTATTCTCCCTTCTCCCTTTTCACTTACGTCTATCTACTGCTCTTTGTCACCAAAATAAGAAAATAAAAATATTTATTATTATTATTTCTTCTTAGCCATCAAATGGCTAAACAATAACAGCCGCACAGGTCGATCGATCAGGTTAAGCTACGCTTACCGCGGTTGGTCTGTGGATGGTTGACCATCTTTACATAGCAAGATCCCTCCGTGCCTCGGAAAGCACGTTAAGCTCGCATCTTCGGTGCAACAAAGTCACAACAGCTCATTTTTTAATTTTACAGGAGAGGACAAGATTTTTTCACATTTATTGTCTTATGAATGGATTACAATTTCTAGTAGGTTTGAAATTTTTATATTATAAAGATTTCAAACCTACTAGAAATTGTAATCCATTCATAAGACAATAAATGTGAAAAAATCTTGTCCTCTCCTGTAAAATTAAAAAATGAGCTGTTGTGACTTTGTTGCACCGAAGATGCGAGCTGTTGCTCCCGGCTGTCATTCGTAGATCTTTGACAGTGGTTACGGATACTCAGAAGCGTGAAAGTCTGACAACCAGTCTTACCAAGGTGTATCGTATTACCCAGTACCTGGGTTTTGGAGGTCAGAGAGGCAGTCGCTCCATGTAAAATACTGGTATTCAGCTGCATCCGCCGACCCCAACACTGTTGGGAAAAGGCTAGGCAGATATTTTTTTTTTAAGCGTTGCCCTACACTAGGAATTACTCCTGTATCGTGGGTGCGTTTATAAACATTTAAACTCACATACACAAACAGCCAGACCCGGAACAACTACTTGTAGGTCATACAAATATTTGTTCCGTGCGGGAATCGGACCCGCGACCCGCAGCATGATGATTTCTTCTTTGATTTTCAAAACTGCCACATCCAAGTCTTCCGAGCTCGTCTCCGAAAAGGTGGCATTAGTGTTCCGTCAACGCATCCTCCCAGGGCTTCACTAGAAACAATAATGAGTCCCGCAGATTTCCCCAACGTGCACTACCGACCTACGAATTTGTAAAGTTATCAAATTTTCAAAACTGTATAACGCATTACGCCGCGTCGTCACGTCGGCGTGTATAATTATAATTGCAATTATTACTTTGCTCGTGACTGGATTTATTGTTGTAAGGAAAGTGGTTTCGATGTGGGTTTGTTTTATTTTATTGCTAAAAAAGGAAATAAAAAATATACTACCTGTAGTCTTGAAATTATTTTTTTTTTATTCTGTAAATAGGATATCGGAACCACTTTTACACGTCATATTATAAAAAAATAAGCTAGATGAGGTCTGCGTTTTCTATCTGACTTCTCTGAGAAGAAAGGCCGAAACATACCCAGAGCTTACAGTCTCTTTTAAAGTCCAGACATAATCTTGGTCAGATCATGTGGAGACCATATAGATTGATGTTTGAAATGGTCTTTTGAAGAAAGTATGATACAGATTTGATTGTCTCTCTTTCTCCTTTTAAATCCATCCAAAGGTTGTCTTTAAAAGATCGCTCTTTGCGATAAGATCGCCCATTGCGTTTACATATTTAAAATTTGTACATTTGTATGTGTAATTCGTAAGGTTTATACAATAAAAAGTATTCTATTCTATAATTTCTGAAGACCAATTCCGTAATATTAAAAACGTTCAAAATCTAGTCGCAACCTCATCTCAGCGACAACCAGTGTCAAAAATGTAGGGAAATTAGAGGTATTTTTGACAGATTGAGACTGAGATCACACTTAAAATTACGAGAATTGCCCCCTAGATAGTAACGAAAAATTTACTATTGTGTTTAGCATTTTGTTTTTTGTTAAATTTTACTTTTAAATATAATAACTTCCTAACTAGTGTTTATAATAAATATTATTGTAGTTTACTTTGACCAAACATATATCCTTTGATTAATACACACACAATTTCTTTTTATTATTTTATTACACAGTAGGTTAATAAGCATGGCCAAATTAATAACATTAAACAAATATTTTTTTAAATTGTAAACTATGCCGGATAAATAAAATTTATAATAAAAATTGCACAGTCTACCACTCACTCCCAAAATCTAGAAACACAGTAAATGTTTTTTTTTTTTAATGTTATTTTATTGTAACTTAAGTTGTGCACATAAATAAGCATAGGTAAAATATTTCATTAAAACCAAAAGAAAGAATCTTTTGATTTTTATGAAAAATAAAAACCGGGTTAATATTTAAAATCTGAAACCCTGAACTCAACAAGTAGGTACCACAAAATTAGCAAATCTAATCAAAACTAGCACATAACGCGAGCTCATAAGGCTGGCTGCACACGTCGATACATGAATGTTGCAGCGCAGCGAACGAAACTAGTCGCGTCGCTCTAATACGTAATCATACGCGCGCTACCATCATTATTTAGCGTAGGATGGTCGTGGTGTGATATAGAGCTGTTGATACCACCGGCTTTGTAAATTTATTTGTGAGAAAAAAGATTTTATAAAGAAAATATTAACCACTCAAATGTCCGAAGTGAATCGTAATCCTGCTGGCTAGTTAGTAAGTGAACCCTTCCAAGCAACAAAAATGGTTTTGAGAGCGTTTACGAGTGTCGAATTAACTGATAAACTTATCAAATTAACAATCAGTAATAGAACCAAAAACGGTGAAGGAAAACATCGTGAGGAAACCGGCATGTCTTAGAACTAAAAATTTGATGACATGTGATATCTACCAAGTCGCACTGGGCCCGCGTGTAGGCTACAGCCCACTCCCTCTCAAAGAGAGGAGGCCTGTATCCCAGCTGTGGGAACATTGAAAGCTGATTATGATTATGTTAATGGCACCAAGTTATGTATTGACTTAATTCGTTTTGATAGGAATTAAACTTAAAGTATAAACAGACGATCGAACTTGGTTCGGGCCGAACCACAAACATGGTGCGCTCCGAACCATCTTCGCTCGTGTGGTGCACGGTCTGCCGGACATTATTATTATCAATATCGGTACAGCTGGTTCGGAGCGCTTGCACATCGAACGCGGTGCGTTCCGAACCGATTCGATCGTGTGGACGGCGCACCGAACCATTTGTCGGTCTAGTCGCTATTGTACCACCGTACGCGCAACACGTCGCGACGTGTTATCAGACATGGATTCCGAGCAATGCCAAGAAGACACTGATATAACGGAGAAAAGAGCTGTTATAGAGTTGTTGGAATTGTCTGAAGACTTTCCATGTTTGTGGAATATAACGCATAGCCTTTATTGTAATAAAGATGCACGCAATCAAGCATTTCAAATGCTTTTAGAAAAAACAATAACTAATGCAATTTTGGCCTGTTTCGATAGATTATGCGGCATGTCGAGACGTGTTCACGCAATGCTAGCACAATACGACTGGACGGTTCGGAGTCCGGTGTGCTCGTCTGTTGTGTAGAGCGCATCGTACAGTTCGCTGGTGCGGGTCGCACCGATTCGGTCGTCTGTTTATACTTTTATGATCGCAAAAAAAAACATTATCATATTTATCAAAAACAGTAGCCGGCAATTAACATAGAACACCAAGTTTTATAAAAAGTTTAGCTAACCGTACCAGTCTTTTTCTAAAACTAGATGAGTCCATTTTCACGGTTACATCCACTCTTAAAACTTCCACCTAATAATACCGTTTGACATGTACCAATTTTGAGTTCATTTGATATTAAAAGGTTTTCAGCGGCAACCCCGCGGAGGCAGCGTTGGCACTAAATAGTGCGCTAGTTGTAACATTATCTTGTTTGTTCATTAGATTTTGTAATGTGATGTTAGGCAGGGCTGGGCAACTACCTGAATTTATAAGTCTGCGGATTTGGGTCGCCTCGTTTGTAGGCTGCTGTATTTTACAATTTTAATGTTCTACCGTATGAATTGTGTCGACACTAAAATCGAAAAGTATAAATTTGAACTCTGTCAGTCAAAATAGGACAACTTAAAAACATTTAATTTTTTTGTTGGTGGTAGCATCAAATTGGTTTTTGTGTGATGTCCCCGAGTGTGGAAATAGTGACTACATTGTTGTATTGGGTTCCCACCTGTAAAAACAAGTATAAGTGGTAATCACTACATAGTATAAAACAAAGTCGCTTTCTCTGTCCTTATGTATGCTTAAATCTTTAAAACTACGCAACGGATTTTGATGCGGTTTTTTTTAATAGATAAAGTGATTGAAGAGGAAGGTTTATATGTATAATGTAGTGTATTTATTATCAGCATTGCACCCGTGCGAAGCCGGGGCGGGTCAAAAAGTAAAGCGTCGGTCTGGGTTCGAACCTACGACCTAACTCGTAACTCGCGCCGGTTACCACTGCTCCATTCAAGTCAAGTAAACTATTATGTAATATATAAAATTCTCGTGTCACAGTGTTAGTTACCATACTCCTCCGAAACGGCTGGACCGAAGTGTATGAAATTTTATATGCATATTCAGTAGGTCTGAGAATCGGCTACTATCTATTTTTTTTTGCAAAACGACGTTTGCGGGGTCAGCTAGTTTATTTGTATAATATTAAAAATAAAAGAACATTCCCACAAAAAAAAGTATTCTTCCAAAATCATTTCATTAGAACAAATGGAAATATTCCAAAAGAGGCTTATTTAAATAAGTGAAATTAAAATTAATCTATAGAACGATTAAAATAAAAGCTGGTGGAATCCCCCGAAGACGCTTAATATAAAATAATAGAAAAACTTATAAATATTCACAGAGCGGAGTTAAACCTTTAGCTGGAGTGACGGATTCGTTTTTACTTATTCCACAGAAAATCTGCTTAAAATCCGTATTAAAAGAATCACTCGGAATTTATTTGTTAAGCGGTGCAAGAGATGAGAGAAACGCGATTTTTTGAGAGAAGGACTAGAAGGCGATACACTTCTTCTTTGCGTTGCCGACACGACTGTATTTTACAACTTGTTGGTCCAATACTTCGCCACTTCCACGGCGCCATCGATGACAGTGTAGAAGGTTACTTTGATTTCATGTTTTGGGACTCAGAAGTCAGGATAGATAGTCTGCCCATGATTCATTCCCTCTTATTACAAAACGTGAGTTTATTCTATTGTTATTAACATTTAATTTTTTGGCGGAGCACACGCTAAAACGCGCCACCGTGCGTGATTTTTTACATGCATACAACATCAATAAAAACGAGGAATTTGGCTCCGTTTCCCACGCCCAGTCCCGTGGCGTGTTGTTGTGTGATCCGCCTCAGATACTTTCCAGGACTATCGTTAAATCAAGTCAAATCATTCAACTCAAGTTAAATGTGTATTCAAACCCTTACCCCAGAAATTTAGACTTTAATTTCTTGTTCAGTTCTTGTCTTATTTTCTGTGTGAGCAGACATTGATTTATAAAATCTCGAACGTAACATCGGTACCATAGTTGACTATCACCGTTTTTCGAAACATTTATTGCTACTAAATTCAACACCAATAATAACTAAAGCATCAATGACGTCCCTATTCCGATTTCCCTCAATCGCTTCTCCTCTGCACCACTCCATCGAGTTTTCTCCTTATCTCGTGGCAATGGTCGCGATTCAGAGTGGTTACCCTTTGGATGTTGTCGTAGCGAATGATTTTAAATGTAAAAATTATTCAAATACGCCTCGGATAAGACGCTCAGCGGTCGAATAGTTGACGGCTTCCAAAAACTGGATCGGGGATCGGCGTTTTTGAGTAATAAGCCTGTATTTTCTGGCTCAAATGTTTCGGCATAATTTTTGGCGTGACAAATTTTGAATTTTATCTGTTTTGTTCTGTTATGTATCTTGGTGAGTTCGAGATAGGGAGATGGGAAAATTAGAGGGAGACATTTTTATCGGGTTGGTGGCAAATTAATATTTTGGATAATAAATAATTATTGGATGGCGCAGAAAACTCGGTATCAGAGAGTATTATTTTATTCTCAAAGTCAAAGTCAAAGTCAAATCATTTATTTCAAATAGGCACTTAAAAGGCACTTTTGAACGTCAAAATTTAAAATGAAAAAATAGAATTGATTCTAGTCGCCCATTCCAAAATGTAGTTTTCGTGTGGAGAAGAATGGGCAAGAAACTCCACCGTTACTCTTTTAAAATGTTTTACAAGTTTTTGTATACATTGTTTATATAATTATATGTGAAGACGATGCACCTAAAATAAAATTTAGTCTACCAAAAATGGTAAAAGAATTAAAAATATAACAGACTGGTAAATCAATTATGTGATAGATACATGGTGTCCACATATTTACAAAGATTGAAAAATTTTACTAGTATTTTAAAAAGTGTGTGAGTTACATTTGTCAAAGAATGTAAAAAACAATGTAAAAAAAAAAAAATGTGTATGTATAAATTAAATTAGCAACCTCCAACCAAATCTCCTGATCTCCTTGTTGATGGAGACCAAAATCATCGAATACCTATATTTTTGTAAAGGTCATCATCATCTATAATGGGGTCGGTTTCCAATCTAACCGGATGCAGCTGAATACCAGTATTTTACATGGAGCGACTGCCTATCTGACCTCCACAACCCAGTAATTGGGTAATACAATACCCCTTGGTAAGACTTGTTGTCTGACTTTCGGGCTACTGACGACCCGTAACGACTGTCAAAAATCCACGAATGACAGTCGGAACCAACGGCTTAACATGCTTTCCGAGGCACGGAGGGGTCTTGGTATGTGAAGATGGTCACCCATCCACGGACCAACCGCGGCAAGTGTAGCTTAACCTGATCATCGACCCGTGCGACTGTTATTATTTAGCCAAAAGCCCCCCCTATTTTTGTAAAGGTGCATGTCTTAAATCTCACAAACACGTAGAATTCATTACAATGTATGTTTTTACATTACTTAACATGACGTGGAAGGATTAGGCACAGGTATACTAAGGTGTTCATCTACATTTGACCAGTTATGTTTAAATTTCATGTAATAGGTATGAGCTAATTGCGCCATCAAACAAAATCAAAATATTTTATTTCACATAAACCTACAGGGGCCCGTGGCTAAATAAAAACAGCCGCACAGGTCGATCTATCAGTTTAAGCTACGCTTGCCGCGGTTGGTCTGTGGATGGGTGACCATCTTTACGTAACGAGACCCCTCCGTGCCTCGGAAAGCACGCTAAGCCGTTGGTCCCGGCTGTCATTCGTGGATCTTTGACAGTCGTTACGGGTAGTCAGAAACCCGAAAGTCTGACAACCAGTCTTACCAAGAGGTATCGTATTACCCAGTCACTGGGTTGTGGAGGTCAGATAGGCAGTTGCTCCATGTAAAATACTGGTATTCAGTTGCATCTAGTTAGACTGGAAGCAGACCCTAACATAGCTGGGAAAAGGCTAGGCAGATGATGATGACATAAACCTACAAGGGCACTTACGAAACGTCAGAAGCTAGGCGCACGGTTCCAATTGGTCATTTCCTATGGAGAAGAGCCGGCAAGAAACTCCATTGGTAACTCTTTTAAAAATAATTGGCTTTTACAATGTTTTCAAATTACAGTAGATATGGGAGGACAGCGTAGGCCTGTCAACAAGTTCAATTAAAAATGGTCTACAGATCTAAAACTAAAAGGCCTACAAAGTCCTTATATTTACAAAATATAAAAGAATCTATCAAAAGGATAAATAAAACACAAAAACCTATTAAAACCAAGTGATATGATTACCATTACAACCTCTAATAAGGAATTGAAATTACAGTTGTCTGTATATAATGTCAATTAATAAGATTATGTCAAAGAAGTATGTAAAAAATTCATAAAAATAAACATTTTATTTATTTATATATACTTTATTGTACACCACAAAATACAACAAGTAAAGATACATCAAACACTAGAAAATATACAATGGGCGGCCTTATCGCTTTCTGCGATCTCTTCCAGGCAACCTTAGGATGGGCAGTGATTTTCTGGACATAAAATGGGGCTGTCGTTGGTGCAAATATTATGTATTCAATACACTAAAATATATACACAGGTATATACATATCCAAAATTATAGATACATAAATACATACATACATACTAAATTTATAAGCAACGAAAATAAAAGAAGACGGTAGATGCGGCAGTTAGGATAACAATATCACAAAGACAAGTAGTGTTCCTTTATGAGTTTTTTGAACACATGTATCGTAATTTAGGAGGGGATCTACGGAGCCCACTCCGGGCGGTTACTAAGAAATTCCTGATAGATAAATCCACCAAAAACACATTGTCCTATTTGGGAATCGAACACAGGACATCATGCTCAGAGTAGCGCTTGTGACCACTACACCAATGAGGCAGTGTATTTTTTTTTTAAAGTAGTGCTTTTGGTAAAATAGATCTAAAATCCTTTATGAATTGGACGTAGTTAAGCAAAAAGGATCCAACCCACAACATGACCGAAAATGAGTTAAGTATACCAAACTGCTCGTCAAGGTCTATATTTTCGATTAGCAAAAACAATCCAAGTAAATTACGAATTTTCAATGTCAAAATATTCGTATTTTACTTGGATTGTTTTTGCTAATCGAAAATATAGACCTTGACGAGCAGTTTGGTATACTTAACTCGTTTTCGGTCATGTTGTGGGTTGGATCCTTTTTGCTTAACTACGTCCAATTAATATACAACGTAACCAGAAGCTTTAGAATTTACTGGATAACAAAAAGATATGCAAAAAATGCACATTTTAAAAATAATGCATTGTATTAGACTTCAGTGATTCGTCACGAAGACTTCAATTAGCAAACTGACGAACAGTTAGCACCCCTCTAGTGGAGTGCACGTCTAGTATGCCACAGCTAATTAATACGAGAACCAGAGAGCATTGTTTAGCGTCTATGGTACGGAAAACAGAATGTTTTTTTAAAGGATTTAACTTGAATTTTCAGCTAATGGTGCGAGAACAAGCGGTTTGGAAGGGCACTTGAAAGATGAAATTTGTTGTTAGATACATATAATATTGTGCTGGTTTTTCGAGAGATGTAATTGAAGGAGATATCAATGTTACTCTCAATAACAGATTAACATGGAGATATAGGGGTTAAATAGGAGTTATCAGTGCCAAAAATGTAGATATAGTTATGTGTAAAGAAAATGTAAAAATATCCCATGTTTGCAAAGTAATAAATGATTTGAAAAAAATCACTTACTACTACACAATATTGGCTATTTATTGATTTTAATATTCATGTACATACAGTAAATTGTATACAGATACGACATAATTAGTATTGAGCACATTATGTAATCGTGTTTACTTTATATTTTTGTTTGTTAATACTTTTCCGAGTAAAATCTGGTTCTGAATTGAACAGTTTTCATTAGCAATTTTGCCACATTTAAACATCTAAAACAAAACAAAGCGGATCTAGTTTTAAAACAAAAACAACCCTTTACACTCAAAAAACGTCGAATCATCAAACATAAGCTGTAATTTAACCATAGAACGGAAATTTCTGCCAAAATGGCGGCCATCTTGTTTTGAAATTCAAAACATTAAGAGCCGCGACTTTTGAAAAAATAACATTTTTTCGAGCGTTATCGAATCGTTAACCCTAAATTGGCATCTCGATAACAAATTCAATTTAAAAACGACGTTCATTGCTCTCATCTTTGACAATTCTGTTGCCGATATAGCAAAGGAAGGGGTTAAGATGGCTGCCGATAAACAAAAAAAGGCGAAAAAAAAGTTAATTTAACTTCGAGCGAGGAAACGAAGTCGTGGCAAAGAATTTTTTTCTTGATATTTTATTTATTTTGTAAGGTTGGTTGGTGGTGTGTTTTTCGAAGGTTTTAGTGTGACAAAAAATGTGAAATGTTAATAATTATCATATAAAAGTGTTATTGTTTAGCGTATCAAAGAATAAGACTTGCATAATAATAAATAAACCAATCCTCTGAAATAAGTTTTAAAATTCGTTTTTTTGAATTGGTAATAATAGGGTTGGTACTCTTAGTTTAGGTCATATTATATTATATATTTTAATAAAAAAATATTATTTGATGTTTACAAACATCGCGTTAAGTATACATCTATTTACGTTTATTTGTACTATAATAATAAATGGAAATGCCTTACTACACTCACAGAATAGTTTTAAGACGAATATTTTTTTAAAACATTTGTGCCAGCCCATTAAAAAATAAAAACACCAAACAACTTGAAAGAAAATGCGACAAAAAAAATCCGATCTTTTCTGTAAAAATCTCACGGTGAAAACTTAATAGGTGAAGTTCGCCGTCAATATTGTTAATCCCTAGCATTAAATATAACGACAACTCACTTCGCCTTAGTCTTCACGGTGATATTTTTGCAGAAAAGATCGAGGGGCTTGTGGTTAAGTAATAACAGCCGATCGGGTCGATCAATCATTATATTATAGATAGTCTTCACTCAGGATCTAACCTTCCGTGAGCATATCAATATGATATGTAAGAAGGCATACAGAAACCTAGGTTTCGTACTCAGACAGGCTCAGGGGTTTACCAACATCACGACGCTCAAGGTGTTGTATGATGCGCTAGTCAGGAGTCACCTTGAACATAGTGCAATCATATGGGCTCCTCATAAGGCGAAGTATAGTGTCATGTTGGAACGTGTCCAAAATAAGTTCACAAGACACTTGTACTTCAAGTTCTATGGGGTATATCCATTTTACCCATTGATGTACCCTACACTATTTGTGCTGGGTATGGTAGGGTACAACGCATTAAAGGTGCGATGGGACTTTGTACTCGCAGCGTATGTAGTAAAGCTACTGCGTGGCGGGGCGCATAACCCGGGAGTGCTACGGCACCTGAAGCTTTGCGTGCCAGACCGGTACGTGTGGAGGCGGCGGCGCCCGCCCCTGCTTGCTGTGCCTGCAGCCAGAACCAACCTACTGGCGAAAACTCCTCTCACTAGAGCCATGCGTGTGGTGAACGAGGTACACGAGAGGGTTGATATATTGTGGTGCAACTTGAGTGAATTCGCAAAAGTTATGCTTTATGCAATATATTATTTAGATGTAGGTTAAGATTTAGGATATTGTTTGTAAATCTATACGAGTAGATTAAGGATTTAGCATGCATGGCCTCTTTATCGCATTGGATCGCTGATCTGTAATGGTAGTTGTATAGGTAAGACTTGAATAAATAAATAAATCAGGTTAAGCTCCGTGGTTGTCTGGTGGATGGGTGACCATCTTCACATACCAAGACCCCTCCATGCCTCAGAAAGCCCCCTAAGCCATTGGTCCCGGCTGTCATTCGTGGATCTTTGACAGTCGTTACGGGTCGTCAGTAGCCCGAAAGGACAACCAGTCTTACCAAGGTGTTTCTTAACCCAGTAACTGGGTTGTGTAGGTCAGATAGGCAAGCGCTTCGTGTAAAATACTTGTTTTCAGCTGCATCCGGTTATACTGGAAACTGACCTCAATATATTTGGGAAAAGGCTAGGCGGATGATTTTTGCAGAAAAGATCGGCAGCTCTATATAAATACCGATGATTTCCAAAGACGAAAGTAGAAAGCAAAAACAGTCCCAGAGACAATACAACAGAACATTCTTCTAGTCAACTCACCATTATAATTTACTCCTGATTGGGATCAAGTTGAAATTAAGAAAAAATAAAAGGGACAAAGGGGGTCGGAGGGACGTGATTGTCTTTTTTTTTATCTGTAAGACTTGATTTAACAAACAACCCCTTTTTATGTGAATCTCTTTGTGTTGGATTGTTGATTAACGGGCCCAAATTGGGTGGGTTCCGATAATGAATGTGTAATTATCGTCGCTTTCTCTGTTTTGTTTGACGACTCTGTGTTATATTGTCTACTAGTTATGCCTGCGACTTCGTTCACGTCCATGTGGGAAAACAAATGGGATTTCATGTTTTTTTTTTCATTTCTTAGTTACTCCTTATAACATCAGCTATCTGCCAGTGATAGTCCTGTCAAAATCGGTCCAGCCGTTTCGGAAATTAGTCGGAACAAACAGACAGACAGGCTGTTAAAAAAATTAAAAAATGCTTTTTTGTTATTGACATTTTAACATTACAAACAGACGCTTCAGTTTTATTTATTTGTATAAATTGTACTACATGGTCATTTGACATAAACATGCCCGATTGCACTAAAGCTTGGCCTTAGTAAGACTGCGTGCGGTTGCGGTAGCCGCCACATAGCGTCCGCAATTTACCGTCAAATGATGTCACTGAAACATTTTTTATGAAAACAAGTTAGTTTTCCCTAGAGAGCGTTTTTTAACACCGTAAAGCCGAACTTCAGTGCCATCATTTTCATCACAACCGTCATTGCGGCCGTTATATGACGGCCACCGCTCTACTAAGAAAGCGTAGCTTAACATCTAGTTAGGTAGGTATGTCTAATGTAAGCAGATGTGTGAACCATCGCGCCTTCAGCATTAATTTCTCAGTAAGCAACTAGTAAGCTTCCAAATCTACATTTTCGACATATTCTTGTGGTTTTTGAACTCAAGTTCGGTGTCTATCAATATTGGACTTCTTCTCACAGGCTAAAAATAAGAGTATTGTTTGAAATATCTTGCAAAGCAACCCACAAGTGTAGTCTAAGCATTACGCACCGGCGAATCGGTGAAGTAACGTTATTCATCGCCTAGTTGCTAGTGAAATGGTATTTTGCGATAAGTAAATATGCAAGTTGCTCTCAAAATGGTGAAGGAAAACATCGTGAGAAAACCGGCATATTATAGAACCAAAAATTCGAAGACATGTGACATATATCTACATCTTAACTTTTGAATACAGCTGCACGATTTCTGACAAATGCGTGACTAACTGGACAGGTCCACTCAATCTGTGTGGTTCTTTTCTCAAAAGACCATCTCAGACATCGATCTATATGGTCTTCATATGATCTGACCAAGATTATATCTGGACTTTAAAAGAGACTGTGACCTCTGAGTTTGTTTCGGCCTTTCTTCTCAGAGTAGTCAGATAGGAAACGCCGACCATATATACGGTGACTGATAATTAGTGACCGATACTTAAACACGTGCACAAGCACGTGAGTACAAACTCATGATAACAAACAACTTTTACTATGGGACCAAACCTGAAATTGTGAAAAAAAATATCTGCTGTTCAGTCATTTATGTTCGCCTAACTGGTCAAAATGTAGGTACTGAACAGCAGATTTTTTTTCGCAAATTCGAGTTTGGTCCCATAGTAAAAGTTGTTTGTTATCATGAGTACAATCACGTGTTTAGGTATCGGTCATTAATTACCAGTCACCCTATATAGTTTTTATAATATAATTGACGTGTAAAAGTGTTTGTGCAAACCTACTTACAGAAATAAAAGAATCTATCATTTACCAACTCGTACTGGGCCCGCGTATGGCGCGGGCAGGAGTCATTCATTTTAGGCTGATTATGCTAACGTTCTATGCATGAAACTTAGTAATCGCCTAGAGTTAGTGCAAATAGGTATTAGTCGATAATATTCCCATTGCTTGAACACGGGGTCTTCTTTCTGTGAACGGGAATGGGCCGTCACCCACCACGCGGACCCAGTGCGGGTTGGTGGATCAAAATCAAAATATTTTATTTCATACCAGCGGCCTGTCCCGGCTTCGCACGGGTGGACATTTATTTTTTAAACATTTAAGTTTTTTTCTTGCAATTAAAAAAGCCTATATTAATCAGTGATAATGTAGCATTCAAATGGTGAAAGAATTTTTAAAATCGGTCCAGTACTTTTTGAGCCAATTCGTTACAAACATGCATACAAATCTTTCCTCTTTATAATATTAGTATAGATAAACCAGTAGCGAAGGTATCATACATCTCGATTCCCGCCGGCTTCCCTTCGAAAATTCAGATCATAACCACTCTATAGTCAATTCATCATTGAAATGTAATGAAACGTTTTAATGATTTTTTTTTGCTCCGGCTTACCTCTGTCATAAATTCACCCTTCGCTACTGATATAAACCTACAAGGGCACTTATGAAACGTCAGGAGCTAGGTGTACGGTTCTAATTGGTCGTTTCCTATGGAGAAGAGCCGGCAAGAAACTCCACGGTTACTCTTTAAAAATAATTGACTTCAACAATGGGAGGACAGTCTATATCACGTCATGTTTCTCGGACAAATAAAAGAAAACTTTCAATTATTATGAAGGTTTTGTGTTGTAATAGATATGCGCCTTCTATAATTTGTACTCGACCTTATTAATATGGTCTATCTTAAAAAAAACACTCTCTACTCTGTGGTCATTAGGAACTAGCAGAACATATTGCATTTTGTCTAAAATAAAGATTTACTTACTTGTTTAGTAACCTTGATATTTTCATTTAATAATAACATTCTGCAAAACACCGAATTAAGTTAGTAAAAAAGTTCCTCACAAGAATGGTGCTTGACTCACCGACACCCATTAAAACGGAGCAATCAAAAGTCAACATATACACAACCGGTGATCGAACCTGCGACCCTCCCTAAGACTTATTTGTTCCCACTGTAATTCCGTATTCGTAATGGCTAACGATACGACGGTTTAGAGTGGACATAGATAAAATTTTCATTTAACTTGTATGTAAGTTTTTAGAAAAGCTATTTTGAACTACATAGTTGGTTTTATATTATTGGATGGCAAACAAATGCGTAACACTACAGTACAACTGCACTATTAAATAAAAGTATTTTATTCATGACATCATTAATCTATAATAAATTGCCTGATGACATTAAATAATTACCAATTATCCAGTTTAAAAAGAAACTGCATTCATTATTAATAAACAAATGTTATTATAATGTCAAAGATTACTTGTGTGACAAAAATATTGTATTCCAATGACAAGAAAGGATAACTGATTATCATGTTTTCACACATATATATGATAATATTATGAATTGTATTTGAATACCATTTAAATTGCTTATGTCTTTCCTCTTTTTTTTAATATTTATGTAAGAATATAATTTTGTAATAATTAAATATGACTTGGAATTGAATTTGTATGTATTAATAATTTGGAATATTTTAATAATGTATCGAAATATGACTAATTGTGTTTTAACTTCTGATTTATATTTTATTATTGTATGCCTCAACGGCGGGATATAGCTGAACTTATTTTAATTATTTAAGACCTGTATTTATGATGTTTAGTCCACAATTAGGATGATTCGATTTGAGTAGCTATGTCTTTCATTTTGACAGTTCAACAACATTCATTGCGTTATTTACGTTGTTGAGCAAACAAATTTTTCGAACATATGGAGCAATGGATTGGCAATGTCTTTTAAAATTGTTCAGATTGTGTTTGAAAGTAAGTTACGCAATTAGGTCTTTTTGATGGTACGAGTAAGTGGATCGTTTTAGTCGAAAAACATCAATTATTGGTCATAGGCCTCCCCTAAGTTTCGCCACCTCGACTGATCCTGTGCAAAGTCAAAGTCAAAGCATTTGTGTCTAAACACACTATGCTGAAGTTACGCGACTGAAGTTCGGCGGCTGATTTTACGTTCCGACGTATTCGGTTGATATGACACACCATAAGTGCCGAACTTACGCGGCAGAAATTCAGTTCCGCAACTCCCCGCTGCTCCCCGCCCCCGGATCTTCGTCGGCAATCGAACCGAACTTCGGTCGCGTATAATGTGTGCTCACAGAATAAGTTGCCGCTGAACTTACGCCCGACCGAAGTTAGGCTGTACGCTATGACGCGACGTAATTTCGGCACAGTGTGTCGTCAGTAATTCAAACAGCATTGCAGGCGTAATTGTGCTGAAGTTCGGTCGCGTAACTTCGGCATAGTGTGTTTAGACACTTTATTTCAAATAGAAAAGACGCGAGCGGCGAGCTACGCTTGCCGCGATAGATCTGTGGATGGGTGGACCATCTTTACATACTGAGACCTCTCAGTGCCTCGGAAAGCACGTTAAGCCGTTGGTGCCGGCTGTCATTCGTGGATCTTTGACAGTCGTTACGCGTAGTCAGAAGCCTGAAAGTCTGACAACCAGTCTTACCAAGGGGTATCGTATTACCCAGTAACTGGGTTGTGGAGGTCAGATAGGCAGTCGCTCCATGCAAAATACTGGTATTCAGCTGCATCCGGTTAGACAGGAAGCTGACCTCAACATAGTTGGGAAAAGGCTAGGCACATGATGATGACGCCCATAAAAGACACTTTTTAACGTCAAAAATAAAATAAAATAGAATTGATTCTAGTTGCCCCTTTCCAAAGGTAGTTTTCGCATGGAGAAGAATGGGCAAGACACTCCACCGTTACTCTTTCTAAATCTTTTACAATATTTCAAAACTCACGCCTTCTTCGCCACGATCCTTATATAGGGTGACTGGTAATTAGTGACCGATACCTAAACACGTGCTTGTACTCATGATAACAAACAACTTTTACTATGGGACCAAACCTGAATTCGCGAAAAAAAAAATCTGCTGTTCAGTACCTACATTTTGACCAGTTAGGCGAACATAAATGACTGAACAGCACATTTTTTTTCACAATTTCAGGTTTGGTCCCATAGTAAAAGTTGTTTGTTATCATGAGTACAAGCACATGTTTAAGTATCGGTCACTAATTACCAGTCACCGTATATACTCCTATGGCTTCGTTTACGTTCATAATAGGCTAGTTTCCACCATCAATAAATTGAAAATCTATTTAGTCCGTCAGTTAGAGTATTGGAAAATAATGGACACGTATTTTTTGTTTTTGTAAATCAATGAATATTAACAAATATAAAACGCATCAAAACTTGGGAGTGGGGGCTCGTGACGTCAGAACACACTAAAAATGATACCAAGGTGTCACGTATTGAGAATTTTAAAAGCGTCGTATCTTCGTCAATTTTGGTTTACGTAACAAAAGAAAAAATACGGGTTACATATTTTTTGATAATCTAACTGACGGACTAATTAGATTTTTTCAGTTGACAAGCCTATTATATTTGGTCATACATGCACACCGGTTGCGAGTACTACTCACCAGAATTTTCTGAAGTCTGTACATGTCCTTCTATGGCGTCTCCTCGCAGCTTTTCCACTCATATCTGCCTTGTTTTTACCTTTTTAAAAAAAAATATATAAATTATGGCGACAAAGCATCTGACAGATTACTTCTTCATAGTTGCTTGGTCAGCAACACATCACAGAAAGTCATATCCCCACTAAGCCATCATCATAAGTCTAAGGGGCGGTACACACTGGCTAGTTTTCACATTAAACAGTTTCCACTCGACCCGGCCAGTTGTCCGAACACGATTAAATTCGGTCGTGTACGGCCCATTGGCTGGACAGGACCGGACTCCGTTTTATGTCTTAGAATTTGTGGTGCATGACGTATTGTGGGGTTAAATCGATAGTTGTTGGTATTTTTTTTTTTATATATTATGACAATTAAGAAGTGATGATAGAGTTGTGTAGCGCTATTTGCTTCCAAAAAAAATATATAAAATAAATTAATCTATGAGATATGTAATGAGGAACAGAGTGTAAAGTTCAGTTAACCACCATACCTAGAAAAAGGAGGATCCTCCAACCAGACAGGTGATGTGTCTGGTAGGCTTCTGCCCGCCGATTGATAGCTGGACGTTGTATACAATAAGTTAGTTGCGCGGTAAACTCTGCTTGCGTGATGCAGGATTTTGCGTGTTGTCAGTATGATGCGTAGTTCACATGTGGCGATGTAGATGGCGCCACAAGGTAATAGTGCTCATGTAAAAGTCTGTAATACCATATCTACATTCAGAAATGCAATACGTAGTTACTCAATGAAAATGTAGTGTATCTGTATAGGGTAATATCAAAATAAATTAATAAAAATATTCCAATAACATTATTGCTTCTGTTAAATAAACTTTTTATTTAATCCCCTTTATGGTAAGATCTTTAAATCTAAAATATAAAATACGGTCAAACTGTGTACCGTTTGTTTTGAAAATTACGTGTAAGCAATCCGTCCCCCTGTAGGTCAGTTCATCAGAGGTCGGATATCGTAAAGATATCGGCGCGACACTAAACCGAAAGGGTCACTCCCCGCCCTCCGGTTTATGAGAACGCACTCGGACATGAACGTACATACACCGTTACTACTTAGGGCGAATTTCACCAATGAAACTGCAGTGCTATTCTGTAAAAATCTCACCGTGAAAACTAAGGTGAAGTGAGCTGTCATTCAACCTGATGTTAGGGATTGCCTCCATTGATAGTTCACTTCACGCTCACTTCACCTATGTTATCACGGTGAGATTTTTACAGAATCGATAGGCTGAACGCAATCGGCATATCTAAACCGTATTCAATAACTGTCTGTGCCATAATTTTTGTGGAATATTGATACTAACAGCTCGTGAGCGCGGTTTAGATATGTTGATCGAGTTCTGTTTCATTGGTGAAGTTCGCCCTTAGTGTGTAAAAGAGTTCGGTGGTTTCTGACTGACTATACTGTTTTTATGATATAGTTTTTTTTTTAATTTTAACCTTTAAAATTATTGTTTTACTTGATGTTTCTTACTTTATTGGGTTTATTTAACTTTACTTTATTAATGAGCACAATGACTGATACGACCAGTCAAAACCACTTTTGACGGAATCACTTAGTCAAAAGTACTTTTAACCAGCTCTATTGGGCAAAAGTACTTTTAACTGTTATTTTAATCAAAAGTATTATTGACTAAAGCATACGGTTAAAAGTACTTTTGACTGATTTTACTAGTCAATAGTACTTTTGACTGGTTAAGAGTTTTGACTGCAACATATATATGGTTTCACCCATCTCTTTGAGGTTAAACTTAGCTTATTAGTCGGTCTATTTTGTAAAAATCTCACTGTTTAAACTTCGGTGAAGTGAGGTGTCATTCCACCTGATGCTAAGGTTTGACACTATTGACAGCTCACAACACTTAAATGTGATTTTTACATGAAATTGCCAGTAGTTGATTAAAAAGAAATAGAAAGAAAAATTGTTTATACTGCAAAAACAACACGCACATTACCTACAAAAAAAAAAAAAAACATAAAATATACACATAAAAAGTAGCCAAAAGCCTCGTACTCAAGCATATAGAAAGTTGTCAATTTTGTTCATTGTTTGATGTCAGGGCCAAGACAATGAACCATTCCCATTCTCTTTTTTGATTTCTCCCATTCTCTGTTTTGATTTCTCCCATTCTCTTTTTTGATTTCTCCCATTCTCTTTTTTGATTTCTCCCATTCTCTTCACCTATACTATATCTGTACTAGCACTTGGTCAGTGTAAACTACAGTAGCAATAGTATAACAAATCGAGCTCTCGCGATCGACCGACCGGGCCTTACGAATAACCATTAGTGTGCCCCTAAGTACTTTATGTTACGATATAACGTGAGGAGGGACGAAATCTTGGTCTATGTAAGATGATTGTCTGCGTATCGTTTGAAAATCTTTTGTGGTGATGTTATTATGAATGCTGATGATAATATGTCCATGTTTGAACAGTTAACTAATGCATGTGTTGTATTTATTATAATCAAGATATAAAAAACCTGTACCTTAATTAAAAAGAGCTGATGACCTTAAACGCCTGAACACATCTTCATAAGTAGCTAAGAACCATCTCGGTCATGTCAGATTTCAAAAAAAAAAAATAACCGCGTCATAATCGGGCCATTCGTTTAGGAGCTACGATGCCACAGACAGACATACAGACACGTCAAACTTATAACATCCCTCTTTTTGCGTCGGGGGTTAAAAATAATATGGCTTTGAGATGGCAACTCATAAGCTGCAATTTTCTCAGCCTTTTCGCAATTATGTTGGGTGCGGTTTCCAGGCTGACCGTATGGAGCTGAATATCAGTGTTTTACATGGAGCGACTGCCTTATTGACCTCCACAACCCAGTTACTGGGTAATACGATACCCCTTAGTAAGACTGGAAATATATCCATACGACGATAGTAATATGGCTGTTGATGTATGTATGTATGCATATTCGAACAGAACCTAACTAATGCATGTGTTGTTTTTATTATAAATTCAAGGCAACTCGTATACTGCAATTATAACAGACACAATCAAATTACCATTATGTCTCGCGCAGATCTGACAGAGAAATTGAGATATTACGTTCCGCGATAGATACATTTGACACGTAAATGTATTCCAAAACTTTAAAAACTGTATTATAGTCAAACTCAAATCATTTATTTAATTGGACCTTTTTTAAAGCACTTTTGAAAGTTACAAACAAAAGACAATAAATTAGTTTGCTCATTGCGAATGTAATTTCCTATGAAGGAAAATGGATATAAAAAGTTCCATAGGAACTCTTTTTATAATACCTATAGCTACATCTAAAATACAATGCAATATCCGCTATGTAAGTAGATACAGCTTAATCCCTAACATCAAACAAAACCTAACACTATCAATAAAGCATCTTCAATAAGAAACTTGTAACCCACAAAATTCGGTACCTAATGAAAACATAAATAATTGAGCTCCGTTAATACACTAATAATGGGTTATAACAATAATTAGTTTGGCGATTTGGGTCCCGATCCCTCGGGGGTCAAGTGGACCGATTGTCCTTTGAAGGGTTGATTAAGATGACCGGTGGGGTCGGTTCGATTATAGATTAAAAAGCAGATACAACAGATCTTTGCTCTTAGATGAGTTTAAAAAAAAATGTTTTTTGCGTGGATGTGACGCATATTTTCCCCAATTTTTTTTTTGTATTTGTGTTCTTTCTCTGCGTCAGTTATACCGCAAATAAATGTATTTTCTTTCTTTATTCTTTCTTTTACAGAGTAAGCGCTCACAAAGAAGAATAACAGAATAAACGCAAGATTTGAAACACTAATTATGAATTACTACTTAACAAAGCGCCTGTGATTCCTGAAGGAGTAAGCAAATATTATATATATCATTATACTTACATTTTGCCAGTTAAAGAAAGAAAATAAGAAATAAGAAGGAAACAAAGAAAGAAAGAAAAATATTTTAATCGGGACACGCACAGGAAATACAAACAATAAAAATGAACGCAAAATCAGTTTGACAGTTATCAGAAGGCCAATTCTCATAATTTAAAACGTTCAAAATCTAGTCGCAGTCTCATCTCGGCGACAAACAAATGTCAAAAACTTGTCAAAATGTAGCGAAAGGAGATGGCTAAACAGAAGTATGGACGACACCCCAGCAAAGAATAAACATGAAACCTTGCAATATGTAATGCTGAATAGCTGAATATCAGTATTTCATATGAAAAAAGTTTCAGGAACTTTTCATATCTTTACAATCCTGAAAATATATTCGTGTAACTCCTACATCAATAGGTATAAAAAACTGCAAACAAATGACATATTGCTATGACCTTTTACCTAGGCGTTTGGATATTTCTGCAACGATTTACGATATTTTTGATTAGCGACACACCCCGGTTTCGCACGGTAGTACTTGCGTATATATCTACAAAGAGGTAATTACGGGCTTTCTATAATCCGCGCAAAAATCACTCCCGCCCGCGTTTTTAAATAATAATGTATCCTACCTAGCAGAGTTGTTTTCCCTTGTTTCAAATACGTTCATCATTTCAACCACCTATTTATATATTGTATGTGAAAACTGTCTTTATTTCAACTCATTATATATCATAACCAGTATGCCTAAACAGTAAACCTTCCGAAAGAACCAATCAATCTACTAGTGACAACCCCACCAAAATCTGTTGATATATCCGTAGGCAGACAGGCTGACAGACAAACGCGCCAGGGGGCCTTAGAGCTAGTTCAGAAACGGCGGGAACCGCGCGATTTCAGAAGCATAGGGAAATCGCGCGAGTCATATTTGTATCATGAGTTATAATCGTTCAGACATAACCGCGCGGTTAATCAAGCCTCACAAAAAACCGCGCGATTTGTGAACGCGCGGTTCCCGCATGTCTGAACTAGCGCTTAGTAAGTAGGTATGTGGTTATTGATAAATCGTGCTTATACTACGTTATCTAGTTTAGGCACTGACAAGGACTTATATGATATTGAAATAAAACAACAAAAATACGATTTATTTATTTATTCTGTGATTCTTACAAGAACATGATTTAAAAATGAAGCCGGAGCTGATAATGTGTTCTGGTGTCTCGCCCGATATGCCGTCGCAGTCTTTGCGTGGCCACATCGCAGTTTATGCATCGCATGATGATTTGATTTCAAGTCCGTGTTGAGTAGCGAGAGGTCAGTAGATAGGCGAGCACACACAATACGTCCAATAAACAAGCGAGGGTCAATGAAAATCCAAAATAAAATACCACAACAAACAAGAAAACGGCAGAGCGTAGCGGCGTCTATTGTCTGACAGTCTGACATGCATAACATCTGACCATAGATAATAAACTAGCATCTGACGTTTGTTTTTTCATAGAGAAGAGATCGAACTTCAAGTTTATCCGAATCATCAGAATAATCGAGTAGTTTGAAAGAAAAAAAATAATATTAATAAGTTTTATCGGCCACTATTCAGTTTTTATTTTTCGACACAAAATAGGTATGTAATAAGATTAAACGAACAAGCACAGTCTGAAGCTTTCAGTTATTTTTATTTGTTTGATTTTGATTATAATAAATTGGAATTGAGTAAAATCGATTCGAGTCACTTTAAAAACAGCCCCATTTTCCGAATTAAAACCCTGTGAAAACATAATAACAAACAACTAAAGGACACCGAGTTAAACGCCTTAGTTTCGGAAAATAAATTATTATGATACCTGTTATCAAAAATCGATATAAGTACAGTTTCATTTGACATTCTGGAAAAGCGATATGACCCGTCCCTAGCTTGCCGTAGTGTTATTTCCCATTGAACTTGACATGTTAATCAAAAAAACAATTAATATACTTTTTTATGTTTAACAGTTTACGAAAGTTCTAGGAAATTATTAAACACTAAATAATTCATGAATGATTTTTTAAATATTACGAGTTAATGTGAGATTTCTATTCATGCTTGGGGCAGTCATTTAGCCATCTCCTTTGAGGTATTTTTTACAGATTGAGACTGAGATCAGACTGTGATCGTTCTTAAAAATTACGAGAATTGTCCCTCAGTTATGTGCAAGTCCAATCTAATAAGGGAACCTGCATCTAGGCTGCTGTTCACGGTCTCGACGAGGCGGCTTGCGACGCGGCTTGCGTCAAGCGACACGTGCGCTTGTGATGTCTAGAATTGAGCCCGTATAATGGCGATAAGCTCGCTCGAAATATGACATGGAATCCTCTTGCTCTTACCTGAATATATTAGGGGCCGTCGCACCATTTATTTTCTCACACAGACGTGCGCGACGCGACAGTGCGACGCGAATCTAGTAGAAAAATTTCCATGAAATTTTCTTAAAAAATGTTCTGCTAGAGTCACGTCGTGCCTGTTTGCTGCCTTTTGCAGTCATCATAGAATTTATTTCTTTTTCAGCCTTACTTAATCATCTTTCACATAATCTATACACATTTTCTAAGCTAGTCTCATCATCTGCCTAGCCTTTTCCCGACTATGTTCGGGTCGGCTTCCAGTCTAACCGGATGCAGCTGAATACCAGTATTTTACATGGAGCGACTGCCTATCTGACCTCCACAACCCAGCGACTGGGTAAGACTGGTTGTCAGATTTTCGGGCGCCTGACTTCCCGTAATGGCTGTCAAAGATCCACGAATGACAGCCGAGACCAACGGCTTAACGTGCTTTCCGAGGCACGGAGGGGTCTCGTTATGTAAAGATCCCCAGACCAACCGCGGCAAGCGTAGCTTAACCTGTGCGGCTGTTTTTATTTAGCCACGGCCCCCCTCCCCATTATGAAAAAAAAAACAGAACGGAAATTGATAAGTAACATTTCTGCGTAGGTATCCCATCTGACATCTACTTCTTAATCTATGCCAACCTGTAATGACCAGAGAATGTAAGGGGTAGGGCACAAGTTTAATGCGGGCCTACCTGTCTCCAGGATTAACGCAACTCCGCTATTTGTTCTAAATGGGGTTTTTTTTTATAAAAGTGCTAATTACTGCCCAGACCTTTGATGTGTCTGTTGTAGATACTCAAATGTACACATGGCTTAAAGCATTTTTGTGGTAGCATTTGGATAAGTGTGCGATAGATTTAAAGTTATATCGTTTATGTTTTTAGACATTAATTTGTCATAACTTATGAATCACTGGCTCCGATTCTGTTGTTCACAAACTAAACTAAAGGACATGTTTAATTTTCGGCCATAAACTGTACTGTAGTGAAAAAATAGGAAATAATTCCAGGAATTGTGGAAAAATATTCTTTTCTGAATATTCCCCTGATTACTTCGGCACAAAAAATAATAGTTTTTTAAACTATTGCCATAATCTATTGAACATGGCGTCGTCTTACTTGCATACTGCTTTCGTCCAGAAATCATGTTACATTATAACATAATAATCACGTAGACGTTATTTATTTAGTTATAAAAGGCATGTATTTCTTTGCTATTATGGTAAAATATCTATCATAACAACTTATTTGACAAGTTGCAAAAAAGGGTGACGATTCAATTCATCGTTAAAAAATATGTTCTACTTTTGTGGATTGTAGATTTGTAGGTAATTCTGGACGAAAAATTCTAGGTTTGTATTATTGACAATGACATTACATCAGTCAGTCTGTCAGTCTCGTTGTGGTTCGTTCGTGTCCACTTCGTGGCTTTCGGTGTTATTTTGCGTTTCATTTCTTTCTTTTAACTTCTTACGACTTTGGCTTTTTATAACGGAAAACAACAATTACAGTTTTAACAAATTCTAGGTTATGTAAACGTCATCTCTAACCTGTCATGGCTGGCTGTCGATGATCATAACAAACGTCAAACATTTTCAGTTTTTATTTAGTGCCTAAAGAATATTAATTATTATAAAAAAAATCATTCTTTAATGTATTCAGGGGTCCGTTTTCCGAGTTTTCTATAGTGTACATGTTGTGGCCGGAGTCCCATACAAAAACGAAACGTCTCCTTTAAGTTTAGTGTGTCTTTTTGTTTCTATTTCATTAAGAAAAGGACAGAAGATAAATATTAGTTTAGTCCTGTCAAATTAGACAATCCATAGACAAGTTTAGACGTGATTAAAAAATTGGCTACTAAAAATACGTCAATTTACGTCAGGCGCTGACTAATTTGACAGGGCTAAACTAATATTTATCTTCTGTCCTTTTCATATTGAAATAGAAAGAAAAAGATACACTGAACTTAAATTTAATTTAGTTTGTGAATAACAGAATCGGGGCCACTGGTTAAGTAATTATTAAACGTTCTATAAGAACGAGTAACGGAACAGCATGTATAAAGTTTTTTGAATAGAAAACAACATTGTTAGTTATTGATTTGTGGTAGGGTGGGTGGCCCAGTGGTATCGGCCCCGACTTATGAGGATCGTGAGTTCAAACCCAGGCAGACGCTTTACTTTGTGTATATATGTTACGGCTAATTGCCGAAGTGCGGCTACACCTAGTTTTAGCCGGGTACAACTAGGTGCATCCTACGTCGATGGAGCTATTTTTGTGTAAAGGGTTTAATTAAAGTAACCTAACCAAACCTAACCTCGGGGTGCCCTTCGATCGCTCTTGCATCCTACGTCGCCTATCGACTGACCGCAACCATGCAACCGATGTCACCCGAAGTACAGTAAGCTTCAAAGAAAAGGACCCCCCGTCATTACCAACGGGGGGGTCCTTTTCGTTGAAGCTTACTGTACACACGAACCGCATGTGGCCGGCTGCCTCTAGTTGTACCCGGCTAAAACTAGGTGTAGCCGCACTTCGGCCGGCTAAAGCTAGGTGTAGCCGCACTTCGGCCATTAGCCGTGACATATATAATTTCATCATCACTGCTCTCAAAACGGTGAAGGAAAACATCGTGAGGAAACCGGCTTGTCCAAAACTATGAGAACTAAAAATTTTAAGACATGTGACAATCACCAACCCGCACTGGGCCCGCGTGGTGGATTATGGCCCACTTCTTCTCACAGAGAGGAGGCCTGTGTCCCAGTAGTGGGAACATTATAGGCTGATTATGTTATCGTTATGTTATGTTATCGTTATGTTATGTTATCGTTATGTTATGTTATCGTTATGTTATGTCATCGTTATGTTATTTTATCGTTATGTTATGTTATCGTTATGTTATGTTATTGTTATGTTATGTTATCGTTATGTTATGTAACCAATTACAGACACTTTTGAATTGTCAAGGGTCGGTCAGTCAGAAAGATGAAGCTAGTTGTGTGTGTTGTATGTGATTGTCAATAGAGATTTTGAATAAATAAATAATCGAGTCATAAGTCATATAATCATTTGTTGACTTAAGTACAATAAATAGTTATTATAAAAAATACAAGCGCGCTATGTTATACCAGAAGGCGTACAAATATGATGATGTTAATAAATTGATAATGAATGCCATTGATACTAGAATTGATAAAATTAATCAAACGCATATATTATTAATTGATTTCGAGTTTTATACAATTAATTTTTCGATTTAAGTAATCTGAAAAAAAATTACGAATAAAAATGTATTTGTGCGTAAGGTTCATTCCGATTCTGCTCCGCGCCTTATTTAACGCACTGTATAAATCTGAAACTATAATTATTCTACTATAGATACTACACACATAAACAACAATGTATCTTTAAAATTGTTTAATAAAATGAACTGTCTGTTTGTTGTTGTTCAAAGACATCTGTTGGAACTCACTCTCTTTCGTGCCAACAGCATGCGCGATACGAAAGTCAAAAACAATAAGGAATTTTTCATTAAAAAATGAGCACAATAGCCGCATGATAATAGTCCAGCGAGTGGATTAGACAAACTGATTATATGTTCGTCTTTTTTCTTTATCTTTATTTCGCTAAAAGGATGAAAATAATTACAAGATGAAAGATATTTCCTTGCAGGCGCTTTTTTACGCTTTTTTCGCTTTTTCTTTGGCCCGAGACGCGATCTGTCACCGTCTCATTGTGTTATCCATTGGCTGGTCGCTGGAATAGAGTGGATTATGAAGAAAACAAATAAATTAAATAATTAATCTTTCACTAATAGACACGTGGCTAAATAATAACAGCCTGCAGTAATGGTCTGTGGATGGGTGACCATCTTTACATACCGAGACCCCTCCGTGCCTCGGAAAGCACGTTAAGCCGTTGGTCCCGGCTGTCATTCGTGGATCTTTGACAGTCGTTACGGGTCGTCAGAAGCCTGAAAGTCTCACAAACAGTCTTACCAAGGGGTATCGTATTACCCAGTAATTGGGTTGTGGAGGTCAGATAGGCAGTCGCTCCATGTGAAATACTGGTATTCAGCTGCATCCAGTTAAACTCGAAGCCGACCTCAATATTGTTGGGAAAAAGCTAGGCAGATGATAATAGAGGCACCTATTTGATAGTATTTTCCTAAACATCGCTGTCACTTATTGAAGAGTTCCGTTGTCTGTCTTCGAAACTTCCTTTTTTATGGCGGTTAAAAATCGGACCGTAATTAAATGTATGGCCCAGAGACCTCGCATTTGATACACGATGTTGTAGGTCGGTAGGTATACGGGCAAGTACTGAATTTCACATTTTATATGTACTTTCTGAGTTCATCTTGGATATTTCTGACATCAGTGAAGAAAAACATCGTGAGGAAACCTAGAATTATAAAATCAAAAGTCATTTATTCAAACTAGGCTGAGAATCAGCACTTTTCGAACGTCAAAAATTACAAAAGACAGTCCCCCCAAAACACCCGCCCTTCACCACTTCCTAGTGCTTTCGCTGGGGAGAAGAAGTGGTGCAACAAACTCCCCAGCAGCATAACTGTCTGTTCAGTTATAAAATACTTTATTAATTTAAATTATTTGCCATATGTCAGCTTGCCACGCCAATATACCCACAAATACAATAAAAACAATACTTATTCAAGCAAAAAAAAAAATCATAATTAAAAATATAATCAAAAGCTTACTAGGTACTTAAATAAAAGCCTCCAGGCATAAAAGGCGTGACAGCTTACATATTTATACAATGCTGGGTTCAGTTCACACAGCTGTGACTTAGGTCACAAATGATAAACTAAGGACCATACAAGTAAAATAAAATTAAAAAAAAAGTAAAACGAAGGTCAGCAAGACGACCAGTCACCACAAGCAGCACCCGTTCACGAGCTGCTTGTGGTGACTGGTCGTCTTGCTGACCTTGAATAGTTAATATAAGTCTGAAATCGACAACGTACCTTGATCAAGCGTGGTGATTAATGCTTGTGCCTTCTCGGTATAAAAAGAGGTCTTTGATCTTCATTGGGACTTCGCTTCGTTACAAAACCTTCATCATCAACATCATCAGCCTACAGCAGTCCACTGCTGGACATAAGGCTCTCCCCATTCAACTCGATTTTCGGCAACTCTCATCCAGCTGCTACCAGCCATCCTGCGAAGATTGTCGCTCCACCTAGCCTGAGGGCGTCCCACCTTACGTTTACCGATTCGCGGTCTCCACTCAAGAACACGTCTACTCCAACGGTCATCGGTTCTACGGCTATTTTGGCCGGCCCATTGCCACTTCAGCTTGCTTATTCTGTGAGCTATGTCGACAACTTTGGTTCTCTGCCGGATCACCTCGTTCCGGATTCGATCCCTCAGAGGACTCCAAGCATAGCCCGTTCTGAGCGACCTTGAATTTATGGACCAGCCGTACTATATATTACAAAAAACTGCCTTACTTTAATCCGTCTGTTATTATATCACAATAATTTCCAATTATTTTTAAACCATTTTGAATTTTTAAACAACTAGTTTTCAAAAGTCGTGTCCACAACATTTCATCGGCATGTTTTAATTCAATTCTTAGTCCATAGTAATTAACCCTTTTGAGACAATTCTTTGCTAAAGGACAATAATAATAAGTTGACAAATGAACATTAATGCTGAGGGCATACTTTTACGTGACACGCTTGTCTTAAGAAGAGGGATCAGCAGAGCTGTAAGTATACTAGATATGAATTAAAGCATAATATGTGTTTTGTGATAGCAGTATTTTATTGAATGACATATATAGGGTGTCCCTGGAAGTATCGATTAAATCAAATAAAGGCGTGGGCAAAGTCATTTCCAAACAGATTTTAAATCTAAGAACATCGTGTCTATATTAAAAAGACAATTACACAAATTATAAGAACGCGTCGGCAACAACGACTATATAGAGAAATATGGAAGAAAAAGAAATTTTGTGCCGATTCCAAATCAATTCGGTATGTAAAGAAAAAAATTCCTACGCTGATTCCAAAACCATTTCGAGATTTAAGGTTTCTTAACTTAATTTTTCTATTTTTAGTGCTTAAAATTATAAGATGGAGTTTATTTTAACATAAACACTTAATACCACTTGACTTTCATTTGACCTCCAAATGACGTCACAAGTAAGCAGATTGAGAATACTTTCGGTGCCTCCTCTCATCATATGATAAAAAGTAAGTCATATAATGTCAACTATAGGGATGACCATAATAATATAGGTATGTAATGCAGTCGTGCGAGAATTTCGGTCTTTGAATCGATTCAAATCAAACATTGAAAATCTATTCACACATAAAATCTAAATCCCGAATTCTGAATTATCGTTAATCAATCATTATAATGATGGCTTAAATAAAATTCCCTTTAAATAACAATATATTAAGTATAAAATCAGTCGAACTATTTTGTAACTACAAATGGTGTTGCAAACTTGCAAATTTAACTAGGTACTGTAGCTACTTGTTATTGCTTTGATTTTGATAGTGACATATTAATAATACCTATTATTTCATTTAATTTTATTATTAATTATTAGTCATTTCTGTCCCACTGCAGGGCAAAGGCCTCCCTTCCCTCCTTCCACTTATCCCTATATAAAATTAATAACTGTATTAAATAAATGTTCAATCGATTATGTCGATCATTCCCACCTCTAAAACTGTCTAGTGTCATGCTTGAAGTTTCTGATGTCAAGCAAAAAACGTCAAATTTAGGATTTTTATTACTGTGTTATACGTGGCATAGATATTGAACTCTTCAGCCTACTTTTGAAGCAGAATTTAGAAAATTTATTTAAAATTAATGGCTGCTTAGAAAACCAAAATTTTAAAATTAGTTGCATAAAATAACTAAATCTATAAATTAAAAATATAAAAAAAATACCTGAAAAAAACTTTACATACCCAATTGGGATAAGGGCAAGAGAATTAATGAATGAGTGTACGGCACTTTAAGATCTAGAAAAAGACTGTCACACTTGTCTTGTATGAGTGACAGAGACGACGCTCTACAAAGTCAGCCAGTCCTTTTATACAGTGTACAGTCCTTTTAAAAGTTTTTCATTTTCCGTCTGATAGCATCGATCCAATAGCAACCTTCTTGCCATTAGAATAAAGATCACTGTGATTTTGAGAGCGATGCTAAGTTTGAGGTGAGGACTGCAGGTACTCGTAGAATGCTACTATCTGTGAGCGTGGGTTCGATCCAGGGTTGCAAGGCAAAGTGACATTCTCAGTCACGCGCGTTCAGCAAAGAGTCTTAATGTGTACTCGGCAAACGGTTTTACCACTTTTAAAGAAATAAAAATCATTACTGGCGTAACTTTGGTATTATATACAAACTCAAACTCAAAGCATTTATTTCAATTAAACCATTTACAAGCACTTTCGAATTGTCAAAATAACTAGTCGGTCAGTTAGTCAGAAAGTTGAAGCTAGTTGCCCATTCCAAAAAGTAGATCTCTTGGAGAAGAACGGGCAAGGAACTCCAAGGACACTCTTTTAAATCAATAAATTACAAAATCCTGGATACATTATTCTTGTTGCTTCTATATGTGAGAACAATGTTATGAAGAAACAATTCAAAATAGGTATAAGATTAAAAAGAAGCCCTGGCAGCTAAGAGATGACCAGTCTCAACCGACAGCGTCCGTTTACAAACATGACGCATGGATCATACACCTTTGCCTACCCCCTCGGAAAACAGTGGCGTGATTTAACGTCATTACAAAAAGTACATTACCAAATAAACAACCAATTTTAACATTTAACAACTATTGGTGTAACATATAAAAAAAAAACTTTCAATTATTTTTAGACACTACATCAAACAAAATCACCTGTTTTTCCTTACACCAAAACCTACACCATCAAGAAACCATTACCATAAAATAGAGCCTTCGCATAAAAAAGCTACGTAACGCCGCCCGCCCTACGGCGACCGGAAGCGGGCGTGAGGCGGTTATCGGTTATCGATTGGTTTCCGATCAGCCAACCGGAGCGGAGGCTGGCACGCCCGTATGCACACGCCTCTGCACGAGATGTGTGGGCAGGAAAAGTTATTTTATTGGTAAAAGATTGAGTTTCTTGCCCATTCATCTCCATACTACCATCTAGAAACTACCTTTTGGAAGGGGCAACTAGAATGACTAGAATGACTAGAATCAATTGTATTTTCCTGTAAATTTTGACGTTCAAAAGTGCCTTTGACTTTAATGACAAGCAAAAATATCTGTGCATAATAAATAGGGTTACAGGAAAAAGTGTGTCTTTCAAATTTTATCTACGACTTTGGCAAGTTGTCAAACGACATTATGAACTGATATTATATCTGCTAGATATTATGAGTAAATATGCTTTATTTAAGTACCTATGTCTGCTATTACAATAGTGTCAGAATGGTCTATCACTGATTTCATAATTGTTAATTTTGACAAGTTTAGTAATCTAATAATATATTGGCGTCATTATGACTTTCATGGTCAACCACTGACACTCCATTGAAAGAAACGGCATAAAATGGTAATCTCGTACATAATGACAAATGAATAAATGTAATGTTTATTGCTATTTACGAACTTCTTACTACTTCAGATTGCAAACACTAATACGTAATATGTAAAAATATATATTAAATGAAATCTAGCATGGAATTTAGTAATAGTTTTTCTCAGACCATTGACCGACCAATGATCGACCATTATGAATTTAACAGATTACGAACTTTTAGCAAAATGACAATGGGATCGTGTTGGAATGACGAATTCATAAAAATAGCAGACTTGGGGCCCAGGTAGTAGGAGTGTGGGCAGCAGTGCATTGTAGGATACCTACACTCAGCATTGGGTGGCTGAAGGTTTAAGAAGAAGAAAAAGATTATTTCTTAAACGCAAAACCGAATAAACTTATACTACAGTCTTTTCTCGCAACCATTGTACCAGAATACCAATTCCCGAATTTGAAAACGCTCAAAATCTAGTCGCAATCATTAGGCCAATTCTGCTAATTTAAAACGTTCAAAATCTAGTCGCAGTCTCATCTCGGCGACAAACAAATGTCAAAAACTTGTCAAAATGTAGGGAAATTTGAAGTATTTTTGACAGATTGAGACTGAGATCAGACTGTGAACGTTCTTAAAAATTACGAGAATTGCCCCTCTTATCTCAGCCACAAACAAATGTCAAAATCTTGTCAAAAATGTAGGGAAATTAGAGGTATTTTTTACAGATTGAGACCGAGATCAGACTGTGAACGTTCTTATAATTACGAAAATTCTTAGCCAAAAGGCCGAGAAGCGATCGAAGCGAGCGAGCGAAGGGCCGAAGCCTGCCGGGGCAGTGGAATTGTCCGAAAGGGTTACCGCTGCCCCGGAACATAAAGGGCTAAGGAAGGAACACGGGTGGGTTTTAGTCAGTAAGAGTCTGACACTCCTTTCTGCTCCACCCTGAGCGGGAGGGGTCATTTGATGATTTCCCATCCACAAAAAAAAAAGACTGTGAACGTTCTTAAAATTACAAGAACTGCCCCTCATATATATGAAAGAAAATGAAGCAAAAGGAATAAGGATCGTAGCAGGTGACGAAATAAACTTTTTTCTTTCTTTTTTATGTTTCAAACTTCACTCTTAACTTTTCCATATTTTTGACGGGTCCTTACGTTAATAAGACCTTCCATACTCCTGTTATTGCAAGAAAATGTGGTAACAGCACCTAGCCAAAGAAGAGGAAGTCGCGGGCACATTTAGTATTAACTATAAGTCCAGGTTTACTTACGATGTTTACCTTCACTGATTTCAATAATGTCCAAGATACACTCAGAAACTAAGAATTGAAAAGCTCGCACTCAAATCGTTTATTGCAATCCATAATGTACAATTACAGGTGGTAAATAAAAATATAGAAACAATTATGGACCCTGTCGGGCACAGCAAATTTTTAAATAACATACTTGTCACAACATATTTAAAAAAAAGGTTCTGTAAAGATTTATTTAAAAAAAGTGTACATCATTAGAAGAAAAAAGGTTTTTAAAGGTTGATTAATTTAAAAGAGCGCACATCATTATAAAGATGAATAAAATCTTATATCACAACCTTAATTTCACGAGAAAATCTCTTTTGAACTGTGTTAAGTCTATACATATTGATTCTCGACATTGTATACAAATATTTAAAGATACTTTCTGTCTTCGTATCTTCGAACCGATCAGACTGGACATGCGCGCATCGATGTATTTTTTTCTGTGGGGCGTGGCCTTCAATACTTCGATAGCTATCGATATCGATACACCACGCCCTTACGACCTGTCGATACGATAATGTGTATTCACGCCCACGTTTTATAGTTAATGTAGTGGTTGTTGCCTTATCCCTAATATTAATTACTTGGTAGAATTCCGAACGAATAATTTCCTATGTATCGTTTTCATTCAAGATACATTTAGATAACAACGATTGGTTTCAGTCCTTGATAACAGCAAATTTTATATTTGTTTTTGTACTAAACTCTGAAAATGTAAAGCGAGTCACAAAACGAATAAGAATTAAAGCAAGTTGGTGTTAATTTGAATTAACTGCCTTGTACGCTATCTTTAGTTAGTTGCCTTTCATTCATCCTCTCAAAATTACCAAACCACCTAAACATACTCTTATCAATTGATATCACTACGTCTTAGATCATGATCATGTGTGAATATAAGCTGTGATAACAGACAACGCCACGTGGCGTCACCAAGTGAAGTTGTACTCAATACGCCCAGTGCGCAGACTCGAACCGATACTCGAAACCGATACGTGAGTGGGCGGGGCGTGTGCTGAACATACCTACCGGATATTGTGAAAACTGAAAGTAATTATGCGACTGTATTATTGAGCAGATTTTGACGTTTTAACTGTCAAAATAACTTCAGTTGCAACTATAAGAAACGTAATTATTCTTTCCGATTATATATCAACTCAAACTCAAACTTAAAGTATTTAATTTCAAACTAACTTTTTCCCGCGGCCTCGCCCCGCATTAATGTTGGAAATTATCCCACTTATTTGACCCTCAGAGGGTGAATTTTACAAAAACGCTGACTCTCAAATTCTTTATTTTTATCCCAAAAGCATAAAGCATCCATTCAGGATTATTTTTGAGTCATAAAGTAGCTTATGTGCTTCCCCGGTATGCCCGAAACTAAAAAAAAAAAATAACAACATCTGAAGGGAAATTCTCATAATTTTAAGAACGTTAACATCTGAAGGCCAATTCTCGTATTTTAAAACGTTCAAAACCTAGTCGCAGTCTCATCTCAGCGACAAACAAATTTTAATATAAAAACATTGTCAAAATGTAGGGAAATTAGATGTATTTTTGACAGATCGAGACTGAGATCAGACTGTGAACGTTTATAAAATTGCAATAATTGCCCCTCTGGTCACTGTAATTAATTTTATTAAAATCAGGGACAGAATACCATTCTATATTTCTAATTATTAATCACAATCAACCCATTTTATCTAACCAGCCCAATTACGACCTTTTAATACTAGCACACAGAATAAAACAAACTTATTAATATAAATATACCACAAAGAGTTGTCGTGGGCGGCTTAAAACGAAAATGCTGTACAAGGTAATGAGTAAGGAAGTGATATTTATGGGGTTGTCTCATTACTTAATGAGGGCGCCATGGGATACAGTTCTTAAAGGGGTGGAAAAATACACACGTTACTACACTTAGGTGCAATGGAGGCTTAGTGGTATCGGACGCGACTTACGAGAGGTCGTAAGTTCGAACCCAGACAAGCGTTTTACTTTGTGTAAATTATTTCATCTCCTCTGCTCCCAAAATTCGTTGTGTAGTTTAGAAAAACGCGGTCACACAAACAGATACGAAAAGCTATTTTAATTTGTAATGTATAAAAAGCTTGTAAAAGATAAACTAAGGAATAGTATCGCGTAGCAAGTTAGTTCGTAGCTTCGTAGCACTTGCTACAGCTACGCGTCTACAATGCTTGCTACAGCTTGCTACAAGATATAATTTTTTAATACTTGAAAATAAAACTAAATAGTTGCTAAATTATTTATGCCTGATATAGCATTATTTTAACAGAACAATTACTTTATAAAATATTGATGAGGCGTTATCATGAAAAAAAATTATGAAATAAAAAGCACAATAAGAAAAAAATCTCCTTAATTATAAGTTAACTTTGTTTTTATTTAACAATGTGAAATCGAATATAACTTTAATTAAATATTGTCCTGAAACTTTCACAAGAACAAGTTTTTGATTCTACTACTCGACGCTAGATGGCGTTACGCGCCGCACAAAATGTTTGAAGGGATTATAATTTCGTAAGACGATTCTAACAAAATATTTCCTTTGAAACTGGTACAGGGTAAATGAAATATTTATGCTATAATTTATATATATTTTTGGGACTTCGTTTCTTTTTACATGCGACTTAATCTAACTGGTAAAATGTGCGATTACCTACTACCAAGTATTATATTATTGAAAGAGTGAGATGTCTCGGGACGCTGTGGTCCCAGACCTTTGCAAGGCGTACGAGGGGCCAAAACCAACTCGCAGAGACCTGTTAGATGTTTTCAATGAAATGAGGCTACAACCGACGATTATTTATCCCTGTTCGCACTATGCAAATGCACCCAAGAACAACCCCCGGTTGTTGAAGGACTATTTCAAGACATGGAAACAAAAATATTGGATTTATAGGTTTGGGTGGCTAAAGTGAACTGGTTATCTAGGACTATGGAAAAACTATAGCCCCTGCCTGACCGATGTTCTACCTATATAAATTACAAAGATAAAATATCAGGGGGTGATTTGCATACTCAATAATGGGCCCCCGAAAACGGCCGCTATTCAAAATCAAAATCAAAATATTTTATTTCACATAAGCCTACAAGGGCACTTATGAAACATCAGAAGCTAGGTGCACGGTTCCAATTGGTCGTTTCTTATGGAGACGAACCGGCAAGAAACTCCACGGTTACTTTTTTAAAAATAATTGGCTTTTACAATGTTTTCTAATTACAGTAGGTATGGGAGGAGAGCGTAGGCCTGTCAACAAGTACCAGGTACTTGGTAAAATAAAAAAATACTCTATAGATCTAAAATCTAAAGGGCCTATAAAATCCTCACATTTGCAAAATCAAAAAAGATAAATAAAATATATATTATTACTATTATAATTATTATTTAGCGTAGTGTGGGACGCCCCCCAGCTAGATGGACGGATGACCTAAAGAAGGTGGCTGGGACAGACTGGATGCGGATGGCGGAGGACAGGGTGTTGTGGCGCAGCCTGGGAGAGGCCTATGTCCAGCAGTGGACTGCGATAGGCTGAGTGGATGATTATATTATTATATTATGCGTATACCACAGCTTACCCTTCCAAAAAATACAGTTTTTCTATCGGCAAAATTGACGAACCAACATACAAATTTTCATCCCCTGTTTTACCCTTCTTCTTTAGAGGGTGAGTTTAAAAAAATATTCATTAGTGCACAGTTTCGCTATACATAGGTTGCAAGGACATCAAATGCGCAGCCTGTATGGATTCGGAACATGATTTTGAACTCGACAGAGTTAAAATTATTCGTCGGTTTTAAAAAAGAAAAAAATAGCTGCCCCATACACATTGACCGCGCAGATATTGCAAATGAGCAAAAAAATTTTAAAAGTCGAAAAATTTCTGCGGTCTAAAATCATGTGCTGAATTCATAGTTACAGTGATATATACTGGCAGGGGACTGCCAGGCTGTATTAAGTGTTCTTGTACAAAATGTCATGCTTCTAGACTCAGTGGTTAAGGTTGTACGATGTCTGTCACTGAATGAATTTAAGGTATATTCTATCAGCCGTCAGGTAAGGACCAGGCCCGGCACGTTGTGTACCACGCGCGCCTCAAAGAGATGTCAGGACTAACTGACGGGGTCCGCTAGGGCATCGGCCCTACAAACAACCCGCGACCCTGGCAGGCATCGGCCTGGGTCGCGGGTTGTTCGAAAGAGATACCGTAGTCCCTGGCACAGGCAACTGAAGGAATACGGGTGGGTTTTAGTCAGTAAAATCTGACACGCCCCGCTCCGCCTAGAGCGGGAAAAGTTATTAAAAAAAATCCCATTAAAAAAAAGATAGGTATATTGTATCAATTCACGTAACACCACATCTATGTTAGCATTCTCAGCTGCATGCAACTGTCTTTCATTCATCCCGTTTGTGGCCCAACATTCTGATCCTTACAAGTCTTCAGGTCTAACCTCCTTACACAAATACAATATAAATTAATTGTAGGTACGCAAGTCGTACGCCGAAAGTGCGTAGACGTCCACAATTATTTATGTGCGTTGGCGTGAACGAGTGATATATACGTTGCGAAGACGTATTTGTTGCCCAAATAATAGAAGCACGGGTTCTTGAGAAAAGTTCCGTATGATATTTGAAAAAATATTCTTTTAGTTTTAATAATAATTGTGATAGTTATAAATGTAATATTGATTTATAAACTCTTCAGCTTTATTATAACTTTTACAATACTGATCAATACCTTATATATTATTACCTGAAATCGCAAAAGAAAATCAGCTGTTCCCTACATTTTGACGAGTTATGCGAACATAAATGTAAGGAACAGCTGATTTTTTTTTTGCGATTTCAGGTTTGATCCCATAGTAAAAGTTGTTCATAATGATGAGTGCAATGACCTCTTAAGAGGTTGTTAATGTTTTTCCAATAACCTTGTATATTTCCCATTAAAAAAAATCAAATACTTAAGGTGTTTTTAATATTTTCCCAAGTAACTCCAAAAATAAAGATACAAAAAAGCATCCATAAAGATGTCAAGGTGCACGGTGAGACAACTTGATGCATGCGTGGAGCATTAATTATTTTTTCCGGTATTTAGGGGACATTACAAACGTGGCTGAAAAAAGGAGAAGAATTTATCCATTGGTACAGGTGTTTTTGTGCTTACCTGTGAAATTAGGGTTGCTGTAATAAGGTACTAGCTTCGGCCCGCGACTTTGTGCTCGAGAAATTTCTTGTTCCCCCGACCCACCCCGTCGCAACACATGGCCTGCCTGCTCTTTACTTAGTCTTCGTTTAGCGTTTTTTCTGTTTTTTTTCTCTTTTTGTTCGGCTCCTAAAGGTCATAGCGTGATGTTGCCTTCCTCAAGAATTGGGCTATAAAATGCAATAAGATTTTTTCAAATCCGACGGTCAGTTCTAAAGATTAACCCCTACATACAAACTTAGAAACAAACTAATTTTACCGCGTTATAATATTAGGTATAGATGATGATATCCGATATGTGAGTGTACTATAGGTACACGTCTGTCTACCCTAAAGATTTATTGGCGTGATGTTATATGTAGAACATATTAGGTATGTAGTATCAGGAAAAAATACTAGGTACATAGTGAAAAATAACTTTAATTTCGGAAGTCGGTGTCTTTGGGTCTGTTTTTTAGTTTTTCACTTTGTAGTGTTTTTTTTTGGAAGTCGGTTTTTTTTTGTTAAAATGTTTTTATTTCTCGCTTTTTAGTAGGTCTGTTTATAATTTATTTAAGTTATAATAGCCTAATGTCAACTTGCTCATCGCCTTTTATAAAATATTGCTTTTCCCGATGCAGGGACGGTAATTGTTGGGGAGTTCTCAGATCCTCCATTTCACCATTCGCATTGTGACGAGCATAAATTGCTTAGCAACCATATTAAAGTAATCGAATCGCAATCCGTAAAATATTTATTATTGAGTAGTTCCGGTAGCCATCTGTGGTCTTCATCATCAGTCCCACTTCACCACATGGTGCTTTCTGAGAGCAAATGCACGAGTTACTATAAAAAATACCCAAATCATTATAGGTGTGCCTATAATATTTGAAGAGTTCCTTCAATTTCTCCAGGATCCCATCATCAGATCCTGATCTGATGACAATGAAACCACCTGGAAAGTATACTCTTTCAAATAAAAAAAAATATTATTCAAATGTGTCTAGCCGTCTTAGAGTAATCGAGGGAACATAGATAAAAAAAAAGATTCCGATGAACTGAGAACCTCCTCCTTTTTTAAAAGTTGGTTAATAAGAACAATCAATCCAAAGGGGTGAAGTAAATGCAAAAGTACCTATTACACATCCATCGCAACATTACGTACCTAATTATTTTAATTAAAATTCCCCTAGTGTGTACTCGCTTTAAAGAATCGTGATAATTGTACAATTTGTACATAGTTAACTTATGAGAGCACAATTAAGCCCAAATTGTGTCGCATTCTAATGTGTAATGGACATTACATTATTTTACTGTCATATAAATTGTTACTTACTGCTTTTACCTTTACAATCGTCTGCCTAGCCTTTTCGCAACTATATTGGGGTTGGCTTCCAGTCTAACCGGATGCAGCTGAATATCAGTAATTTTATATGGAGCGACTGCCTATCTGACCTTCACAACCCAGTCAGGTACTGGGTAATACGATACCCCTTGGTAAGACTGGTTGTCAGACTTTCGGGATTCTGACGACCCGTAACGACTATCAAAGATCTACGATTAACAGCTGGGACCAACGCCAACGGCTTAACATGCTTTTCGAGGCACGGAAGGGTGTGTAAAGACCCATCACCCATCGACGGACTAACCGCGGCTGTTAGTACTTAACCACGAGACCCTCCCTTTTGCTTCTACCTTACAAATGAAAAGAAATTGTATATTCCGTAAATAGAATATCGAAATCACCTTATCACATTATTTAAAAAAACAACACAACCCTTGAAAAGAAATGGCGAAACAAACTCAGAGGCCAGTCTCTTTTAAAGTCCAGATTATAATCTTGGTCAGATCATGTGAAATTGTCTTTTGAGAAAAGAACCACACAGATTTGGTAAGACCTGTCCAATCTGTGGAAGTATTAGTATTAATTAGTTTTACATAACTGTTCTTAGTTGTAAAATAATGTCCATTAAAAACTAAATAAAACAAGACGTGTACTAAAATAATGTTATAGGAGAACTTTAAATAATTGTTTCCAGAAATCAAGTTTAAAAAAAAATTGATTTAATGGTGTTTTTCAATATACCTATACTTTAATTTTATTTTTTACACATGACTTTGGTATGTACACACGGCTACACATCAAGCTTTAAATTTCCAGTATAAGCTGACCTCGCATTGCATAAGTTTTTGTACGATCAGAGGTCAGCTTATACTGGTAATGTAATATATAAAATAGCTTGATGTGTAGCCGTGCGTACAATATGACTAACTACTACCAGCGACTTTGTCCGCGTGAAATTTCTTATTTTTATATAAAATATATCCTACACCCACACACTCTAATAAAATATATCTGACACACTTCCCACGAAAGTATTTTCGGAATCGAATCAGTGGTTCCGAAGAATACACCCTGCATATAAACGCAGTCATTTTACTCCATTATAATAATAGCAAAATACTACTTAGCCATTCCAAACTAAATCACAAAAAGTTTTAGAAAATCACTAAAACCAACATTCACTCATCACCCGAACCGGTTCAAACCAGCCAAAAGCAGTTCGCACCAGTTACCCTTGCTGCATCGAAGAGACTTTGTTCCGCGGCCATTTTTCCAGAGCTTCCGGCTTCCCCCGGACACGGAGAGCAATAACTCTCAGTATTGTTCTCGCTGTTCTCGGCTCCTTCAAGAAACCTGTACCAAACTTGGTAGAAAGCAAGTCCCTTTGTGCTTTCTTGAATTATTGCCGCTGAAACGGATAAGTCTTGCCAAGTATTGTTTGACGATTTTTGCGTTGAATTGTGATACATTGTTTATTATGGTTATGGTGTAGGTATTTGCATGTGGGAAAAAGGTTGCATATTAGAAAATCAAAACTTTCTCGAGCAAATTTCAAAACAACAATAAACGAAATAACAAAATTGAAATGACCAAATGTTTTATTTAGAAAAATTTTAAAATCCCAATGTATGTGACCATCAAATGAACGACTGATCAAAAGTTGCTAGATGTAATTTTAAAATATCAAATCATTACTAATCAAATTACATAATCACAAATGACGACAGAAAAGTTTTGATTTTCTAATATGCAACCAAGAAAAACGTTGTGTTTCGTTCGTTAAACGCTGCGTTTTTCAGATTTGAAAAAAAAAGAACAGTCATTTCGATGATGGTCAGTGTATTCTGTAAAAATCTCACCGTGACAATTCAGGTGAAGTGAGTTTAAAGCGAGCTATCTTTCCACCTCACGGACTTGCGAGTATCGACAGCTCACTTCGAACTCACTTCGAATTTCACGATTTGAGATGACTATTGAGATTTTCACAGAATAGATCTCTTGGTTGTTGCTGACGCGGGTTGTTTTATAAACATACAACCAGTTTTTTGAAGATTTTTGAAAAAAAAAAGGAACAAGGAAGCCATTTTGGTGTGAATCCATGTATCACATGCGAGTTTTTCATCTGACGATAATTTTTTTACATGCCATATCCAGTAGTACTTGGGTACTATTATTTTTACTATAATTTTTGCTACAAAGCAATATAGCCGGTATTTCACTAAAATATAAAATATACAAAGTGTTAAAAAAAATCGGTTGTCTGTAAAGTCGGTTTACTGACGATAGTTGAACGTGACATCGTGTCATAAGAAAATACTAAAAAAATCTTTTTTATTCTTTTTTTTTTTTTTCGATTGAGTCTCTTTGTCGCTCGTTCCGCGCTCTCGCTTGCACTTCAAGCCTTAAATGGAACGCCTCAGAGCGAGGTAACGCCGCATGATGTCATGTTTTTTCGTGCGTGCAGCCAGCTTCATCGAATTATAAGACGTTGTCACGTCAAAAATAACCCTTAAAACTTTAAGAGGTGCTTTAGACCATCGAACTGAACAACTTTCACTGTAGGACCAACTCTGAAATCACGAAAATGAAATGCGGATGGTCTTTTCTCCACAGAAACGCTCTCGCCTGTTTTCCTTCTGGTGAATGATCATAAAGCAATGATTTTTTTATAGAATAATAAATAATAACTACTTGTATCCCTGTGTTTTCGCCTTTATAATATTAGTGTGATAGTGTAAAGTATAATTTTATAATATTTTACGTAATCTATGTTATTTATTTATTTTTATTTCTTGTATTATTTTTTTTATTTCTGTAACTGCCCGTGACATCACAGCGCTGCGATATTTATTTTTAAATATCGCAGCATCATGCTGAGATAGGGGCCTTTTGGCCTCGTATAGGACTTTCTGTTTAATTTTTCTTTTTGTTACTTTTTAATTTTTTTTTAGTTTTTATTTTGGTATTTTAATTTAGACTGTGTTTAGTTTAGTATGTGATCCTCCTGTACGAGTTGCAATAAATACTTTTTCTTTCCTTTTTTCCTTTTTGATGATACATTATTTTTCTGTGTAACCCTCAAAAAATGCTCAAAGTTGCCGCTGTCTATAAAGGCCTCGTGTACAAATTTGACAACTATTAATAAAAAAAGAAAAACATATGGACACAGTATATATCCTTGTTATTAAGTTTATGAAATATCTTTTAAATTGGTCCAATATTGGAGGAGGAAATAGTTGAGAGCCAAACCTCAAATTATGACTTTTTTCCTAGGCTTTTTCAAAAGTCTCTCCGACCGCATTACCTCTTAAGCTCACATTTTGGCTATTACAAAAATTGCAATAATCGTAATTCGTCGTAATTTAGCAACAAATAAAATGTTGTGATCATCAATACATCATACATTTAGGGGTACTGCCTATCGATTCTGTAAAAATCTCACCGTGATAACAGTGAAGTGAACTATCAATGGAGGCAATCCCTAACATCAGGTGGAATGACAGCTCACTTCACCTTAGTTTTCACGGTGAGGTTTTTACAGAATAGCACTGCTCTAATGTAATGTTATCTGTATTACAATCTGAGTGTTGAAAACACGCTTTTAAACTTACTCGTTTTGACTCACTTTTATTTATGTTTCCTCATCATAACCTAGCCATGTTTAAACTTAACTGAAACAAAACAAAGATGACTAATTAAAGTGAAGACAAGTCACAAGTTTGTGGCTAAACGCTAGACATAAACAGAATTAAGTCCCACGTCTTCATCCTCGATTATAATTTATAACGAATAAATGAAATATTATAAACGCATCGGCGCACCGCTCCGACAACGCCACTGGCAATGGCGTTTGCTTTGTTGGGTGCGGGAGGGGACAGAGGACAGGGGAGTTGTCGATATATTTTAAATTTTATTGTTAATTTTTGGGGGTCTTAAAGTTTCGAGTATAGTAGCTAACTTCGCAAGCGTTCAGCATCGTCAACTACATTAACACACGTCACATCCGCGTCATCATTATCATCAGATGAGATAGTGGCAAAATGCGAATATTGTTATCCTGCTGTCAAAAACAACTATTATTTTAACAAAACTTCTGAACACAAAAACTTGTGTCAATACGTACAAGCTTAACTATTTATAAAATTAGAGCGTTGTAAATTATAAATTCGATGTTAAAATATAATTATAAAGTGATAAACTCTTTTACTGACGCAGTGCTAATTCAGAATGATTTGAACAGTATTTTACATTGGTGTAACGTGAATAGTATGAGTCTAAACGCTGAAAAATATCATTACATAAGATTCACAAGGAAAAAGAAACCAGTTCAAACAAATTATGATATTGGTGGTGTAACGCTGAAACAAGTGAATGAAATTCGAGATCTGGGTGTGATCGTAGACAGCAAGCTAAAATTTACGGCGCACATTGATAAAGCAGTGACAAAGGCCGCCGAAATGCTAGGATTTTTGAAGCGCAATTCCAGAGGGTTTAAACACCAGAGGACCAAGGTGTTACTCTACAATGTCTTAGTGGACTGCGCACCTTGAGTATGCAAGCAGTGTATGGGCCCCTTATTATGCAGTGCACTCGCAACGAGTGGAAAGCATACAACGAGCTTTCACGAGACATCTTGCTTTCGCAACAATTGGCTTCTCCCATAGAAAGCCATACATGGAGCGTTTAAAAAAAAATTAAAATGATATCTCTCCGCGATCACAGACGTCTGCTAGATTTATGCTTCCTCCATAAATTAATTAATGGAAAAATACAATGCAGTTGCCTTTTGCAAAGTGTTTCTCTGGCAGTTCAAAGAATTTACCCAAGGGCTAAAAAAAATAAAAAGGTATTTGATACACCTTTTGTAAAAACTAATCTCGGTTTACAATCCCCAATTATACGAATGAGCAACGAATACAATAATGCTGTATTAAACACATCTGACCTTGATATAATCAGCGATAAGCTATTTAGCCGGTATTCAGTAAGAAAATCACGCTATCCTTGCCAAGTTGCTTTTAACTTCAACTTTTATATTAACATTTTTTTTTATTTTTTCTTCATTTTTAATAATTGTTTTGATTCTTAATTTTTTGTTCTTGTTTGTTAATTACCCATCTTACTTACTTTAGTCTGTTTTAGTTTATATTAGATTTACTTTAGCCTATACTCTTCAAGGCAGCAATATATAATATAATTAATTCTATGTACGCCGTAATTGTCATGTACATTAGTCCTTTAGTTATTAAGATTATTCTAACATACGTTTAATGTACGTGATGTGGCTGTGCTTTATTAAATAAATAAATAAATAAATTGAAAATCAAGGGAGCAGCTAGGTCTGTTAGGTCATCATAGATAATGCTTACTAAATAGCTGGCAGTTTTTATCTAGTCAATTACTCTTTTGCAGCTGAAGTTCACACTTTTATACCTAGGTAGGTTCTTTTATATCTACGCTTTGGAATGGGCAACTAGCTTCATCTTTCTGACTGACCGACCCTTGACAATTCAAAAGTGCCTATAATTGGTTTATTTGAAATAAATGCTTTGAGTTTGAGTTTGAGTTTGAGTTCGTAACGGCTGGGCAAGGTAAGGAGACTATATTATATTTACATTGCATGTATACTTTTTTAACATCTTATATGTAAATTATACACTAAATTTATTTTATTTTCTTCATAATATTAATATGTAACTTTGTAATGATGTAACTTCTATGTAATTTATATGTGAACTTATGAATAAATTATTATTATAATCAAATTGTCCATACCGAAAAACATGACAATATATGTGCGAAAACTGTACAGCCATTCTAAACATTACATCCGATCATAGATGATGAATTTACCTGCTCAATAATTACAATCGTCATGCATACCTATACTAGAGTTCAAAACTATTTTATCCTAATTTTCAAGAATATTTTCTCAATACAACTTTTCATCGACAAGCACCGTCCCATCACTACGCCCCCTAGCTACCGACTTCCTTCATACTCGCGCTCACTCGCTCGAACCGTGCCTTTGTCGGGTACAATTGTCGACAAATTACAAACGAATTGAGTTATTTAATATCAACCAGTAATATGCAGCTTATTGTTTATTATATTATTAAGAACACATAATGAACGCCGATGTTTACGTTATTATGTTTTGTGTACTTTGATGTTTTTGAAGGATCTTACATTGTATTTGATGGTGATTCTTTATCATACATAGCATTTTCTTACAATTGCTCCGAAGCCGGTGACAAATTTTCAATTTAAGTCTCTATGCATTAATTGCCTAACACACTAACAATGGCCATGGTTATCATTTTGGCAGTTCAACAACATTCATTGCGTTTTTTACGTAGTTGAGCAGACACATTCTTCGAACATATGAAGCAATGGATTAGCAACATCCTTCAAAATCGATTCAGATTGTGACTGAAAGTTTGTTACGCAATTAAGGTGCAGTAGATAGAAACTAAACGAAACTAAAACTACACTTACAATTAATTTCTATGATTAAACTTTTAGAACTAGGAAAAGTACCCCATGTTCTCTTTTTGAATTTCTAACGTCACGATATTATTATCAACGTCCAAAGCATCACGTTAACACAGAGAAGTACAGACGCCAGCACCAAAACTGTCAAAATTTCCCAATCAACTTTGAGCCTTATGCTTTAGCGATAAAGTTGAAAAATCTATTAAAGAAATTTGACAGATTGTAGTAGCTCGATGTGCTTGCGTCTGTACAATGTTTGGAAATATATGAAGACGCTTTAAAATTTCCGTCCACAATAACGTTTTAATGTGCACGTATTTCCATACATTTTATTGACGTGGACTTCCACGATAAATTATGATATCGTCACGTTAGGGCTTATACAAGAGCACACTGACTGAATATAAAAAAGGTTTTAGGAATAGTGTCACTATCCAATAACAAAAAAAAAAAAAAAACAAAACCAACCTATAAATAAACTTATTTTTCTTTCTTTCTTTTTTTCTTTCGATTGAAAGAAAATAAAAATAATAAAATTGCAATGTATAAGTGTTTTGTGTGTGTGTGAGGGTGGGTGTATTACAAAAGATAGGTAAGTAACGCATAGTAGTATAATATGAAACTTATACAAAAATAAAGGACCAATTGAAAAAAAAAAACCGATAAGTAACAAAACAAAAAAAGAAAAGAATACATCCCACACACTTCAGTGTAAGAAAAAGGGATCATTCTACCACTCCCCATAAACCACTGTGATTTATGTAACAAATTTTATTGACAGCCAGTGTACGGCGGATATTGAGAGATCATATTTTATACTTTATTTGGCATATCTGTACGGTACCCTTTTTGCTCGAGGGTAGAAAAACGATTGTGTCATTTTACCGAAGCTGTTTGAATATACCTGAGAATTATTTGTTTTGTGATAAAATGTCAAGTTGACTTTCGGATGAAATAGTCTCTGGGTAATGTTATATATAATCATTTGCCAAATAGTATTCAAGATTTGCCAGCATCGTTGTTCAAAAGGGTGTTATTTAAACTGTTATTGGAGAAAAATTATTACAGTATTAAAGAATATTTAAAGGATAAGTCGCTTGTAACATAATACATAAAAATAGGCTATAATCTACCATATCCAACAATGACATAATTATTCAATATTAATGACATGACTAATTATTAATTCAATATATTTTTAATCGTTATTACATGTTTTATTAAATTATAATTACTAATAATTAATAGGTTATAATATATTTTTAATCGTTATTACATATTTTATTAAATTATAATTACTAATAATTAATCTATACTAATATTATAAAGAGGAAAGGTTTGTATGTATGTTTGTAACGAATTGGCTCAAAAAGTACTGGACCGATTTTAAAAATTCTTTCACCATTTGAATGCTACATTATCACTGGCTATTTTTTTCTTTTTTTTCCACCCGTGCGAAGCCGGGACGGACCGCTAGTAGGTTATAATATAAGACTTCATTCAATAAATATTTGTACGCCATAGTATAGAAGGATATGCTGGAACCAAAATTGTAATATCTATTGTACAAACGCCAGCAGGTCAACCTACCCCAATCTGTCAAATTTCTTTGATAGATTTTCACCTTTAGCACAAAGGAATAAGGTTCATATTCAATTGGGAAAATCTGACAGATTGGGGTAGCTTGGTGTGCTGGCCTCTGTACCATATTCTGACAAATAAACATTTTTGATTCGATTTGATTTGATCGTCCGGGATTGTCTATGAAGTTTATGAACACAGTTTTTTTTTAGTTTGTAACACTTTAGCTAGGTGGTAGAAACCGCCGGGACATGCCATAACACAAGCATGCATAGTATAATGAGCCTATAATGTTCCCACTGCCGTGTCCCGGCAGTGGGCCTCCTCTCTATGAGAGGGAGTGGGCCGTAATCCACCACGCGGGCCCAGTGCGGGTTGGTAGATGTCACATGTCTTAGAATTTTTGGGTCTAGGACATGACGGTTTCCTCACGATGTTTTCCTTCACCGTTTTGAGAGCAGTAGTAATGAAACGATTTACACAAAGTTGGGACCATTACCACTAAGTCACCATTCGTATTAACTGCGGTCAAAATCAAATCGAGCGTTTTCGTTCGCGGTCGATTTTTGGCTTCGGGCGCGTGAGTGGTTATTTCAAGTAAGCCATCAGAAGGCACTTAAAAAAAAATGCATTGATTCTAGTCGCCCCTTCCAATAGGTATGGAGAAGAATGAGAGAGAAAGTTCATAATTACTCTTTTAAAACGGTTTACAACATTTTTCATGCATCCTATCCTACTACCTAATATATAAAATTCTCGTGTCACAGTAGGTATTAGTTACCATACTCCTCTGAAACGGCTGGACCGATTTGTATGAAATTTTGTGTGCATATCGGGTAGGTCTGAGAATCGGCTACTATCTATTTTTTTTTTTTGCAAAACGACGTTTGCGGGGTCAGCTAGTATTATTATAAAAGTGAAAGTTTGTGAAGATGTTTGGATGTTTGTTACTCAATCACGCGTAAACCGTTGAACGGATTTGGATGAAATTTGGCGCACAGATAGTTTAGAACCAGGATTAACACATACTGTTTATCCTAATATTTCTATGGGATCGAAACTAACGCGAGTGAAACCGCGGGGCGCTGCTAGTTAATTATAAGTATATAATTATGACGACGATGTATTTATTTCTATACTAATATTACTTTTATTACTTATTACTAATATTATAAAGAGGAAAGATTTGTATGTATGTTTGTAACGAATTGGCCCAAAAAGTACTTGACCGATTTTAAACATTCTTTCACCATTTGAATGTTACATTATCACTGATTAATATAGGCTTTTTCAAATGCAAGAAAAAAAATAAAATGTTTAAAAAATAAGTGTCCACCCGTGCGAAGCCGGGACGGGCCGCTATTCTAGAATATAATTGCTATACCTACTACAAAGTATTAAAAATTAAGCAATGACAGCTAAATAAATGATCTATTTATACACAAGTAAATAAAAAAAGCGCAAGAGTGGTCAGGCATCTTCTGGGCACGCTGGTTCCATCATAGACCTCATCCATCGCTTTCCATCAGGCATGATCGAGGTCAAGAGCAGGGCAATTTAGCAATAAAAAAATAAAAATAAAGTAAAAAATACTGTACAAAGGCGGACTTAATACCTGAGGTGTTTTCCACCGGTCAACCTTAGGGTGATGCAGAGACAAAATGGCAGGTGCAAAATATTATGCAGGCTGGTCAAAAAGTCGTAAATCAAACGAAATAGGGAGTTATAGGAGGTAATTTTCAACAAAAAATCTTTCTACAGCATGGTCATAATTCAATTGCCTTAGAAGTTATGAATATTTTTGAATACCGAGTTCTTTAACAATTACACTAATAAAAAAAAAAACTATAGAAAACAATGAAACAACGGTATTTTATTATTATTAGATAATGTATCAGCACTACGAAAGTTCTGCTGCGACTCTGGGTACCAAATTTCAAGAGCAATAATTTTTTTTCCAAGAATTTTGAAGCGTTACCAAAAATTATTTCTCACTTTAAGAGCGTTGGAAATGACCTCCCTTTTCTCCTTATTTCGTTTGATTCACGTCTTTTTAACCACCCTGTACCATTATTATGGTGGTCACTTTACTGAGACTCGTAGTAAATAGCTATACTGTTTTTATTATAAAACCCTAAGATGTACTTGTAATACCGACCTACAAAACAAAACAGAAAACAAAAACTTTCACAAAAAACATCGAACTGAAAACTATCGAAAAATACTTTTTCCCAACTTCCTGGGGTAGGAACTACCCCTGTCGATGTAAACACCCCCTTGAGGGCAGTCGCTACCGATTTATCCGCAGTATATCATATTCAGAGCACTTCCACGGAATATGGAGCGAAAATATATATATTATTATCCGATTGCCTCTACCCTTTGGTAGAACGATCGACTTGGGAGTCGGATGTGTTTTGATTTGTTTTGTGTTTGCTTTTTCTGCGAAGAATGTAAATTTCGACTGCTGAGATAGAGGACAAATTAATGACACGGTGTAAAGTCGTGCTATGGGACGTATCGTAATGAGCGTTGTGATACAGAGAACTTACGTTGAATGTATTAAAGGGGTTTGAAGGTCCTTGGTATACCTACCTATCCACTATTTAAAAAAAAATCGATTTGTATTTCCATGCGTGGCCGCCATTTTGAAAAAAAAAACAAAATGGCGTGACAGTAGGTGCGCCAGGCTTCATATAAAAATATGCAATCCCTTTTGATAGGTTTGTGATATCTTCCGTTAGTAAGAAGCGCCACTATTATTTTTATGATCTGTGTCGCACAATATTTTTGATATTTTTCTGTTAGACAAAAGGTTTACACTGATAAAGTTACTGGCTGGTATTACGTATTAGTATTAATTACAGTTCTAATTTACATGTAAAAAAAAACTTTGTCCAATCCGCGAGGATGTTGTTAAGTATCGTGCTGAAAGGCTATTTATGAGGGCTTTTTCGGAAAAAAAAAACTTCTAATTTTTTATTTTATTAGGTTTATATATTTTCAACTATAATACGATTTTTATAATTTTATTGCAGAAAGGGGCACATCTTTCGGATCGGTTTTTCCTGAAGTATTATTTATAATATCAAATCACAATAAACTTTATAAAAAAGTAGTTTTCACGACTGGTTTTTCACTCACGATAACGATACTAATCAATAGACTTTAGATACAAAAGGCAAATATATGAAATTCACCAACATTTTAATCGCGAGGTTCATAAACCTTAAAACCACTGTTTAAATCTAATCGGTTGATTAAACGTTTAAAACGGGCCTCAATGGTAAAAACTAAAATATAACTGGCAAGCAATCGATACACCCCGGCCAGACGTAGGAAACAGATCTAATTCCCCATAAACTAGCGCCAAAACAGGGGAACCCGCAGCACTAAACTAAACTAAAGTACGCTAAATAGGGGACAGGGAAATACAGGAGTTAGATTTACTGAAAGCATTTCTTGTGCTGTATGTAAATTTTACAGTAAATAAATACGGCATTTATTGTTTTTGGATAAATAAAAAGGTAAGAGGGGCTCGTGGTTAAATAGTGCTAGCCGTGCTGGTCGATCGAAGGTTAAGCTAGGCTTACCGCGGTCAGTTCGGGGATGGGTGACCATCCATTACATACTGAAATCCTTCCATACCTCGAAAAGCACGTCAGGTGGTTGAGCTTTCGTATACCTCTGACTAGTTGTTACGGGTATTCAGAAGCCTAAAATTCTAACAACCAGACTTACCAAAGGGTTTTGAGAGTCAGATGGGCATTTGCTCCATTTAATATACTGGTATTCAGCTGCCTCAACCGGCCAAAAATCCATACTCCAGGCTGCTTCTGAGAAATTCCAGATGGAAACACCGAATAACACTTTGCCCGACTCGGGAATCGAACCCAGGAACAGCACTAGCGCTTACGACCACAATACCAACGTGGTATCAAACGAAATATTCTTATTCTCATAGAAAATATATTTTTTAATGTCTTCTTTTCTTATTATCATTGATTTTAATAATAATATGAAATCCTTTAATAAATTATCTCCTCTTTTATATAAACGTGACCCATACATGAATTGACTTTGAAATTCATACTTTTCCGTAGTCGAGTTTTATAATAAAAGTGTGTCAAAGGAAAGTTAATTTTAAAACTCCGGGAATAATGTTCAAATTCATGTAAAGTTCATATCAAAGAATATATTTTTAGAGATCCGTCAGTGACTAGGAAATGTGTGCATTTCATGTAAGTACTTTTTTATTTTCAGTTTCTGAAAAATGCTTTTTCGTGATAACATAAGACCATGCCTGTATTCTTTGAAGGGTTTGGTATAAGTGTACCTTGGTTCGTAATAATATTTTTTAATTTAATTAATGACTCTTTGCCTTTTTGTTGCTGCCACTTTCCTGCTCATTTCTTACATCGGACTTTACACGTTTTATTTGTTTTTATCTGGAGTATTGTGTGTCTTTTAGCCTGTGCTAAATAAATACATTTTCTTTCTTGACAATTTTTTCCTGTGTTGAAAATTTTTATATGAAATGAAATTAAATATTATTAAATTAGAAGTTTTTTAAGCAATGTAATTAAAACGCTAAAGAAATATCAAGAAATATTTAGACAACAAATAATATTCTGTGTGGTATATTGCATATTGTACATACCCATAATAAAAATATCAACTAGAAATATAATTTGTTCTTCGTATTTTCGATGGCGCGACGTTATATTAAATTTTGTTGGCCCAAAACTTATTTTACCATTTATGTACACACATGTATATAAACAGACAAGAAAAAACAGAACAGAAAAATAGGTATAAAGGTGATGCTTATTTCATAAGAAATCTCTTCCAGCATACGGTACCAACCATAGCTTCCATACTTCGGAGGTCATAACTACATTTTTTGGGGTGAATGGGAGGTAGCACATACAGAGTTACAAATAGGTTATCACATTAAATAATTCAGCGGTTATTATTAGTCATTATCAGTCTTTTAATATTTTTTTTTCATAAAAATGAAAAAGCGTAAAAATTACCATGAAATAAACCGCCTTTGATGATAAGGCAGTAGACACGTGCGGGGCGATGTTATAAGCAAATCAACTTTAACTTTATTATAATACCAAATTATCACAAATTAAGTTTAATATTGTTGAATAATAAAACGAAAAAAGGTCCTACGGCCAGAATGTTAATTGTCAAAGCATTTATTTCAAAAAGGCACTTTTGAAAGTCAACATTTAAAATAAAATATAATTGATTCTAGTCGCCCCTTCCAAAAGGTATTTTTTGTATGGAGAAGAATGGGCAAGAAACTCCAGAGCTAATATTTGAAAATAATTTATATACATTCTGTGATGTGTGTACGGCGGGATGACGTAAGTAAAACACGGGCACACGGTTAGCTAGTTTATTGCGGACTGGCGACCGCCGCCGGCGCCTGACCTACCTGCCTTACATATTTATCGATTACCTACATTACATCCCTCCACCACTAATTAACAACAAAGCCGACTAAACTAAATTTCAAAAACTTACTGTACTAATGATAACACGTAAAATTTTTAACAACATAATAATTATGAACAAATCGGCAAAGCTTACAACTGGTTATTCTTAAAACCAAGGGCCGGTTTCATAAAGTTAGAATTAATACAGTTGACGAGTAATTCCATATATATTGTGTCCCATTTAAATTAATCCAGAAGATAGTGCCTAATCAATGATTGAGAAACAGGCACCGAGTCTCATAATATTTATAACCAGCCTTCTTACCTAAACTACTTAACTAACTATGTAATTCTTATAATTAAACTAAACTAATGCTTATAATTAACATCTTTGTTTAGCCTACATTTCCTAATGGGGCGAGACTGGGGCGGTACAGGTATGGACGGTGGTGTCGAGAACTCTTCCGTCACTTTATCTTGGTCGGTCTGTTCGTCGCTCTGAGGCGGTGACGACGCAGGCTCCCGCGCAGGTGGCGACGACGCCACCGAGGCCACCGGCCGCTCCGACTGGCCCTCGCGGGGCGATGTTGGTGCTACCCTAGGTGCTGAAGTTTCCGGCGAACGTGACAACTCTGTGGGGACTACCAGAGAACTCCTCGTCCTACGCCTAAGCTGATCGATGTGTCTATGCACCTGTTTACCATATATGTCTAGTACCTTAAAGTTACTTGGCCCTGCCGAGTTAACTACAGTACCGGGCAACCATTTCTCCCCTTTTAGATATTGTCGATACCAAATGTCATCTCCTACCTCCACCCTCCTTTCCGTACCTCCCGCGCTTTCAACCTGCCCTTGCTGCGCTTTTTGTACTCTAACTTCCAAATCAGGTTTTAGCACGTCTAACTTGGTTCGTAACCGTCTCCCCAAAAGTGCGACTGATGGGCTTATTCCAGTAGTGCAGTGGTCTGTATTCCTATAGTATAACAAAAATGTATTTAAAGCCAGTTCTATACTTTTGTTATCTAAATAAGCTTTTTTAATAACTCTTTTTAAAGTTTTCACAGCATTTTCCGCGGCTCCATTGGATGATGGATGATAGGGAGCTGTGAATATATGCTGGATACCGTCACCTTGCGTGAATTGTGCAAATTCACTACTAGTGAAAGGCGGTCCATTATCAGTGACTATCTGCCTAGGGATTCCCCACCTACTCCACAGCTCGCGCAACCTGACCATCGCATGACTCGCTGCAGTACTGGGAACCTGAAATACCTCCAACCACTTGGTTGTTGCGTCTACTGCTACTAAATACGTTTTCCCGCATATAGGGCCCATGAAGTCCAGATGCAGCCGTGACCAGGGCCTGGCGGGCCAGGGCCACGGGCGCGGGGCAGCGCGCGGGGGGTCATCCGCGTGCGCGGCGCACACGGTGCACGCGCGGCACTCGCGCTCCACCGCCTCGTCGATTCCCGCCCACCATACGTAGCTGCGTGCCAACGACTTTGACTTTACGATGCCCATATGGGGCTCGTGAATGATTTTTAAAATCTTATCCCGGCATTTTTCCGGTATCACCACCCGGTGGCCCCACATGACACAACCTAACTCCTCGTACAGTTCCGCTTTTCTATTAAAATACGGTTGTAAATTCACGATTTCACACGTATCCGGCCAACCGTCTCGTACGTAATTTAAAATTCTACTTAGTAATGGATCCCTCTCCGTTTGTTTTTTTATTTCGGTATAATCTAGTAACAACCCGTCTTGAGCGAAGTGTAGGTATGTTTGCTCAGGAATAGATTCCTCCTTTAAATTTTTAACGCTATTATTTTCTGGCAGACGTGATAAGCCATCAGCCCAATTTTCATTGGTGCGAATATATTCTATGTCGTAATTGTATGCCGACAATATCACTGCCCATCGTTGCATCCTACTAGCCGTCATGGTAGGTATTCCCGTTTGTGGGCCTAACATTGATACTAAGGGTTTGTGATCAGTGCGTAAAATGAACTTTCTTCCATAAATATATTGGTGGAATTTTCGTATACTGAATATAATCGCAAGTGCTTCGCGGTGTATTTGCGAGTAGTTTTTCTCCGCGATGGTGAGCGAACGTGACGCATATGCTATCGGGCGCTCGCCCTTAGGCCCCGGCTGCGCCAGCACGCCCCCCACGCCCCGTGCGCTCGCGTCACATGTTATGATTAGTGGCTTGTTTGGATCGTAATGCGCTAATACTTCGGTACTCATTAAAACTTGTTTAATCTGCGTAAACGCACGCTCACACTGTCCATCCCAGTTCCAGTCTACGCCTTTTCGTAATAACCGGTGTAATGGTACTAACAAGGAACTGAAATTTTTGATAAACTTAGAAAAAAAATTTACCATGCCTATAAAGGAACGTAATTCACTAATATTATTTGGTGCTTCTAGTTTACTTATAGCCTTTATCTTTGATTTGTCCGCTTTGACCCCTTCTTTAGAAACCACATAGCCTAAATAAGTCACTTCATGAACCAAGAAAACACATTTTTCTTGCTTTAGCTTTAACCCACTCTCAGATAGTCGCTGTAAGACTTGTTCGAGTGCATATAAATGCTCGCTTTTATTTTTCCCACCTATTATAACGTCATCGAGAAATACTTGCACATTCGGTATATTACCTAACAAATTTGTCATTATACGTTGGAAAATACCTACACTTGACGACAAACCGTAAACTAATCTATTATATTGAAATAAACCTCGATGTGTATTAATCACTGTGTATTTTTTCGAATCATCTAGTTCTACTTGATTGTACGCACGGGAAAGGTCAATTTTACTAAAAAACTGTGCCCCGTTCAGGCCTACGAGCACATCTTCAATCTTAGGAAGTGGGTATCGATCGATCAGCAAGGCGGGATTAAGAGTCGCTTTATAATCCGCACAAATTCGCAACGTACCGTCTGCTTTAGTCACCGGCACCAAGGGTGAGGCCCAGTCAGAGCAGTCGACGGGCTCGATGATGCCGTCGCGCAGCATGGCGTCGAGCTCAACGTCGATGCGCTCGCGCAGCGCATATGGTACGGGCCGCGCGCGCTGGAACACCGGCGTCGCCCCCGGGCGCACTCGCAGCGTAGCCTTGCCGCCCTTGTACCGACCCAGTCCGCCGCTGAATAACTCCTTATGTCTGTCGAGAATATTTTCAATCCCTTCATTAATTAGCACACAATTCATGTTACTTGTACCTTTACATGTAAGCATAGGTATTTTTATTTGTAGCTCCGCTAGCCATTGCCTACCTATCAAAGACGTAGTACCGTTTTTTATTACAAACAATTCTAGCTGTTTTTCCTGCCCCTGGAATCGAACCCGAGGGCGAATTATACCTAATGGTTTTATTTTAGTACCATCATAAAATTTCAAAATTGTATCGTCCTTCATAAGATACAAATGTGAAAAATAACGTTCGTAAGTGCAATTATTTATACAAGAAATCGCAGTTCCTGTATCTATTTGCATGTGTAGTACGGTATCATCTACAAAAATAGGTAAACTTACTGGCTTATAATTATTAAGTCCCATTAGGTTCAAACTCTCTTCGATGTCGTCCACGTCGGACTCGTTTACAGCCTCCGCGGAATACATATTTCCATTCCGCCGACCGCCCCGATATGAAGTTGTTCCTCGCGACGATTGCTCAACATTCACCGGACACACGCGACGTAAGTGCCCCGTATGCTGGCATTTGCTGCACACGAACTCCCTGTAGCGACAGCTTGCCACACTATGGTTAGTGGCTCCGCAAGCTGTGCAGTTGTTGCTGCGCCCCGATACAAAAGGCCCGCTGGTCGCGCCACCCACGCGGCTCGCGGCTGGCCCGCCGCCGCAGCCCGCGCCTCGAGGCCCGCGGCGCCCGCGCGGCCGCGTGCTGCCACCGCTCCTACTGCGAATCGCATCGTTGCTGTCACCCTTATTTGATGTGACCGAATGCACCGCTTGCTCCTTAGGACTAGATGTGGACGCTCCATCCACTACTGCCGCGTCTCTTTCTGCCGCCTCTAACGCGTTCGCTAACTTCACGGCTTGTAAAAATGTTATTGTGTCATCCTCCGCAAACAGTCGTTGCCTGATGACGTCACTCTTGAGTCCGCATATAAACTGGTCACGCAAGCTCTCGCTTAAATTCGCTGCAAATTTACAGTGGCGAGCTAATCTCTTTAACTCTGAGACGTAGGTCGCCACGTTTTCGTCCGCTCCTTGTCTTTTTTGCCGGAAACGATATCTTTCCGCTAATGAAGATGGCGTCGGCTGAAGGTGCTGACGCATTAAATTGATGGCTTCGCCATACTTTAATTCCGACGGTTTTTTTGGACTCGATAGGTTGACGAGTAACTCGTACGCTTCATCCCCGATTGTAGAAATCAAAGTAGGTAACTTCAATTCCTCCGCCACTTTATTTACAAGAAAGTACATGTCCAACCTATCCACATAGGATGACCACTGTCCCGTTTTCACGTCAAACTCACTTAACTTCCCAATCGACATCTCGACTATTGTTTAAATACACACGCGTTAATCCACCTTAGGTAATTAACCTCGTCGCCACTGTGATGTGTGTACGGCGGGATGACGTAAGTAAAACACGGGCACACGGTTAGCTAGTTTATTGCGGACTGGCGACCGCCGCCGGCGCCTGACCTACCTGCCTTACATATTTATCGATTACCTACATTACACATTCATTATATAAATATAATCATATATGAATTTTATATTGTTATTAATTATTTTAATTGTATATATTTAAAATACGTAGAATACTTGGTTTCAATTAATGTAATAACCACAGATATAGATACACCTAGATAACGCAAGAGCAACTACCTCGCGTGCCAAAAATCGCACCAACTTACGTTCAAAAATCGTAAGCCGCCACTTTCGCGCTCAGTCCTGTGTACTGTTGGCTGGGTGAGCGTGAGTGAGAAAGAGCGCTTGTGACGTCATAGTAGGTAGTCAAAAAAATGGCACACTTGGTTTTCATACAGATCGTGATACTTGCGTTAACTAGGTCTATCTATATCTCTGGTAATAACCTAATCGCTACACTGTATATTATAGAAATGTAATATGTTGACGGAACCTCCCATAAAATCCCGGTAGGACCTTAACCTCTTTCATAGTGACCATATTAATTTATATTATAATGTAATTTATGGCCGGGTCTTCCTTTTAAGGTCTTTTTTACTTGATTCCGTTCTTTGTGTCCCACCACTGGCCAGTGCGCGTGAAATTATGAAAAATTACAAACGACCCCCGCGTTTAAAGGGTTAATATCAACTTCGAATAGGTAGGAAACATTGAGAAAGCGTGAAAAGTTTTGATGCTTAATTTTTCTTGATGCTTTTTGGTCGCTGATGTTTTTGATTGCAGGAGCTTTAATTACTTAGTTTCCATCATGGTGTATGGCTTTTCTTATTATGTAGAAGATTGCCTCGTTGGTCGACAGTCTTACCAAGGGGAATCGTGTTACCCAATTAACTCTAATTTTTTAGAGACAATTCTAATTTTTTCAACTCTTTTTTAGTGGTTGTAATGGAAATCATATCACTTGATTTTAATAGGTTTTTATATTTTATTTATCTTTCTTTGAGATTTTGATTTTGTAAATGTGAGGACTTTGTAGACCCTGTAGATTTTAGATTTTTTGACCATTTTTTATTTTATCAAGTACCTGGTACTTGTTGACAGGTCTACGCTGTCCTCCCATACGTAATTAAATTGAGTAACCGTGGAGTTTCTTGCCGGTTCTTCTCCATAGGAAACGACCAATTGAAACCGTGCACCTAGCTTCTGACGTTTCATAAATGCCCTTGTAGGCTTATGTGAAATAAAAATATTTTAATTTGATTTGATTTGAACTGTGTTGTACATAGGTCAGATAGGCAGTCACTCCATGTAAAATAGTGTATTCAGCAGCATCCGGTTAGACTGGAAGCCGACCTTAATATAGTTGGGAAAAGGTTATGCAGATGATGAGCACCGTGTAAGGATTTATTTCATTGCACAGAAGATTGTGACAAGCTGAGCGTGAGGTCCTCGGTAAGATAAGATTGTGTAACTACTCTACTTTAAGATTTTTCACTTATTAGGTACTAGCTGACCCGGCAGACTTCGTACTGCCTCAATCGATAAATAAAAGACAATTGACTCTACATTTTATTTAGAAAACGTTTGTATGGGAAATAGAAAAGGGCTGTTTTTAGGGTTTTCCCGGGAATTGTTCGATTTTTTCTCACCTTTTAAACCTTCCCTAGAGCTCCACGAACATTTCAAGACTAAGATAAGATAAATCCGTTCAGCCGTTCTCGAGTTTTAGTGAGACTAAGGAACAGCAATTCATTTTTATATATGTATAGATTTGGTCGTAAGTACTGTAAACTTATGTTTTAAATAAATAAATTGGATTTTCAAGTGTTCAATAAAGTTTAATGAGCAGTAATGGTGCAGTTGCCGTTAAAAGTTTTGAGTTATATACCTACCTCACTATATACCTCACTGTTAACTCCTACCGCAAACATATTTTTTTTTATGGCAAAAAGTTGGTACAGGTGTTAATAATTGTATAAATAGAATAAAAACTGTGTCTTGTCTTATAATTAATTAGTGATAAAAACGATTAAAACCAATACAAAATTAATACTTACATAAAAAAAACCTCAAATACTGATTTAATGTTTTCTTTACAGTAGTTAGAATATCTGCATCTCTTTTAATACACCAACAACCATTTTAATTATAACACAAAAATTAGAACATTGAACACTTACATTTTTCCCTTCCCCCATTAAAAATTTCGTAATTTTCATCATCTTCCGCTGCTGACTACATTATCTGTTTTGGTATAAGTACTTCCCCCTCGCTATTTTCAGCCAGTCTTTACTCATAGTACGAAGAGAACACAGTGCGTTCATCACCAGTTCGCACTGTAGTACGTTCGAAACACGAATTTTAAAAATAAACTGGAAAAAAGTACAGTCAATGGCAGAAAGTGGTTCAGAAGTGCGAAAAACTCATTTGTCGCATTTGTGTTGGTCGAATTAGCAAGATATTTTCGCCACACCCAAGGGGGACTGCGGCGATGAATAGCAACCAAGATGGGGACCCAAGGTTGGAGCCAGGTGAATCAATTTTACCCCGGAAAAGACATATGAGTAAGTTTTTGTACATTACTTATTTAATATTTTTATTAATTTAGATTTCATGTTTCTGTGGATGATTACGTGATATCGAAATCATTGGCGAATTTTGTTGAAAAAATTATTAATGACTAGCTGCTGCCCGCGACGTCGTCTGCGTGCATGCTCTACAGCACCAAAAATACCCAAGATGCCAGTGTCGCTATAGCATTATAAGTACAAAACTTTTAAAATAGCATTAAAATATAATTTTTTTTTTGCAAGCAAAGCAAGTGAATAGAGTTATATGGGAGTCCTGCTGAGTTCAGTCATAAGATGTGACTGAAGGAAATAGAGAAAATAATGCAGGAATACATTCCAGGACACAAAAGAGTAAAAATACGTACAAAGGTATCATACTTTACAACACTTCCCTATAAACTACGTTGGTAGTTATGCTGCCAGGAGCCAAAATGTAAAGAGAGTCGGGACTGGTGACGCGGGAGCAAGCGACGTACAGTTGCCCGTGTGAGAAGCAACTCGTCCTGAGGTCGACACCCGCTGCCCTGCGACTTATTGATGGTCATCGCGAAGCAAACACTCACGGGGAACTGTACGCGCTTGAACTGGAACAGGAAGTTATGAGGTATTAGGGGAATGCGTGGTATAAATACTGCCTCGCCGACGCCACAACTCGTAAGAATTTCCGCCTCAATGTTGTGTCTGTGGAGGGAGATGACTTTAACGGCCCATTCACGACCTGGCCGCGGTGAGCGGCGGCTAAGCGCGGGGCGGCGAGCGGTAAGAACAAAAGTATGAAAATGTTTGAAGCACGCCACGAGTCGCCGCTCACAGCGAAAACGCGCGCGGTTTTGTCGGAGCGAATCGTTGCAGCGGCGCGCGGTGCGGGGAGCGGCGAGATTAAAAGTACTGGCGAATGAGTGCGACGCGACGCCACGAAACACAGCGGCCCGGATAGCGGCGTAGATGTGACGGACTCGGTGGCGAACTTATAAACAAAAAATTTTAGACGATTTTGTGGCGGTAATGGATATAGAGTATAAGTATAGAATATAATCAAATGTTTCCACACTCATTCTTGTGTACTCATAAAACTTATCCGGATATTTTCTGTAATCTTCGTATAGGTCACGAAATTTGGCATTTAAATATCGATCTTTATTCAGTTCGTGCACTCCTTCTGTCATACTTGTTTTAAAAATATACTGCTTTCTAAACACAAAAGAGATAATTTTGATAACGCCATAATTTTGAGCACGTTCTAACTACCTAAATACGTCCACCTTGACCGCTGCCGCTAGCCGCTACTGAGGGTACGTGGCGTGTAAAACGCACGCCGCGCCGCCTGCCGCGCCGCGCGCCCCTTAGACCGAAGTCGTGAATGGGCCGTAAGGCGGTTAACACAATTTCGGAGGAGATAGGTTCCGAAGAAGCATAATCGGAACACCGACCTTCAGCTTGATGGTATGCGCTGGAAGTCCACTTGCTGACAGGGAGCTCAGAAATTCCACGGGATAATGTGTGGCGTCATCTTGCTCGACAACAGTGTTTATCGAGGTGTAGACCACTTTATTCCCCTCAATTTCCGAGAGAATGCATTCGTTAATTGCTGCAGCCTGATCATTTTTGGGCATCAAAATGGCCCGCTCACACACCCAAGAATTCTGCTGGTGCGGTATACGACTGATGTCCCCGTATACACAGTGAATGAGTTCTTCTAAGCTGGATACCACTCTACAGAGAGACTCTGGAAGCATCACCTGTCTCTTCTGGTAGAGTGCCTTCGCTAAGACTTAGAAGGACATCGGAGAATTCTTGAGCACATGCATTGCCGCCGAGCCGAGCTCTCATATTAATGAACTCGTGACCACAACGAAGATCGTTTCAACGAAGCATTCACCTCGTCAGCCCTCGAGCCCCGCGTCACCACTGGAAGCGTTTGCCGAAAATCACCACTGAACAGAACTGTGACACCACCCATCAAACGTTCGTTCCTGCGGATGTCCTGCAGGATTCTGTCCACGGCCTCAACGGCCTTCCTATTGGCCATCGTACACTCATCCCATACGATCAGAGAGCAATCCTTGAGCACGTGTCCCTTATCGCTGTTACGTGACACACCACAAACAGGCGTTTCGGCGCTCTCTAAATCGATGGGAATTTTAAACATGGCATGTGCTGTCTTGCCACTCGGAAGCAGTGTGGTAGGGATTCCCGACGACGCTACAGCAATAGCAATTTTGCCTTGCCTCCTGACCTCTGCAAGTATGCCAGTGGTAACAAATGTTTTTCCTGTTCCACCAGGAACATCCAAGAAAAACATTTTACCCTGGTTTTGCCCAACGCTTTCAAGGGCGGTGTCATAAATTTGCTTTTGCTCTGAAGAGAACAAAGCGACATGGTCATTTCGTATGGTGATCATTTCGCGTTATACTCCCGATTTTCACGGTCTTGATACGGTGATGATTGGGGAGCTGGTAACCCATATTCGATCAGTGGATTGCCGGCGATAGAAAGTACCACATATTGAAGTGAGCTGAGACAGGTGTTCAGCACGCGTTCATCAGTTACTTCGACTTCGTCTCCAGTAGCGCGCCTCAAAGCTCGTCGAAGATACTTCTCTCACAAAGCTACCGGGTTCGCGACTCCACAAAACACCAAGATGACGGCAAACAGATGACGCATGCGGCTGGGACTGTCACTGACGCTCGCCTCCGCGAGGGTGTCATGAAATGAAATGATCATCATCAATGAACATAACTTTTTTGTAATACTTAACACCGCATTTTTTTTAAATTGTCTTCCTCAACTCTGCTCACGATTTTGAGGGTTTTGTTGGAACTTGAATTTGTCAAAACGAATTATACGATACAACTTTTATGAAGAAAATGCACATCACCATCTATGAATTTTAAGAATAACTAACTACTTACCTCGCCAACATGATCAAATTTAAATTATTAATTTCCAAAAAACTGTTAACATGTAGGTAACTTGATTTGATTTTTATGAAATCTCATAGATGGCGCTGTTTTAAAATTGTCTTTATACTACTTACATTCATTAAACTATATTTCTCTGCCCAAGTTACTTAAATGTCGTAGTTTTTATAGTGTAACGTCAGATAATAGCATGGATTACTCAAAAACCACATTTAGATATGCGTCGTTAGATTACACGCTGTCACAGAATGCGTAAGAAAAATAAAGATTCACAGCTCCTCCCCCGTAGGTGATAGCGTGATAATATGTAGCCTATATGTTGACCCGACCTCTTAGTAATATTCATGCAAAATTTGAAGTAAATCCATACAGTACTTTTTGAGTTTATCCCGGACAGACAAACAGACAAACAGACAAACAGACAAAAATTCTAAAAACTATATTTTTGGCTTCGGTATCGATTATAGATCACGCCCCAAGTATTATTTTTAAAAAATATTCAATGTACAGTTTTGACTTTCCTACGATTTTATTATATGTATAGATTAATAAGAAAATGCTGTATTTACCTATAATTGTTTAGTACATTTAGTTCTGTACTTTATGTTATTTCCTGTAATTTCTGTAGTGTATACGAACGTTGGTAAATCTAAATAAATTTATATCTATACTTATAATAAATCTGTAGAGAGGTCAATTCTGTACATGAAATGTATTTCCAAAATAACTATCAGCGGGTGATTAGTGATCGTTACTGACGCCAAAAATGCAATCAGTAAAATTTTTGTCTGTCTGTCTGTATGTTCGTTATAGAAACAAAAACCACTCGACGGATTTCAACGAAACTTGGCACAATTGTTCTTCATACTCCTAGGCAGGTTATAGTATACTTTTCATCACGCTTCGATCAACAGGAGCAGAGCAGTGAAGGGAAATGTTGGGAAAACAGGATTTCTTTTTAGGTGAAGTAGTAATAGGTTAGTAGTAGTTAGTTAGTAGTAGGTAAGTTTTGGTTAATTTATGTTCAGTTTTTTTTAATATTAAGTAGGTAAAAGCGTAGGTACTTTTAATAATTATAGGTATAGGTATTATTAATTATAGTAGTTATAGGTATTTAGTTTTAAGTGAAGTAGGTTTTATTATATATTATTTTATATATTAGACGTAGTTATATATTTTTAGTTATTCAAGCCCCAAGCGGACGCCGGCGTCCGCCCGCTATTGTCTTGAAAAACGCGTTGAATGAGAAATACGCGTTCTCAAGAATCGGCAGAAGAAAGAGCACATCGGTTAAACTCTATGAGAGTTAGTGCCTCAATTTCCGGAAGTCATTATTCCACGCGGACGAAGTCGCTGGCAAAAGCTAGTAAATAAATAAGATCCGGGTGGAGAAAGTGTCAAGTTTAAGTTTTCCAATTCGAAAATCCTCTCTTACATACCTAATGTCAATTGATTTGCATCATATTATTAAGGGATTAACATAACTAATTGAATGTTATGGTGTTGTCACAAGCAACAAGAATAATGTACCCAATATTATTTTTTTTGTTGTGTTGTTGAATGGGGGGCTCTTGACCTCGATCATGCCTGATGGAAAGCGATGGATGAAGTCTATGATGGAACCAGTGTGCCCAGAAGATGCCTAAACTACTGGAACTCCCACGAATCAACGAAATACAGCAGGCTGCTTGATGCCGGACTCCGGTGGGAGGGTGGTCGCAAACCAGGCGGGCGTTAGCCCTACCATTGCAAGGGAAGAATTGGGCAGTCAAATAAAGTGTTGGGTGTGACTGTCCAGGATGCACTGAGCGCTCGATTAAGTAGAGTAACTTGCGGAACAAACTGCGCTACACTAGTAAAGGTTTCTTTATGCATCTCAAAAATTTGATTTAAAAGAGTGTCCTTGGAGTTTCTTGCCCGTTCTTCTCCATAGAGATCTACGTTTTGGAATGGGCAACTAGCATCAACTTTCTGACTAACTGACCGACTTTTTGACAATTCAAAAGTGCCTGTAAATGGTTTAATTGAAATACATGCTTTGAGTTTGAGTAAATCCGGTCGTATTTTTGATACAAAAGTGAACAGGAAAGGGCTAAATTTCTTACTGAGGCAGGTATCACGTAACTTTTACAGTAACTAATAAACAAATTCACAGCTCTTACACGGGGCTATATATCCCATACCTCGGATTTAAATCGGGGAAAACAACCCCATTCTTATCCGTCCCCGTATAATTATAATTATTTTAATATGCAAATAATGATAATAAAATTTCGTAGGTTTTTGCTTTTGTTTGTGGCAAAAGGCTTATTGGGTTATACTTAATTATATTTAGAGGGGTAAAGGGTTACCCCCCTACCTCGGTAACCCTTAATTTTTATTTATGTCTACACGTTAATTCACTCTTTGTGCATATTTTAAATTATGAAGTCTTTACTTTTAGTCATAATTTGATATTACTTACTTATGGTTGTTTTTGTACCCTTTCGAGTTACGGATTGTCGGTGGATTGGGGGACCGCTCATAAGATTTAATTTGTATAATTTTTATTTTAGCGGACAAGTCCCAATGAATCTTTTCAATATAATATTATGCACTTTCTGAGTTTATCTTGGACATTGCTGACATCGTTGAAAAAGAAAACATCGGGTGGAAACAAGAGGGGCAATTCTCGTAATTTTAAGAACGTTCGCAGTCTGATCTCAGTCTCAATCTGTCAAAAATACTTCTAATTTCTCTACATTTTGACAAGTTTTTGACATTTGTTTGTCGCCGAGATGAGACTGCGACTAGATTTTGAACGTTTTAAATTACGAGAATAGGCCTTCTGGATTTCATTATCTACCTAGCCTTTTCTCCAACTATGTTGGGGTCGGCTTCCAGTCTAACCGGATGCTGCTGAATACCATTATTTTACATAGAGCGACTGCCTATCTGACCTCCACAAACCAGTTACTGGGTAATGCGCTACCCCTTGGTAAAACTGGTTGACTACCCGTAACGACTGTCAGAGATTTATGCCTCAATTAGCATCCATTTTAATAAGTTTAGACATTTCATGCCAACAATGAATATTGGTATTGATATTCTTGGTATCATGAAAATATTGAAATATTGTCGACCTCTAAGATAGCGTAAAGAAAAGTAGATTTGTTCGCAAGGCGGTCGTGGCCAAAAGTATCTTTTATTAAACGCGTTAGAGTCATACTAACCTACAGTTTTAGGATGTCATGTGTGTGTGAAGTCATACGTCAACCAGAATGGTTGAGGCTGAACTGTTCATCATCTACTTTATCTTTTCTCAACTATGTTGAGGTCGGCTTCCAGTCTAACAGAATACAGAACAGAACAGTACGCGCAATAGAACAGAACAACACACACATAGAACAGAAATACACATACACAGAACAGAACAACACACACACAGAACAGAACAACACACACACAGAACAGAACAGAACAACAACACAACAGAAAAGAATAGAACACACACGTATATGATGTTCAAATTTCAATCAAAAAGCATTATCCAAAGAAGAAACTCCTTACACACAAACTTACATAGAACCCTGCAGTCTATACCAAGCATTAAACAATCCGGGACGTAATAAGAAAAAATGTAGACAGACTACCCCTTTACCCCGTAAACTCTTCAACATTAATGAAATCGCTCCCAATCGTCCGCGGGGGGGAGGGGACGGCCATTTTTCTAAGATAACATTTTTAATCGTTTCTCACGCATCACTTGCTACTTCACCAACCCTCGACCATGGTTGGTTGGGCAGATTAAAGATTATTTCTTCTTTTAAAAGCCCTTTTCTGTATGACTTGATTTTCGGTCAGTTAGACTTAAAAAGTTAAAATTTATTGTCCCCGTTTTCGGTGAATTTTGATCGGAGATAAGTATTGGAGGATTATTTTTGTAATTTAATTTGGTGTGCAAACTTTTTTTGGTAAGTGAAAGGGTTAAGCCGGAAAAAAGAGTAGCAATGACACATAAATTTCTTCCACCAGAACGCACGGATTCTTTAAGACTATTTATTTGTAGATTGTCAACATAGGTCAAGTAATTTAATTGGGTATTTAAATATAATCTAAATATGGTAGAATTACAGATTTGCTACAATTATAATGGGTGCAGTTCTGATCTCCTAACTAGGTTACTGTATCACTTGTATGGAGGAGTGACAGTTCCGATCCACCTTGGATTACAAGGATTTATATTTTTACTGTTTACATATTTGACTGCTATAAAAATATGGTATAACTAACTGTAAAAAAGAAAAGTAAAATAATAAAGAATAAAAAATAAAAAAAACTATGCATGTGGTGAATGAGTATGTTTGTGTGAGCGAGCGTGTGAGTGTGTCTGTAATTGTGTATGTGTGATTGTGTGATTTGATTGGCTGTGAACAAAATTTCAGTCAGCCAATCACATCAATTAACATGAGTTTAACAATCTTTCGGTTTTTATCTCAATTGGACCTATGACTTTGCAATTAACAGACTTAAACCACGCACGCACTTGCACGATTCAAGTTTCTTGCTTGCGGCACACAATAAAATTGAAGCAACAAAATGACTTGCATGATCTAAGCACTATTTATAGGGTGGAACTTTTATTGTCTCCACTCAAGGACTCGTCTGCTCCACCGGCTATCGGTCCTTCGACAAACATGGCCAGCCCACTGCCGCGTATCGGCAAGCGTAGTGTAGGACGTCCCCCAGCTAGATGGACGGACGACCTAAAGAAAGTGGCTGGAATGGACTGGATGAGGAAGGCGGAGGACAGAGTGTTGTGGCGCAGCCTGGGAGAGGCCTGTGTCCAGCAGTGGACTGCGATAGGCTGAGTTGATTTTGAACTTTTATTGTTACTTCAACTTCTTATTCTTAGCGTGTCGATAGCAATCTAAATGGACTCGGCTCAGAATTCGACTTCAAATTTCGACTTGTCCATCAGTTACTGTAACGTGCAGCTGACAGATCACTCAGGACACGATATTATGTATCCCATCGTTTGTGGAACAGCACCACATTTACAGTTACTTTAACTTATAATATATCACTGGCAGTTAAATTCCCATCGTGTAAATCAGGCTTACCTACAGTAGTTTCACATATCACTAAAATGTATAGAGGTCGTTTGAAATTGACAGAAAAATGTTTTAAATTAAGTTAAGTGATTTGAAGAGGGCCTTACACTCTATTCAAAAACTAAACTCATACAAGAGCATGTATTCGAGTATACTCCACAATGTTTTGATTATAAATTAACAGTGTAATTGATCTGCCGAGCTACATCGCAAGCAAACAGCTGCAAAACTGGAGGTCGTTCGTGATTGCACCCGACGGCTATTAGTGACTGACTCCTGTGAATGTACTGCGGTCGGTTGGTCTTGATACTTTGATTAAAAATATGTCGAAATATTCAAGCTTCATCACCATCATCATCAGCTGGAAGACGTCCACTGCTGAACAAAGGCCTCCCCTTAGACCACTACGCTGAACGAAAATCCGCCATTTGTATCCATCGGTTGCCCGCGACTCTCACAATCCACCTAGGGGGAGACCTGCCTACGCTGCGTCTTACGGTTCGTAGTCGCCACTCGAGAACTTTTCTTCCCCATCGGGTGTCAGTTCTACGAGCGATGTGGCCTACCCATTGCCATTTCAACTTGAAAATTTTCTGTCAGTGACTCTGGTGCTTCGTCAAATATCCTCGTTCCAGATTTTATCACGCAAAGAAACTCCAAGCATAGCTCTTTCCATTCCTCGTTGAGTGACTCTCTCTCCACGTCTCAGTGTCATATGTCATCACTGGCAACACACACTGGTTAAACACTCTAGTCTTAAGACACTGTGGGATTCCCGATGGGTATATTTCACGTAACTTCCCGAACGCTGCCCATCCAAGTTGGATTCTTCGGGCGACCTCTTTGTCAAAGCAATTCAAGCTTCAAATATGCACCGAATATGACGCATAAATTACAAATAAGGTACAAAAAAAAGCAAGTGGGGATAATATGCGTCACATCCACGCAAAACGGCAATCGCTCAACATAATGCTGCGAATCATGTGTGAAACAGAGTCGACCGGAGCAGCATTAAAGAAACCGATATCAAACCTATACAAATATGATATAGAATAAAATAAATAAATCAAAAGAATAAATTCATCATAATTTCGGCCCAGACATCCACATAGGTCTCCCCCGATCATCGACACCTCGACCGGTTATGTGTTTGTCGCATCCAGCGGACTCCTGCAGACACAAGTCATCGGTCCACCTTGTGGGAGGCTTTCCAACGCTATGTCTTCTGATACTTGTCGCCACTCCAGAACCTTTAGGCCTCATTGGCTATCTGTTCTGCGAGCAATGTACCCTGCCTACTGCTACTTCAGTTTGGCAATTTTTTGGGCTATGTCAGTTGCCATGGTTCTCCTGCGGGTCTCTTCATTTCTGATTGATCACGCAGTGACGCAGGGCAACTCTAAGCATAGCCCTTTCTATTGCTCTTTAAGTGATTTTCAGCCAGAAGGCTAAAAGTATATTGCAATACATTTTTTAATATTGTTTTTTGTGCCAAAAAGCCCGTCAAGTTAGAGTTTAAAATACAATAATTTTAGTAGCCACAATAACTATAATTAAAATAATATCACCTTAAAAAACTCGCAAGTATCAAAAACGTATATCAGCGTATACGTCAGGATGCAGACTCATGACCCAAATGTTGTGATAGCTCCCAATAACAGCCGGCGGCGGTCAATGATTGCTGTTATTAATTAAGAGCCCACCTGGCCCAACTTCGGACACATCTAGTAAGATATTGGACGAAACTTAGTTAAGATATTGTACGTAATTGAACTGCGTTGGTAGGTAGGCAGCAATTTAAATGTAATGGAATGGAGCCGTTCCTATATTTCACCAATAGTATATCAATATCTGTAAGTATTTTTAAGTGATGTTTAAGTTTTGTGTGTAGGAATGTGTAGATTATAAAAAAAAGGAAAATACTTATATCGAAAATCTTGTCTATGTTTATACGCAAGTGAATCCTTGCTCACTATCAAATAAAATGATGACCAAGTTTTGTGACCTGCTACGAATTTTATACGCTACGCCGCCTACGATTTTTCGTAGGCTGCTACGAATTCCTCGCGTATCACGTGGACTATGTAGATAACTACTTCATTGTAAAAATTATTGTCCTTTCTTTAATTATCAAGTTATTGTATTCACTGTATTACTGTAGGTACGTTTTTTTTTTTTAATTGTTCTATCAAGTGTTACGAAATTAAAAAAAAAAATTAGGGAGGTGCAACGATCATTATAAGAGAACTGAAGACCAATTCTCGTAAATGAAACTGTTCACAACATAGTCGCAATCTCATCTCAGCGACAACCAGTGTCTGTAAACTAGAGGTATTTTTGACAGATTGAGACTGAGATCAAACTGTGAAGATTCTTAAAATTACGAGAACTAGTTTGACGATCTTCGATAGTTATAATGCTGTGAAATCTAGACAAATACCATATACCAAGCCTCATTCGAGCCAACGTTTAAAAAAATATAAAATAACACCGCACAATTCAAACCGGCCAAAATTTATTATCGGCAATAAAGCTGGAAACACTCCTAAAGCATTGCTAATTAATGTAAACATAGAACGATTAGGAGTAGGAATAAACACGCCAAATGGCCTTCTGCAGTAATAAATACCTATAATAATTTTAATTACCCCAGAAAAAAGACATTAAACAGTATAAAAGATAAAAAATACGCCATATTGCAAATGAGAGAAACAATACAGGGACTGAGATAAAATTATATTTTTTTAAACGTATTATATTAATGTATATATTACGTAGGACAGGGCCGCACTCGGCGAGGTCATCAGAATAAATAAATTATGATATAGTGGGGAGTTTTTAGCCGCTCGACGCGCTGGAGGATGCACAGAGTTCGGTTCATTAGAAGGGGCTGTTAATCAATGTTATTATGTTTTGGATAATGTTTGGGTTTTTTTTAAGGGTGAGATCTATTTGTTGTTAAAAAGTTATTGAGACGAATTCCTTTTCTTAAAGTTGATGTTTTGTAGAATTTATGAAATTAAGAAGATCAGTAAGACGAATGATGTAATATTATTTTCCTTTCTCAATTGTTCTTTTATGTATTTGTGTGCCAATATCATCCAAATCTGAAATAAGATATGCAATCTAACACTAAAATATATATAATAAATATATATTACTGCTGAGCGCGAATTTCGTACCACCTCAGAATCAATAATAAAAAGTGTATGAGACAATAAATAATCTTCTTATTTTTTTTTCGTCAATATTTTCCTTGTTTTAATAGTTATTCTGCTATACGGGGCGGAGATAAATCCAACAAAATAATCAAAGGCCATAAATATCACTCCACCCGTTCAAGTAAGAAGATTTAGGTGTAACTAACCCGACTTTGTTTTATTTATATACTACCTAGCTGACCCGGCAAACTTCGTATCTCCTCAGATTTCTTTTTTCGTGAATTTATCCCATGCTTTAATCAAAGACCATACAAATCGGTCCAATCGTTCTTGAGTTATAAATGGTGTAACTTACCTGGCTTGGTTTTTTTTATATTGATATAGATGTACAGACACCAGCACATCAAGCTACCCAGAACTTTAAAAGTTTCCCAATCAACTTTGAACCTTAAGCTTTAGCGATAAAGTTGAAAATCTATTAAAGGAATTTGACAAATTGTAGTAGTTTGATGTGCTAGCGTCTAAGTACAAGTACATTTATATAAAAAAAGAAGAACCGATTTTGGCCATCTAAATTTTTTTCAGCTACGCTGTCAGTAGAAAAAGTGCCCAAAAAGGCCGGCAGCGTTGCCACGTTCAATGGCAACGCTCATTCTTTGGCCTTAACATAAATAAAAAGATGCCACTTCTACGCTTACCATAGACAACACGGACGTGAGTTTAAAAAAAAAAATGTCGTCGGTGTCTAATGAATTTATGGTCAGGAACTTGGTCGGTGGTCGCGCAATTTTTTCTCCTGGGACCCAGATAAAGACTGATAACAGAGCGCGTGACGAATAGTGCGGAAATGTTGTGATAATAATATTATTCGCGTTGAGTTACTTCATAATGTTATTTGCATTTTAATTATTCAGTCCTTATTGTTGGTCTTGTTTTGATTCCTTGGTTGGAATCAAACCAAGGAACCAACCAATGGTTCCTTGGTTTGATTCCCAGCTAAGGCACGACACATCACTGTAGTGTGTTGTATCGTATAAAATACTAGCGGCCTGTCCCGGCTTCGCACGGGTGGACATTTATTTTTTAAACATTTTATTTTTTTCTTGCAATTGAAATAGCCTATATTAATCAGTGATAATGTAGCATTCAAATGGTGAAAGAATTTTTAAAATCGGTCCAGTACTTTTTGAGCCAATTCGTTACAAACATACATACAAATCTTTCCTCTTTATAATATAAAGTATAGGCATATAATAGTATACTCTTATCATTATCTGCCGAACCTTTTCCCAACTATGTTGGGGTCGGCTTCCAGTCTAACTAGATGCAGCTGAATACCAGTATTTTACATGGAGCGACTGCCTATCTGACCTCCAGAATTAAGTTACTACGTAATACGATGCCTCTTGGTAAGACTGGTTGTCAGACTTTCGGGCTACTGATGACCCGTAACGACTGTCAAAGATTCACGAATGACAGCCGGGAACAACGGCTTAACGTGTTTCACGACGCATGGAGGGTTCTTGGTATGTGAAGATGGTCACCCATCCACAGATCAACCGTGGCAAGCGTAGCCTAACCTGATCGATCGACCCGTGCGGCTGTTTACTACTTAGCCACAAGCCCTTATAATTTATATTATAGATATAAATATATACATAAATAAATATATTTAAAGAGATGTTCATAAGAGAATACGTGAAAATGTGTAGTACTCGTATCTGAATCTGCTAATTTTAAATTCATAAGTTTGATAGGTCGTGATGGCCATAAGCACCTCGCGTTTCATTGGTTTTGGGTTCTAAAATCAATCACTTTTTCAATACTTTTAGGTAACTCAGTGAAAGACTTTCTAAAAGATAAATTTTAAATAAAAATAAAAAAAGAAAATCTATCTTTTTAAAGATAGATTTTCTTTTTCAATTCATAAGAACTTTCTGAACATCTCTTAGACATTACCGACATCGATGAAGGACAAATATTGTGAGGAAACCTGGATTTTATAATTAATATAAGTTTGTAATCGCCAACAAGTCTTGAGCAAGCATGGTGATCTTTACTCGTGTCTGTATGAGAAAAAGCCTTTGTCTTGGCAGTGGGAATTATTATTTAATTATTGATAGGTACGCAACAGATGAGGACAAACACGCTACGACACACCGTACCACACAAATGTGACCCGAGCGAAGTTGAATATTTTTTATTATTCCCCTTTGAGCACCACGTTAAAATATTGATTGGTGCTCAAATGGGAATACCTTTGGTGCTAAAATGGTTACACTTCCTTTTTTAGCTTTTACTACTAGGAGATTCTCAGCAGATGGAACTCTGAATTTGTGGTCAGTTATTGGCAACACTCGCCCCCTACGACTTATGAATAGAAAAATGGATATACTATACCTCAATCGACTCACTCTATCGCAATCCACTGCTGGTCAAAGGCCTCCCCCAGGCTGCGCCACAAAACCCTATCCTCTACCTTCTGTATCCAGTCTGTCCCATTCACCTTCTTAAGGTTGTCGGTCCATCCAGCTAGGGGGCGTCCCACACTATGCCGATACGCGGTCTCCACTCCAGAACTCCTCTGCTCCATCGGCCATCGGTCATTCGACAAACATGTCCAGTTCACTGCCATTTCAGTATACTTGCTCCACTTCTGCTTCTCTACTTATACTTTATCTACTACTTTTGTAAAAACAGACATATTGTCATAATATGTGATTCATTGATCTGGCTAACTTCTCCTTGAACAAAGCGTGATTATGAGCACTGTCGATGATTATGTTCAGTGGTATTCAAAGAGCCGTCATCAAGGACAGAACCTCTATAACAGTAAAGAGCAATGCTGACCTTAGTATTGGTAAGACTCTGGTATATTTGAACTTGGGACCAATTGAGTTGATCTCTCTTAATTTTGAATGAAAATTTGACGGTTCATATGGGTTTTTGGGATCTTTTCTGGCATAACATTAGTAGTAGTGGTTTTTTATTATTACTAAACTTAGACCGTTAAATCTGCAATGCTATTATATTTCGAGGTTTCCAGGTTCCATTTTAACGTCTCGCAGAGATCTGCAGGAGGGTCGGCAAGGTTCTACCACCAGTTTTCTAAATAAGCTCGTAATAATTTATGGATTCTAATATATTAAAAATTTAAAAAATAAATTTAAATTGATTTTTTTTAATAATTTATTTTTTTTTTTTATTTTTTTTTTTATTAATTTAATTTTTTTTTTATTAAAAATTTCAAACCATCTTGTGCCCTTTCCTGGCTTCTAAGATGTACCTGTATTACATAAAACTATTTAGAAGTCAGAGTTTTTCATTCTGGAACACTAACTTAAGCCATTTATAGATCAAAAAATGTAAATGCATTTATGTAGAAATAAAGATTTATTGTTATTATATAATCGATTTCGACCAATATCGTGAAAAAAGCAAGTCAGGGCAAACAATAGAATTTTAATTTTTTTTTAATAAAACTGGTTTTAAAATTTTGTGGCTTTTTTGCCGTTTTGGAAAATACGCCAGACTAAAGCAGGCGCTCAAGTCCACAGCCCCGGTAGCCATCCTCACCGATCTTCGGCCGCCGTATTAGCGAAAAAGGCACCATCACACAATTCCGGTCGGATATATTTTCCACTTGGTTAGCCGATTTTACGGGCAATTGGGTTTAGGGGGCGTCCAAAGGTCGGCACTCGAACCCTGGACAATGGGTGGATAGTTTGTCTGGTGCCATTTTGATGGAGCAGTCCTGATAATGTTAACGGCTTTGTTCGGAATGTGTTTGTGGAATCAATTTGTTGAATGGGTCGCTGGTTGGTGTACAATCACCAAAAGAGATAAGTAACCAGGGCCATCGGATATAGTTAAAGTTTAGTAAGAAACCGATGGATGTGTTCGAATGAAATTTAGTTTGATAAATGGACTGTTTGTTTTCTATTAATTATATTAGATTTTGTTCGAAAACATACATCAGTTTCTATATCCGATGACTCTGGTGATTTATCTCCTTTGGTCGTTGGTCCTTTGGTAGTATCTTATTTGATCGCCATTTAGATGAGATCGTCCTCGGGTTGCTGGTAGTAATAATATTTAATAAAAAAAAAAATAATATCAAAAAAAAAGTTTACAAAAGGTGTACATTTAGCTAAGAGAAGTAAACTTTCCATACAATTATAGTGCCTAAAAATTAACCTAAAAATTAAATATTTTTATTTTTATAACAGATTCAGGAAGTGATATGATGCAATAAGTGTTTCCTAGAACTGGCGTCCGTTGAAGAAGCCTATGTGCAGCTGTGGACTGACTTAAGCTGATGGTGGCCACGAATCGCCATTTTAATTAGTTTCTTCTGTATAGGTTATGGATATTTAAAAACACTAAAATTTTTCATTCTGTTTTTTGTATCTTTTCAAGTGTCAACTAATGAGTTATCAATAACTGTGAGACTTCCGGGAGTCTTATGTCGCTTTGTGAATTAAGGTGTAGGACTGGCTTATAAGTGGTTATGAGTTCTAACCTAAATTGATACACTGTAGACGTAAACCCATTTCTCTAACAGAAGGCGGAGCAGAACTCTGACAGAATGTTTTCCGATAGACTACAGAAGGAGCGTTGGTAGAGCAACGATTAGGAGGATGGATGACCTACAGAAGATCGTGGGGAGGACCCGGATGAGACTCGCCAGGCCAAGGGAAACATGGCAGAAAACGAACAAGGACTATTAACTCAGCAGTGAGTTGAACAAGGCTACCAATAATAACGATCATAATAAACTTTGAAATAGATGGGATAAATACTTTTACTGAACATCTGGAAATAAGCCAATCAGTTATCTCAGTAACTGGGCCCATGGCTAAATAATAACAGCCGCACAGGTCGATCGATCAGGTTAAGCTATGCTTGCCGCGGTTTGTCTGTGAATGGGTGACCATATTTACATACCGAGACCCCTCCATGCCTCGGAACGCACGTTAAGGTGTTGGTCCCGGCTGTTATTCGTGGATCTTTGAAAGTCGTTACGGGTAGTCAGAAGCCCGAAAGTCAGACAACCAGTCTTACCAAGGGGTATTGTATTACCCAGTAACTGGGTTGTGGAGGTCAGATAGGCAGTCGCTCCATATAAAATACTGGTATTGCTGCATCGGGTTAGATTGGAAGCCGACGCCAACATAGTTGGGAAATGATAAGTCATCTCAATAATGAATGTTAAGATTTTTTATAGCTTGCTTCGTTCGTGATCTTAAGTAATTTCATTTGAGATTTTTCCCCTAGTTCCAATTAATAAATTCTCTGCCAAACAATTAAATGCTGCACCGATAGGGTGCTACTAGTTTTATATCGACAGTTTGATTTTACGAGCACCCTGTAATTAGAAACGAGCGAGTAGCTAAACGGGAGCAGTGGTGGCCCAGTGGTAACGGACGCGACTTAAGAGCTGTAGGTCGTACGTTCGAACCCCGTCAGGCGCTTTACTTTGTGTAAATTATTCCTTCACCATTGCTCTTAAAACGGTGAAGGAAAACATCGTGAGGAAACCGGCATGTCCTAGAACCAAAAATTCGAAGACATGTGACATCTACCAACCCGCACTGGGCCCGCGTGGGATAACGGCCCACTCCCACTCATAGGAGGAGGCCTGTGTCCCAGCAGTGGGAACATTATAGGCTGCTACACAGACATTATTGCAATGACCATAGTAGCAATTCTTTCATTGGATTTCGTAACTACAATGATAGGTCTCGGCGGGTCCAGTGCCGGTTGGTATGGCAAACTTTGGTCAATCGGTGATATGTAGTAATTCTGTGATAGTTTGTTCGTCCTATAAATCAAAGTTACTACATAATATATTTACTAAATTATGCGATTGGAAAATAAAATTTTGCAGTCAAATTATCAAACTATCACTGATTAGCCAAGTTTTGCCCTATGTAGTAACTTTGACATAAAGAACGAACAAACTATCACAGAATTACTACATATCACCGATTGACCAAAGTTTGCCCTAAATGTCACATGTCTTCGCATTTTTGGTTCTAGGATATGCCGGTTTCCTCACGATATTTGACCGCCTTCTTAATAGCTGCATTCGATTCGTTTTCAATCTCCGTAAGTATGATCATGTATCTGCACATCGATCGCTTTTAAAGTGGTTGCCTATCCGGCAGCGCAGAGCGTTGAGGGCTTTGACAACCCTGTTTCCTCTTCTTCACAAACCCACTTCTCCTTCATATCTGACTTGTCTTTGTCAATATTTATGCTCTGCACACACCAAGAATCTTCGATCCGAGAATAATCGTCTTCTTCGTTGTCCTTCTCATCGCTCTGGCTTTATAAAGTCTTCTTTCTTTGTCCAGGCGGTTTTCCCTTGGAATGCGCTCCCTCAGAATATCAGGACGGTAACCAATCGGTTCACATTTAAAGTGAAAGCTCGAGAACACATACACAAGAAGTTGGCAGATTCGTCTCAGATTTAAGTTGTTGTAGATTTTCTTGTTTATCTCTCATAACTTTTTTATTTTATATTTTGTTGTATGTATGTATTTATTCTTATATTTTTTTTTCTAATTTGTTTTCCGTTATTGCACCTACTGTGTATTGTCTCTGCATCGCCCTAAGGTAGACTGGTAGAAAATGCCCAAGGCATTAAGTCCGCCTTTGTACAGTTTTTACTTGTGCATAAAGTTTTAATAGATAAATATTTTTCTTCATCGTTTTGAGAGTGGTGATGAAATTATTTACACAAAATAAAGCGCCTGCCTGGGGTCGAACCCACGATCTACAACTCGTAAGACGGGGTTATTACCACCGCGCCACCATTGCTCTTGATGTATGGAGCTGCAGAATTTTTTTTCGCCATTTCCTGCTTTCTCCCGTAGTAAAAGTTGTTTTAAATAATGATAACTACGAAAACCATTTAAAAGGTTTTAAGTTACTTCTTGTATAGCCACCGTATTTTCAACCACGTAAACCATACATCAAAATAATAATCCGGCATCAAAGCAAGCTAATCGAAACTCTTAACAACGGGGTGAATATTTCGTTAATCTTGAACAAAATGGTGATAATATGCGACGCGGTTTCTTGCGAGTTACTCAGTTAATTTATGCCACAACACGAACTATAGCATTTTAACTCCTTCGGAGATAGTGGCCGGGGCGAAAAGAGGGTAAGTTTGCTTTTGAAAATTTTGTAAAAAGAATGCAGTATAAAAGATGTTGGAGCGAAGGATAGTCAAAAAGTTTATATAAGCAAATTAAGAAGTTATTTATAAGTTTTTTTGGATAAGCAATAATCGTAGTTAGACAGATATCTTTGTGAAGAAGGTAGTCACTTCCACCTCACATTTCAGGTCCAGTTGAAAACCAGCGTCAGACACCAGTTATCTGGCATTTTTGCTGAACTGGGCCCCCTTCTTGGCGCAGCCGCAAAACACAGTTTCCTGATAATTTATCATAACGCAGTTTACACGTTTTATTTGTTTATTTATTTTTTTATTTAAAGGAGAACCAACAGCTAGCATAATAATTGTATATGAGACATAAAGCCAATTACAGGTTATCACGGGTAAAAACAGAAAATGTAGTAGAAATCATAGGATCACTAACACGCACGATAGAAAATAATAGTTACATATATAAATTAAATAAGCACTATGCACTTTTAAAAAGTCAGCGTTCAACCGACTGCGTGCAGAATAGGTTAGGTTTTGGTGGTAAATGGGTCAAATGTGAAATTGAAAATTGTTATTCTTTATTATTTCTTTTTTTTTTACTTGTAGTATAATTATGGTATTGTGTGCTTTTTAATCATCATCTGCCTAGCCTTTTCCCAACTATGTTGGAGTCGGCTTCCAGTCTAACCGGATGCAGCTGAATACCAGTATTTACATGGAGCGACTGCCTATCTGACCTCCACAACCCAGTTACTGGGTAATTCGATACTCCTTGGTAAAACTGGTTGTCAGACTTTCGGGCTTCTGACTACCCGTAACGACTGTCAAAGATCCACGAGTGACAGCCGGGACCAATGGCTTAACGTGCTTTCCGAGGCACGGAGGGGTCTCGGTATGTAAAGATGGTCACCCATCCACAGACCAACCGCGGCAAGCGTACTTTCTTTCTTTCAACATACTTATTTCTACCAGTAAGCAGAACTGCTTTGCTCCGATTCGAAAGGATATTTACCGGTATCCGTCCCGGCAGACGTTTCTGCTTTTGTCTCTGGGATCACAACGCATAGCTGCGATGTCGCTGGTGTTGAAAAAAAAAAAAAGAATCAGAGAAAAAAGACCGCCCAAAAAAATCTAAATCCATACTTTACCCTTTTCCACACGGGCGGTTAGTGGCGATCCGACTTAACCGAAGCCAAAAAGTGTACAGTCACGCCTCACGCCCCCCGCGGACCCCCACGGACCCCGCGACCCCCGCCACCCCCTGTCCGGGCTAACTTCATAAGACTATGAATTTAAATACGTTAGTCGATGTCAAAGGGTCGTCTTGTGTTGCATCCGTTAGGGGTGCTAAAATGGCGCTTTTAGGAGAATTGTAGGGAAGGTGATTTGGACATTAACATTTTCATGCTGCTACACTATATATAATAAGTTTGAGCCTGTCTATTCATGGTCATCGTTGAACACAGCTGTAATGTTTTCAAATGTCAATACGATGTACAATATCATCGCATTGTCATCTGTAGAAATCAATACTCAATATCTTTATTGCTTTACCATAATGAGTTTTTAGGTGATAGCTACATAATTTGGATAATTATGGACCCTGTTGAGTACAGCAAAAAGGTAGGAGAGAGGAAGCCCTGTTTTAGGATAACTAGTCAACAACAAAACAGCAACAACAACATGCTAAACTTAAAAAGAAAACTAATGGGTATCGCCCAAGGGAATTAAAAGAAGAATTTCATAAAATAACTTGAGTTTATCTTCCAATTCGTTGAAAAAGACTCGCATAGTTATAGCACATGTCACTGTCATCATAATTAATGCAGTATAGAATACTCTTTACCCAGTCTGTAGTAGACGTTGACAGACCGATATTAAAATTACTGAAATCAAACACAAAAAAGAATAGATTAATAAATTTATTGTATATCAAAATTATTACACATCTCATTGTACAAGATCACATGTCAAATTACAAGTAACGGTAGCTATTGCTAAAGCGTTCGCAATTTACCGGCGAAAGACGTGACTGAAACGATATTTATGGAAGTAAGTTTATTTATTTATATATAATTTCTAGTACACCACCGTCTCTGGACACAAGAGGGAAGATATAAGTCCAACCTTGTAAAGTGGGGCTACCTTGACGGAACGGCAGTAGGGGTGTGACAACAAGATATAAAATTCAGTCGTGCCAGCGACACGAAGATTACAGACCAAAAAAATACATAGCATAGAAAATACTTCGAATACTACAAAATATACAATGGGCGGCCTTAAGTTGTAAGGTGTGTTTTCCTAGTGAGCGTCTTTTGATACCGTAAATTCAAACCACGCTGTCATCATTCTCATGACGGGTCACCACTTTTCAAGGAGACCGTAGCTTTAGTGCAACATTTTAGCGGCCCAACGCTACCAACTTTCCTTATCACAACTGGATTGTTAGTACAGTGAGTAAAAATATTCGGAACACGACCCCACTTGATGTTTGTTAATTAGTCATTACTAAACTTTCACTAGCGATGACTTTGATGGCAATGAATTAGAATTAGGAATCATTTTGTTATGAATTGGAATTAGGATTTTCTGGAAGGTTTAAAAGTTTTGAGTCACACAGCGTCTTTCAGAAATGTGGGGTCATATTTAAGGGTGTGGTGGTAAGACCACCAAACTGAATAACTTTCTCTATAGGACCATAAGTCATTTAATCATTTGTAAAAAAAAATAGTTATGACTTATGGTCCCATAGCGAATGTTGTGTAGTTCCATTACCAACATCTTGTACACCCTCCACCAGTTATGTTTAAGTACAGACGCCAGCACATCAAGCTACCCGAAACTATAAAATTTTCCCAATCAGCTTTGAGCCTTAAGCTTTAGAAATAAAGTTGAAAATTTATTAAATAGCTTTGAAAGATTGTAGTAGCTTAATGTGTTGTCGTCTGAACCATAAATTCGTAATAGGGGCGACATGACACTATTGCCATCAACGGGGCACGAATACCCTAATTGCGTAACAAATTTTCAATCACAATCTGAATCATTTTGAAAGAGATCGCTAATCCATTGCTTCTTCAGTTCTAAAAATTTATTTGCTCAATAACCTAAATAAGGCCCGGTATCCACCAAAGCAGAGAGAGGAGAGGAGACGAGAAGAGATGTGTTTTGAATAACCAATCAAATTTCGTTATTTCCACATCTCCTCTCCGCTTAGCTTCGGTGGAAATGGACCAAGCGGAGAGGAGAGGAGATGTCTCATTTTTCTATAGAATTTTGAGCCGCCATGCGATGTGTGTAGTCGGGCGGCCGAGCGGCCGGAGGCGCCCGCGCTCGCGCGCCCCGTTCCACGCTGCGTTCTCCCCGCGCCTCGCACATCCAAAAGAGTTATTCCCATCACACGTCTCCGCTACGCACAGCTCACATCTCCTCTCCGCTTTGGTGGAAATAACCTGCCAGTTTCGCAGCACATCTCCTCTCGTCTCCTCTCCTCTCCGCTTTGGTGGATACCGGGCCTAACGCAATGAATTTTGTTGAACTGTCAAAATAAAGGCATTGCTACTGTTAGTGTTTTACGCAATTACCCCGCAGATTCCGGGCCGCTAGTGAGAAATTCCGATAAAAAAAATCTAATAACGCATTACCTCGAACCCAGGACTAAATGCTCAGCGCTTGCGACCACTAGATCAAGGAAGCAAGTTGAGCCCAATACATTATTATTGGTACAAAGTTCAGTCACATACACAAAGTTCAGTATACATAATATTTGCACCAACGACAGCCCCATTCTATGTCCAGGAAAATCAATGTCCATCCTAAGGTTGCCTGGAAGAGATCGCAGAAACCGATAAGACCGCCCATTGTATATTTTGTAGTGTTTGATGTATCTTTACTTGTTGTATTTTTATGGTGAATAAACAACTGTCCCATAGCATGTGTGTACCACACAAGGGAGCCCAAATTGATTTTTCACCACTAATAGTAAAGGTTTCGTACGTGGACCAGGGAGGCCAATAAACGGTGGGGATGTCTTTATGGGGCTACAGCTAGCAAACCGCCATTACGAGATCGCTATTAACTTTGGATGCAAGATGGAGTGGATGCGGTGGTTTTTATGATAGTAAACAAGGAATTGACCAGTCGATCTATAGAGGTATGGAACAGGGACCCCTGTTCCATACCTCTATAGATCGGTAAAGTTCACTCAACCTCCATAGAAAAGGGAGAATCCTCCGACCAGACGGGTGTTGTGTCTGGCGGGCAACTGCCCGATGATAACTGCCCGATGATTCATGTCGGGCCGTTATACATATGCTAGTTGAGCGGTAAACTATGCTTGCGAGATGCAGGATTTTTGCGTGAAGTCAGTATTTATTTATTTATTTAATACTTCAAGCACATAAATGTACAGAGGCGGACTTAATGCCATAGGCATAGCAGTATGACATAAAATATATGCAAAATATTGTAAAACATTTTAAAAGAATAACAATGGAGTCTTGCCCATTCTTCTCCATACGAAAACTACCTTTTGGAAGGGACGACTAGAATTAATATTCTATTTTATTATAATTTTTGATGTTCAAAAGTGCTTTTTATGTGCCTATCTATACCTATATAAATAAAACAAAGTCGTGTTAGTTACAACATTTTTATAACTCAAGAACGGATGGGCTGATTTTTATTTGATTTCTTGGATTTGTGCCCACCCTGAATAGCAGAATAAGTATTAAAATATGAAAAAAATCATGAAACAAAAATATAATGAAGATAATTCATTTTCTCACACATTTTTTAATTATTTATTCTGAGGCGGTACGAAGTTTATTTATTTCATTTGGGATAACAAACAGTAGTTTATTAAGCATAAACAGTGTTGTCTTAAAATTAATTTTAACAAATATACTACTGGGGTCAGCTAGTTTGAAATAAATGCTTTGACTTTGAATTTATGTTTTATTATTTCTATATTTGCCTTCTCCAAAACAAATCAATAAGTTCGTACATCGTGGCTATCGTCCGTATCTTCGCGAAACACGTAAACAATGGTGTGCGATCGTAAAAGAAAATGCGTTCGACTGTACCGCGCAATTTGCGCTGCCGTATGTATCGATCAGGCTATATTGTTGGCAGCTGGACGCAACGATGGGTAGTTCTATTTGTTTTTCTATTAAATAAGCAAAGTATAGAGAAGGTAAGGGAGCAGTGTTGGCTCAGTGGTAACTGCCACGGCTTACGAGTTGTAGGTCATAGGTTCGAACTTAGACAGGCACTTTACTTTGTGTAAATTATTTGAAAGTCAAAGTCAAAACATTTATTTCAAATAGGCACATAAAAGGCACTTTTGAACCTCAAAAATTACACAGTAAAATAGAATTGATTCTAACCGCCCCTTCCAAAAGGTAGTTTTGGTATGGAAAAGAATGGGCAAGAAACTCCACCGTTACTCTTTTAAAATGTTTTACAATATTTTTATACATTAATTACTATGACGTTGCACCTAAAATAAAATTATTTACTTACTCAAATTTATTTATTTTTCACTCCTATGAGGAAAAACAATAAATAAGTTAGGCGACAGTTTCGCTGTGATATAAATTAAAATTAAGTTATAAAAAAAAAAAAACAATAAAACTTACAATTCAAACATAATTCAGAACATGGTGCTTTAATAGTCTTTTAAAAGACATGTCAATGTCACAATCAGGATAACACTTTAAAATTCTCCGTTTTTTATGTATTTATTTTAAAAATTCATTGAGTTTCAAAAATTTCAAAGAATGTGCGCTATATGGAAGGAGTAATGGGGCTATGGAAAAATGTCTTCACGATACGTGACCGTGCGTGATCCATCGCCGCCCGTTCGATGTCCACTGCTCACAGGATAGATGGAAATTAGCAACACATGAAGTAATTTTTTCGCTCCGTTGGTGTAATTGCTGAATGGCATTCCAGTGTGAGGATAAATAAATAAATAAAAAGTCATTTCATCACCACTGATCTCAAAACGGAAACCATCGTGAGGAAACCGCCACTTGTCTTTCGATGATTCGAACGATTGAAATATATCTGGATCGCAGACAAAATAGCAGCCAACAGCTAGTATGCAATAAATACATACATGATACCTAAAACATATCATAGTTACTTATAAAATAATAATCATGAAACAAGTGCAAAGAACAAGAAAAATTGTATTTAAATCAAAGTCAAAGTCAAAACATTTATTTCAAATAGGCACTTAAAAGGCACTTTTGAACGTCAAAAATTACAATAAAATAGAATTGATTCTAGTCGCCCCTTCCAAAAGGTAGTTTTCGCATGGAGTACTTAGAATGGGCAAGAAACTCCACCGTGGGCAAAATACTATTTTTAGCAATTGGTTGAATTAAGTACGGATCAAAAAACCGGCCCTTACACAGTAAAAAAATATATACGAAAACCGTCAAATTCAGAAAAGCAAAATTGCCATTTTCAATAGATTAATAACACAGTGGCATCTTAGTGCTGTCAAACTAAAATATAGTTAATTTGTGTCACTTTAGTCAATTTCAGAATGGGAAATCGTCGTTTGAAAGGAATAAACTAAATTTAGGTAATTTTTAGTTTAGTTTAGAGACATTTGTGACAAGAATCGGCACCATTGTTTTTAATAATCATCCCAAACTTAGGCTTAATCAGTAATCAACAAACTTAATGAATAAATAAATCAACAATCCAATCATAGGAAACTATAAAGGCGATCACCGCCTGACCAGGGATGTATGACCTCATAATAATTACGAGTTATGCCCATAAAATCCTAGCACATTATTTTTATAACCTTATAAAAATATAACGGTTATATCTTGTCCAAACCGACGGTATATTGATGGTGGCCATCTAATTTGGATTAAGATATTATTATGGTGTGTAAGTGGGGTGTAAAAGTATTGATTTAATGGGTCATGTGATAACCTGGTGGGGAAGAGAGCAGTTAATAATTATATATTATGGGATGATTCGAGAGTAAAGGAAGAAAAATATTATGTCTCAGTTATAGTATTAGCTATTAGTAAATCTAAGGCTCAAGCACGAACGAGCGATCGTAACGTAAATTCAGCGACTTTTGAATCGAAAAACATTTTTATAAAAAAAGAAAAACAACAAAGTGGAAAACTGAAAACTAATGTTTTCACTATCGGGGGATGGTTCCTTGGAACAGTTCTTTACAGGTCCCCTGACTTCGCTGAAAAGATTTGTTTTCAGTTTTCCACTTTTCGGCAGAATGGCGGTTTAATTGCACAGTAAATATTATAATCTGTTTAGTACTTACCTTGTGCCCTAAATATGCCTATTCAGAACTAAAATTATTTAGCTTGGTTTTAACCCCCGATGCAAAAAGAGGGGTGTTTAATTTTTTCATTCACTTTTTGACGAGGCAGGCGTGTTTTTTAATTTCTCTTTTTTTTTGTAAAAAGTTTTTATTTTTCACTTCCAAATTCAAATTGCTTTAAGTGTGTCTATAATATTTGAAGAGTTTCCTCGATTTCTCCAGGATTCCATCATCAGATCTTGACCTGATGACAAACGGACCACCTAGGAAATAAAAAGAATTTTCCAAATCGGTCCAGCCATCTTCGAGTACCTAATAGAATTCGGGGAACAGAAAAAATCGGACCACCTAGGAAATAAAAAGAATTTTCCAAATCGGTCCAGCCATCTTCGAGTACCTAATAGAATTCGGGGAACAGAAAAAATATTCAAACGAACTGAGAACCTCCTCCTTTTTTTTGAAGTCTTTTAAAAATACAATTATCCTAAAGCATTTGCAAAGCATGTATATATTTTGGGCAGCGGGATTGTCCCAAAGGGTTACCGCTACCCCGGAACACAAAGGGCTAAGGAAGGATCACGGGTGGGTTTTAGTCAGTAAGAGTCTGACACTCCCTTCTGCTCCACCCAGAGCGGGAGGGGTCATTGGATGATTTCCCATCCACAAAAAAAAAAGCATGTATATTTTTGTGACCAGATTGATAGATAGATAAATCGTTTATTTCGTGTACACATAACACGTAGCACAACACATAAAAGCACAATCAGTGTCACCCATAGATATGGATTAAGTCTTAAAACTGTGTAAACATTATGTGCGAAATATATATATTTATTTGCAGTTTTAAAATCGTTAGGTTTACTCCGTGCATTCATACTAGGCCCACAGCTGCCAGAAATTAGGGATGCTCTGTGTTTGTGCCTTACGGTCATCATAACTCATACAAAAACTAGATGGCCATAATAATGGATAACAGTGAATGCTTCTTCTCCCATATTGGCACAAACTACTCAAGAATATACCTGAATAAGGTTGGTCAAAATATATCAGCAAAGTGCTGCAAACTGAATTAACATTTCGCAATTTTTGTTTACGTAGGTGTACAACAATTAAAAGTCTTTATTCATTTTTTTTATATAAACACAATAAAATAAATACAGATAAAAATAAATAAAATAAATAATGTTTATTTTATCTCCACAAAATTTCTAAAATTTCCAAGGCATTAAGTTGACCGATATGTTATCAAAATTTTGTAATTTTTAGGAGATCTGGAGTCTAAATTAAGCGGCCTATATTTTAGAACTCCAAGCCCCCATTATATCACAGTAAGAGTGATACTGCACTACATCCGATCCGAATCCAAGAAATGCCGGTCCGAAGTGACCATATTCCTATTTATATGAGGGGTTGCGCACTAGATCCGAACTTTATCCGTCCGAATTTAGAACATTCCCAATTCGGATTGAAGTCGGATCTTTAATTCAAATTCGATCCGATGTGGTGTTGAACCGCTCTAAAGTTTGTGAACATGGTGGATACAACACGAGATACGATGTATAAGTATTAAGTGCACCTACCTTTATAGCCAAGATAGGTTACATTAGACACATCAGAGCACACACCCGTGACCTGCCGATAGATTCTGTAAAAATCTCACCGTGAAAAGTTAGGTGAAGTGAGCTGTCAAGAGTATAAATCCCTAGCATCAGGATGACACTGACAGCTCACTCCACGCTCACTTCACCTAAGTTTTCACGGTGAGATGGTTACAGAATCGCTCTGCTGTAGTTGTCGTTACAAGAACAGCCGATCGATTCTGTAACCATCTCACCGTGAAAACTTAGGTGAAGTGAGCATGAAGTGAGCTGTCAGTGTCATCCTGATGCTAGGGATTGATACTCTTGACAGCTCACTTCACCTAATTTTTCACGGTGTGATGGTTACAGAATCGCACTCCAGTAGCCGTAGCTGAAATCGACATGGGATGTATTGAGTACTAAGGTTATGTTTGTCATTAATTTATAAATCTATTTACTAACGCGTTTGATCTTATTGGTTATTCCTCAGAAACCGCACTTTTTTCTATATGTGTCACAAAAAATTACAAAGAAAAACTGCACATCAAAAACACCCCTTAAAAAACAGAAAGCAAAAAGAAACGCTAGCCATTTTACCAACCACAAGATCCTCGAAAAAGATACGAAGAAAACAAACTCATTCTCCGTACAATCATAACTCCTAATCGATGTTATATAAACGCTGAGTAACTCATAACGCCTTATTACGCCGAAAAAAAAAAGAACTTATATACTGTAGGTGATCTTCTGGCAAATTAAAAACGCCTGAGGGCGATCGAGTAATATTCTCTCTCATTACAGTAAGGGAACGATTGCCAGTTTCAGGTGTATTGTGTAAAAATTGTGGGAGCGGAATACGGATGTGTGGTGGAAAAGTTTTGAAGAATTGTGGGTCGGTGTTCGATTTTCTGGTGCGCTTAGTTTAGGTACCTATGGTTTCATTTTGGGGACGCAATGACCAATTTAGGTAAGCAATGTAAGAAAAGGTTTGCTTTATTTAAAAAAATAATTCGGTCTATTCTGTAATTACCAACTACCAACAGGGTAGTCAGGAGACAATCAGTCTTACAAAGGGTCTTAAAATACTGGTATTCAGCTGCATCCGGTTAGATTGGAAGCTGACCGCAACATAGTTGGGAAAAGGCTAGGCAGATGATGATGACATTATTATTATTGTTAATTAAAACGGTAACACCAATGACATTATTTAACATATAGATTTAAACAGGTATTGGTTATTGGGCAAAACGATACTATTCATTTAATAAAAAAATGTTTATAAACTAAAACCCGACTTCTGAAAAGGATGAAACAAGAAAGTAGCTTCCCGTGGTCGTATGCCGCTGTTGTAACATACATATACATAAGCTATGGTAGCATGCGACCACGGGAAGGAGCTTTCTTGCTTCATCCTTTTCAGAAGTCGGGTTTCATTTCAGTAATATTTATATTTTTGAAATTAGCCAATTAAGTCCTTTCATTTGATACCCCACAAGGCTGGTGCCCTGGCCCAAAATATTTATTTTTAAATACATCATTTTATGTCCTCTAGAGGGCGCCATATTGAATATAGTGTGACGTCACATAACCTATAACTAGCGGACGATCAAGACGCTTCTAACGATACCTCATTTGTTAAATTATTATAAGTACTTTTGAAGTTATGAGGAAACAGATTAACATACATTCATACCTACCGTTAAAAATCATAACCCGCCTTTTTGCTTCGCCGTAGTCGGGTAAAAATATTCCCTAAAATAAATAAAACTCCCAGTGAAGCTATCTGTAGTTCATAAGCGTCGGTGCGAGGTTACCTAGAATAAATTCAGGTTCGTTTCTGCGCCATAATGAATGCTAAGATTAAGATTTGTGCGCTGTTGGCTCGCGCTATTGTTTGCATTGTGCTTGACTGTACCTCTACGTACAGTCGTGTGCAAAGGTTATTATTTTTCTTTGTATATGTTGAGACTTTTCGATTATGGGAGGTACAGTCGGGGTGGAAAATATGCTTCAGTTTTTCGGGGGGCGTTATATATCTTTTGTTTTCTCCTATAAGCTATTATTTTAAGAGTGTGTTTTGGATTTTTTATGACTTCCTACCAAACTTTTTTACCTAGAATATCTCTTATCCTGAGAATAAATTTTGAATTTTTGAAAGTTTATCCATACTAGAACTGACAGACGTCAATTTTAATCCACGAATAAAAGAAAAAGAAACCTATCTAAAAAAATCAACGAAGTCTATTGCAGTCCACTGCTGGACATAGGGCTTTTCCAGGCTGCGCCACAACACGAAAAAAAAAACTGACCAAAATATGGTGATTTTGGTGAAATCAGCCCATAGAAGTATTAATTAGAAGCAATTCATTTTCCCGTTATTTAATACTAACAGCACCCCGCGTTAGTTTCGATCCCGTGGGAATATTGGAATAAAAAGTATCCTATGTGTTAATCCTGGTTATAAACTATCTGCGTGCCAAATTTACGGTTTAAGACATTTATTTCTCAAAAAGAATACAATTCACTTAATATGAGAAATACAAGGTAATCTTAAAACTAAATATAAGAATTACTTATGATGAAAGTACCTAGGTATTCGTAAGTAAATTAGTTATTAGACACACATTTTTGACAGTGTTGCAGGTAAAAGGAAAAAGTTGGTTTACTATTACATATCGATTCTTGAAGGCAAGTCAATAGCAATTACACATTAAACTATTTATATGTACTGTAATATTTCGGAAATACAGGGTAGGTATTCTAGTTTTCTATAATACTTAGCAAATTAGTAAATAATAATAATTGATGAGGATGTAAATTAAATTCGTGTGGTGGTTTAAATTAAAACCTAGAGAAATATTTTAAGATGTGGTGCTTTATGGTTCTTTTAATCCAAATTTAATCCAAATCCGTTCAACGGTTTACGCGTGATTGAGTAACAAACATCCAAACATCTTCACAAACTTTCACACTTATAATATTCGTAGGATAACATAAGCCGCATTCTAATCTCAGTGTCAATCTGTCAAAAAAATACCTTTAATTTAGTCGCTGAGATGAGATTTGCGACTAGATTTTGAACGGTTTTAATGACGGGACTTAGCCTTCCGATGGGATTGTCTTAAATCGCCATAATTTACTCTAAAACTATTTAAATTTTCCATGACACTACAATAGACGAAACCCATCAGGAAATTTTCATTTTTAGTAAAGTTACGGTTGATGGCTTGTGTGGTTTTAAGTACTTTTAAGTAGTTACACGTCGGAGGGGCCCGTGGCTAAATAATAACAGCCACACAGGTCGATCGATCAGGTTAAGCTACGCTTGCCGCGGTTGTTTGTGGATAGGTGACCATCTTTAAATACCGAGACTCCTCCGTGCCTCGGAGAGCACGTTAAGCCCTTGGTCCCGGCTGTCATTTGTGGATCTTTGACAGTCGTTACGGGTAGTCAGAAGCCCGAAAGTCTGACAATCAGTCTTACCAAAGGGTATCGTATTACCCAGTAACTGGGTTGTGGACGTCAGATAGGCAGTCACTCCATGTAAAATACTGGTATTCAGCTGCATCCGGTTAGACTGGAAGCCGACCCCAACATAGTTGGGAAAAGGCTAGGCAGATGATGATGAAGTAGACACACCTCTGCCTGACGCTTCGGGATAACAGTCGTGATGTGACGACTCTGTGTCGTGTGTGACCTACCTATAGCTGTACAAGGATCTTTCAACGCTTGGCCAGTATCGGAACTAACGCCTGCATTTTGAATTTTTTAATACATTTCTCATAACAATATCACAAATGTTTACTAAAATTACAGCGCTCCGATGTCAACGTCATTCGAGCGACAAAACATCTACAAAAGAACAACAAATATTTTTAATAACTCACAAAAGGTGAGCAATTTTTCATGCCGACTGTACCTAGTACCGCTCGGGGCATACTTCTTGTAATGCACGTGAGATGACAACGCTTGACAGTCCCCGAGATACATACTTGCGACTTTATACGTAGTCTTACGACTTTTTTGTCGCGAATACTTTCGTGAAAAATTATAAATGGTTATTAGTTTTTTGTTAAAAAAAAACAAAAGAGTTACTGCCTCGTAGGCTCACCGTGGGCACTGGGTTCGATTCCCAGTCGGTCTAATCTCTAAAAATTTCACCTTGAAAACTTCAGTGAAGTGAGCTACTCATTCCACCTGATGCTATCCATACTCTAGACTCTAGAGTATGGACTGCACAAATCCATGCTCTAGACCCTAGAGTATAGACTGCATAAATCCATACTCTAGATGCTAGAGTATGGACTGCACAAATCAATACTCTAGACCATTGATTCCCAAAGTGGTCGATATCGACCCCTTGGGGTCCTCAGGTAACAGTTCATTTTGGAAAAGGGCTCACTTGTCCAAAATAGTTTGGGGATCCCTGCTCTAGACTCTAGAGCAGGGATCCCCAAACACATTTTGGAATGGGCGACTAGAATCAATTCTATTTTTTAATTTTTAATTTTGACGTTCAAAAGTGCCTTTTAAGTGCCTATTTGAAATAAATGATTTGACTTTGACTTTTACTTTGACTTTGAGAGTATGGACTGCACAAATCCATACTCTCGACTATAGAGTATGGACTGCACAAAACCATGCTCTAGACTCTAGTGTGCCCGGTTGAAGACAATATCCTCGCCACATGGGACTTCTATCATTACTAGTCCATTCTTATCACTTTTGCCAAACTTTGGTAAATACAGACAGTCAAAGTCAAAATAATTTCCTTGCGAAAAACACGTTATTTAGGATGTCCATACATCCTAACTATCTAATATATAAAATTCTCGTGTCGCGATGTTTGTTACCACACTCCTCCATAGCGGCTGGACCGATTTCTATGAAATTTTGTGTGTATGTCGGGTAGGTCTGAGAATTGGCCAATATCTATTTTTCAAACCCCTATTTTTTTTTTGCAAAATGACGTTTGCGGGGTCGGATAAGAATCCTATAATAAATGTGAATGTTTGTGAAGATGTTTGGATGTTTGATACTCAATCACGCGTAAACCGTTGAACGGATTTGAATGAAATTTGGCATACAGATAGTTTGTTACCAGGATTAACACATAGAATACTTTTTATCCCGATATTTTTATGGAATCGAAACTAATGCGGGTTAAACCGTGGAGCACTGCTAGTAATAATATTACAAACCGAAAGAAATGTTTGTAAACGCACCCACAATATAAGAGAAATTCCTAGTGTGGGGAAAAGAAAAAAAAAAAATACCGGGTTACGGAGGTCAGTCAGTGTAGGCAGTCAATTCATGTAAAATACTGGTATTCAGCTGCATCCGGTTAGACTGGAAGCCAAGCCCAACGTAGTTCGGAAAAGGCTAGGCAGATGATGAGCCCAATTCTTGAGGAAGGACCTAGGACCTTCAGGAGCCAAACACAAAGAAAAAAATAAGAAAAAACGCTAAGCGAAAACGAAGCGATAGAAAAAAAAAACAAATTTCAAATTTTCGGGGGAACAACAATTTTCACGCGGACGAAGTCCTAGTACCTTAGGGGTAATTCTCGTAATTTTTAAGAACGTTCACAGTCTGATCTCAGTCTCAATCTGTCAAAAATACCTCTAATTTCCCTACATTTTGACAAGTTTTTGACATTTATTTGTCGCCGAGATGAGATTGCGACTAGATTTTGAACTTTTTAAATTACGAGAATTGGCCTACTGATATTGCAGTCCACTGCTGGACATAGGGCTTTTCCAGGCTGCGCCACAACACGAAAAAAAAAACTGACCAAAATATGGTGATTTTGGTGAAATCAGCCCATAGAAGTATTAATTAGAAGCAATTCATTTTCCCGTTATTTAATACTAACAGCACCCCGCGTTAGTTTCGATCCCGTGGGAATATTGGAATAAAAAGTATCCTATGTGTTAATCCTGGTTATAAACTATCTGCGTGCCAAATTTACGGTTTAAGACATTTATTTCTCAAAAAGAATACAATTCACTTAATATGAGAAATACAAGGTAATCTTAAAACTAAATATAAGAATTACTTATGATGAAAGTACCTAGGTATTCGTAAGTAAATTAGTTATTAGACACACATTTTTGACAGTGTTGCAGTTAAAAGGAAAAAGTTGGTTTACTATTACATATCGATTCTTGAAGGCAAGTCAATAGCAATTACACATTAAACTATTTATATGTACTGTAATATTTCGGAAATACAGGGTAGGTATTCTAGTTTTCTATAATACTTAGCAAATTAGTAAATAATAATAATTGATGAGGATGTAAATTAAATTCGTGTGGTGGTTTAAATTAAAACCTAGAGAAATATTTTAAGATGTGGTGCTTTATGGTTCTTTTAATCCAAATTTAATCCAAATCCGTTCAACGGTTTACGCGTGATTGAGTAACAAACATCCAAACATCTTCACAAACTTTCACACTTATAATATTCGTAGGATAACATAAGCCGCATTCTAATCTCAGTGTCAATCTGTCAAAAAAATACCTTTAATTTAGTCGCTGAGATGAGATTTGCGACTAGATTTTGAACGGTTTTAATGACGGGACTTAGCCTTCCGATGGGATTGTCTTAAATCACCATAATTTACTCTAAAACTATTTAAATTTTCCATGACACTACAATAGACGAAACCCATCAGGAAATTTTCATTTTTAGTAAAGTTACGGTTGATGGCTTGTGTGGTTTTAAGTACTTTTAAGTAGTTACACGTCGGAGGGGCCCGTGGCTAAATAATAACAGCCACACAGGTCGATCGATCAGGTTAAGCTACGCTTGCCGCGGTTGTTTGTGGATAGGTGACCATCTTTAAATACCGAGACTCCTCCGTGCCTCGGAGAGCACGTTAAGCCCTTGGTCCCGGCTGTCATTTGTGGATCTTTGACAGTCGTTACGGGTAGTCAGAAGCCCGAAAGTCTGACAATCAGTCTTACCAAAGGGTATCGTATTACCCAGTAACTGGGTTGTGGACGTCAGATAGGCAGTCACTCCATGTAAAATACTGGTATTCAGCTGCATCCGGTTAGACTGGAAGCCGACCCCAACATAGTTGGGAAAAGGCTAGGCAGATGATGATGAAGTAGACACACCTCTGCCTGACGCTTCGGGATAACAGTCGTGATGTGACGACTCTGTGTCGTGTGTGACCTACCTATAGCTGTACAAGGATCTTTCAACGCTTGGCCAGTATCGGAACTAACGCCTGCATTTTGAATTTTTTAATACATTTCTCATAACAATATCACAAATGTTTACTAAAATTACAGCGCTCCGATGTCAACGTCATTCGAGCGACAAAACATCTACAAAAGAACAACAAATATTTTTAATAACTCACAAAAGGTGAGCAATTTTTCATGCCGACTGTACCTAGTACCGCTCGGGGCATACTTCTTGTAATGCACGTGAGATGACAACGCTTGACAGTCCCCGAGATACATACTTGCGACTTTATACGTAGTCTTACGACTTTTTTGTCGCGAATACTTTCGTGAAAAATTATAAATGGTTATTAGTTTTTTGTTAAAAAAAAACAAAAGAGTTACTGCCTCGTAGGCTCACCGTGGGCACTGGGTTCGATTCCCAGTCGGTGTAATCTCTAAAAATTTCACCTTGAAAACTTCAGTGAAGTGAGCTACTCATTCCACCTGATGCTATCCATACTCTAGACTCTAGAGTATGGACTGCACAAATCCATGCTCTAGACCCTAGAGTATAGACTGCATAAATCCATACTCTAGATGCTAGAGTATGGACTGCACAAATCAATACTCTAGACCATTGATTCCCAAAGTGGTCGATATCGACCCCTTGGGGTCCTCAGGTAACAGTTCATTTTGGAAAAGGGCTCACTTGTCCAAAATAGTTTGGGGATCCCTGCTCTAGACTCTAGAGCAGGGATCCCCAAACACATTTTGGAATGGGCGACTAGAATCAATTCTATTTTTTAATTTTTAATTTTGACGTTCAAAAGTGCCTTTTAAGTGCCTATTTGAAATAAATGATTTGACTTTGACTTTTACTTTGACTTTGAGAGTATGGACTGCACAAATCCATACTCTCGACTATAGAGTATGGACTGCACAAAACCATGCTCTAGACTCTAGTGTGCCCGGTTGAAGACAATATCCTCGCCACATGGGACTTCTATCATTACTAGTCCATTCTTATCACTTTTGCCAAACTTTGGTAAATACAGACAGTCAAAGTCAAAATAATTTCCTTGCGAAAAACACGTTATTTAGGATGTCCATACATCCTAACTATCTAATATATAAAATTCTCGTGTCGCGATGTTTGTTACCACACTCCTCCATAGCGGCTGGACCGATTTCTATGAAATTTTGTGTGTATGTCGGGTAGGTCTGAGAATTGGCCAATATCTATTTTTCAAACCCCTATTTTTTTTTTGCAAAATGACGTTTGCGGGGTCGGATAAGAATCCTATAATAAATGTGAATGTTTGTGAAGATGTTTGGATGTTTGATACTCAATCACGCGTAAACCGTTGAACGGATTTGAATGAAATTTGGCATACAGATAGTTTGTTACCAGGATTAACACATAGAATACTTTTTATCCCGATATTTTTATGGAATCGAAACTAATGCGGGTTAAACCGTGGAGCACTGCTAGTAATAATATTACAAACCGAAAGAAATGTTTGTAAACGCACCCACAATATAAGAGAAATTCCTAGTGTGGGGCAAAGAAAAAAAAAAAAATACCGGGTTACGGAGGTCAGTCAGTGTAGGCAGTCAATTCATGTAAAATACTGGTATTCAGCTGCATCCGGTTAGACTGGAAGCCAAGCCCAACGTAGTTCGGAAAAGGCTAGGCAGATGATGAGCCCAATTCTTGAGGAAGGACCTAGGACCTTCAGGAGCCAAACACAAAGAAAAAAATAAGAAAAAACGCTAAGCGAAAACGAAGCGATAGAAAAAAAAAACAAATTTCAAATTTTCGGGGGAACAACAATTTTCACGCGGACGAAGTCCTAGTACCTTAGGGGTAATTCTCGTAATTTTTAAGAACGTTCACAGTCTGATCTCAGTCTCAATCTGTCAAAAATACCTCTAATTTCCCTACATTTTGACAAGTTTTTGACATTTATTTGTCGCCGAGATGAGATTGCGACTAGATTTTGAACTTTTTAAATTACGAGAATTGGCCTACTGATATTGCAGTCCACTGCTGGACATAGGGCTTATCCAGGCTGCGCCCCAACACGAAAAAAAAAACTGACCAAAATATGGTGATTTTGGTGAAATCAGCCCATAGAAGTATTAATTAGAAGCAATTCATTTTCCCGTTATTTAATACTAACAGCACCCCGCGTTAGTTTCGATCCCGTGGGAATATTGGAATAAAAAGTATCCTATGTGTTAATCCTGGTTATAAACTATCTGCGTGCCAAATTTACGGTTTAAGACATTTATTTCTCAAAAAGAATACAATTCACTTAATATGAGAAATACAAGGTAATCTTAAAACTAAATATAAGAATTACTTATGATGAAAGTACCTAGGTATTCGTAAGTAAATTAGTTATTAGACACACATTTTTGACAGTGTTGCAGGTAAAAGGAAAAAGTTGGTTTACTATTACATATCGATTCTTGAAGGCAAGTCAATAGCAATTACACATTAAACTATTTATATGTACTGTAATATTTCGGAAATACAGGGTAGGTATTCTAGTTTTCTATAATACTTAGCAAATTAGTAAATAATAATAATTGATGAGGATGTAAATTAAATTCGTGTGGTGGTTTAAATTAAAACCTAGAGAAATATTTTAAGATGTGGTGCTTTATGGTTCTTTTAATCCAAATTTAATCCAAATCCGTTCAACGGTTTACGCGTGATTGAGTAACAAACATCCAAACATCTTCACAAACTTTCACACTTATAATATTCGTAGGATAACATAAGCCGCATTCTAATCTCAGTGTCAATCTGTCAAAAAAATACCTTTAATTTAGTCGCTGAGATGAGATTTGCGACTAGATTTTGAACGGTTTTAATGACGGGACTTAGCCTTCCGATGGGATTGTCTTAAATCGCCATAATTTACTCTAAAACTATTTAAATTTTCCATGACACTACAATAGACGAAACCCATCAGGAAATTTTCATTTTTAGTAAAGTTACGGTTGATGGCTTGTGTGGTTTTAAGTACTTTTAAGTAGTTACACGTCGGAGGGGCCCGTGGCTAAATAATAACAGCCACACAGGTCGATCGATCAGGTTAAGCTACGCTTGCCGCGGTTGTTTGTGGATAGGTGACCATCTTTAAATACCGAGACTCCTCCGTGCCTCGGAGAGCACGTTAAGCCCTTGGTCCCGGCTGTCATTTGTGGATCTTTGACAGTCGTTACGGGTAGTTAGAAGCCCGAAAGTCTGACAATCAGTCTTACCAAAGGGTATCGTATTACCCAGTAACTGGGTTGTGGACGTCAGATAGGCAGTCACTCCATGTAAAATACTGGTATTCAGCTGCATCCGGTTAGACTGGAAGCCGACCCCAACATAGTTGGGAAAAGGCTAGGCAGATGATGATGAAGTAGACACACCTCTGCCTGACGCTTCGGGATAACAGTCGTGATGTGACGACTCTGTGTCGTGTGTGACCTACCTATAGCTGTACAAGGATCTTTCAACGCTTGGCCAGTATCGGAACTAACGCCTGCATTTTGAATTTTTTAATACATTTCTCATAACAATATCACAAATGTTTACTAAAATTACAGCGCTCCGATGTCAACGTCATTCGAGCGACAAAACATCTACAAAAGAACAACAAATATTTTTAATAACTCACAAAAGGTGAGCAATTTTTCATGCCGACTGTACCTAGTACCGCTCGGGGCATACTTCTTGTAATGCACGTGAGATGACAACGCTTGACAGTCCCCGAGATACATACTTGCGACTTTATACGTAGTCTTACGACTTTTTTGTCGCGAATACTTTCGTGAAAAATTATAAATGGTTATTAGTTTTTTGTTAAAAAAAAAACAAAAGAGTTACTGCCTCGTAGGCTCACCGTGGGCACTGGGTTCGATTCCCAGTCGGTCTAATCTCTAAAAATTTCACCTTGAAAACTTCAGTGAAGTGAGCTACTCATTCCACCTGATGCTATCCATACTCTAGACTCTAGAGTATGGACTGCACAAATCCATGCTCTAGACCCTAGAGTATAGACTGCATAAATCCATACTCTAGATGCTAGAGTATGGACTGCACAAATCAATACTCTAGACCATTGATTCCCAAAGTGGTCGATATCGACCCCTTGGGGTCCTCAGGTAACAGTTCATTTTGGAAAAGGGCTCACTTGTCCAAAATAGTTTGGGGATCCCTGCTCTAGACTCTAGAGCAGGGATCCCCAAACACATTTTGGAATGGGCGACTAGAATCAATTCTATTTTTTAATTTTTAATTTTGACGTTCAAAAGTGCCTTTTAAGTGCCTATTTGAAATAAATGATTTGACTTTGACTTTTACTTTGACTTTGAGAGTATGGACTGCACAAATCCATACTCTCGACTATAGAGTATGGACTGCACAAAACCATGCTCTAGACTCTAGTGTGCCCGGTTGAAGACAATATCCTCGCCACATGGGACTTCTATCATTACTAGTCCATTCTTATCACTTTTGCCAAACTTTGGTAAATACAGACAGTCAAAGTCAAAATAATTTCCTTGCGAAAAACACGTTATTTAGGATGTCCATACATCCTAACTATCTAATATATAAAATTCTCGTGTCGCGATGTTTGTTACCACACTCCTCCATAGCGGCTGGACCGATTTCTATGAAATTTTGTGTGTATGTCGGGTAGGTCTGAGAATTGGCCAATATCTATTTTTCAAACCCCTATTTTTTTTTTGCAAAATGACGTTTGCGGGGTCGGATAAGAATCCTATAATAAATGTGAATGTTTGTGAAGATGTTTGGATGTTTGATACTCAATCACGCGTAAACCGTTGAACGGATTTGAATGAAATTTGGCATACAGATAGTTTGTTACCAGGATTAACACATAGAATACTTTTTATCCCGATATTTTTATGGAATCGAAACTAATGCGGGTTAAACCGTGGAGCACTGCTAGTAATAATATTACAAACCGAAAGAAATGTTTGTAAACGCACCCACAATATAAGAGAAATTCCTAGTGTGGGGCAAAGAAAAAAAAAAAAATACCGGGTTACGGAGGTCAGTCAGTGTAGGCAGTCAATTCATGTAAAATACTGGTATTCAGCTGCATCCGGTTAGACTGGAAGCCAAGCCCAACGTAGTTCGGAAAAGGCTAGGCAGATGATGAGCCCAATTCTTGAGGAAGGACCTAGGACCTTCAGGAGCCAAACACAAAGAAAAAAATAAGAAAAAACGCTAAGCGAAAACGAAGCGATAGAAAAAAAAAACAAATTTCAAATTTTCGGGGGAACAACAATTTTCACGCGGACGAAGTCCTAGTACCTTAGGGGTAATTCTCGTAATTTTTAAGAACGTTCACAGTCTGATCTCAGTCTCAATCTGTCAAAAATACCTCTAATTTCCCTACATTTTGACAAGTTTTTGACATTTATTTGTCGCCGAGATGAGATTGCGACTAGATTTTGAACTTTTTAAATTACGAGAATTGGCCTACTGATATTACCAAATAACACCTGTACTCAGGGTTGGCATGATTATAACAAGCTGTTTTAAAACACGTGTTTAAAACAGTGTTTAAAATAGTTTTTTTAGAAATGTTCCAAAACACAGTTTAAAGCAAGTTTTAAACAATGTTAAAACATGAAAAAAAAAACAGGGTTTAAAACTACCTTTCATTGCAAATGAATTGAAATAAATCCAAACGAATAAATATGTAGGACTCTAAATAGCTTAAAATAAATTTACAATTTGAGGCTTTGTTCTATTTTTATTTAAATGATTAATTACTAGCGGTCCGTCCCGGTTTCGCACGGGTGGAAAAAAAAAGCCTATATTAATCAGTGATAATGTAGCATTCAAATGGTGAAAGAATTTTTAAAATCAGTCCAGTACTTTTTGAGCCAATTCGTTACAAACATACATACAAATCTTTCCTCTTTATAATATTAGTATAGATAGTATAGATAAGATAAGGAATTTGGAATTGAAATTAAAATATGTTCTTTTGAAGTAATGAATTCCTCTGTTTTTCAGCCACGTGGGACGTTTGAAAACTAGTTAGTTATAATAGTTCAAAATAATGAATTCAATAAGGATAAATCCTAACTTCTTAACTAATACCTATTATAAATGCGAAAGTAAGTTTGTTTGTTACCTTTTCACGCCTAAACCACTGAACCGATCATCCTGAAATTTTGCATAAGTATTGTCATGTGTACTGAAACGGACATAGCAGTACCTTTCATCCCAAAAAAAAAGTGCTGTTCCCGAGGAAAACAACAATAACGTTATTATGATAATAGATGGCGCCACGTGCCTTTCGAATCATGATTGAATTATGTCTGGATCGCAGACGAAGTCGCGGGCAACAGCTAGTCCATACTATTAATATTATAATGAGGAAAGATTTCTATGTACACACATCAAAAGTGTCTAGGGATCAACATATATTTTTGCAATAACTTTTCTCCTGATTGATATTAATTAAAATTTTCTTTAAGGATTCATCAAATAAAGTGTTTTCGTTTGTCACAGTAACGATAAACCAAGTCACCTTTGCATTAATAAAGAAATTTGCCATTTTCCTAATAAAGGGATTTTTGACATTTGAACCACTAACACAAAAGTTCGAAAAAAAGACTGAAATAACAGTTTTCTCTAAAATGTTATTGGGTAACTTAAACAATTAATAATCCGTGTTTCTACCGCGAACACTAACAACACAAGAACATCGGTTTGGCATACTCAAAATGAGTTCATCCAAATCACGCTGTGGAATGGCCGCCCATGTTCGTTGCAACAACAAAAAAAGGTCTTCTTGCGACTGGATACCCTCCATATTCGGCAGAGCTCTTCTCTGTAGCATATCCCATGCATGCTCAATCGGGTTCAAGTCTGGCGACTGAGCAGGCCAGGGCAGGACATTGATGTTAGCTGCGGTGAGAGTCTGTCTTACAACTCTTGCGGTGTGCGGTCGTGCATTATCATGCATTAACTGAAATAAGGGACCGATTTGCACTTGTAGAGGAACGATGACGTCTGATACAATCGTCTCAGCATAAATTTGAGCGTTGAGGTTGCCTCTGATCCAAATCAACTCAGTTCTTCCGCCGATCCAAATACTAATCCTACGATTGTGCATTGCTATAGGTGGTACCCGTAGCGGTCTTCGGGAATGAAGGTTCACTTCATGCAAGCGGTTTCTGACTGTTTGGTCGCTAATTAAGTTCCCTGAAGAGTGATGAAGCGCTCAGCCACGGTACCAGTGCTTTTTTTTTTTTTTTTTTTTTTTTTTTTTTTTTTTTTTTTTTTTTTTTTTGTGGATGGGAAATCATCCAATGACCCCTCCCGCTCTGGGTGGAGCAGAAGGGAGTGTCAGACTCTTACTGACTAAAACCCACCCGTGTTCCTTCCTTAGCCCTTTGTGTTCCGGGGTAGCGGTAACCCTTTCGGACAATCCCGCTGCCCCGGCAGGCTTCGGCCCTTTCGGGCCCCTTCCTTATGCTGACATCTCTTTGAGGCGCGCGTGGAACACGTACGCGCCGTCCGGCACGGGCCTGGTCCTGATCGGACGGAGAGTTACCCATTACTCTCCGCCCGCAGGCCCGCGCCTACGGTGGCCGGGAGTCGTCTCGCGGCTCCCGACGCCCGGGGCGTCTCCCGCGGCGGCTGGGACGTGAGGCCCTCTCCCTCAGCCGTCCCGCCACCTCCTTCGCTAGCATGACTGCTTCGCAGAAGGAGGTGACTGCCTCCCACTCCCTCTCGCCCCGGACCATGGCTTGAACCAGGGCCGGGCGCGAGAGGTCGCCGCCGCTGCCGATCGCCTCTGCGAGGACACGGCGGTGCCCCGCCCAATTGGGGCATACCGCCACCGTATGCTCCACCGTGTCCTCCGGGCGACCCTCGCAGTGGCGACACCCGGGCGATTCCTCCCGCCCGATGATGTGCAGGAACCTCCCGAAACACCCGTGTCCGGTGAGGACCTGCGTCAGGCGGTAGGTGAGGGCGCCGTGGCGCCTCTCTAGCCACTCCTCAAAGAGGGGTCTTACCGCCGCTATCGCGGCGTGCCCTGCGCTGGGTTGCGACAGTCGCTCTTTCCATACCGCCATGAGATCGCGCCGGAGGTCGGTCCGCTCCGCCGCGATTTGCCGCGGAAGCGGAGTTTCCCCCCGGCGTAGTGCCTCCGCGCGCCACTCGTACAGGCGCGCGAGGACTATCGCCTCCAGATCCCACGGCGGCAGTCCGGCAAGGAGGCTTGCCGCCTCGCCCGAGATCGTGCGGTATCCCCGGATCAGCCTTACGGCTACCACCTTCTGGGGCGCGTTCAAATAGTGGGCGGCTCGCCGCCGCAGTGAACGCGCCCACACCGGGGCCCCGTACAGGGCCATGGACCGCACGACCCCCGCGTAAAGCCTCCGGCAGGAGGCGTTTGGCCCCCTCAGGTTGGGCAAGAGCCGCTTGAAGGTGGCCCCGGCCCGTTCCAGCTTGGGAGCCAAACGTCGGAAGTGCTCGACGAAGTTCCACCGGCTGTCGAGGACGAGACCCAGGTATCTCATCGTTGTCTCGACGCCGATGTGAACCCCTCCTGCCGTTATTTGGGATCCCGAAGGCGGCCCGTTCCGAGGCCCATGAAAAGACATGGCCTCGGACTTGTGCAAAGCCACCTCGAGACCCAACTGCCGGATCCTCTCCACGACTATCGCAACCCCGCGTGTCATCGCGTCGGCCGCCGCCTGATGCGACCTCCCCTGCGCCAGGACTAGCGTGTCGTCAGCGTAGCAAACCACGCTGACTCCATCAGGGAGATCGGCCCGCAGCACCCAGTCGTAACCGATGTCCCACAGGAGCGGCCCCAGAACCGATCCCTGTGGGACACCGCACGACATCTCTCGCCGGTTCCATTCCCCGTTGCGACCGGGGTAGATGACGGCTCTGTCCGTCAGATACGCCCCGACTACACGACGGAGGTAGGTCGGCACCCGGTGATACCGGAGTGCCTCCCCAATGCAACTCCAGGGCAGGGTGTTAAACGCGTTGGCGATGTCGAGTGACACCGCCACGACCACCCCACCCCGGGACACCGCGTCCCCCGTCGTGAGGGCCCTCACGCGCATGATGGCGTCCACCGTCGAGCGCCCCTTGCGGAAGCCGAACTGGCTGTCCGCAAGATCCGGCCCCGTCCTCACCAGGTGCCCGACGAGGCGGCCCGCAATCACTCTCTCAAAGAGCTTGCCGACCTCGTCGAGCAGCACGATGGGCCGGAATGCGGACGGAGAGTCCGCAGGGCGCCCTGGCTTCTGTATGAGGACCAGCTTCCCCGTCTTCCAGCGGAGTGGAAACTGGCCCCTCTCCATGCATGCGCTTAAGAGCGCCTCTAGTCGGGGCCCGAGAGCCGTCGAGGCCAGGACCCAGGCCTTACCCGGCAAGCCGTCGGGTCCTGGGGCGGTATTTTTGGCCTTCAGCCTATCTACCGCCACTCTCAGATCTACCCCGGTCACCTCAGGGATGTCGTCGTCGTCCGCGTGGTCCGCTTCAGTCACCGCAAGTGGCGGAGCCATGGGCGGGGGAGTATGCTCCGCCCGTGAAGGGAACAGAGCGCTCACCACCTCCTCCACCAGCTGGGGGCGGAGACTCTGCGTCAGCGGGGGGGCCCAGGTGCGGAGTTTATTCCGCACCATTTTATAAGGGCGCCCCCATGGATCTCTGTCCAGAGTCTCCACCATCTCCTCGCGGGCCATATCCTTGGCCCGCTGGACAGCCTCGCGGAGGGCGGTCTTCGCCGCTCTGTACCCCTCGTACAGCTCCGCCTCCGTGGCTTCCGCATCCGGAGGGCGGATGCGGAGCCTGCGGTGCCTGGTGTACAGGTGTCGCGCGTCGACGCACGCCTTGCGTAGCGACTCCACCTCCCGCGACCACCAGTACACCTGACGTCGGGCGCTTCCTGGCCGGACTCGGGGCATTGCCACGTCGCATATCTCGGACATGGCCTCCCGGAACCACTCCGCCTCATCGTCGATATCGGCAGGCCTGTCCGGTGATGACACCCAGGCCTGCACGATCGAGGCTTCCAGGAGGAGCTCCCGGTCCAGCTGCTTCAGCGCCCACCGCGGACCACTCGGGGCCTGTTGGACCGGCGCGCTGGAGGTCTGGGTGGAGACGTCGAACCGGATATACCGGTGATCGGAGTAGGTCTCCACCTCCTCCATGACGCGCCAGTCAATAACACTCTGTGCCAGAGCGGGGCTGGCGAACGAAATGTCCACCACGGACTCGCCCCGCATCCGCACACACGTGGGAACAGAACCCCGATTTAGGACGACCAGGCCTGTTTCCAGAGCCCAGTTCTCCTCCATCCTGCCCCGCACGGTACCAGTGCTTCGGTAACGTGTCCAAAGTCGACTGATAACACTCTGACTTGTATTCAGAGCTAAAGCCACAGTACGTTGCCGGGAACCAGCTTCTATCATTCCCACGGCTCTGAGCATTTCTTCCCTGCTTAAATAACGTCGCCGCTCCATAATAACGTTGGTTTTAATCAGTAGTAGGGAAACAGTAGCACTAATAATGTCTTCAATGCGTTGTATGTTTTTATAGGGAAAATATTGACAGCTGATTTTCATCTTTTACTCGAATTTGATTCACAGTTCCTGATTCAAATTATGAAATGCACCAAAAAGGATCCATATAAATTTATAAAATCATAAATTTATTACAAAGCCACATCTCAATCTCAAGAAATCCGCATAAAAATGCTTGATCCCTAGACACTTTTGATGTGTGTATGTTTGTAACGAATTGGCTCAAAAAGTACTGGAGCGATTTTAAAAATTCTTTCACCATTTGAATGTTACATTATCACTGATTAATAAATAGACTATTTAAATTGCAAGGAAAAAATAAAATGTTTAAAAAATAAATGTCCACCCGTGCGAAGCCGGGACAGGCCGCTAGTCTTGTACAAATTTATTTTATATGAGTTAAAATGATATCATCTTATTTTTCCCACAAAAATAGGCAATGTTTTGACCGATATTTTTTCTACCACACTACAAGGAAAAGACCTTTTTCTACAAATCTATCTATACCAACGTACACTGACCGAAAGTACTTAACACAGATCGCCAATAGTCGACAACGGCTAATGGCGGCCATTTCTATTAGTTTTTATTATTGTGCGCCCCCTGTGTGTGTGGTGAACTGTTTTCCTTATTGCGATGTATTTATTTCGTGTTTTTGCTAGATTTAGCTATTGATTGCGCTGTATGTATTTGTTGATGTTTTTGGAAGAGAGAAAGAAAATACGAGTACGTTTATTTCCGGTAAAAATGACGCAGAGAAAGAACAGAAACACAAAAAAGAACAGTTTGGGGAAAATATGCGTCACATCCACGCAAAACGGCCATCGCTCAACATAATGCTACGACTTTATGCGAGCCAGAGCCTCAGTGCTGGTTTCCAGCGACAGCCGGCGTTGACGTGATGACGTCTCAGCGGTATCTACAAGGCCCCTGCGAACAACGCGTCATACTGACGTCACGCAAAATCCTGCATCTCGCAAGCAGAGTTTACCGCGCAACTAGCACATATACAACACCCGACTGGTCAAAGGATGAGTTAACTGTACACCCTGCTCCTCACACCTCTATAACGTCATCTGGTGCATCATAAATGGTGAGATAAAAAAAAAACAAGAAATAAAAAAAAAAACGGTATTTACCTAATTCTACATAAGCTCACGTCTTCTGAGAGGGTAAGCAGAAACTACAGCACACCACGTCACCTACTATGATTATTTCATACTCTTTTGTTTCGATTCCAAAAAAATACGTAATAGAACCAGTAATCCTCAAAGGGTTAAGAAGTGGTATACCTATAGTACAGACGCCAGCACATCAAGCTACCCGAAACTATCTATTAAGGCCAGGATATTCGAGCGCAGTAGGCATTTAGCGTTACCCCCCTCCTCGCGTGGCAAGTCCCGCGAGCGCGCAGTTCAAATGAACTCGCTGACCCCGCTGTGCAAAAATTTTGCGTCACAGTTTAAAATTGTAACAGTAGGAACAGTTAACTTTGTTTTACGGAATTCATGTTAATATTTTGAGTGTTTAGTTTTTAGGGAAATATAAGTAAGTATACTTATCAACATAAATCACTTTATTACCTACCAACAATTGTTTCTTTTTTAATTGTTACCTCTTTTCTTTCATGACTGTTACAGCGCTTCCTTACGATCCAGTTTTTAGAATGTTTGTCTGATAATAAACTACTGGAAGGATTTTGACAGGAGTTTATATTCCGTAGCTTTAGTTTTCACCTACCACATAGGGTATGTTTTATAACTAATTTATAATCCACGCGTACGAAGTCGCGGGCATAAGCTAGTTATTTATTATTAGTTACATACTTACTTACTTACTTTGCACTAAATAAATTCTGATAAAACTCATTACAATATAATACACAGGATAATAAATTATTTATTAGAAATAAGAAATACTTTTTAAAATATATAATAATAACTTAATCATTTACTCAAAAAATAATCAAAAATCATAAATATTAATCACGAGCGTGCTTGGACCTGGTTGCTGCAAATCAGCGGGGTAATTGCGTAACACACTATTAGTAGCAATGGGTTTCATTTTGACAGATCAACAACGTTCATTGCGTGTTTTACATTGTTGAGCAGACACATTTTTCGAACATATGAAGCAATGGATTAGCAATATGCTTCAAAATTATTCAAATTGAGATCGATAGTGTGTTTCGCAATTAGGGTGCTGGTTGAGGCAGAGAGTGTGTACTGGATGCGCATTTATCTGGTTGCTCATTTTCCTTGTCTTGCCATACACGGTTTATAATTGGCATGCCGCGTTCATTCCTACTTTTTCTTGCAGTTTTCGCAAAATAAAATTTATGTCGACAATTCTGCGTCCTGAAAAGGGTTGAAAGTCATCTTCCTTGTTTTCCACTTCAACAGTAAATCATATGAATCATGACTGTCACTGAAACAATAAAAAGAAAAAAGTTGCTTATTATTTGACTCAAAATATTACAATTAAAATTAAAACTAACCAAAGTCGTTAAGTCAGTTGGTAAGTCGAGTGGTAAGTCAGGAGGTAACAGATATCTACATACATTCTAGTCACTATTTTGTATAAAAGTACAACAACATCAACAACCTTGCATTTTTATTATAATTTGTAGAATAGATACAGTAGGCGCGTGACTTGAGTTGATGCATTAGGTAAGTACATGTCTACCTACCTATTGCGCCTGAGCGAGAAGCAAATACTGAATAAAAAGTCGGTGACGTTGGTTCCGCATTTTCTTTTATTGAGACCGACTTCCGAAATTAAAGTTATTTTTCATTTTGTAGTGTTTTGTTGGAAGTCGGTTGTTTTTTGTAAAAAAGTTTTTATTTTTAATTTTTTAGTAGTCCAGTTTGTAACTAATCTAAGTTATAAATAGCCTAATGTCAACTGCTCATCACCTTTTACAAAATATTGCTTTTCCCGATGCAGGAACGTTAATTGTTGAGGACTTCTCCTTATAAGAACTGGAGCTGATTGAGAAGTCACCATCAGCTCCATTGTGCTTAGCAACCACATTAAAGTACCTAATCGAATCGCAACCCGTGAAATATTTATTATCGCGTAGTTCCGATGGCCATCTGTGGTCTTTATCATCAGTTCCACTTCACCGAATGGTGCTTTCTGAGAGCAAATGCACGAGCTACTATAAAAAATACCTACCCAAATCGCTATAGGTGTGCCTACAAAATTTGAGGGTTTCCCTCGATTTCCATAGGATTCCTTCATCAGATTCCGATTTGGTGACAATGGGACCAACTCGGGAGCATACACTTTCAAATAAAAAAAGAATTTTGAAAATCGGTCTACAGTTGACGGAGAATCAGTGAACAGAACATACATAAAAAAAAACATACATAAAGTCGAACATAATAACCTCCTCCTTTTTGAAAGTCGGGTAAAAAATCGAATTGTAGATTAGGTACTTACTGTTCGCCTGTGCATTTTTTTTTGTAAATACGCCTTTACATCTTGGTATCGATGAACTGCAAAGATAAAAAGTTTTATTAGCAAAAATTATCTTTGTTGTAGTTGTGCTACTGTTTTGTCCATAAAAACTAAAATATCAACTATACTCCATTTACAATAAGATAAGACATTTCAACAAACCTTTTTTACCGTCTGTTCAATCGATTTTGACTTCTATTCCGTAGGCATAAGGATGTCATTAAAAGCAGTAAACAGTTATTATTGTAAGCACTTTTTTGCTTTTAATGCCATCCTTATGCTTACGTAATAGAAGTCAAAATCGTTTGAACAAGCTGTAAAAAAGGTTTGTTTAAATGTGTAATCTTATTGTGAATGGAGTAGTAGTTTATATTTACTTAGATATTAGTATAATTGTAAATTTATGGTACCTAGTTACCTACCTGCTACTGTCTGCTAGTACTGTGACGAAAGCAAGTAGGTAAGTAGATAATTACCTATACAACTACAATATTGCTCTGTCGCGTCGTTTTTTAAAAGTAGGTAGGTATAACAACGTAGAAAAATAAAAATCAATCTTACCTTTTTTTTTAAGCTTCCGCAGTTCAATGCTGGATATTTTTTTCTTTCTTCTGTTTTTATTCCTCATAATTTAATCTTAAATACCACTATATTTTACAACATAAACTAATATCTTGTTTAATTATTAATACTAGAACTTAAACACAATATTTACAGGCTTATTTTTAAAACTAATATACAAACACGGAAAATAACAATAATATAACGTATATTTCGATCGATTAGCGGAGGAACGCGGCGAGCCAGTAAAAGCGACACAGGTCCTGCCTCGGAGACGCCTAGCCGGCTACTAAAGCGAAGCGCGCGGGCCGCTTTGTTATATTATATCTTGTCAAAACAATAAAAATCTGTTTTGAAAAAAAATAGCCGTAGAATATTCTTCTAAACATCATTACCTATTTTTTGACATATTTTTTTAGAGTAAAACTTTGGTCTACTTCAAGTACAACTTGAAAAACCATAAAAAACTTCCCTATTTTCGATTTGTTTGCGATTTTTTATGATCGAGTAAAGTTGTAAATATCGTGTTTTGAACCATAGAATAATCAAGAATGTTTATTGAACTACAACATATATTTTTATCAGATCAAAACAAAGAATATTTGATTGTTTAATGTTGAATCAAAATAGGTCGATTCTGAGAGTCCTGGCCTCTTTAACCGCTTACGTCGGATTAATCCGACAAATATTTTCGTGTCCATTTCGCCAGAGTCGTATATTTACGACCAAATACCACAGCTCGTTTACTCGTACGTTTTTTTTTATTAATGACGCTGTACTATATCAGGTTATTCGAAAAAAAAATTTTTTTTCGAATCACTGCCGGGCGCTGGGCGCACGACAGCTGTCATGAAGCCGGGCGGTTAAAAGGTTAAAGTTTGACAGATTGTAGTAGGTTGATGTGCACTCCCGTCTTTTTACACAAGATCCATGTCCGTGACTCTTCTCTCTGCGAGTGCGGGTTGGAGGAGGGCACCCTGGATCACATATTTTTCAAATGCTCTAACAACATCCCACCTCTAGATTTGTATAGCCGTCTCCCCAAATTTAAGATCCCTCTTCCGATTAATTTCCCCTCTCTTTTAACATATCCCTCTCCAGATTTGCTTGTGGCGCTGATGATATTCATCCGGCACAATAATATAAAATTATGATTTGTTTCCTCAAATATTCTGCCCGTTGGGATGTGGTATATTATGTATATTTTAATGTTATAACAAATATAATAATATTATGTAATTATATTTTTTTTTGTTGTTTGTTTCAGTCCAACACTAACCCCACAAGATCTACATTATGTTCAACTGTAGCATCGTAGATTTTTTACTTTTTAAATAATGCACACTTGCTTTTCCAGTTCACTTTGACATTGGCAGAATAGTCGGCATCGGCTTTACTTGCCATAATTAAAAATAGAATAGAATAGGTTGATGTGCGGGTTTCTGTACAATCAAAATATGTTTTATTTTAGTATGGTAAAATGTACCAGTTCTTGAACTCGATCTCGCATAGTGGAACGAGTAAAATAAAGCAAAATTTTATTTAAAATTCGGTGCAAATATTAAGATTATGGCCAAGGTAGGTGGGGGTTTCTTGCCTAGTTTTCTCCTAGGAAACGATTAAAAATATTTTAAATCAGAATTAACTGAACGTGATTTATTATTAGTACTCATTACATAGTGTGTTGAAAACAGAATATGATGCAAATCAACAAAAAAAAAAAAAATATGAAAAAAAAGTAACATAACCTACACATCCTTGTACACACAGCTACACATCAAGCTATACATTTTTAGTTTTAGGTGACCTCGCACTATATAGGTTTTTCGTAAAATTAGAAGTCAGTTTATACTGGTTATGTATAGCTTGATGTGTAGCCGTGCGTACACGTGCAGCCTGTGGGTTGACTATACTGAAAGGTCATACAGTACCCTCCGTGTCCAGTACAACAACGCGTTTAGGGCAGTGTTGGGGCTGCCCCGTTTTTGTAGCGCATCAGGGACGTTCGCGATGGCATGAACTGACTGTTTCCACGCTTCTATGCGCAAGCGGTGTGCGTCCCTGGTGCGACGGTTGTGGGCCAGCCCCAAGACCATCTTGGCAATGATCACCGACAGGCTAGACTGCCCTTACATCTGGCATGGCTGTGGCAGGCATTTTGCTGTTTGAATGCCGGTCAGAAAATAGGCTAGTTAGTTTCCACCATCAATAAATTGAAAATCTATTTAGTCCGTTAGTTAGATTATCAAAAAATAATGGACACGTATTTTTTTTTTTTTGTAAATCAATGAATATTGATAAAGATGAAACGCATCAAAACTCGGGAGTAGGGGCTCGTGACGTCAGAACGCACTAAAAATTATATCAAGGTTCACACCTTGGTATACATTGAGAATTTTAAAAGCGTCGTATCTTCGCCAATTTTGGTTTACGAAAATTGACGAAGATACGACGCTACGCGCTAAGATACGGCGAAAGAAAAATACGTGTCAAATATTTTTTGATAATCTAACTGACGGACTAATTAGATTTTTTTAGTTGACAAGCCTATTATAACTATTCCGTCTTATTTATTTATTTATTTTATTTTGTGACCGAGCAATGTGATTTAATTAAATTGTTTGTATAGTATGTGTATCATTTATTGCTATTGACATTGTATGCCTAGTAATTGTATGAGTCTATGTTACTTGATTGATGAATAAATAAAAATAATAACTTCACGCCTGTAATCCCCAAATAGGTTAGTCAGAGGTGTAGCTACAGTACACCCACATTTCGTAATTTATGATTAAGCCTAATGTAATAGGGGGTGAGGCTTTTGCCATCAACCGAGCATAAATTCAGACACCGGGCTGCTATAGAAAAACTCAAAAAAATGTTTGAGCTGGATGGTGCTGATCCACGCGTCATGTTCGTGAACGGGCGCCGTCGGTTGAGACTGGTCATCTCTTAACTGCCAGGGCTTATAATGAATCTTATATTTTGAACCAGCTTGTGCTCGCGTTAAATTCGAGGTAACACGGTTAGAAAAAAAAGTTTTTAAAAAATGTACCACTGTATCCACTTAAAAAATCACGTCAATTTGTCGCTCCGTTTTGCCGTGAAAGACGGACAAACAAACAGACACACACATACACTTTCACATTTATAATATTAGTATGGATTGTTTCTTCATTTGTGTTTTTTTTTCACATATAGAAGTAACAAGAATAATGTACCCAGGATTTTGTAATATGTTGATTTAAAAGAGTGTCCTTGGAGTTTCTTGCCTGTTTATCTCCATAGAGATCTACGTTTTGGAATGGGCAACTAGCTTCAACTTTCTGACTAACTGACCGACTATATAATTTTGTCAATTCAAACGTGCCTGTTAATGGTTTAATTGAAATAAATGCTTTGAGTTGAGTTTGACTCAAAAACACACCCAAAAAAAAAAATTAACAAATTATACAAAAAACACAATCCCAAAAAACACGTAAATGCATTCCCAACGATTGCCGACCATTCAATCAAACGCGTGACGTCATAACGAAACAAAACAATGGCGGTAAACTTTCCGAAATAACGATCACTGTGCGGAATAAAATCACCATTAATTCGTGCTGCCGACGTAGGTAATGTGCCACTCGTATTGGAACAACCTGTATAGGCGAAAGGATGGCCTACACTCGATTAAACCACTGCTGACTGAATTAATCGAGTGTTTTTATCGATCTTTTGGTGTTTTGGAAGGATTGTGAAGTGACTGTAACTTTTATAGGGATGATTGTAATACATATTAGGTATTTATTAAGCCTACTAATAGTATTTTTATCTCATGAAGTGACGCGTTCTTTATTTGTGTTTACCAAGTGTACAGAGGCCAGTACATCAAGCTAACCCAATCTGTAAAATTTTCCCAATTGAATATAAGCCTTATTTCTTTATAGTAAAGTTGGAAATCTATCAAAGTGTTACGATTGGGGTAGGTTGATGTGCTGGCCTCTGTACAAACAGACTATGAACGTGTGTGTAAGCGCACGGGCTCTCTGTACTTGTGTGAGTGTGTATTATGTACAGTTAACGCTACTCGTCTTCAAGCAAGGTGTGCGTGAAGACAAGTTTGTAAACTTAGTTACCACAAGTAAAGCACGTGTAACTTCATGAAATAAAAGTACTGTACCTGTGTGACACTCTCATTCTTAATCTTGATGTGCCATTTTTACATCCAGGTATCATTCATTTGTTTCAGAAGGCACATCAGAGAGGTAATTCTCGTAATTTTAAGAACGCTCACAGTCTGATCTCAGTCTCAATCTGTCAAAAATACCTCTAATTTCCCTATATTTTTGACAAGTTTTTGACATTAATTGTCGCTGAAGTGAGATTGCGACTAGATTTTGAACGTTTTTAATTACGGGAATTAGCCTTCTTGATTATTCAGTTTGCATCAGTGTCACTAGTGTGTAAAAACTTGTAAAAAAAAAAGAAGATGAACTGTAAGTTTTATTTTGACAGTTTGCGACTATGATTGAATGTACCTATATTAAATTATAAATGATTTTATTTCTGTGAGTAGGTTTGTACAAACACTTTTACACGTCAATCATATTTTTAAAAACTAGATGAGGTCGGCGTTTTCTAGTTGACTACAATGAGAAGAAAGGCCGAAAAAAACTCAGAGGACAGTCTCTTTGAAGTCCAAGACTGCGAACGTAATACTAAAATTGCCCCTCTGTGGTTGTGTTTATGGTGGCTCTGTAGTTTAGTGGTGCGTGTGTTGGTTGTGTGTGGTGGGGTGTGGTGTGGTGTGGTGGAACGTAGGCTGCAAAAAGCAGCTGTAGGCTAAAAGAAACTAAAAAAATCTGATGACAAACAAGTGTTTTTTAGTTTTTTTTTTTATCGAAAACGATATCACATCGTCCCCTCTCTAAAACGATAGCCATAACAGAACAATTGCGGCGATACAATGCAGCAATCGTGTTAATTATTCAACCAATATTATAATTGTATTGCGAGCCATCGCCACCGAATTCATATGCCATCAGAACGTCATTGCCGTGACGCCATGACAATGATTCTGTCATTGTGTCATTTATGAAGTGGACATAAAAGCGAATTGAAATAACAGAGTGTTGCAGGTATTGGTTTTGCATTTTATAGTTTGCTATTTAACAAATTATGTCTTCATGACAGGCGAGTGACAGGAGATTGTGGCAGTGATGGCCCATTAGTAACAGGTCCGACTATTTATTTTATTTATTTAGGGACAAAAAACAGTTACACGTTACAATTTGTATATCGGAGCTAATTAGATTTATTTAATAAACGTATAACCCACACTATTGTCTACGGATACAATTAATAAATATCTAAAAGCGGAAAGGACGGACGGTCACATATTAAAAGAAAAAAGAAAAGCAAGTTATGAGAGGTTGTCGGTAACCAAAACTATAGCCATTTTTTAAAATTTTGCAGGAGAAAATGCAAAAATATGTGAATCGGTAGTGTGTTATAAGTTACTACAAGGCGACGGAGAGGTGCCCGCTCACCGGCGTTTGTTTTGCACTTTTCAGTGTGAAACAGACGAGGAACGCGCACCTCTCACCGTATAAATAGTCTAGGTACTACGTAACATAATTTATTGGTAAGCTCATTACAATCAAACTTATTATTACAAATACCATGCAAACTTATTATTACAAATCCATCATGGCCATGAGGAGCATACGTCTGGACTCTAAATTCAAGTGAGTGTGCCGTTTGAGTAGTTCTAAATAAGATAATCTCGAGTGATAAAATTTATACTGCACGTTACGTAGGAATTTTTTATGAACCATTTCAAGTCTATATGAGTATTTGTCGTAGAAAGCACTCCAAAAACTCCAAAGATTCCAAAGACTTACGAATTTTAGGTCGTGGGTTCGAACCCAAGCATGCTTTACTTTATTTCATTTATTTCATCACCACTGCTCTCAAGAACGGCGAAGGAAAACATTGTGAGGAAACCGGCACGTCCTAGAACCAAAAATTCGAAGAGACGTAATATCTTCTAACCGGCACTGGGCCCGCGTGGTGGATTACGACCCACTCCCTCTCACAGAGAGGAAGCCTGTGTCTAGCAGTGGGAAACCTATAGGCTGATTATGTCTTCATGAATTAAATAATATTGTTCGGTATAATTGTGCTCTTGGTAAACCATAATAGATAAATAATCAAATGAAATTTGCCTGTTTCTAGGCGTTTGTTCTCAATATAAACTCCATTTACAATTTTAGATTAGACATTTAAACAAACCTTTTTTATCGTTTGTTCAATCGATTTTGACTTCTATTCCGTAGGCATAGGGATGGCATTAAAAGCAGTAAACAGTTGTTATTGTGAGCACTTTTTTTGCTTTTAACGCCATCCTTATTCCTACGGAATAGAAATCAAAATCGGTTGAACAAGCTGTATAAAAGGTTTGTTTAAATGTCTTATCTTATTGTGAATGGAGTATAGTTAATTCAAATCTTTTTACTTTTTTTTTTGCAATTTGCAGGCTAAACTATAAGGTTGTATTTTGATCATTTTATTATTCGCGACCGTAAAAAGTATTTATCGAATTATCTATTAACTGCTGAAGTTCTAATTCGAAAAAAAAATCGAAATCGAATCGTTCGAATTCGTTCATGAAATCATAACATTTGAGGCAAATTCTAACTTAGACAGTTATGTTGTATTGATGATTCTAATGATTATAATTTTGTAAGTACCACGGAGTACTTACATAATTGTTACTGCCGTGAATCATATTTTGATCAATCTACAACCTAATATTGACCTGAATCGAATTTCGCGAGCTACGTTAGCGCATCGCTTTAAAGATATTATTGTATCGTAAGTCGGAAGTGTAACTGCTCAGCATGGCATCTTAGGTTCTATCCCCGAGTCAAAAATTATGACAAAGTTATAAGCAAAATGATCTCTCTACAATGTCAAGAAGATAGAATTCGGAATGCAGCGAATTTGGTGTTTTGTTTGGAAAAACAGAAACCCTTATAAGATCACTTCGGTGGCCGTCTGTCTGTCCGTCTGTCAAGACCTTTTTTCTCAGGAATGCGCGGAGTTATCAACTTGAAATTAATAGCAAATACTCAGGGCTGCAAGCTGCAACCCCTTGAAGCAGTGAAAAATCAAACTTCTAAGTCAACGCAATCAAAAGATACGTACGTTTAAGTTCCGTTTATGCCGCATATTTTGACACTCGCAAGGGAATCAAAACCTGCGGTGCTATTCTGTCAAAATCTCACCGTGAAAACTTAGGTGAAGTGAGCGTGGAGTGAGCTGTCAATAGTGTCAATTCCTAGAAAAAACAAACTCACTTCACCTAAGTTTTCAGGGTGAGGTTTTTACAGAATTAACCGGCTGTAGGGTACTTCCCGTTGACCTAGAATCATAAAATTTGTCAAGAAGTAATGTCATGTAGCACAAGTACCTAAAGAAAAAAATCCAAACCGTAAATTTGTAGCAACATTACAAAAAAAAACCGTTATAGACTACTTACATAGCATATCTACAAATTTGCACGGAACCATCGGTACGCTAGTCCGACTCGTACTTGAACAGTTTTTTGTATTTGTATATCAAAGATTCCTTAAAGTAATGGATATGAAAGAGCGCTTGGTAGATCTTTCAGATCTGTTGTGCAAATTTAAAACAATCAAGAGTTTTATATAGTTCCATTGTCTTGTGTTGTTTCTCTGGTAGTGCCAACATTAGTTTCTAAGCCATTTTTCGTATAAAATACTTTTATTACAGACCTATTTGATTAGTAAAATTGGTCTGTAGATACTAAAATTATTTATTTTTTTATTATAAATCATATCGTTAATAATTAAAGCCACATCTACACTTAAGTACGAGTAATGGTGTAGTAAACAAACAAATCTAAATGACGAGAATCAATAAGCCCACAGACGACATTATGCGAGATTTATTATCTTAGTGTGGGCTTATTAGCCCGCCGGACGTATTCGCGTTAAACTATGTAGGGTTCGGAACGTTTAGACGTGAATAGACAAAATCAAACTGGTTGCTAATTTAATTTATACATACACATTTTTTTTTAAATACATTGTTTTTTACATTCTGTGACATATGTAACTCGCACACTTTTTAAAATACTAGTAAAATTTTACAATCTTTGTAAATATGTGAGCACCATGTATCTATCACATAATTGATATAACAGACTGGTGTTATATATTTAATTCTTGTTACCACTTGTGGTAGACTAAATTTTATTTTAGGTGCATCGTCTTCACATATAATTATATAATGAATGTATGCAAAAACTTGTAAAACATTTTAAAAGAGTAACGGTAGAGTTTCTTGCCCATTCTTCTCCACACGAAAACTACATTTCGGAAGGGGCGACTAGAATCAATCATATTTTTTAATTTTAATTTTTGATGTTCAAAAGCGCCTTTTAAGTGCCTATTTGAAATAAAATATTTGACTTGACTTGACTTGAATATCTTAGTAAAATAATTGAAATCAAGGCCTTAATTAACTAAGTCCGGGCAACTGACAGATAAGTCTAGATAATTTACAAATTTTTCAAAAAAAAAAACATTGTTAAATATCATCTTTTTCTAGTAACTTAAAAATAATTTTGTTTTCTATTTAGTAAAAACTGATCAGTTTTCTGGACCTGTAATGGTATTTGCTTCAGGTAATAATAGGATGGACCAAAACAAAATAATTTGAATAGCCAACCCCATTACCCCGAATTACTTTCAAAAAATGGCGGGCTAGAGTCAACAATATTATTCCCTTTACATTGTGACTTGAAACTTTCAATTTCTTCAGAACATTAACCTGCCCTGCATATCACCCAACATCGAAATATGCTCAATATTCTGCCATGTCTGTTCAACCTCGTGGCTGCAGCATCCAATATACAAAAGTCGGCAAGAATGCGACAAAGTATTGGTGTATAAAAACCAAATGTTGGCGAGCTCTGCCGGCTCCTCCGACGTTTAATATACTCCTAGGTACAGGCGGGCACAAAAGTGTAGAGGAAAAATTGGGACTGCATTTAAATAAGGGGTCGAATTGTAGAAGCTGCTAAAATAATGGTAAGTTTTAAGCTATATTGAAATTAAAAAAATGCATTTGTGGTCATAATAATAATATTAAGTGAAAATTTTCAGTTCTAATATTGTTGAATTATTATAATTTATACGTTTCTACGAAAATAATAATTACATGTTAACTATTACAGGCTAGTTATGTTTTGTAAAGTAACGTATTTACTTGAAGTAGTTTAAGATAGTCTAGAAATAATCTGTAAAATCAATTTACTTATTATACATTCAGAGTGCCAGTGCAATGTCAATCTAATTACTTTGAGTTATGTTTAAACAATATTTTACCAAATAATCTTGGTATCAACAACAATTCTAAAATAGATATTCAATAATAGATCAAGTTAGAAAAAAAAAACTTATTTCAAAGTCAAAGTCAAAACGTTTATTGCAAACTATTTACCGATAGAAGTAAAAACTTAAGCCAAGCTCATCACGCCATATTAACGCAACTACAGATAAACTGTTAACATCAGCATATCGGTGACGCAAACCCACAAGATTTTCGTCTACCAATAATCGCTCAACAAGTCAACGCGCCTAAAAAGTTTTCACTTCAAAAATCAAATTTATTTTAGAAAAAATTCGCCAAACACTTTTCTGTCCGCATACCCGTAACATATGTCACTGGCTAGCCACGACACAATAAATAAATAGCGCAAATTCCGAAGTGACCAGTCCCTCCCTATAAAACCTGACTACCATCCCGGGGTAGATAAATATTGCACCCCTACCGAACATTTGTTACTGCTACTTATGGTTGCGTGGTACTATATACTCCGAAGAGAATTTGATTGTACCCGAATTATAGTTTGCGAATTTGTATAAGATATTTTGGAGGAATTATTTGTATTTCTATAATTAATTTTTGGTTTTTCACTGTCCGTTGAGTGGCAACAGCATAATTATTAATCAGCCTTTAAATGTTTTCTCTGCTGTGACACAGGTTAGGCCTCCTCTCAGTGAGGGTGGGCCGTAATCCGCCACGCGGGCTCAAAGCGGGTTGGTAGATGTCACAAGTCTTCGAATTTTTGATTCTAGGAAATTTCGATTTCCACACGATGTTTTCCTTCATCGTTTTGAAAGCAGTAATTATGAAATTATACAGGTTGTCCCTGGAAGTATGGATCAAATCAAATAGGGGCGTGGGCAAAGTCATTTCCAAACTTTTTGATCCTGAGAATGTTGGTGAATTTTTTACGGTTCAAAAGTTACTACGACCAACGACAAAACTTACGACCAACTTTTGTTATTTTCAATCACTTTGCATAGTGCTCAAATAACAAAATCATTAAAAAAAAAACTACCAGGAACTGTCAATTTAAGCTTTTCAGACTGCCCTGATAGTTTTTTTTAATGTTTTTTTTTTTCTATGCGCACTATGCGAAACGATTGAAAAAAATTGGTCACAACTTTTAAACCGTAAAATAACTCTCAATCATCAATCGTTCTCAGGATCAAAAAGTTTGGAAATGACCTTGCCCACGCCCCTATTCGATTTGATCCATACTTCCAGGGACACCGTGTATTCGCAAGTCGGGGCCGATATAACAGCTGGTCTACCACTGGTCTCCAATGGGCAATAGTGTTGCCACCTTATTATATACATGGGATTGAGACTATTGCACCCCGAAGTTTATTTACTTCAAACTAGGTACCTATTTTTTTCAGTTTTTTTATAAATATCCCACGGAGGAAAGACTAATTTTACCAGATTTTCGTTTTTGCCATACATGTGGCAATAAAAGGGCTGAGATCAGAGAAAAGTTAAATCATAGTATGCTTGTTTATTCTTATATAAACTAGTAAAAACTCATAAAAACACATCTTAATTAAAAATCACGTCTTAACGTCTTCACTCCGTCATTCAAAAGCAAACCGTCATTCTCCTTTTTAAAATACCTTCCACGTCATCCTAAGCATACGTCTTTGGCATACATCATCTGTCTCACTTACACCTTAGCATTCAGCTCTTTCACATAGCCATGCATTCAACAACGTTCCATTCCTACATACATATATGTGTATAGGTGCCTATAAAAACAAGTTCAAGCTATGCTATTGAGTATCCTGTGTTGCTTTTATAAGATCGTCTTGGTGTTTCTTGTTTTAGAGTTACTTCCAGTATTTACCTGTTTAAAAAGTGGAAGTCGGAGTCGGGAAGTAAAAGTAGGAATCTAAGTAGAAATATTTCTAACTTGTATTAATGTTTGGCTTCTATTTTATCAACTACGGATATCTTTTATAGGGGAGCTATAAAAGGAAATGTAAAATTCTTATCGCCACCAAGAATTTGCCATCGCTGACATAACTTTTCAACAAAAAAACTGCATACAACCATAAAATGCACTACGAAAATGCCATACTTGACTTATCTATCACATCTGCCGATATACCTGCGAATATAACCGTCGTGGTGCTTCGGAAGCAGTCCCGCAATAAATCCAGGGTAGAAGGTCATGTCAGCAACTTCCCGCCAATACGAGATAAGACAATATGAATGCAACTTGTCGTGACATTCTTGTGATATTACTGGCTAGGGAGGATGGAATAGGCTTTTTTAACATATGGTATTTATAGGTTGGCTCTTTAGATATTTTTTTTGAAACATTTGGTTGCAGGTGGTCTACTATTTTGTAGATACTTATTTGATGAAGATTATTTTTTTTTAACTACTAGAAGTGCCCCGCGGGGTCACCCGCATAAGTAAAGAAAAGAAAGAAAGAAAAAGTATTTATTGCGACTCGTACAGGAGGATCACAAACTGAACTAAACACAGTCTAAATTAAAATACCAAAATAAAAACTAAAAAAATAAAATAAAAAAAAGTCGCGGTCTCGTAGAAATATCTTGATAAAAGAAAGTAAATTGAAAGTTTTTGTATTTTTTATTTTATTTCTAGTCTATCCATAGTGCCGCGTTGGTTTTTAAGACGCAAGCAGGACTGTTGGGTTCCTGGTTCGATCCAGGAATAATATGATATAAGCAGCTCCGGGCTTACATTTTGTGCCCAGATTTTTATTTTTTTTAGGCTCGACCACTAAAATATACTAGTTTCCATTACTGACAAAGAGGGCGTATGATACATTTTCAAAAGAAATTCTTGTAACTACAGACGCCAGTACATCAAGCTACCCGAAACTGTAAAATTTTTCCAATCAACTTTGAAGCTTATGCTTAAGCGATAAAGTTGAAAATCTATTAACGAAATTTTACAGATTGTAGTAGCTTGATGTGCTGGCGTCTGTATGTGCGTCTGTTTTTCTGCCATTTTTTTCAATGTTTATAAGTTTATGTTCCAAACAATCTGCAATTTTTTTTCTTTTGATATGAGTAATGACTCAAACGACTATTGAATTTACCACACCTTTATTAAACTAACGAAGACATTTTTATTTTCGAAGTCTACCTCCACACAAACCAACTCAACCCTTACCATACCATCGTAAATCAATTTCTACGAGCGTCCGATTTGAATGCAGTCGATACGGCACGCCACCGTTACGGTCGCGTGCCGGTGGCGTGCCGGCCGCGTCGATTGCGACCCGATACCGAACCGATACGGTTTTGTTTTAAGTGCTGGTCGCGTACATTATAGGGGACTTCGAAATAAGTGGTTTGATTAGTCACGGTCTGAATTAATTAAAACGATTTCAAGCCACATTTTCCAGTACCCTCTGCCTCGTTGGTCTAATGGTCGCTTAGTAGCGCATGCTAAATATGAGGTCTCGGTTTCCCAGCACCCTAATTGTGGAACACGCTATCAATCGGAATTTGAATCATTTTGAAGCAAATTGCTAATCCATCGCTTCCTAAGTTCGAGAAATTTGTCTGCTCAACACGTAAATAACGCAATGAATGTTGTTGAAATGTCAAAATGAAACAGATTCCGATTGATAATGTGTTACGCTATTGTCCCGCTGGTCGGGTAAAATATTTTCGGGTTTTTCCGTCAGGAACTTTTCAGTAGCGTCCTGGAGTTTGAATTTGTGCCCGATTGATGGCAATAGGTTCGCCCTTTGTTACAACATGACTTGCGAAATGTGGGTGTTCCATAAGAACACGACTTCTTAACCATTCGATAAATACAGGCGTGTTCTTATTATGTTTTAAGTATAAAAAACTCAATTATGCACGCTCGTTCCACTAAAATCCCCTAGACCAGTCCCCCAGGGGACTACACAGCACTCAATGTTCCACTACGATATCCTAGGATATCATATAAAACTCTAATTTCCTTTTGAATCTCCTAATTGTTTATTAATTATTATTGTTTATTTTTTTAAGTAGAAAACAGACACGGAAAAGCTACTAGAAATTTTTAAATAAAATCGATCTACCTACTCTAATATAAGTCTCTTCCTTTACCTAATTAATAATAGTATTCACTTTATGTACTTTAATGTTATTCGTTAATTTATTTAAACATAATATATCCTACTATCCTACTTCCTACTAATATTATAAATGCGAAAGTTTGTGAGGATGGATGGATGTTTGTTACTCTTTCACGCAAAAACTACTAAACGGATTATGATGAAACTTTACAGTAATATAGTTTATACATCAGAATAACACATAAGGTACTTTTTATCCCGATATTTCCACGGGATCAAAACTTACGCGGGCGAAACTGCGGGGCGCAGCTAGTCTTACATAATCTAGTTTTAAAATAATATACCCAAATAGTAACTCTTTAAGTAGGTAATTGAAAATATTATACCTTCTTTTCAATTTAGCTTCTAATACATTTATCGTTGTCTTTCATTTTAAATTTTTGATGTAAATTGATGTCCTAAAACACAGGTTTTTCTTAAACCTACATCAGGCAGGTCTACATTACAGTTAGAATTTAACTTTCCTCGATTGTAATTAATGTAAATCATAATTGTACTTTACTTTATATTTGAATAAAAATTATTATTATTATTTATTTTTATGAATTTACGTGACTCGGGACCATAGGGTCCCGGTCCTTTGGAAGGCGTACGAGGGGCCGAAGCCAACTCGCAGAGGCCCCTTAGGAAATTTTAGTGAAATGCGGCACCAACCGACGATTATCCCTGTATGCTCAAGTGCACCCAAGGATAACCCTCGGTTGTATGCGTTGCCTGAAGGTCAATCTAAGTGTAATATGATAATTCTCACCTACTTACATGAACAGTAGACATTCGTGGTAGGAAACGCGTATTTGCAAGTCAACATCGATAAGAGCACAAAATTATATGTGTTGACGGCGAGTGCTAATATGGAGTCGGTTTTAGTTAGTTATCACAATAAATGGTGTTAACTTATAATGGCGCCGATTCCCTTGTTCACAAACTAAACTAAAGTTCAGTGCATCTTTTTCTTTCTATTTCACTATGAAAAGGACAGAAGTCACAGAAGATAAATATTAGTTAGTCAGGGCCTGACGTAAATTATTGATATATTATAAAAAACTTTTTACAAAAAAAACAACCGACTTCCAAAAAACACTAAAAAGTGAAAAATTATTTAAAATTTCGGAAGTCGGTATCGTTGGTTCCGCATTTTCTTTTATTGACACCGACTTCCGAAATTTAAAGTTATTTTTCACTTTGTAGTGTTTTTTTGGAAGTTGGTTGTTTTTTTTTTGTAAAAAGTTTTTTATTTTTCACTTTTTAGTGGGTCAATTTGTAACTTATCTTAGTTACAATAGCCTAATCTCAACTGCTCATCACCTTTTACAAAACATTGATTTTCCCGATGCAGGGACGTTAATTGTTGAGGAGTTCTCCTTGTAAAAACCAGGAGAACTGGATCTGATTGAGAAGTCACCATCAGCTCCACTTCACGATACGCATTGTGCTTAGCATCCACATTAAAGTACCTAATCGAATTGCAACCCGTGAAATATTTATTATTGAGTAGTTCCGATGGCCATCTGTGGTTCATCATCAGTTCCACTTCACCGGATGGTGCTTTCTGAGAGCAAATGCACGAGTTACTATAAAAAATACCCAAATCGCTCTAGGTGTGCTGCTGGTAGGTGGGATTCTCTCATCAGCTTCCGATTTGGTGACAATGGGACCACCTCGGGAGCATACCCTTTCAAATAAAAAAAGAATTTTGAAAATCCGTCGACAATTGGCGGAGTCTTCAATGAACAAACATACAAAAAAAAAAAAAAAAACCATCCGAACATAGCACCTCCTCCTTTTTGTGAAGTCGGTAAAAAGCCAATTTTTTAATCACGTCGAAACTTGTCTATGGAATATCTTAATTTGACAGGATGAAACTAATACTTATCTTCTGTCCTTTTCTTAATGAAATAGAAAGAAAAAGATGCACTGAACTTAAATTTAGTTTAGTTTGTGAACAAGGGAATCGGCACCAATGTTTTTGTAATGTGGTTCAAATCTGGGCAAATACCAATTCATAATGAATTTAAAAAATAGCCATGTCCTAGAAGCACAAATTCGAAGACATGTGACTTCTACCAACCCGTACTGGTCCCGCGTGGTGGATTACGGCTCACTCCTTCTCACAAAGAGGAGGCCTGTGTCCAGCAGTGGGAATATAATAGGCTGATTAATTGATTATACTTATACAGGGTTAGTTTTAATGACCAGCCAAATTTAAGAGTGTGGTGCAGACCATCAAACTGAACAACTTTCTCCATGGGACCAATATCGTAATCGCGAAAAATTTATCAATTCAATTCGTTTATTGCATTCCACAATGTACATGAATAGATGTTAGTATCAACTGTCAATACCTACTCGACCTAAACGTATGGGACGGCTGAATTTTTATTCGCGTTTACAATGTTGGTCCCATGGAGAAAGTTGTCCAGTTTGATGGTCTGTACCACACCCTTAAATTTGGCTGGTCATAAAAAACTAACCCTGTATATTAATAGAGCTAGCAACTAAAAACGAGTTGGCGAGCAACGAACAGCGAGTGCGCGATGGCGATGGGTACTCGCGAATGTATCAAGCGTGATCCTTTTAGCGAGGGTTCTGCTCGCCAAGCGAGCATCGGTGGGCGAGTACTCTCTTTGAAAGCTTTAGACGAACTATCAATATTGTATCTCTTTTACTTGCTATCTTTTATACGGTTTTTGAGCGAGAAAACCGTTGATAGCTTATGGCCCGGTATCCACCAAAGCGGAGAGGAGAAGAGACGAGAAGAGATGTGTTTTGAATAAACAATCAGATTTCGTTATTTCCACATGTCCTCTCCGCGTAGCTTCGGTGGAAATGGATCAAGCGGAGAGGAGAGGAGATGTCTCATTTTTCTATAGAATTTTGTGCGCCAACGAGCAAGCGGAGCGGCAGAGTGGAGATGTATGTAGTCGGGCGGTTGGGCGGCCGGAGTCGCTCCCCGCTGCCTTCTCCCCGCGCCTCGCACATCCGAAAGAGTTATTCCCATCACACATCTCCGCTACGCACAGCTCACATCTCCTCTCCGCTACGCATCTCCTCTCCGCTTTGGTGGATACCTACCGGGCCTAACGCTTCCTCGTCGGCGGTAGGATGGGTGCCTGATCTGGCGAATGATTATTGATTTCTTCATGCAATTATCTAATTCTCTCTCAAACATGTCACATAAAAACAGCTCCTTCTAATACTGCAGCCCTAGTACCTCACTCCGTACATACAGTACAGAAAACAAGCAAAACGGAAGGCCATATCGTGACCTTATTAGACCAGTTCGAGTAGAATCGATTTCAGTCGACGTACGACTTACCTAGACATAAATCTTTTGTCTAGATCAATATTTCATGTCAACTGCAATAACAGACTAGAATCTGAAATTAGTTCGTGTAATAAATTTTCAGTAACTGTTTTGCTATCGCATGCAAAATCTTTGTTCGTTTGGCAGTTGGTTTTTTAGTGCATTGTATAAGAAGCTGATGGCGTTGGAGATTTCTATTCCCCAGATCTTTGTTTTAATATCAGCCTGATTTGGGTCCAGGAAAAGAGGCAGGTTTTAAGTGGAAACGCTGGGAGGGGAAGCCCTAGAAGTACATATAGTGACCTTGCAGATGATGTTCTTCAGAAGATCAGGTGCCTACTAGTACTTGTAACTCATATGCGCGTATGACCAGAAGGTCAATTCTCGTAATTTAAAACGTTCAAAATCTAGTCGCAGTCTCATCTCGGCGACAAACAAATGTGAAAAACTTCAAAATGTAGGTTTATTAAAGGTATTTTTGACAGATTGAGACTGAGATCAGCAGTGCGATTCTGTAACCATCTCACCGTGAAAACTTAGGTGCAGTGAGCTGTCAGTGTCATCCTGATGCTAGGGATTGATACTCTTGACAGCTCACTCTAAGCTCACTTTACCTAACTTTTCACGGTGACATTTTTACAGAATCGATCGGCTGACTGTGAACGTACCTACTTACAATTACGAGAATTGCCCCTCTGATATATGAACGTAAACGAAACATTTAAGAACATTTCATTCGTTCATTTCATTTCTTTTTTTTATATTTTTAGGGTTACGTAAAGGAAAAACTGCCCATCAGTCAATACCTTTTTTGTGAAGTTATCAAGTTGAAATTAATATCAAATACTCTAAGCTGCAATTCCTTGAAGTATTGGAAATATCAAACTTCTAAGTCAACGCAATCGAAAGATATGGGCGTTTATGTTTCGGAATCAAAACCTATAGGGTACCTACTTCCCGTTGACCTAGAATCATGAAATTTGGCTAGAAGCAATTTCATGTAGCACAAGTAAAGGAAAAAATCCGGAGACCGTAAATTTGTAGTTACATATTTTCCCGTGATTAACTATACCTACTGTACGGAACCCTCGGTGCGCGAGACCGACTCGCACTTGGCCGGTTTTTTTTACAATTGTCAAAATAAAGGCTTTTTCTTTCTTAAGGATTGTAACAGGTGGCATTCTGTAGTTTCTACCTACTCCATGGTTAGAAGGCGTGACATTATAATGATGATGGTGATGTAACTTTAAAATTTCTGTATCCTACAAAAGCATGGGTAGATTAGACTCCGAGTCATGCTCTGTCCGAATTATCATTAAACTAGCGACGCGCCTCTGCTTTGCACGATTTTTACAACTTTACCAAACATCGAGTTTATGTTACACTAGCTGACCCGGCGAACTTCCACTTGAAAATTTTTATCGTAAATTTTTCCCATGTTTTAATAGTTATTCTGCTATTTGGGACGGAGACAAATCCCACAAATCAAAGATCATAAAAATCGGTTCAGCCGTTCTTGAGTTATGAATGGTGTAACTATCTTAATTTTGTTTTATATAAATAGATGTAAGTTTAATAGTAATAATCTTACCGGAATAAATTCTCTAGATGATGGTGAAAACGCATCAAAATCCGTTGCGTAGTTTAGAACTATGCGGTCATACAGACAGACACGTAAAGTGACTTTAATTTATAATGAATTATTTATTTATTACATTTGGGAAAAAAAACAGTAGTATATTAAGCATAATAATTATAGATATAGATACATCATCATCATCTGCCCAGCCTTTTCCCAACTATGTTCGGGTCGGCTTCCAGTCTAACCGGATGCAGCTGAATATCAGTATTTTACATGGAGCGACTGCCTATCTGACCTTTACAACCCAGTTACTGGGTAATACGATACCCCTTGGTAAGAATGGTTGTCAGACTTTCGGACTTCTGACTATCCGTAACGACTGTCAAAGATCCACGAGTGACAGCCGGGACCAACGGCTTAACGTGCTTTCCGAGGCACGGAGGGGTCTCGGTATGTAAAGATGGTCACTCGTCCATAGACCAACCGCGGCAAGCGTAGCTTAACCTGATCGATTGACCTGTCCGGCTGTTATTATTTAGCCACGGGCCCCTCTATAGATAAAATGAAAGTAGTTACTAATAGCAGTTAAGTAACTCCGAAAGTTTGACAACTACATAGTTCATTTCGTATTTTTGCACTGAAAATCGAAAGTAAACTATTTATTTTACAGTGCCGTTTTCTTTAAAAAAAAAAACAGAAATCAATTCCCTCCATAAAAATAACTATAAAATCCCAATATTCAAGACTTAATAATCCAAAATAATTACACCCCGCACTCCTACGCAAGTGATGCGTGATCACGGCGCAAAACTCAAGAGCGCCTTTAAAACATGGGTCAGGTCGCCATCGTCGAGGGATTTACCACTTTACAGTTATAAAAAATAAGGTTGGTTTTAGATCAGAGGTGCTTGGCCAGAAAGTCCGCAAAATGAACATAGTCGCGAGTTTTTACGCGACGCTGTTATTCAGATCTAGCCAATACTTGAATACAGGGTGTTGGTAAATGTGAAATGGAAAAAATGTTGCCTTTCGTAGTTTTCGTTCAAGTATGAAGGTCGTTAAAATAATTTAGATGCAAATATTGCAGACATGGCTGAATGCGCCTAAGGTTCTGTTCATATTCGTTTTAAATATAAAACATAAATTATGCTTTAATAAAAATGAAACAAAATTCTACAGACCGAGTGCGTAAGGCTGAGGACAAAGGAGGTAATTTTTTGCGGGACTTCATACTAAAGTCCTGTTTACACCACACGGCGACGCAAAATGAGTTGTCTGCTGACTCACGCGCGTTATTTCAACCGAATTGCGCTCGGGGTGAGGGAGGGAAGCGAGGCAAGCGTCAGTTAAGTTGCAGAATGTGACTGAAGTTACGTCCGTCCGTAGAGCAGCCTAACGGAATTTCAGTTGAACGTAAATTGCGATACTCAAAATACGCGACTCACAGCTCAAAAAATTACGCTTGTTTGGCCTCAGCCTAACACCGAAATTCTTCGTCCAGTTGAGTAAAGCTGTGACCGAATGGTAGCGTAAGAACGAAAGGTGGCCTAAGAAACCAGCGGCGTCCATAAGTACAGTCAACAGCAAAAGTAGATGATGAAAATCAGAAATTCAATACTAATGAACGGAGTTCGCGTCAGAACTGTGTGGTGTCGAAGTAGTAAATGTTTGATATAATTTACAATCACATACTTTGGAATCACTTCGACGCCACACAGTTCTGACGCGAACTCCGTTCATTAGTATTGAGTTTCTGATTTTCATCATCTACTTTTGCTGTTGACTGTACCTAAGTTCATCATCATTATCAGCCTTCAGTAGTCCACTGTTGGACATAGACCTCTACATTTGCACGCCAAAAGCGCGTTATTATATCATCAAAATCGCGGAAAACAACTTGATGATGGGCGCACTGTTTCGGGAAGTATAAAGGCAGAAAAAAGGCGAGGCTTATACCCAGCAGCAGGCTTAGCATGATGCATTTTATTTCTACGTAGAATAGACACAGCTCTTTCTATACAAAGTGACATTTCGTTTCTTCACTTTTGACATCGCACCGTAGAAATCCTTCTACAATCTGTCATTTTGTCTTTCGTTTCTAACGATCTTTGTCTAGGTCTTTTTATATGTAGACTATTTCAGAAGAAAGTTTTATATCCCAACTGTCAAAATGACGCTGACCACTGACAGTTGTAAGGAGATTTTAAACTTTCTACACGACGGCCACAAAGTATCTACGGTTGTCTACAAAATCATGATATAACTACAATATTTTTTTGTTCCAAAACACGGTACTTCGACACTGAGAACAATTGTTGTAGTTGTCTTCATATACGTGATTTATTATCAGTAAAAAAAACGAATAAAAATCCTATGACAAAACAGAATTTTGAGTCGAATTATGTAAAAAAGTATGTATTTCGTAAAAAGTGCAGTTGACTCTTTCTACTTTGCTGCCGTCGTACTGTCTACATGGAATGTCATCTTTGTCTACTCTTCCGTCGACAAAACGGTGCTCATGCTACGCCTGCAGTGGGTGATTCCGGGCTGAAATGTGAAGATGAAAATTCCTGGAGGAGTCTCTAAGCCACACCCTGTACCAACATCCGATAGATATCACGGTACCAAGTAGATAGTTCGCCTTTTCTTCGAGCCACTTGCACTAACGATGTCATTCGCGTTCCGCGCTGTCGAGTTATTGAGACTTTTTCAAGAGACAAACCACCCTGAAGCCCCCCCGCCACTCCCCTTCGCATCGCCTAAGGGTGGTTGAGTGAGGAGATAGTTGGATGGAAGTGACAATAAAAGAAGATCATTAGTCTTCTTGTTAGCTTGTCGATGGATCAAATATTGTTTGAGAATAAGTAATTTTTTTTGTTTTCAAAAAGTGTTTAATGATGGTCTGGGAATGTACAGACAGCAAAGGAGATAAGTATGCAGGGTCGTCGAATATAGTTGAAGTTTACTAAAAAACTGATTAATGTTTTCGAATGAAATTTAATTTGATAAACGGACTGTTTGTTTTCTCTTAATTAAATAAAATTTTATTCGAAACCATCAATCGGTTTCTTAATAAACTTCAACTATATTCCACGACCCTGCATACTTATCTCCTTTGCTGACTGTACAATACTGTCACCATATTTTTAACTGATATCAGTGAGTAATTTTGTGCTTGTTACAAGCTTAAATAAGCAGAGTTTATCGTTCAGCATCAGATCAGACAATATTATATAAAAAAAAGAATAAACATACAAAACTGTCAGTTTTTTTTTTCACGATTGTAATCTTCAGGGTAATTGCGTAACACACTATCAGTAGTAATCGGTTTCATTTTGACAGTTCAACAACATTCATTGCGTTATTTACGTTGTTGAGCAGACACACTTTTCGAACATATGGAGCAATGGATTAGCAATAAGCTTCAAAATGATTCAAATTGAGAGTAATAGTGTGTTACGCAATTAGGGTGCTTGTTTGCATACAGAATGCTGCAGTCAAAAGTTGCATCAACAATGTTGGTTATTTTTTTAGTTTGCTATCCAATTTTGAGTGCGGTGCTCACTAGTCACAATTCGAGCATATTACTTTTTCAGGTTTCAACTCACAGATCGAAATAAAAAAAGCACGTATTTGCTCGTAATTTTATTATTTACTAGCGGCCTGTCCCGGCTTCGCACGGGTGTATTTACATTTATTTTTTAAACATTTTATTTTTTTCTTACAATTAAAAAAACCTATATTAATCAGTAATGATGTAGCATTCAAATGGTGAAAGAATTTTTAAAATCGGTCCATCAGTGCGATTCTGTAACCATCTCACCGTGAAAACTTAGGTGAAGTGAGCGTGGAGTGAGCTGTCAGTGTCATCCTGATGCTAGGGATTGACACTCTTGACAGCTCACTCTAAGCTCACTTCACCTAACTTTTCACGGTGAGATTTTTACAGAATCGATCGGTAGTAGTTTTTGAGCCGATTCGTTACAAACATACATAAAAATCTTTCCTCTTTATAATATTAGTGTAGATTAATTTTGGCTGTTAAGGCGTATAAAAAATGAGAGAAAATTCAACCCACGCTCACTAACCTCCCAAAACCACGTCCCCCTCTTCCATTGACACTACATCTACATAGAACTTGAACGTGGATATCTGACGATAATTATGTCGGTTGAAAGATTGAATACACTTGAAGCTGCGCATTTTTCCGTTCATCCTGCCCGGCCCCTTGGGGACTGAACGGTTGATTGGTGATACGGCTTTAGAGGATTGTGGCCTTTTATTATTGAGTGAATGAAAAACATATATTTTTTTTTTACTTTAATTGTATCTCACGATTGTAAAAATAAATGATAAAATATGTGCGTACTATACAAGGACTTGTAACTTCGTTGGTCTAGTGGTTGTACGGGGTTGCTTGGGTTCGATCCCCAGGGTGAGCAAATTATTAGCCCTGGATCTCAGGGGCGTGTGTCCCGCGGCGATTTTTTTACAGATTTAAGTTCTTTCCGAGGCACTTCTAACAACGTTAGCTGCTCAAATATGTTCATATCGACACGCCACTCAAATGTCCGGTGATTGACGATCCTGGGATATCCTGATAGATCCATAAATTATATGGATCTATCAGGATTTCCCAGAATCATTCAGCAGTTTGATTTCTGATCAGCCAGACTGAAGTGTAATTACACTTCAGTCTGGCTGATCACAAATTAAACTTTTATTTGTACAGTTTTCTTTTGCACCTTTTTGTGCTATCCCTACCTTGTCTGGAATATTGCTCTATTACATTTGAATAATTATTCTTCACCGTTGATGTGTCGCGTAACTCTGAGACTGTAACTATAAATATATTAAGGACAAGTAAACTGTCTGATTTTCAGCATTTTTCAGATACATCTCCAAGTTGGGAGGGAACAAAGACTTAATGGGGTCTTATCAATACAGGGTTAATTTTTTATTTTTGTATACTGTTATTATAATTTGTATGTTTGTGTTTTAATATTTTTAACTTTAGTCTGTGTTCTTCCTGTGCGAGTCTCATGCTTTCATCTTTCTTTTTTACAAATTTAAGAAAAGCGCGGACTCATTGACTGACTAATCACCGCCCAGCCTAAAACCCTTGATTGGACCTAGTAAACTAAAAGTTCGCACGGCAACCTCTGTGTTGCCGTCCTTAATGACGTATAGACGAGAATATGGATTTTTTTAAAATTAATACGGGTCGAAGTCGCTAAAGGTTACAGAATTATAATGAATGAATGAATGAATGAATTGCACCGATCCCAGCGTGGTTAAACCAGACTCGATTAATCGAATGAACCCCAAGATTCGCACTAGCTTGTGTAGCCTCATGATCATGGTGCTACAGCGGCCATTGCATATCAAGGAATAGACCGGGGGGCGCGGTAATTGGTAAGGAGGACGTGCCCGTAGGATAGGGAAGGATTTAAGAGCCTACCGGATATGCATCCTAGAGCAAGCATTGGACTAGTGGAGAGATGGGTAATTATTATCTATGGATGGGCATCTTCTAACGACCTTGCCGCCAGGCTGGTTCAGGTCGAGCTTCATCGGCGAGTCTTTTGGCGGAGTGTTACTGCTTTCTCGGTTCTTTTGTATGTCATTGTTCTGTTGTATTGTGTTAGATGTTGCTGTTATCGATGTCATCTTCGGAAGTTTCGCTACTATCCGTTTCCGGTTTATTGTAAATCTCACTAGCAGCGATCTTGATCTTACTTTTGTCTTCCGCTGTATCCATCCAGAAATTGATTCCCTTGTCGAAGTACTTCATGTCCTGATTTAAATTGTCGTTCCATGTGTAAATAGGACGGCCGACCTTCTTGGATTTGGCTTTGTATTGCATTGCTGCATGTAGCAGGTGTGGTTTGCGACGCCTGTAGACATGTGCGAGGTAGCACATCCTATGGTTCTTGATGCGTTTGGTTACTGTTTTTCCGTCTAATATTTCATGCATTTTCTTTTGTCTTGGTTTATTTCTAGAGTGGTTAATCAAGTCCCTCATGATAACTCGCTCATATTTTCCGAGTCTTGATCTGTTAGCTTTAGTAAGTGCCGAAACTTTCAAACCGTGTATCATGCACGGTACGATCACCATTCGATACATGAGTCTGGCTAATTTCCAGTCCATATTTGAATTATTTATGAATGGTAGTAACGATTTGGCGTTTTTCATGGCCTGTTCGCAACGTTTTTTTATAGTGCTTTTTCTACTTAATGTAGATGTTATGTATGTACCTAGGTATTTAACTTCTTCACATGTTGGTATACTTATTCCATTAAGGGTCACGTGGGTCGTTATCTGTGTAGCTTTGGGGTCCCTAATTAGTATTTTTGTTTTTGTTTCGTTTATTTGGAGGCCTACACTGTTTAGTAGGGGTTTAATATGGTATATGATACCTTCTAATCCTTCTAGGTCATCTGTAATAAAGATAAGGTCATCCGCAAATGATAATACTAGAGGGAGTGAGATTTCGCGATCCTGGTCAAGTTTTATTAATTGTGTTTCTTCGTCGAGGGTTCTAAGGACTTCGTCGATGACCAGTGTAAACAGGCGAGGGGACAGAGGGCAACCTTGTTTGACTCCCTTTCCTTTAATAATCCAACTGCTTTGCTGGCCACACCATTTGATGCATGTTCGTTCATTCATGCATACCTTGATTATCCTGTTGGTTAGCGATTTGTTGGTTCGTTGTAATAAGATATCTCTTAGTGCATTGAGGTCGACGTTGTCAAATGCCTTTTCAATGTCGAGGGCGAGTACATAAATTCTTTTACCTGCACGCCATTCTTCGTCTAAGACCCTTTTAAGCGTGAATATATGGTCGTCTGTTGATCTATTGTTTAAAAAGGCCGCTTGGTAGTTGCCCAACTCCGTTATTATCTCATCTAGTTTTTTTAATACGTAGGAGGCGTAAATTCTGTAACCCGTATTGCAAACCGATATGCGGCGATATTCATTCTCATTTTTAGGGCTATTGTTTTTTGGAATTGGTACCTGTACGGTCTCCAACCATGTGTCAGGTGCTTCGTTCAGTGTCCAGGCTTTGTTCATGTGTTTGGTGACGGCTTCTTGTAATATTTGGGGCATTGCTTTGTATAATTCGATTACCACTTGGTCCGTTCCGGGGGCTGTCCCGTTCCGCATTTTATTAATGATTGCCTTTACGTCGTCCGTAATAGGTCCCTCACCCTGTACTTCGGTTATCGGCTTTTTTATATTAACTGTTGGTATAAGATGGCCCTCGGATTTTTTTAAAAATTTGCTCCCATTTGGTCATTGGTATATAAGTAGATCTTTTTCGACGTTTTGTTTGAAGTTTGTTCCTGCTGTAAAAAAAGTATAGCATCTGCATGCGTTTTGCAGGGTGTTTTTTCCCCAATCCATTGAGGCAGGTCCTGCATGCTTTTTGCTCTTCCTGATATTTAACCTTTTGAAGTGTTGCCTTACATTCTTTTACTCGGTTGTGCCTATTTGGATTATCTGGTTGCCTGCTTTGTAGGAATTTAGCCTTTTGTAGGTTAGCAAGAGCTAGTCGATGATCTCTGGAGAGAACTGGCTGAAAAATAAGAGTTTCCTGAGCAGCCGATTTTAATACTTCCGTTATGGTATTCCAGGGTATTTCGATGAGTTTGTCCGTTGAGTTGATCCCTTTATCTTTTAGTTTTTTTGTTATGCAATCTTTGTATTTTGTTTTTGTGAATTTACTATTGAGAGCGGCTTAATAGCATTGTTTATAGTTAAAATCCTTGGCCGCAATTGTTGTTTCCTTCGCGGCTTGCTGTTGTCTTTGTGTAATAATGTGTTTGGTGCTTTCTTTCTTGTTTGAAATTCGATTTGTTCTTATTAGACCCCAGATTATTTTATGGTCGGATGTGCCCCTAGCGGCCCATTCGCCTTTAATAAAATCAAAAAGTTTTTCTGATGCATGTGGCGTTATAATGTGATCCAGTTGGGATTTCTGAATGCCACGTTATCCTGCACGATGATCTCGCTTTTGTCGTTTCTATTTGCAGTTTTTCCCTGTTGGCTATATCCATTAACATTTCCCCGTTGTAGTTAGATAAGTCATGGTGTAGGTTTTGTTGGATCAGCCCTTTGCGTTGGAAACTTTGTGTATCATGTCGACCAATATGTGCGTTAAAGTCGCCAAGAATTATTAAAGTACATTTCCTTGGTTTTTCTCTGATCAAGTTTAATAAGCCTGTGAAGGATCTGTTTGCTATAGATGTACAACAGTTTATGTGAGAATTGATTATATACAGATGAGCAGGCTTGTCATTTTCCCTGTTAACTTGAAGAGTAGCTGACATCGCGTCTGTATCCTTTTTTCTGTTAACTAATTCAATTTGAGCATCTTTTCTGATTAGAATTGCAAGTCCCCGATGTGTTTTACCTGAGGTTCCATAGAGGTGCCATTCGTAGTGTGTAGAGTTGTATGCTCCTGAGTTCATACCTGTTTCTTGTAAGCAGGCTACATGAATGCCCCTAATTGAAAGTTCAGCGTCAATTTTATCTTTTTTGGTCGGTTTTGAGGCCCCGCGGACGTTCCAAGTTGCAATACGCAAGTCTAGGCAAGTGTACTTTATTGAGGTAGACGGTTGGTTTCTAAGTATTGTGAACCCAGTGACATCTGCGACTACTTCTGATAGCGGTGTACACATTGGTGCTTGTTGTTCATATTGTGTTAATGAGCTAGCTAATTGAGGGCTGTTCGTTTGAGACTGGGATTTCGTGAGTTGACCTTTCTCTTCACGTGTGTTGTACTGGTTAATTAAAGGCTTATTATATAGTGTTGTTGTGACATTGTTCGATTTTTTCATTATATCTATCGGGTTGCTGTTATAGTGTTTGTCGTCGGTCATGACCCAGCTATCGTAGTGCTGGTCCTTGTAGAGGATGTGTATGTTGCCGGGTACTGGTTCGCCGGTAGGTGAATACACTAGGTTGTGTCTTGTATCCGTGTGCACGTGCAAATTTACAAGATAGAACTCGGCTGTTGCGATTAAGATATCCACTCCTCCCCAGAACGTCTTGTTAAACTGCTGTGTTATGTATTTTGTTATTCTTTGTTCCTGGGAGAGAATGCTGTTAGGAAGAATTTCTTGTACATTATTTAGAAGGGCTAAGCGAATTCTTTCGTCATCTCGATGCTCTAAAACATATGAAGCAAGATCCTGACGGACAGACACGTGGTCGAAAGTTAAACCCATTACATTATTTATTTGATGTGCTATGGCCCTGAATAGGCAGTTTCCGTCTTTTGTCATACGCACAATTGTGCCCATTTTAAAAGAAAAAAACTTTTTGTTTTTATGGTATTACAAGACCTGCTCTGCACACATGTGTTGTGTAGCTTTGGGTTTGTGAACCACTATAGCTGACAGGGGAGCTTAACGCTTGAAATTTATGAGCTTCGCTATTTTTTGTTACTTAACCTTTTTTTTTTTACCCTTTCGGTCCAATTTTGCGCGCGGTTTACAAATTTTACAAGCTAGGAAATAGGTAGCTTGTTCAAGGCAGTTTTGATAATTTAGTACAATGTTAAATTAAGAAAAGCGTGAAGTACTAATTCTAGAGCGATACCGTATTTCAGGTTAAAATAATAGAGTGTATTATTTTGTCCTTCGCTCCTAAATATAATATGAAGACATTTCCTTAAAGCCTATTTATAGCTTACAATGATGTTAAATTCACGCGTGGCGTCAAAAGTCCAAATTAACAACGCAAAACGCAGTTTTATACAGCCTCCAAGCCTCTATCGGAGGTCCCTGAAATATATAATGGAAAGATCTCACCAAATCCACGTCGTCGATATTCTCGGCCGGAAGGCCTAGACCTCAGGCTTGTATATCAGGTACACACGTATGCCACTTTACCACCGTTTTAAGGTGTTTTAATTTGCACCCACAAAAACACAGCAAGCGAAACCCCGTTCGAGTTTCAAGCTCAGAGTCAGCCACGTGTTGTGCACATTGCATCAAGTAAAAACAAAGGCGGGTCAAGACACGACACGTCTGTCCCCTTCGGCGGCCACTATCCGAATCCGCTAAAGGTTACAGAATTATAAGTGTAAATATTAAATTGATAACAGAATCAAATATGTAACCCTTATAAATGTGTTTTTCAATGTGTAAACCTAAAACGACCAACAAATGCTTATTTCTGTTACACATATTAACACTTAGAAAAGGTCACACTTTGATTCTGTAATATTATTGTATCTGTTACATCTAGAAGTGTTTTTCTTTTAAATCAGTTTTAAAAAACAGTGTTAAAACACTGGTAAAGGTTACTGTTCGACTCCCTGATTGTATCAACTATAATTCATAACAATGTACACCTTTTAGTACACTTTGAGTTTCACGAAATAGGGGCCAGCCTATTGCTATCAACCGAGTACAAATCCAGACTCCGGGCTGCTACTAACACTCTGCCCGACCCGGGAATCGAACCCAGTACCTCATACAGTAGTAAGCTAGTATAAAAACAAAATACTTATAACAACAATGAGGTCTTGGCCTATAACGCAATAATTTTTAAAAAATTCACCCAGAACATAAAAAATCAACTCTCTATACTCTATTGAACTTAGCTTGAGACAAAGTATAAACAATCATACTGTATCCTTTTGTGGTGAAATACAAAACTAGGTCATCATCATCTCTCCAGCTTTTTCCCAAGTACGTTGGGGTCGGCTTCCAGTCTAACCGGATGCAGCTGAATACCAGTATTTTACATGGAGTGACTGCCTGTCTGATCTCCATAACCCAGTTTCTAGGTAATACGATACCCCAAAAAAAAATTACAAAACTAGGTACTTAATGAAAAATTCGAAACACACACAACTTCTTTTTGTGACACAAGAAGATCACTTTTTTTTTGTTAGAAATTAGTGTTTTGATATATTTTACAGAATATCTTTTTATTAAGAGTAGTCAAATGTTGTTTACACTTTGTCTCAAGCCAAATTGAATAGGCTATAGTAGGTATTACAAGCCAATACACAATTTCCTAAACCATTGTACACACAGACATGCATTTTACGAAAACGTCCTATTTCTAATTGAGGCTATAACCTCCCCTAGAGGGCGTCACGGGCGATTTCACTGGCGGGACGGATACGAGGCTATAGTATAGTATAGCTATGTTTAGTGTGTCCTAGGCTTTAGTGACATTGTTTGTAGCGATTGGGGAATGCCTTCTGTGGTTTTAAATATGGGAAACTACTTAGTTGTTGCCCGCGACTTGACTATGATTCTTTTCCCTTTTTTAGGGTTCAGTACCTAAAGAGCAGTGGTGGCCCAGTGGTAACGGCCGCGACTTACGAGTTGTAGGTGTAAATTATTTCATCACCATTGCTCTTAAAACGGTGAAGGAAAACATCGTGAGGAAACCGGCATGTCCTAGAACCAAAAATTCGAAGACATGTGACATCTACCAACCCGCGGGGTAATTGCGTAACGCACTATCAGTAGCAATGGGTTTCATTTTGACAGTTCAACAACATTCATTGCGTTATTTACGTTGTTGAGCAGACACACTTTTCGAACATATGGAGCAATAGATTAGCATTAATGATAGATCGCCCGGAGTCCTGCTAGCAGGACTTGGCGTACTTCCGGAAGGACGCAACTTTTTTCGATCACAGTACCGTAATGGTATATGATATAAGGTTCAAATTTACACGACAAAATAGACTATTTCTATTTCTTTCGCACTGTGCAAAAAACGGTTACTCGTTGCAACTGACCTTCAGTGAGCGAGCAATGGCGCTCGAGTATACACGTGGCCAGCGCGTCAGCGCCCGCGCGACCTGTTTCGACGCGCCAGGTACCGAAAACGCATGGAGCCGTCAACATTTCGGTGAAAATTTTATCATAAGTGAAATATTTGGAGTTGTGGTCAGAGTTTTGGATAATAATAAAGTACGCGTGCGATGGGATATTGATGGGGAGTGCTCAATAATGCCTATTGAATTAATAAATCCTGCTAATACCGAGTATGGTAAGTTTTGTTTTGGCTTATTATTTATAAATACTTTAACAATGTTTTATTGCATACACAATTAATTAAGTACCTACCTACTAGTGGACACGTCGTGCTGCTCCGCAGCTTTGTGTTGATAGTAAAAAAATAAACGGAAGTATTTATTGGAGATGGTGTACAAAGTGGAACATTTTTTTTTTATTATTAATACCTAATATTAGTTATATAATACCATGTTACAATGTTTTTCCAGGACGTGAAGATATGATGCGGCTTCAGGGTGAAGATGCTAATGCTGAGCGAGAAGAATCATCCTCTTCGTCGTCGTCGTCAGAATCGGAGTTAGAAGAAGAAGAAAATTATGCAGACAGTCCACATCCAGTACATCGTTCTGATATGGAAGTCGATGAAACCGTAGTAACGGTAACATCTGGTGGCGTAAACGTTGACTGGGCAATGAAAGTAGGTGTCACAATTGATAATTTTAAAGATATCATGTACAAGCCACGTCTGCAGATGGATCTGAACAACACGAATATCCGAGAAATTGATATTTGGCTCTTATTTTTTCCTGTGGATAAAATGGATGACATCTTGCGGTATACAAATGCTAAATTAGGACGAAATATACTAAGTGCCCAAGAACTTTTAAAATTTTTCGGGATATTATACGCCATGTGTATAAATGTTTTACCAGAAAGGCGAGACTATTGGTCTACTAATGAAAGTGGAGTTTTTCCACCACCTGCATTTGGAACGAGATTCGGTATGAGTAAGCACCGTTTTGAAGAAATTTTGATGAATTTGACGTTTACTGATGTGCAAGTACATGCTGATCGATGGTTTTTGATAAGACCTCTCATTAACATGGTAAATGACCGATGGTTGTGTGCATTAACTCCTTCTTACAAACTTACCGTTGACGAATCAATGTTTGCCTGGTATGGTCGGGGTAACTACTTCGAAAACGGAATGCCAGCCGTGATTAAAATAAAACGTAAACCTAAAGGAGTCGGCTGTGAGGTAAAAACTTTAGCTGACAGTTGCACCAGGATTATGTTGCGCCTGGAAATTAATGAAGGAAAAGCCAGCATGGCAGAAAAAAAATGGCAGAGACAGCTAGGAGCTGGTACTGCAACTACATTGAGACTGACTGAACCTTGGCATGGCACTGGCCGTATTATTATCGGCGACTCATGGTTTGCATCTGTAAAAACGGCCATAGAATTACGTAAAAGAGGGCTGTTCTTTATTGGAATTGTTAAAACTGCTCATGCTAAGTTTCCCTTAAAACAACTCCTGCAAAGCTGCCCACCTCACAAAGGAGATTCAGTTACTGCAGAAACAAATTTAGAAGGTTTTCAAGTACTTGCTACAGCCTGGAGAGATCGAAAAATCCACAGTTTTGTATCCACGTGTGGAACAACATTGCCGGGAACACCAGCGCGCAAGATACGGTATGATAATAATTCTGGGAGCACTACCATTAAAGAAATTCCCAGAAACCAAATCGTCGAGCAGTATTTTGACGGAGCTCCAGCTATCGACATCAACAATCATGTTCGTCAAGGTGGTTTGGCTTTAGAAGAAGTGTGGCGAACCAAAAATTGGGTGCATCGTATATATGCCTCAATTTTCGGCATAATGGAGACTAACGCCTTCTTGGCATTCAATTATTTCTTAAAAAGTAAACAGGAACAAGAAACGCATAAAGAATTCACCCAAAATTTGAGCTTACAACTAATTAGTAATAATTATAGAGCCAATCCTGTTGTAATGAAAGATAATCGGCCTTCGAATTCCCAACCAACTTTAGGAGGTGAACATATATTACAAGCTTTATCCAAAGACGAAAGCCGACAAAGAGTGCAAAGAAAATGCATTATATGCTCAAGAGTACACAAGAGACAACAAAAGGCAAGTTTCTACTGTGTAGCTTGTGGCAAAAGGTGTGTACTTTGTTCGCCACAAACCGGAAGAAACTGTTTTGCTTATCATATTCAGCATGGAATTCCAGCTTAATGTTTTTTGTACTTTCCCGATTTAATGTTCCTCATAATAGTTCCTAGATCCTAGTCAGTTTACGCCGTTTACCTGCACCTTAATATATAATAGTAATAAATAGACATATAGTAATAAGAGTAGTTTAGCCTAGTTTCTAAAGCTAAAGTACAAACAATAAAAACAGAACTATTTTATTATGAATAAATAATATTATAATACTTAAACCACCGAATTTTTATTTTAAGTACACACTGAATTCACCTGACCAAATGTTTCTGACTTCTGGCGAGCGTGAGTTCAAGATCTAGGTCACCGTACTGCTGGAAGGACCAAATCATTTTTTATACAAACCGCGTACTGCCAGCAGGACGCGCGACAATCTTCCGGCAGGACGAAAACTAGTCCTTCCGGAAGAGCTTCCAGCAGGACCAGTCGTCGGGCGATTTATCATTAAGCTTCAAAATGATTCAAATTGAGAGTAATAGTGTGTTACGCAATTAGGGTGCTGGGCCCGCGTGGTAGATTACAGCCCACTCCCTCTCATAGAGAGGAAGCCTGTATCCCAGCAGTGGGAACCTTATAAGCTGATTATGTACCTAAAGGGTGCCAACGGAACCCTATTACTGATAGGGTTCCGTTGGCACCCTTTAGGTACAGGCTCCGCTGTTCATCCATCTGTATGTCTGTCAATGGGCTGTATCTCATGACATGCGATAAGTACACAGTTGAAATTACCACAGAGTTTGTTTTTCTATTGTCGCTATAACAACAAAAAATAAAATAATGTTATAAATTAAAGCGGCACCCTAATTGCGTAACACACTATTACTCTCAATTTGAATCATTTTGAAGCTTATTGCTAATCCATTGCTCCATATGTTCGAAAAGTGTGTCTGCTCAACAACGTAAATAACGCAATGAATGTTGTTGAACTGTCAAAATAAAAGCCATTGCTATTGATAGTGTGTTACGCAATTACCCCGCAGGTTTACATAAAAGTATCGTGTTTTTTTTTTAAGAAGTGTTAACATTGTGCGATACCCTTTTTGTGCAAGAGGGGCCCGTGGCTAAATAATAACAGCCGCACAGGTCGATCGATCAGGTTAAGCTACGCTTGCCGCGGTTGGTCTGTGGATGGGTGACCATCTTTACATACCGAAACCCCTCCGTGCCTCGGAAAGAACGTTAAGCCGTTGGTCCCGGCTGTCATTCGTGGATCTTTGACAGTCGTTAAGGGTAGTCAGAAGCCCGAAAGTCTGACAACCAGTCTTACCAAGGGGTATCGTATTACCCAGTTACTGGGTTGTGGAGGTCAGATAGGCAGTCGCTCCATGTAAAATACTGGTATTCAGCTGCATCCGGTTAGACTGGAAGCCGACCCCAACATAGTTGGGAAAAGGCTAGGCAGATGATGACCCTTTTTGTGCAAGGCCCGCTCGCACTCGGACGGTTTTTATATACCTACAAATTATTTTTAAGTACTAGCACTTCGCCCGCAACTTCGTCTGCGTGTATTCGTGCCAAATTTCAAGTTACACAGTTTTTTTTTACAAAATTAACTCAAGCAATAAGATTTTTCATACAAACAAAATCCTCCCTTTTCACCCCCTTAAAGGTCGAATTTCCAAAAACCCCTTCTTAGTGCTCCCCTACATAATAAAAGGAAGCCGTATGCATAATTTCACGTTCCTAGTCCTTGCAGTTTCGGCTGTGCGTTGATATGTCAGTCAGTCAGTCAGTCAGTCAGTCAGTCAGTTTCTCCTTTTATATATATAGATAGAAGAAGAAGAAGATATCCAACAAAGGTTACCTACACATATACAATACTAGCTTCTGCCCGCAACTTTGTCCGCGTGAAATTTCACCCTCCCCCCATTCACCCTCTTAGGGGTGGAATTTCGAAAAACCCTAGTGGATACCTACACTTTACAAAGAACACACCTTCCGAATTTCATGTCTCTAGGACCAGCGGTTTAGGCTGTGCGTTGATATATCAGTCAGTCAGGACTTTGAATTTTATACGCAACTAGCTGACCACGCAAAAGTCGTTTTGCAAAAAAAAAAAAATAGGTAGTAGCCGATTCTCAGACCTACTGAATATGCACACTAAATTTCATACAAATCGGTCATGCCGTTTCGGAGTAGTATGTTAACTAACACTGTGACACGAGAATTGGGTCGTGGAGGTCAGATAAGCAGTCGCTCCATGTGAAATACTGATATTCAGCTGCATCCGGTTAGACTGGAAGCCGACCTCAAAATAGGTGGGGAAAGGCTAGGGGTAGATGATGATGCTATCCTTAGTATGCTCCTTCAATTATTATTAATTCAAGTCTGTTAGCTTACATTTTAGAGGAAAACAGTATCTTAGTAGCCAATAAACTATAAAACATACATTCCAGTCTTCACCATTATTCAATTATTTCAGAAAATAACACAGCAAAATAATTCAACCCGGGTTGTGTAGCGATCTAGAGACTCTAGCCCAATGATTGATCAGCGCCGATTACCGGCTGATTTCCAGATAGCGTGTTCGCGGGCTATATCCAGGTGTGGGGGCAAGATCGATTGGTTGCCATCGATTTTTGGGCAATTACTTGAAATTACAGTGGTAGTTACTGTGTTTTGCATTTTCTGGTAACGTTTTTTCATTGATTTAAAGCCTTAGTGATTCGAGCAGTGGTGGCTTTGCCATAAAGGCCCCGATTTACGTGAATTCAAAACCAGGCAAGCACTTTACTTCGTGTATTTAATTTCATCACCTGCACTGCTCTCAAAACAGTGAAGGAAAATATCGTGAGGAAACCGGCATGTCTTAGAATCACAGACTCGAAGACATGTGACATCTACTAACCAGCACTGGGCCCGCGTGGTAGATTATGATTATGATGATTACTCCCTCTCACAGAGAGGAGGTCTGTTTCCCAGCAGTGGGAAGTATTATAGGCTTAGTGATTGCTGTTGAATGTTTGGGGATTAAATTAATTAATTAAACGTTTAGTTATCTACTAATTGAAAGTCCACTAATTAAAAGTCAGATTTTATTTATTTCAGACTTTTTTACAAAGGTCTTTACACCATTTGCTTAGGTACTTAAATAAAGGTAAACAAAAAAAAACTACGTGACGTGGTTAACCGACTAAACTTAATACCAGTCTATTCAGTTGTTATGCTACGTAACAGTTGTACTCTTCAATTTACCAACATTATAATTCGTTAATAACGTTGCTAAATTGCTAAATTGAAGAGTACAACCGTGATTTAGCATGAAAATTGAGGTGAGTGGTATTACGTTTAGTCGGTTAACTAAGGCACGTGGTTTTTTTGTTTATCTTTATTTAATTAAATAAACAAATGGAGTATAAGTCAAATGAAGATGCCTGGAAAAAAAATACTTAGATCGTAAAAAAAAATAGCTAGCAACCTGATTTGTGGTTTTTGCAACAGTGTGACTGTGTTGTTATTCCAAGTGTAGTAAGATATTAAAATAATAGTTATATAGAGAAGGTGTAACATAATTAACGCTAGACTTCAAACACCCCAATTAGAGTAATGAGTTAAAAGCATAATACAATGACCAAAACTTATTTTTTTTAAAGCTTACTACTTTTATTAAGAAAATCGTGTTGACACTAGCATTACTTTATACATTTAAAATTAAGTCATATTGCCTTAAATTAAGATTTAATTTTATTTGGCTCAATCGGCGGTTAATATGATATAATACATAATTTTGGAAAAAAATACCTATACTAAAAGTTATTGAAATCGATTCAGTAGTCAATAATGAACAAACTACTTTCAGGACTTGCGTTTATTCTTTTACACATTGTATAGATAACTGTTATTTATAATTCCAGTATTGGTGATAAATGGTGAAAATAAAAGAAGATGAAATCCAGATCAATGTATCCGACACTGTTGCAACAAAAATCGAAAACCGGGTAGCTAAAAAATAGGCAAAAAACCATAACAGAACAAAAATAAATCTCGATTCAACACAAATTGACGTGTCCTGTGTAACAAAAAAAGCAGATCAAAGCTGTCGAAAGCCCAGCTGTTGAAAAACCCGCGAAATATGGCAAAAGCCGGTTTTTCACTTAGCGGCCATGTAATTGGGCACATTTTTCAGCCGATATGCTGTTGTCAAAATCGGGACAAATGATGAGTGTGGTGTGGACAAGAACACGGTACCTATGTGGGCGTCGGGTTTGGTGTTTTTGTGTGACGAATATCGTAATTGATTTAATAAAAGAGAAAGAAAGGTTTAATGTGTATATTTATCGTATTCGAGGTTCTCCGGGACAGGGAGTAACCCGTATATAGAATGCTCACACAGACTGCTAAATTAATTTAAAAAAAGATGTTTTTCTGCTAACAAATACAAAGATAGAAAATTATTTGTTGTTGTTGATATTCAACGCGCTAAACTAAAATGTTTAGTAATGTATGAATGATTTAAATATATTATTATTACTCTAAATTTTTATTTTTAAACATAGGTACATATTGAATTCGTAAAAACTGAGATTTTAAATCAATCAACTTAGCCTAGAAAACGGTTAGTATTAAATAAATAAAATAAAACAGCCTCTTATTCCATGCACATTAAATAATCACAATAATAGGTTTTATAAAAAAAAATACTACTTATCAAATATTTACAGATGTGGTAAATTTACTACTTCATAAAAAATATTTTTAAAAATTATATTGATTTAAAAATAAATAGCTATAATACTTTGGGTTGATTTCATTGATTATATTTGAACGATTAGTTTATGTACACTTTATTGTAATCCAAATAAAATAGGAAATTGGCATATTTCCACATAAATAAGGTCGCCATTTTTCCCAACTAAAAAAGCACATTTTCCAGGTTCTGCGTCTGATCAGCGGCGTCCATTAGTATCGAGGATCGGAAAGTGCGTGTGATAGGTAAAAATGTTGGCTCTCACTAATGCTTCATCGGGCAGCTGTGAGCGTACAATGTAGGGGACTTTTTGTTGTTAGAGAAAAATGTTTTGTTTATAAAATACTAGCTGCGCCCCGCGGTTTCACCCGCGTAAGTTTCGATCCCGCGGGAATATCGGGATAAAAAGTATCCTATGTGTTATTCTGTTTTATAAGCTTTATTGCTGTAAAGTTTCATCAAAATCGGTTCAGTAGTTTTTGCGTGAAAGAGTAACAAACAACCATCCATCCATCCTCACAAACTTTCGCATTTATAATATTAGTAGGAAGTAGGATAGGATGACAAAACATCACATCTGGAATGTCCAAAAGAGTTAAGGGAAAGGTGTATTATAATGTAAGCCCACATTTTGCCAGTTATTTACAGGCCCCAAGTGGCGAGCACCTATTAAGCTGTTACTAATGACAAATTCCCAATCAGAAAAGATATTATTACACTTTGCCAGAACAGAAAATCGAACCCAGGACCCCAAGTTTACGCGTGCGAACATAAGACCAATAAGGGCCATTAAGGCCTTATTTAGGTAATCCTATTAATATTAAAAACGGAAAGTTTGTGAGGATGGATGGATGGATGTTTGTTACTCTTTCACGTAAAAACTGCTAAACGGATTTGAATGAAATTTGGCACACAGATAGTTTATAATCAGGACTAACACATAGGATACTTTTTATCCCGTTATTCCCACGGGATCGAAACTTATGCGGGTGAAACCGCGGGGCGCTGCTACTTGTAAATAATAGGATTTTCAAGCTGTCACTAAAATAATTTAATTTTGACCTTAGTTTATGTAAAATAAAAGATGCGTTGCTCACCGCAACCAGTATTGAGATTTAATTGACAAACTTATGCAAATAGGTTCAAAGATCAAATCTTCTCTTACAATCTCTGTCTTTACAGAGATTGTAAGAGAAACTTTTGAGGTCTTATTTGGGAAAGTTGACATGTTTCAGTGTTTTCATGTGTGAAAAAACAACTAACCTAACATCAATATTTTTGCGTACGGAAATTTTTTACACATAGGATACTTTTTATCCCGATATTCCAACGGGATCGAAACTAACACGGGTGAAACCGCGGGGCACTGCTAGTTTTTAGTAAGTATATTCATGTATTTATGTATATTTATTTGTGCTTGTATATATATGTAATTAGGTATAATTCATAGTTTTAATAGGTTTCTGCGTATCTTTATATTTAAAATATTTATTCCTCAATTTTCATGATTGCATCTACCACTGTTATGTTTCTGCATCACCCAAAGGTTGCCAGGCAGAAAATGCCTATGGCATTAAGTCCGCCTCTGTACATTTATGTGCTTGAAGTATTAAATAAATAAATAAATATCAGAGGAAAATTCCTCCCAAAAATCCACTACATACGTACGCTCATCCATAAATCCAGATTAGTCAAGTGTTTGGGCGTACTTCGGACACAAGGTTGTCGTTCCCTGATTTATTCGCCACATCAATTCTTATGAAGATACCGCGAGTGCTCTGGCTTCGATTTTAGAGGGGACAGCATGATTTACTCCTCGTTGGACTGTTGCCTTATTTTTTGTTATTGATTTTTGAAGAGGAGAATACCCTCCTCCTTACCTCCAGGTTTTGATATATGTTTTTACAGATGATAAACATAAATATAAAATAATGAACGTACACAAAATATTTTAAAAGAGTAAATGTGGAGTTTCTGGCCCATTCTTCATACGAAATTATGTTTTGTTCTATTTTCTTTTAAGTTTTGACAATCAAAAGTGCCGTTTTATGAGCCTATTTGAAATAAATAATTTGACTTTGATTATTTAGAGGTCGAATATTTTGAAAATAAATGATACTCAAATGATACTTGATTTCTTTGGTACGGGAAATAACACTGTCAGCTTAGTGTCTGTCGGTGTTTATTTTTACCATTTATTTATTTTATTTTACCATTTATGTACACACATATATAAACAGACAAGAAAAAAACAGAACAGAAAAATAGGTACAAAGGTGATGCTTATTTCTTAAGAAATCTCTTCCAGCATACCTGCGATAGGACAATAAATAGAGAGATGTAGACAGCGTGTGAAAGCATAAACGAGACAAAAAAAATACATAAACGATTCACTTATAAGAACTAAACACATACTATGAGAATATACTTACATACATACAAATAAACATACATACTTCTAAAATTAATATCACTACAATCTTAATAATTATATTAAATACATACATACACAACTATGATGAAGTGGAAAGATAGTGTTCTTTTACTCTTTTTTTGTTTAGTTTTTCTCTTTTTTTGTTTAGTTGTACACTCGAATATTTTTACGAGAAGATACGGTGATTTGGTATTTTTAAACTGTTGAACAAAGGATGTCGCTGAAAACCAGCGCTGCGGCTCTGTCTGGTATAGGGTCTTAGCATTATGCTGAGCGATGGCCGTTTTGCGTGGATGTGACGCATGTTTTCCCCCAAATTGTTTTTTGTTCTTTTTATGCGTCATGTTTACCACAAATAAACGTACTTATTTGCTTTCTTTCTTTAAAAAGGAGAGGGAGGGGCCCGTGGCTAAATAATAACAGCCACACAGGTCGATCGATCAGGTTAAGCTACGCTTGCCACAGTTGGTCTGTGGATGGGTAACCATCTTTACATACCGAGACCCCTCCGTGCCTCGGAAAGCGCGTTAAACCGTTGGTCCCGGCTGTCATTCGTGGTTCTTTGACAGTCGTTACGGGTAGTCAGAAGCCCGAAAGTCTGACAACCAGTCTTACCAAGGGGTATCGTATTATCCAGTAATTAGGTTGTGGAGGTCAGATAGGCAGTCGCTCCGTGTAATATACTGGTATTCAGCTGCATCCGGATAAACTGGAAGCCGACCCCAACATAGTTGGGAAAGGCTAGGCAGATGATGATGATGATTTGCTTTCTTTCTTTCTATTCTTTGAACCTAACAGAAAAAAAAAAATATAGAGGACATTTTTTCCATCCGAATCGAGTAGTTTTTCTTTCTGGCACTTAACATTTTAAGGTACAATATGACTGACAGCCGATGAAACCGATATTTCCTAGAGCCCTTTTAACTTATTTCCTAGAACCCATTTTCAGAAAGTCCTTGACCAAAAGTCAACGTGAAACCGTTATACCGACTTTCCTGATTACAATAAACTAAAATATTACAAAATTAAATGTTTTATTAACCTCTATAACAACAATATCAGTAAGGGTAGCGTGTCACCAACACGTTATCGACACAAACGATCTGTTTGTGGACAAATTAAAAATTCTTAATAGCTAACTTGGGAACGCACAACTAGCTGGTTGTCTGGGGACCTCGTTGCGATAAACAGGGATATGGTAGGGGTGGAAGCGAATTTCTTTTTTCAATATTTCTAATAATATTAGAGATATTGAAAAAATAAATTATAATTATTATTAACATTGTGTCACGAGAATTTTATATTCTTCTAATATATAAAATTCTCGTGTCACAGTGTTAGTTACCATACTCCTCCGAAACGGCTGGACCGATTTGTATAAAATTTTATATACATATTCAGTAGGTCTGAAAATCGGGTACTATCTATTTTTTTTTTTTGCAAAACGACGTTTGCGGGTTCAGCTAGAACATATTATAGTATTAGGAAGACAAGACATAGCCTTTGAGGTTCACCACGATGAAGGTCTGATGTGACCATCACATAATAAATGGCCCTCAAATGATCTGACCAACATTATGTCTGGCCCTCTGAGTTTGTTTCGGTGTTTTTTTTTAAGAGTCAGATGGGAAACACCGACCTCGTCTACATTTTTAAATATTGTTCTTTTACGTATTAAAAAGTGTTTGTATAATCCTGCGTTTGTAAATCATGGTCTAAAATCACAAAGATAGAGAGATGAGAAAGAGTACATGCCTTAGCCCAGCAGACGAATAAAAATCAATTGAAATAATCGTTATGACTGCCTCGTTGGTGTAGCAGAGCTAGTAAGTGCTATTAAATATAACTACTGACCTTGGGTTTGATTCACAGATCAACAGCTCAAAGCTCAAAAGCTTAAAGTGAGCTGTCATTCCACCTGATGCTATAGTTGCCGCCAGATAACAAAAAAATAAAAGTCTTTGACACCCGTCTACCAATGTTTACCAATATTTAAAAACGATACAAAAAAAATTTAAAGGCAGTGTCGCTAATACGATCAACGCGAATGTATCGCGGTAAGTAGCGTTCTTGACGCTATTATGAAACTCGACCGAAGCAGTATTAGCGACAGTTTTGTATGAGGAGCGATCTATATCGAATAAATTTTGACTTCTTGGTTCAAGTCGGATCAATGACTTTCATTTTTTTGTTATCTGGCGGCAACCATAGAGATTGAAACTATTTATTGACAGCTCACGTCAAGCTCTCTTCACCAAAGTTTACACCGTGATATTTTTACAGAATAGCACTACTGATCTTTTAAATCTCTTTTGCGAGGAAGCGTCTTTAGTTCAAACCGAGCTCAACACCGCCGTTGAACTACACTCATAACACTTCCTTCACCTCTTCATTCGCGTCACCATTACATTCTGAATATTTACTCGTTCCTACTAAGCCCGAGGTCTGTATTGACATAAAGGAAAATAGTAAGTACCGCTAATATTGATACAGTTTGTTTATTTTGCCCAATTTTAAAAATAACCTGCGTGCGTTGACGCTATTTGTTATTTTATTAATTTATTTCAACCGTTTTAGGTTTGGTAATAGCTCTGTTGCCCTGCGGTCCTGGGTTCGGTTCATAGGTTGGGTAGAGTTGTGTTGGGTTTTTTTACCAGGAATTTCTCGCTAACAGCCTGGTATCTGGATTTGCGCGCTTGCACATGGCATATTTTTTGTAGATTCCACAATCAGTTAGTTTTTAGTTACGTACCTCAAAAAGAAAAGACGGAACCCTTATACGATCACTTTGTTGTCCGTTTCTCTGTCAAGACCCTTTATCTCGGGAACGTGTAGTGTAATTTTAACTCGATGGGTTCCCTTGTCAAAGTCAAAGTCAAAGTCAAATCATTTATTTCAAATAGGCACTTAAAAGGCACTTTTGAACGTCAAAATTAAAAATTAAAAAATAGAATTGATTCTAGTCGCCCCTTCCAAAATGTAGTTTTCGTGTGGAGAAGAATGGGCAAGAAACTCCACCGTTACTCTTTTGAAATGTTTTACAAGTTTTTGTATACATTTATTATATAATTATATGTGAAGACGATGCACCTAAAATAAAATTTAGTCTACCAAAAATGGTAAAAGAATTAAAAATATAACAGACTGGTAAATCAATTATGTGATAGATACATGGTGTCCACATATTTACAAAGATTGTAAAATTTTACTAGTATTTCACAGCGGTCAAACCGTTTCTTTTGAGTCCAACACACCAATACAAAAAGTGCAGATTCAATTTAGACCAATAACATCGGGAAATTTGGAAAAGTTTAATAACACTTTAATTAATAAGTTACATGCTCAGGGCCTAAATATGAATAGTGGTAATATTTTGTATGAAGAATTCTTTTCGTTAGTGCAAACAGAGTTCAATAATTCTTTTAAGAAGAAATCTAAAACTATTTGCCCTAAGTTTTTATTCAGTGACTGGGCAACTAAAGGAATCAGGAAAAGTAGGGAAAGATTATTTGAACTGTATGGCCTTAAGCCGTATATTAACACGGATACTTTTAATAAGTATGTTGCTACATATTCTAAAACTTTTAAAAATATTTGCAAAACAGCTAAAGCTTCCTTCATTAGCAACAAGGTTAAATCAGCAGACAATAAAATAAAGACAGTTTGGAAAATTATTAACAATGAAACGAACAGGAATAAAAAACATAATACTGATTACACACTGAACACTTCCCGTGGCCTTATTAGCGATAACATCGATGTTGCTCAGGAATTTGCAACTTTCTTTACCAATATCCCAATTAAAACCACAGAAACTTTAAATTCCTCGCCCGCACTTGCTATTGAATTATTAAGAGCGAATGTCTCAGCCTGTCCTGTGGAATTTAAATTTAAACATGTAAACCCTTCAGTAATTATAAAGGCATTTAAGCAACTTAAGATCAAAATGACCGAAGATCTGTGGGGCTTGTCTACTAAAGTTTGTCAATCCATTATTGAGACAATTGCACCCTATTTAGCTTTAATATTTAATTTGTGTGTTGATCAAGGGGTATTCCCGGATTTAATGAAGTTCAGTAAAGTTATTCCACTTTTCAAATCTGGGGACAGCAAAAACACTAATAATTATAGACCCGTATCGGTTTTGCCTGTTTTCAGCAAGGTGTTTGAAAAAGTAATGTTAAATCAGATGCTCAATCATTTTAATCGTAATAACATCCTACACGATCAACAATATGGTTTCACCAAAGGACGTTGTACAACCGACGCCGGTGTAACCTTATTAAAACACATATTTGACGCATGGGAAGAGGCACAAGATGCAATAGGCATCTTCTGCGACCTATCCAAGGCATTTGATTGCGTGAATTACGAAACACTGCTTTTGAAACTTGAGCATTACGGACTGGGTAAACTCGCTCTTAGCTTAATAAAATCATATTTAAATGATAGGTTTCAGCAAGTTCAAATAAAGGGTGAAAATTCATTGGGTTTAAAAGTCAAAATGGGTGTACCGCAAGGCTCAATATTGGGGCCGTTCTTATTTTTAGTATATATAAATGATTTACCTTATTTACTGGAAAACCGACCACAAATGGTGTTATTTGCTGATGACACATCACTGATTTTTAAAGTAAGCAGACGTGCACAGGAGCTTGACGACGTAAATAACGCTATGCTTGTGGTCCATAATTGGTTTACTGTAAATAATTTGGTATTAAATGAGAAAAAAACTAAATGCATTAGATTCACTTTACCGAATGTTAGAAGTAGTGAATGTCACGTTGTATTGAATAAGGAGATACTTGAATTCGTCGAAAATACGGTTTTCCTGGGAATCACGCTTGACTCAAAGCTGCAGTGGGGTCCTCACTTAACATCACTTGCAGGGCGGCTAAGTTCAGCCGCTTACGCTGTTTGGAAAATCCGTCAATTAACAGACGTGGATACCGCGAGACTGGTCTATTTTAGTTACTTTCATAGCATCATGTCTTACGGTATTTTGTTGTGGGGACGGGCTGCAGATATTGAATCTATCTTCATTCTGCAAAAGAGGGCTATCAGAGCTATCTACAACCTCAGCAGACGTGAATCTCTAAGGGAACTGTTTAAAAAAATTAACACCATGACGGTTCCTTGTCAATATATATATGAAAACATTATGTACGTTCGAAAAAATCTACATCTTTTTAGTAAGATATGTGACAGGCATAATTTTAACACTAGAAATAGGAACAAATTAGATCAACCTCGTTTCAGATTGTCTAAAGTAAAAACTTCTTTTATGGGTTATTGTGTAGAGTGTTATAATAAAATACCACTCGATATTCTTCAACTAAATGAGAAGAAATTTAAAACATGCATTAAACGCACACTATGTAGACAAGCATACTATAAGTTGGATGATTATATCGTAGATAAAAATGCTTGGCTAAATGCTGGTCCTGCTCCACAGACACTTGGGCTCACTAGTTAAAATTTCAATATTAATTTGGAAGACATGCTTCCCTTTTTTTCTTTTCTTTTTTTTTTAAGTGTTTCTGACATTCGAATTTAATGTGTATTTTTAATTCAATCAAGTTTTAATTGTTACTTTAATATCTTATACCTCTTTCTAGTAAAATTTTATTCATCTCGTAAATAAATTGGTAACGATAGTTTTGTATAATTTAGAAGCATTTTTTTTTTATTTTAATTTTGTAAATGTAAGAACCATGGATCCGTTCATTATAATTTTTTTATATTGACTTGAAAGAGCATGGCAGTTGAGAATGTGTCATGCTCACTTAAATGTCTCACTGATGGTGGCGCGTGTGTTGGATCATTCGGTTCCCTTCAAAATGGTTGAGCTGGATGGTGCTGATCCATGCGTCATGTTCGTGAACGGGCGCTGTCAGTTGAGACTGGTCATCTCTTAGCTGCCAGGGCTTCTTTTTAATCTTATAACTGTCTTGAATTGTTTCTTCATAACATTGTTCTCACATATAGAAGCAACAAGAATACTGTACTCAGGATTTTGTAATATCTTAATTTAAAAGAGTGTCCTTGGAGTTTCTTGCCCGTTCTTCTCCAAGAGATCTACGTTTTGGAATGGGCAACTAGCTTCAACTTTCTGACTAACTGACCGACTAGTTAATTTTGACAATTCAAAAGTGCCTGGAAATGGTTTAATTGAAATAAATGCTTTGAGTTTGAGTTTGAGTTTGAGTATTTTAAAAAGTGTGTGAGTTACATTTGTCAAAGAATGTAAAAAAACAATGTATTAAAAAAAAATGTGTATGTATAAATTTAATTAGCAACCAGTTTGATTTTGTCTAGAAACTGTAAAAAAAATACGGCCGTTTATGCCGCAAAAAACGTATATTTCGATACTCTCAAAGGAATCACAATGTATAGAGTACTTCCCGTGGACCTAGAATCATGAAATTTGGCAAGAAGCAAGGTCATATAGCACAAAATAAATGACAAAACAAGTAAAGGAAAACAATCCGAAAAGCGTAAATTTGTAGTTATATACCTACAAATTTGTACGGAAACCTCGCTGCGAGAGTCTGACTCGCACTTGACCGATTTTTTGTATGTCCTATGTATAGTAGGCCGATTGCGTAGACACATTTGATCTTTACTGTTTTTTTTTCTTCATTTTTGCTCCAACAAAAATCGGCCACCGATTTTATCCCGTCTGCGTACCGTGCGTCTGCGTCGGTGGCCCATTGGTATCGGCTCCGACTTACGAGTTGTAGATCACGACTTCAAATCCAGGCAAGCGCTTACTTTGTGTATTTAATTTTATCACCGCTGCTCTCAAAACGGTGAAGGAAAACATCGTGAGGAAACCGGCATGTCCTAGAACCAAAAATTTGAAGATATGTGACATTTATCACTCCCACGGCCCTCTCCCTCTCACACTATGTGTCCTAGCAGAGGGAATTATATAAGCTGATTATGCTACGTCATCAATGACGTATCACCACAGACCACCAATAGTTTAATATAACAAAGCAAGTAATTTTCTTAATTCAAAGGGTGAGGCTCAATCATTATCGGACTTAAAACCCTTTGCTATGAAGCCATTATGTATTGGTAGTTAACCTAATGGGTTAACTTAATGGGTTAACTTAAACCGTGGGTATCACGCGATCGAACCTTTTAAATGGTGTTTAGTTATTGTGATTTTGATGATTAAGGAGTTAGTGGAAACTGGTACCAGTAACTATTGGTTTTAGAGTATTGTTTGTTTATCGAATGGATGAAGTTGATATTGATTTATGTATCGTTTTTATAAATTGCGGTGGTTCGTGTGAGGATAAAATTACAGAATGTTAAATAAGAGATAGTAATCAGAAAACAATCATAACATTTAATAGGTATGAAGTACAATCTTAACTACACTTTTAAATACTATGGAAGAAATTTCATTGGAATGACACTGCCCGATATAGTGTCTAGCGTTGTCTTGCGGTTTCTGAAATATTTGTTTCGGCATATATAGCATATATATAGCAAAAAGGAATTTCAGGGGTTGAATGCCATTTAACATTGATTTGTAATCCGCAGATCCTAAAGATAAAAAAAAAAATATTATGATAAGGTCCTATATGCATTACAATTATTTTCATTAATTTACATTTTCTGTAAATTGCTAGGGCTGGATCTGGCGTTATCCTTTGACAATTTCGGGTAGCTTGATGTGCAGCTGCTGGTGTCTGTACTAAACCTTAAAAAATAGAATTTTTCGAGGCAAAAAACTATTCAGTTACTCCTTTATAAATGCAAACTTCAGAAGTAACGTTTAATTACCTCACAAATGAAGTTGTGACCACAATTCCCAGGAACCAAAGTACGCAAACTGGCTGCGTAGTGCGTAGTGTGGGATAAATAATAAAATATGCTATGACAGTTGGTAGCCACTAAGGAACGCCCCAAGGGCTACATAGGTTAACGCAGCTTGACCAACAAGGCACATGCAGCGAGGAGAGGGTTGGATAGGGTAACTACACTACCTTGAAAAAACTTTTTTACAAAAATACAACCGACTTAAAAAAAACTACAAAATTAAAAATAACTTTAATTTCGGAAGTCGGTGTCGTTGGTTCCGCATTTTCGTTTTTTGACACCGACTTCCGAATTTAAGGTAATTAAAAAAAAACCTTCCTGAAAGTATGTAGATCACGTTAGTAAACGAAACATCAAAATTGGTTTATTAGTTTTTGAGAAAATCGTGGACATACAAACGGGTCGAATACAGAACCTCCTTTTTTGAAGTCGGTTGAAAAAATCTGAACCTCTGGTACATTTGTGTAGAATAAACTATTTTCCTTGCTTTCTTTATTATCTTCGTCCTCAGTGTCAACCAATGCCCACAAATTAATTACCTTCTAGCGAATTGTTTGACAAAAATCCATAGTTATAATATATATTCTAAAGTATTTTCTTAGTAAAATATGATTTACGGAGGTGGAAGCGAAGTTTCATAGCTTTCTTAGGTTTTTTTTATACGTAGTTAACTATAATTGACTAGCTTCTGCCCGCGACTTCGTACGCGTGAAATTTCTTGTTCCTCCGAACCGCCCCGTCGCGTCGCTTCACACCGCCAACCCGACATCAATATTACTCCGTTCTTTTTGTCATTTTTTCATTTTGCTCGGCGCCTAAACGTCGTAGCGAGATGATAAATAGACTATAGTCTTCTTCAAAAATTGATCTATCAAATGCAATTTTTTTTTAAATCCTACCGGTATTTCCAGAGATTAGCGCATTCAAACAAACAAATTCTTCAGCTTTATTTAGTAAAACCATTAAATGGCGCAACATGTTGACATATTCTTTTTTTATTATTAGTATACCTAGATACATTTGCATTAAAAAAAATAAAAATTATTTTTGATCAGCAAACATTTATATTTAACTAGCTTCTGCCCGCGACTTCGTCCGAATGAAATTCCACCCTACCCCAATTCACCCTCTTAGGGGTAGAATTTCGAAAAACCCTTTCTTAGTGGATACCTATTCTTCACAAAGAACACACCCTCCAAATTTCATGTCTCTAGGACCAGCGGTTTATGCTGTGCGTTGATATTTCAGTCAGGACTTTGAACGACCATAACGTTAGCACAACCAATAGGCTTGTCAACTGAAAAAATCTAATTAGTCCGTCAGTTAGATTATTAAAAAATATTTGACCCGTATTTTTTCTTTTGTTACGTAAACCAAAATTGACGAAGATACGACGCTTTTAAAATTCACAATACGTCACACCTTGGTATAATTTTTAGTGCTTTCTGACGTCACAAGCCGGGGACTCCCACGTTTTGATGCGTTTTATCTTTGTCAATATTCATTGACTAGCTGCGCCCCGCGGTTTCACCCGCGTAAGATTCGATCCCGTGGGAATATCGGGATAAAAAGTATCCTATGTGTTATTCTGATGTATAAGCTATATTACTGTAAAGTTTGATCAAAATCCGTTCAGTACTTTTTGCGTGAAAGAGTAACAAACATCCATCCATCCATCCTCACAAACTTTCGCGTTTATAATATTAGTAGGATTTACAAAAACAAAAAATACGTGTCCATTATTTTCCAATACTCTAACTGACGGTCTAAATAGATTTTCAATTCATTGATGGTGGAAACTAGCCTATTACAAAACCGTATCCACATCATCTTGCCTTCCCCATCCATGTTTTGACCCAATAGTGGACAGTTTCAGGCCCTTTAATAAATATTTATCCTCATATTGTTTGGAGCCCTACGATATTATTACATGAGCCGCTAATTTTACTTAATTACGTTATTTATACGTTTGCTTAGGCTTTCCTACGGTCATTGAAAAATTATAATTTAAAGCGGGGATGGGTGGTGATTATGATGGGGATTTAGTGTAATGCCTGTCGGTTTTGGCGCGAAAATTATAAGGGACTCGTACCTACCTAAGGATAGTGCAGTTAATTGGTGATAAGGTGGCGCCACTTATTAGAAACTAGCTTCTGACCTTGGCTTCGCGTAGATGTCGGAAAGTCATGGGTTTTTTTTGCGCAGTACCCTATTTTTTTTCTAAGCTTATAAGTTACATAAGTTAGAAGTGACTTAGGTTACTATGGTAACCTAAGTTACTTCTTATATTAACATCAGCTATCTGCCAGTGACAGTCCCGTCAAAATCAGTCCAGCCGTTTCGGAGATTAGCCGGGATAAACAGACACAAAAATATTTTTTTGCTTTAAGTACCGTACACGCGACATTAGCGCCGATTCCCTTGTTCACAAACTAAACTAAATTTAAGTTCAGTGCATCTTTTTCTTTCTATTTCATTATGAAAAGTATAGAAGATAAATATTAGTTTAGTCCTGTGCCGTCATTGCGTTATTTACGTTGTTGAACAGACAAATTTTTCGAACATATGAAGCAATATCCTTCAAATCATTCAGATTGTGATTAAAAGTGTGTTTGAATTGGTAGGATGAGGAGGGGCTCGTGGTTAAATAATAACAGCCGCACAGCTCGATCGATTAGGTTAAGCTACGCTTGCCGCGGTTGGTCCGTGGATGGGTGACCATCTTTACATACCGAGACCCCCATACCTCTGAAAGCACGTTAAGCAGTATCGGCTGTCATTCTTGGACCTTTGACAGTCGTTACGGGTCGTCAGAAGCCCGAAAGTCTGACGACCAATCTTACCAAGGGCATAGGCAGTCGCTCCACGTAAAACACTGGTATTCAGCTGCATCCCGTAAGACTGGAAGCCGATCTCAACAAACTCAAACTCAAAGCATTTATTTCAAATAAACCAATTATACGCACTTTTAAATTGTCAAGGGGTCGGTCAGTCAGAAAGATGAAGCTAGTTGCCCATTCCAAAGCGTAGTAGGTACCTGTGGAGAAGAACGGGCAAGAAACTCCACGGACACTCTTTTAAATCATAATATTGTTATAAAAAACATATTTAGGAAAAGGCGGGCAGATCACTGGTCGCAATGTGAATTTATTTCTGTCTCAAATACACCTTAAATAAAAAAAACTGTTTTGACAAAAAAAAAAACAACTGATTTCCAAAAAAGACATTAGAAAGTGAAAAATAACTTTAAGTTCGGAAGACGGGTTCGCATTTTCGTTGCCACCGACTTCCAAAGTTAAAGTTATTTTTCACTTAGTAAGTAGTGTCTTTTTTTTTGGAAATCGGTTGTATTTTTTTTGTCAAATATTTTATTTATTCACTTTCAAGTTGTACAGTCAACAGCAAAAGTAGATGATGAAAATCAGAAATTCAATACTAATTAATGAACGGAGTTCGCGTCAGAACTGTGTGGCGTCGAAGTAGTAAATGTTTGGTATAATTTACAATCACATAACGACACTTCGACTCCACACAGTTCTGACGCGAACTCCGTTCATTGGTATTGAATTTCTGATTTTCATCATCTACTTTTGCTGTTGACTGTACTTACCCCACACAAATTCGTATAATACTACATGCTATGTAAATATCAGTGACAGGAGTCATTATAAGATCATCAATATACACACATCAAAAGTGTCTAGGGATCAAGCATTTTTATGCGGATTTCTTGAGATTGAGATGTGGCTTTGTAATAAATTTATGATTTTATAAATTTATATGGATCCTTTTTGGTGCATTTCATAATTTGAATCAGGAACTGTGAATCAAATTCGAGTAAAAGATGAAAATCAGCTGTCAATATTTTCCCTATAAAAACATACAACGCATTGAAGACATTATTAGTGCTACTGTTTCCCTACTACTGATTAAAACCAACGTTATTATGGAGCGGCGACGTCATTTAAGCAGGGAAGAAATGCTCAGAGCCGTGGGAATGATAGAAGCTGGTTCCCGGCAACGTACTGTGGCTTTAGCTCTGAATACAAGTCAGAGTGTTATCAGTCGACTTTGGACACGTTACCGAAGCACTGGTACCGTGGCTGAGCGCCATGTAGGACGGTATCGCTGCACCACACGGAGACAAGACCGATACATTCAAATCTTAACTCGAAGAGCTCCAACAATAACCGCCATGATGTTAGCCGTGAGGCTTCATCACTCTTCAGGGAACTTAATTAGCGACCAAACAGTCAGAAACCGCTTGCATGAAGTGAACCTTCATTCCCGAAGACCGCTACGGGTACCACCTATAGCAATGCACAATCGTAGGATTCGATATCAATGGGCTCTTGAACACAGAAATTGGGCAGAAGAACAATGGCGTTTCGTGTGCTTTTCTGATGAGTCTCGTTTTGGTATGAGACCGGATACAAGACGTATACGACACTGGAGAACCCCTGGACGGCAACAGCGATTAAAATCCTGCCAGGAAGTCCATCCTTATAGTGGTGGAACCATCATGGTATGGGCGGGTATTTGGATCGGCGGAAGAACTGAGTTGATTTGGATCAGAGGCAACCTCAACGCTCAAATTTATGCTGAGACGATTGTATCAGACGTCATCGTTCCTCTACAAGTGCAAATCGGTCCCTTATTTCAGTTAATGCATGATAATGCACGACCGCACACCGCAAGAGTTGTAAGACAGACTCTCGCCGCAGCTAACATCAATGTCCTGCCCTGGCCTGCTCAGTCGCCAGACTTGAACCCGATTGAGCATGCATGGGATATGCTACAGAGAAGAGCTCTGCCGAATATGGAGGGTATCCAGTCGCAAGAAGACCTTTTTTTGTTGTTGCAACGAACATGGGCGGCCATTCCACAGCGTGATTTGGATGAACTCATTTTGAGTATGCCAAACCGATGTTCTTGTGTTGTTAGTGTTCGCGGTAGAAACATGGATTATTAATTGTTTAAGTTACCCAATAAAATTTTAGAGAAAACTGTTATTTCAGTCTTTTTTTCGAACTTTTGTGTTAGTGGTTCAAATGTCAAAAATCCCTTTATTAGGAAAATGGCAAATTTCTTTATTAATGCAAAGGTGACTTGGTTTATCGTTACTGTGACAAACGAAAACACTTTATTTGATGAATCCTTAAAGAAAATTTTAATTAATATCAATCAGGAGAAAAGTTATTGCAAAAATATATGTTGATCCCTAGACACTTTTGATGTGTGTATTAAACAAAATGGCAAAAATACATATTATTTAAGCTAACTCAAAAACTACCCAAGCAAAGTTAATAAAATGTATATGGGACCATCCTTGAGGCATACCCTATCTATTAATTTTTTTTAAAATCGATTTACAATTTCCGGAGATACCGCGCAACAAACATACAAAAAATATTAAAACATACAGTCGAATTGAGAACCTCTATTTGAAGTCGGTTAATAAAAATACAATATCACCTACAATTTTGATTAGGCATCAACACATACCCTACTTAAACAAACGGTATCAGTGCCCAACCCTCCAATGCTCACGCAATTAAATCAAAAATACACACGCCTAGCGATCGTTTATTAAAATTGACAGCCGCGCCACACCTGTGCGGCATGCGGCAGCTGAAGGGTTAAACTACAAATTGATTCGTTGGTACACACGTCATTATTAAAACATTATAGGGTTAAATGTTGGCTTTGTACTGTCGAGCTTTTTAGGGGTGATTATAGGTTGTATTGTATCGGAAATTCGGAATGGAATGGAAAATTTCTGAAAATCTCGTACTTTTTTATTGAAATGATGTGATGCCATTTTTGTGTGTAATCTGCCTAGCCTTTCCCAACTATACTGGGGTCAGCTTCCAGTCTAACCGGGTGCAGCTGAATACCAGTATTTTACATGGAGCGACTGCCTATCTGACCTCCACAACCCAGTTACTGGGTAATACGATAACCCTTGTCAAAACTAGTTGTCAGACTTTCGGGCTTCTGACTACCCGTAACGACTGTCAAAGATCCACGAATTACAGCCGGGACGAGGAACGGAGGGGTAACGAGACCCCTCATGTAAAGATGGTCACCCATCCATAGACTAACCGCGGCAAGCGTAGCTTAACCTGATCGATCGACCTGTGCGGCTGTTGCGGGCCCCTTTTGTGTGTAATATAGGGAAATAAAATGGGCCATGTATTTTTACTGTTTGGATCAGCTAAGGGACTAAAAGAGTAGGCAGAAATGTAGGTATAACTCACACTTCGCTAGTTGTGCTTAGGTTTTTTGGCATACCTAATTGGGAAATATATCAGTAAAATTGAAATTGAAAACATGCGAAAAATCAAAATGGGAGATTGTACTCATCATTATGAACAACTTTTATGCTTTAACTTTTTACTTCTATGGGACCAAACCTGAAATCACGAAAAAAACAGCTGTTTCCTACATTTATGTTCGCATAACACGTCAAAATGTAGGGAACAGCTGATTTTTTTTTCGCGATTGCAGTTTTGGTCCCTTAATAAAAATAGTTCATAATGATGAGTACCATCTTCCATTTCGGTTTGTCGCATGTTTTCAATTTCACCCTGTATATTATGGCCCAGTGGTTACCAGGCTATAATCTAGAGGCCGGGCTATCATCATCTGCCTAGCTTTTTCCCAACTGTATTGTCGTTGACTTCCAATCGAACCGGCTGCAGCTGGATACCAGTATTTTTTCATGGAGCGGCTGCCTCTCTGACCTCCACAACCCAGTTACTGGGTAAGACGATATCCTTTGGCAAGACCCGCGGTGGTCAGATTTTCGGGTTTGTGACTACCCGTTACGACTGCAAAAGATCTACGAATGACAGCCGGGACCAATTGCTTAACATGCTTTCCGAGGCACGGATGGGTCTCGGAGAAATTATTTTCAACTATAACGATAAAAAATTAGGTTCAAATTTGAATGGGACAGTTTCGGGCAGCTTGATGTGCTGGCGTCTTCTGTACCTACTTAAAATCAAAATAAAAAGTCATTTATTCAAACTAGGCTGAGAATCAGCACTTTTCAAACGTCAAAATTACAAAAGACAGTCCCCCCAAAACGCCCGCCCTTCACCACTTCCTAGTGCTTTCGCTGGGGAGAAGAAGTGGTGCAACAAACTCCCCAGCAGCACAGCTGTCTGTTCCGTTAGAAAAACTTGCTAATATATACGGTGACTGATAATTAGTGACCGATACTTAAACACGTGCTTGTACTCATGATAACAAACAACTTTTACTATGGGACCAAACCTGAAATTGTGAAAAAAAAATCTGCTGTTCAGTCATTTATGTTCGCCTAGTTGGTCAAAATGTAGGTACTGAACAGCAGATTTTTTTTTCGCGAATTCAGGTTTGGTCCCATAGTAAAAGTTGTTTGTTATCATGAGTACAATCACGTGTTTAGGTATCGGTCACTAATTACCAGTCACCCTATATAATAGTGGATTTATAAAGATACAATTATACAAATTCTATCCCGATTACAAGCACCCCCATTGGGCAAGCGATCAACCAAAACCATAAGTTTAGCAGAGAGCCCGATACAAAGTTCCGCCGTTATTGTATTACAAAATATTATACCACTTATAGCGAAAAACAGTAACAAAGTTTACTCTATAAATAATGGACGAGAAATTGGTGAGGGTTCAGAGAAGAGGTACTATTGTAACTCCAAAGGTGTTAAGACTCTAGTGGGTTTGTCTTTGAGCGAAAAGTGAGTGAGTCACAAAATTTTGGACATTAATAATTTATTTTTTTTAACTTCTCGCCCACTAAAAATGTACAACAAAGGCAGACTTAACGCCTTGGGCATTCTCTACCAGTTAACCAAAGGTGGTGAAGAGATTAGATGGCAGGTTATTTAGTTGAGAGGAACAATGATAAAAAAACTATTATAACTAGAATATGCACAATGAGGTTATAAATACACATACATAATATAATATATTTATTTATTTATATATGTTACCAGCCAAACCCGATTTTAGGATGAACTAGTTTCGCCTAGGCCAAACCAGTATTCTCATTCGCTCGCTCTTGCATCCTTCGTCGCCTATCGAACGACCGCAACCATGCAAGCCGTGTAGGTTACGTTTGCCGATTTGCGGTCTCCACTTAACCCTTTGACCGCCACGGTCGTGTATAGACGACAAATGAAAACGTGCCCAACACGCCAATGCCGACAAGAAAACACCATGTTTTAAGTATAAACACAGAAAACTGAATTTAGTTTATTTATGTCGTACTTAAAACATGGTGTTTTCTTGTCGGCACTAGCCGACGGTGGCGTGTTAGGCACGTTTTCATTTGTCGGCTATACACACCCGTGTCGGTCAAAGGGTTAAAAAACACCACAAACACATAGTTGACTAAAAAGTGAAAAATTGTTTTTAATTCGAAAGTTTTTGGTCTTTGGTTTGATTTTTTGTGCACTGAACCGACTTCTTGTACAACTGAAATGATTTTTCGTGATGTACTATTTGGTAACTCTGTTTCGAGTTTGTTACCGTAGTAGTGGTAGTATAGTTAACTGTAGTTTCAACGTTTCCCCGTCGATTAAGATACGTTTACCACTCGATAATGATGTAAGTTTACGTACTGTATCACGGGCCTACAGTATACGGTTAGAATAAAAAAGGCTGAGCAGAAAAAAAGTATCGCTTTTTTTATTGATAATGTCACTATTTTTTCTGAGATATAATAATAATACCAGCCTGTTATTATACCACTGCAGGGCCTCTTCGCATACAGAAAGGGCACGAGTATTCCACGCTTACTTAAGACGAGTTGGTGATTTATTTGATTAAATGCACAATGTACACAACCATAGTTACACGCTAGGCTAGTGAGTACAAAGTATAGTCAGCACCCTAATTGCGTAACACACTATCAATCAGAATCTGAATCATTTTGAAGCAAATTGCTAATCCATTGCTTCATAAGTTCGAACAATTTGTTTGCTCAACACGTAAATAACGCAATTAATGTTGTTTAACTGTCAAAATGAAACCGATTCCCATTGATAATGTGTTACGCAATTGCCTCGCTGGGCGCAGCAACATAACTTAAAACTAATAATATTGTAGTGAGTATCCAATGACTAATATCACGTAGATTAAATTCACAATTAAAATATTATATAGATTTATAGGTACATAAAAAGATTATATAATATTATAATTAACACATAGATATTTGAACTCTATTTTAACATTTTATCTTTAATTGATTCTTGGATACTGTAGTAACATTTTTTAAGAGCAATGACTTTAAACTAACTTTTAACTAACTATAAGTCCAGGTTTCCTTAAGATTTTTGCCGATGCCGGTGATTTCACCGATGTCAGTAATAACCAAGATAAACTCAGAAAATATTTAATCATGAATTGAAAGAGTCACATTGGTACTTATCCAGATGTGAACCCACGACAGAATATACAAATAAGAAGAGAAACAGATTTTTTGTCACAGAATCATGCATGAAATGTTTCTGTGACAAATAAATCTATTTTTCTTTTTCACTGGCGAATTAATTTTTTTTCCCAATTTTTTTGCTAACTGTATAAATACTATTGAAGCGTGTAAGTACAGTCAGCATATACCGCAGATGATAAACGATTGTTTCAAACTATTGTCGTTAGCGGATACTTTTATCTTTTCTTACTCAAGTTGGACCCTGCCGTACAGCGAAAACTCTGCATTCTTATTTCAAGTTATTGGGTGGTAAACGCGGGGAAATATTTAACTGATTTTCTTGAAACTTGTTGACCATCTAATAGGCTTCTCAACTGAAAAAATCTAATTAGTCCATCAGTTAGATTATCAAAAAATATTTGACCCGTACTTTTTCTTTTGTTACGTAAACCAAAATTGACGAAGATACGACGCTTTTAAAATTCTCAATACGTCACACCTCGGTATAATTTTTAGTGCGTTCTGACGTCACGAGACGTCCTGAGTTTTGATGCGTTTTATCTTTGTCAATATTCATTGATTTACAAAAACAAAAAATACGTGTCCATTATTTTCCAATACTCTAACTGACGGACTAAATAGATTTTCAATTTATTGATGATGGAAACTAGCCTATTATGGACGTTTTTTTACATTAATGAACCTCTAAAAATCTTTTTGCGCTTCTAATGATGCACATTTTTTTCAAGAACCTCCTCTAGCCTCTTAACTTCCTGGCATTTTCTCGCAGTAACTAAACTAGGGTTAGGTTGGGACTGTGACAAACAGCCACATCCATCGATACCTAGTGGGGCTTAACAAATAACTCCTTTGTGAACCTCTATTAGCCTTTTATTGTGTCCCACGGCTGGGAAAAGGCCTCCGCTTTTTCCTTTCAAACCTCTCTATTTCTTGCTCATATTGTCCCAGCAAACAATCAAATAGTCATACAACCTTCGCCGTGGTCTACTTCGACGGCGATGTCCTCCCTCAGGCATTCAGTGAGTGACGATCTTTACCCATCTATACTTATAATAAATCGTAGAGAGGTCAATTCTGTACATGAAATATATTTCCAAAATAACTATCAGCGGGTGATTAGTGATCGTTACTGACGCCAAAAATGCAATCAGTAAAATTTTTGTCTGTCTGTCTGTCTATCTGTATGTTCGTTATAGAAACAAAAACCACTCGACGGATTTCAACGAAACTTGCTACAATTGTTCTTCATACTCCTGGGCAGGTTATAGTATACTTTTCATCACGCTACGATCAATAGGAGCAGAGCAGTGAAGGGAAATGTTGGGAAAACAGGATTTCTTTTTAGGTGAAGTGAAGTAATAGGTTAGTAGTAGTTAGTTAGTAGTAGGTAAGTTTTGGTTAATTTATGTTCAGTTTTTTTTTAATATTAAGTAGGTAAAAGCGTAGGTACTTTTATTAATTATAGGTATAGGTATTATTAATTATAGTAGTTATCGGTATTTAGTTCTAAGTGAAGTAGGTTTTATTATATATTATTTTATATATTAGACGTAGTTATATATTTTTAGTTATTCAAGCCCCAAGCGGACGCCGGCGTCCGACCGCTATTGTCTTGAAAAACGCGTTGAATGAGAAATACGCGTTCTCAAGAATCGGCAGAAGAAAGAGCACATCGGTTAAACTCTATGAGAGTTAGTGCCTCGATTTCCGGAAGTCATTATTCCACGCGGACGAAGTCGCTGGCAAAAGCTAGTCTATCATATATTTGGGAACCTAAAAATTCTGTAATCCAATCGGAATAAATACACACTACCATAAGATTATGTTTGATTTACAAATTATTTTGGTATTACATTTGTTTGAACTAGGTAATACTACGCATGTTTCGCCGGTCCCATAAAGAACTAAAATATTGCGTCGAAATATTCCTCCACATCGCTGTCGACTGGTAATGTACCCAAGAGATGCCACGTTGTATGGCAATGCTTAGCCTCTGGTCAAGGTAAAAGCCAGCCCTTGGGTGACGGGAAGTGTCAACCAGTCGTTTAGAGATTTCATTGAACAAGCAATGAACACTCGGACCCCACCCCACCCCAAATGACTCGAAAATATAATTTCCGATAAGGTTAATATACTTTAGCATACTTTTTACAATTTTTGACATTACGTCTTCTTTTAAACCGCACCGAATGCCCTATGACATCGTTTCTTAGCACATCATTCACAACCACACCACACATGCTTCGCAAGGAACGAATTTCCACAGCATATAATCTACTTTCTTGTTTCTTTTGATACACCTGACCCCACATTCACTTGCATTCATAAGCATAGGCACCATCACACCATTGTGAACAGCCAGTCGAGCGTTTTTGGACGTCAACTGGTTGGTCAAAATTACTTGTGTAGCACCATTCACTTTATTTCCCGCATATACTCACCTTTTTACCCTTCTATGATCATAAAAATTAGCCTTTATCTATACTAATACTAGCTGACCCCGCAAACGTCGTTTTGCAAAAAAAAAAAATAGAGAGTAGCCGATTCTCAGATCTACTGAATATGCATACAAAATTTTATACAAATCGGTCCAACCGTTTCGAAGGACACGAGAATTTTATATATTAAAAGAAAAATTATGAAGAGGTAAAATTTGTACGTAATTTTGTATGTAATGGGTAATCTCTGAAATATACAGTCGGATTTGAAAAATTGTTTTCGCATTCGATAGCCCAATTTTTGAAGAAGGCTACATCGGACTTTACACTTTCTATTTGTTTTTTTTTTGTTTTATCTTTATCTGATGTATGTACCTAGCTGTTTTATTGTGTGTCTTTTAGTGTGTGCTTAATAAATGTATTTTCTTTCTTTTTCTAAATAGGCTATTTAAAGCTATTGCCTTTAGGAGCAGAGCAAAAAAAAGGCAGAAAGTACGCTAAACGAAATACTAGATTTCGTTTAGCGTACTTTCTGACTTTCGTGTATTCCTTCATCCACGTAGCCCCTATGGCGTAAATAAGTTTTTTTCCAGCTATAGATCAATGAAAATTTAGTTTTTTTTTTACTTTTTTTTACTACTACTGAAGGTTTCTTGCGTTTGGATCTAGTGATCGGCAAAGGTGCTATCTAAATAGATTACAATAAGAACTTCAAGTAGATAATAAACTTATTAAAACATTGTTCTACCACCACAATGCTAACGGGCGGAATTCTGACAACAGAAAAATGAAATAATTTATACAAAAAAAAAACAAAACAAAATAGGTAATATTATTATCAACACCATTCGCTATCCCCATTACCGATTAATGACATCGGCGAATAAATCGCATGCAAAATAAATCCTCCTTTAAAAAAGAAATGCTGAACGCCACTGATGAGCGTAATATTTTTCCCAACTGATATTAAGTCATGTTTAAGAAGGTTCGTCATTATACTTAATAGTAATAGATATTTTATTTTGTCGCGTTTCGCTTAGGGGTGTTTACACAATATTCTTGGGGTGCTATCACGAGAAGTGCTCGAGAAAAAGTCGTTTTTTTAGGAACGTAGGCCTGATAAAAGACGATTATTTATCGAGTACTTCTCGTGATATTTTTGTGTATTTTTTAAATATCACTGACAGAATTAAATTTTTATCTAGTGGTGTAATCAATAAGCACCTATTTTTTATTTGCACACCTACTTAATGTCAAAAAATTGGTCATTTAGTTTGTTTCTGGGGATTCAATACAACGATGATGCAACACACGACACGACACGCGATGTCATGAACCTACCTATTTTTTTTTTTTGATATCATAATAACTATTATTGTATGGTTAAAAGTCTAGACAAAGTTGATCACGCGCACCTCACAGAGATGTCAGCACTAACCGATAGGGTCCGCTAGGGTCGATCTCTGCCAGGGTCGTGGGTTAATCGTAAGAGTTATCGTGGCCTCTGGAACAGACAACTGAAGGAACACGGGTGGGCTTTAAGTCAGTAAAAGTCTGACATCCCGCTTCGCGCAAAGCGAGAGAAGTTATTCGTTAAATTATCACGCAAAAAAAACTATCTTTGTATCTATCTATGATGCTCCATAAATAATATGATTATTGAATTAATAGTACTTACCACGAGAGAAAATAAAATTAAATAAAAACCCAACCTTACGTTACCTTCTTCAATTAAAATATCGTCAATCAATCTATCGTCAATCAGTCTAGGCCTCTCCCAGGCTGCGCCACAACATCCTGTTCTCCGCCTTCCGCATCCAGTCTGTTCCAGCAACCTTCAAAACCATCAACATATCGTATAACCATCACATCACAATAATAGGTACTCTTAAATCATGATCGCTATTAATATCGAGCACCTTCAGAATCCACCCCCTGATACATTTGCCGTTCGTTAATAGGTTTTTCCTTCATAAAGGGAATGCTAACCTATTTATTATACAGCTGATATTAAAAACGAGGGGCTCAGTGTTGTCATAGCATTACAAGATTAAGAAAAAAATGTCCGCATGTTTGTGTGCTTGCATCTAGAAAACGGATGTGTTTTATTTGATGGGCAACGCTGATTGTTGCTAGAAAGTTATACTTTGCATACCTTGCTACGATCCTTATACTCTTCTTGCTTCGTTTAAGTTCATGTAGTTAATGGCTCCCTTTTTACAATATGGGATAAAATGACATCCTGAAGTGAATTACTTACTTTAAGTTTTTATGATTTACATAAAATCCCTGATAATTATGCACCAATGCGATGTTTCTTTGTTGTGTTTTTCTGAGAGACCTTTCAAGACTTTAAAAAATATACTTTTACAGGAAAAATCAGGGTATTTTCCTAGTGTAGGTACTCATCAGAGTGTTCGACGATGTCTTTGTGTTATTATGGAAGTGTCACGGATTGTTTAGCGATCTTAATGGGGGGTTAAAAGTGCGTTTTTATTAAAATTTTGAACGGCTCACTTTGGCACTTATTTTTTAACTTAATATTGGCGGTATAGAATTTTATAAAAGATTGGAGGAAAATGTAAGTAGGTGCGAAATGTTTAAAGAAGCTATATTACAAACACTGCAGATTTTTCGTGGCTAAAATCCACAAGTTTAAATGACAACTACAATAATTTAATTGTCCAGCCATATATGGCTCTACATTTAAATATTATTCACAGCAATCTAAAAGATAACCGTTCAATTTGGCAAAACATTATTTTGTGTTTTATGTTTTAAAACTATGTGTTAGTTTACCAGATAAAAAAAATATGGTAAAGAGAGCAAAATAACGATATCCGACAGAAACATAATTTTAAAATTTCCTTCTATTATATTTATTTTATCAACCGAATTATTTTATTAGTCATTTGATTTAGTACCTAGTGTAAATAATAATTGTATAAAAGCATTTTAATACTAATAATAAAACTAAGACATTAAAAAAAAATTACACACTCAACATCTAACCCTAAAACGCGAACACGTTTAAAATTCCCGATACGTGCCACATCGGATTCTTAAGACCGTCACATTCGCACCATATTTATCACTGGATCAAAGTCGGATCTGGGTAATGCTCGCGACCAATATTTCATTCGTTCGCGCCTCAATAAGCGAAGCAGGGTTGTATATCATAGACTGTGGGTTCGGGAGCAGTATGGGAAGAATGTGGTAGTTTTATTTATGGTTTTTGGTGGTGCTAGTGGAAGGGTGGGTTCATTTTGCAACTTGTATGGTAGGTATTGGGTCCTGTCCTTTAACTATGAACTCAGCCGATCCACAGGTTGGTACCAGCCCCGGATCTAAGGAGGCACTTGCCCCGGGCGGCAGTTTCATAGGGGCGCCAAATCAAGTGAAGCCTCTTTTCCTTCAATCTCATAGGTTTTATCAAGTAATCTAATCTTAATATAATATTTTTGAAAAACAAACTTTTATATTTCCATACGCCCAATTAGTTTTTGAACACATACTAAGTGAGTTATGAACGCATCTTAACAGATCAAGTAATTTTTTTTTTGAACGCGTGCGTATTGTGCGTGATCTTTTTGCCAGGGGAATGCCCGTCGCATATCTAGTGACAAACACTGTTTGTTTCTGATCCTAGCCATTGAAAACAAAACTGCCTATGCGACGGATTTTGAGGAGCTCATAGATTCTTTCGCAGAAAAGAAAGCACGCCGTGTAAAGTTGTCGTATATTTTTTCTGTGTTTCTGTTTTATGTCACAAATAAAATTTATTAGCTAATGGATACTCAGTTTTAACAGTTTTTCTCAAACACTGGGAGGGGGGCGCCACTATCAACTTTTTGCCCCGGTTCGAAAAAATCGTAGGTTGGCTGGTTGTTACCATGAATTCAGTAGATACATGATTCTGAATACCCCTTCATTGAAAATTTTCGTCCGTTAAAAAAAGCAATTCTCTACATTCTGACTGCGTAGGGTATTGCCCTTTTCTATGGAAGAGCCAATTTTTTTTTTTAATAATATCCGTACTGTTTCCGCGCTAGGGGGTGCTGACATCATGGTTTCAATTTGCGAGTCGATGACTCTGCCACGCTATGTTCTGTAGAATTCTCACTGTGAATACCTACTTAATAAAGGTGAAGTGAGCTGTCAATAGCGTCAATCCTTAGTATCAGGTGGAATGACAGCATAGTCAGAATAGATCGGCAGCAAAAACTAAAAAATCAGGATTTACTGCCTAGGATGGGCTGAGTCGCAACTCATGGAAATATATAGGGTGACCCGTAATTAGTGACCGATACCTAAACACGTGAACCAAACCTGAATTCGTAAAAAAAAAAAACTGCTCTTCAGTACCTACATTTTGACCAGTTAGGCGAACATAAATGACTGAACAGCAGATTTTTTTTTCACAATTTCGGGTTTGGTCCCATAGTAAAAGTTGTTTGTTATCATGAGTACAAGCACGAGTTTTTATCAGTCACCGTATAAATGTCGCAGGTTTTTCATAAAAGTAGGTTTTTGATCAAAATCCTAGGTTTTTGATGAAAAACCGGAAGATGACATATTTTAAACTCAATTTCATCATAAACCAGTAACAATCCAGATTTTTGATCAAAAAAGTTTGGGTTTATGATAAAGTTCTTGTCAAAATCACGGGTTTGCTTTTCATTTCATAATTGGATTGAAGAAGGAGAATATTGATTGGATCATGGATGTAAAATTTTGATAAATAAATAATTTTTTTCTTTCCGCTAAGTTGCAAATGATGATGGATTGTTTTATTTATTTCATTTAAATTGATTTATTTGTCATAAAACAAAGCAAACCCGTGATTTTGACAAGAACTTTATCATAAACGCAAACTAGTTCAGGTTTTTGATCAAAAATCTGGATTGTTACAGGTTTATGATGAAATTGAGTTTAAAATGTGTCATGTTCCGGTTTTTCATCAAAAACCTAGGTTTTTGATCAAAAACCTAATTTTATGAAAAACCTGCGACATATATATGTCACGGCTAATGGCCGAAGTGCGGCTACACCTAGTTTTAGCCAGCCGAATTGTGGCTACACCTAGTTTTAGCCGGGTACAACTAGGTGCAGCCGGCCACATGCGGTTCGTGTGTACTTCGGGTGACATCGATTGCATGGTTGCGGTCAGTCGATAGGCGACGTAGGATGCAAGAGCGATCGAAGGGCACCCCGAGGTTAGTTTTGGTAAGGTTACTTTAATTAAACCCTTTACACAGAAATAGCTCCATCGACGTAGGATGCACCTAGTTGTACCCGGCTAAAACTAGATGTAGCCGCACTTCGGCAATTAGCCGTAACATATATATATAACTATTTTGACGCAATAATGATTATACAACAAACTAAAACCTCAAACTGCTATTATAAGTAAATCTCCCTTTTTTATTTTCATGCATTTAGTATAACAAGAAGGTAACAATAAAAGTTGCCGCATCCAATAAAAATAAAACAGTTTGAACTCCCCTTCACAATCGGAATACATTTTTAAAAAGGAGTTTAAACTTCGACATTAGGAACAGAATACAGGAGTTGGTCTAAATAAAAGTCAGAAGCGACTAATGCGTTCATAGCGAGTTTAGGTAATTCTGCGGGGCAATTGCGCAACACATTATCAATGGGAATCCGTTTCATTTTGACAGTTCAACAACATTCATTGCGTTATTTACGTGTTGCGCAAACAAATTTTTCTAACTTATGAAGCAATGGATTAGCAATTTGCTTCCAAATGATTCAGATTCTGATTGATAATGTGTTACGCAATTATGGTGCCGGTAATTCAGGCATTCTGAGTAATATGGAGAAGCCTGAAAGTATCGCTGGTGACTGGTAAGTGGTCTGGAAATACATAGGTTGTCATGGTATATTATGTGGAGGAATCAGGGACGTGACTAGAGATAATTTTTGAGAATGTATGCCGTGAATACAGGAGCAGACGAAGATTGAAAGAAAATATGAGTGTATTGTGTGAAAGATGATGAGGTAACAGAAGGAGTAACGTAGATATTACTTCCTTTATAATGCTATACTCATCTTATTATAAGAATAATAAAATCGTTCATTTATAAAAGAGAAAGATTTACAATAAATACCTTAACAATTTAAAATAGAGCACAGTTGCTAACTTGCCTGAACTAGGTTGTATCTGTGCTTCAGGCTAGAAAGTGCATAAATATTTAATGTAATAAATTAAAAATGGGTATAAAGTGAAAACTAAATTAAAACTTAGGTAAATAAAAGTAAATTACCATGTTAGCAGTCTATTTATTTATTTATTTATTTATTAAGGTACACCAACAGCTTCTATGTATAATTTATCTTAAGTACTATAAGATCACAATAGTCTCGGTCTTACACAGTCACCAATTACAGGTTTACCAGCAATCTAAGAATTAAGTGATCACACATAATACTAACAAAACTAAAGGCTAGAACTAAGAATTATGCCAAAATACTTCTTAAAGCTAAGATTAATAACAAAAAGTAGACTAAAAAGACGAACAACATTGCAATTTTGCCCACTTACTTAAGACTAGGGCTAAGTAATATAAATGGAAATGAGATCATAATGTAGAGCATACCTTCTAAAAACAAATTAAAAGGCGAAGGATTCTTAAAGTATACTAACATAACAAATTATCAGATCAGAAATAAGTATTCTGGATTCCAGGCTAGTTATATTGCGCATAAATTCGTAAGATTTAACTATGAATTAGTTATATGGGTACAACAAGTAAATAAATTAATTATTACCAAAAAATCGCTCTTAACTTGCACTCCATCTAGAATTAAGACAGCAATAAAACAATGTCAAGCATGCGAGTGTTAAATTTGTCACGATCTATTTGAGCCGCGCCGATCGATGAGTCCGAACTGTCGTATGCGGCTTTCGGGAGAAATGATCGCGATTACTATTGAGTAGGAACTTTTTAAAACAAGTGACGGGTCCCATAAATGTGATTTTGGGATACCTACTTTAAAAAAGTCCACTTGACTTGAGTGGATATAAAATGACGTGAGCATTCAAGGGTTAACTGAGTGTGAGTTCTTTCAGTAAATTTTATACCTACCTAATATGCTCACTCATTTGCTGCTCATCAAGTAATTGTATAATTTCAGACCAGTAATGCTATTCTGTAAAAATCTCACCGTCAGAACTTAGGTGAAGTGAGTTGTCATCCATATTGCTAGGGATTAACACTATTGACTGCTCACTTCAAGCTCACTTCACCTATGATTTCACGGTGAGGTTTTTACAGAATCGACCGGCAGCACCCTAATGGCGTATCAATCTCAATAATGGATTAGCAATATCGATAATAGATATTGCTAATCCATTGCTTCATATGTTTAGAAACTATGTCTGCTTAACAACGTAAATAACGCAATGAATGTTGTTGAACTGTCAAAATTGTGTGAAAGCCATTGCTATTGATAGTGTGTTACGTAATTACTCCGCGGTTTTGGAAATTGGGAGATATTTGGAATGTTTTCGACATTTGCTATTGGACGTAGTATAATGCTAATGCGCTTGGCAAAAAAGGTTTGTCCCATTTATCCCCTACTGCCTGTCATTTTAGCTTGTGGTATACCATTGAAATACAAATAACGAACACATTAATTACCCCGGTTAGTCAATTAATTAATTATAATAACTACTAATCACTCAAACAGTCGAAGCCTTTGATACAACCGCAAAATAACGGATTCAGAACCACTGAAATACATATCACAATCAACAATATTAAGCCTGATTAATTACACATTACGCGATTGTTAGACGCGCGATATGTCAATTTAAACGCACAAATCCGATTCGCATCCATCACCGATCGCGGCATTAACATTAGCACATTAATTAACAATTAGGTGGACGCGCGTCAGCGCGTCATCTCGTCCGCGACACGCGCGGCTTTTGACGGGTTAAGAGGGGAGGTTACAGCGCTAGCGGAATAAGGCTTTATATCTGGATTTTGTTATATTTGTTACAATACGTGTTTTGGCTAACTATAGCCTAAGGAAAGAAAAGAAAGAAAAAAAATGTTTATTTGTGGTAAAAATTACGCAGAAAATTAACACAAAAAGATCAAGTTGGGGGTTTACAGGTGGAACAGGTCATGTTGAAAGGATAAATAAAAGCGCCTAACAAAAAGGTATATTACTGGTGATTTTTAAGAGTCTCGAAATTTTTACAGGGTGTTCTACCCATGAATATGAATAACTTTCACTATGGGACATATTTTGAGATCACGAAAAAAAAAAAATGGCTGTTTCATACATTTTGTTCAAGTAGGTAGGTAGAAGGTAACTTTACCAAAGAAAATCTAATTTGTTTTGGTAATTAAAAAAAAAACATTGAAATCCTGCGAAAATTGGCACCACTTAAGATATTTTTAACTACCATGACCACATATTTTCAAATATTTCAGTTTGTTTTTTTATATCAGCAACCTAAGTAGCACTGCTATCCACCAAAACCCTTAAAAATCCCAGAATGCCTGTAGTTTTTACAAAAAAATCAATCAAAATATTTTTTTACCTTAAAATTTTTAAAGTAATTTTTTATTTTTAAGAGTTTTTTTTTACTTTCAGTCCACTTTGTAATAACCAAAAAAATTGAGATATTTTTTTAAATTATTGTTTCTTGAGTAGCCATGATCAGGTCCACCCGCTGGTGCCCGCTTATCGTTGAATTTTGGAACACGTTGTATAAGTAAGTCGTGAGGAAAGTTTTTGAGTTGGAATGTGGATGGTTTTAAGAGTAGGGGAAGATCAAAGAAATGATGAGTGGTTTATTGGAAGATGATAGCGAGAAATAAGATAACTATGGATATAACGGTAAACGTAAAGAAGTATGGCACGAGAAGACCAGCTTAGCCAACCCCAAATAAATTGGGATAAATGCAGGAGAAGGATGATGGGTCAAATTGAAATCGATATCTAATCACGACAAAAAAAAAATTGATTATTACCAGTATTTTACATGGAGCGACTGCCTATCTGACCTCCACAACCCAGTTACTGGGTAATATGATACCCCTTGGTAAGACTGGTTGTCAGACTTTCGGGCTAACATACACCCACAATTTTACTAGCACCCCATATATAAAACTACCACAATCTTCTCATATTCCTCCCGAACCCACACTCTATGATATACAATCCTGCTTCGCTAATTGAGACACTATTGACAGTTCACGCTTATACCGTCTTATTTTTGCAGAATATATCGTCTGGTTTCCCGCTCTCCGCTGATAGGGTGACCACCTCTCCCTTTGACGTTTCGGACACGTAATGAAGTTTGTGGCGTGAGGTTGTCAACGCAACATGGCGCTGTCACTCGGACAGAACCGTGTTTAGAACATAAGGTCCGTTTGTTATGGAAAAATCTAACATATCATCAAATTCCATGTTTACCTAGAATTTGCCTTAATAGTGTTGCCTGGATTAATGGGATCTCGAGGATCCTAGGATTATACAGGTTTCTCATTTACCCATTTTCCCAAACAAAAAATGTAAAATGACGTGTCTTATTTCCAGGGGTTCCGCTAAGACAGGTGGAGGTGTACCGTTTTTCATACAAGGTGGCAGGCACATCGAAGCGCAAACTGAAACCACGAATTCAAAACATGATTCAGAACCCCTACGTTGAAAATTTTTGTCGGTTATTCAATAAAACATCTGGTGTTTCATAGAAAAGTGCAATACCAACGCGGTGAAAATGTATGGAACCGCATTATTTTATTTTCAATAACCGTCTAAGATTTTGTGTTATTAAGAAAATTATTTATTTTCTTTAAATTCTGAATAAATTACAAAATTTTAGTCCTGGGTTCGTTTCCCGTAAGCGTAGACATACCAGTTAATTGCAAGTAAAAACGGAAGATGGGCCAAAGAAGTAGCAGAATAGTATCTTAGAGAAGGAAAAGAGAAAGATGTTGAGAGGATGACTTGAAAACTACTGCGGGAGGATAAGAAATAAGAACTCACGATCGTGAGCCATGGAAAAGCCTGGAGGAGGCCTGTGCTAAAGAGAAAAGTAATCTGGAGATTTTTGATGTCTAAGCCTTTGATATAAATACATTGTGAAACAAGTTTGAGGATTGCTAACAAAAGTTATTTAAAATTGAAATTACAAGTAGATTATGATATTGTTTGCTTCATCCCGTCCGTCGTAAGTACATTTAAATTATTCTAACTCGATGTGACATTTTACGGCCTCGTTGGTACGGTCAGCAGCAAAAGTCGATTAACACTTCAGTGTTTTTAATCTCAGTTATTGGGCAAAACATTTGTTCAAAATTGCAGCTGAAGTACAATGAAATTTCGAACAAATATTTTGCTCAATAACTGAGATTAAAAAAACTGAAGTGTTAATCGACTTTTGCTGCTGACTGTACCAGGCCCAAACATGTCACATGTCAAATCCTTAGTTATTCATCCTTTATCCTGAATATAAACGTTTTTGAATCAATAAGATATTATATTTACGTCCTCGTCGGCATCAAGCCCAAATATTGCACATAGTACCTATTTCCCTAGTTATTCATCCTGTATCCTCAATATTCATAAACAGCTCTCCTCATTTCCATATTGAGTTCCGAAAAAAATATCAATTTTCGATATAAAACCCTCAATATCCACCCTCTTACGCACCATAAGTTATTATTAAATGTTGCATGTATTAAAATTTATATCGCTAGCAACCCCAAACTTATTGGTAACGCAATTTTATTGAGGAGTACAATGTATTGTAGGAGTAGGTACTGTATAGCCAGTGGATTGTAAATTTTGTGTCTGTTTTTTTTTTTGTTTCTATAAAACATGTTGTTTTTTGTGTTGGCATGGCGAACATTTTTTGCAGTTTAATTATTACATTCGTCGCAAGCACACTGTAGAAAAATATTTCGTTCAGTAATATTATAATTTCTTTTTAGGCCACGTTGTCTCTCTGCAGGGCTAAGGCCTCCATTTCTCCTTTCCAGTCTTCTCTGTCTTGAGCTAGTGTGGCGTAATCCTGTCTGTAGGCCCAAGCCCGACCCGCCATCTTCTGGGTGTGCCTCGATTTCGCTGGACATGTTTTGGGATCCACACGGTGGTAGATTTGGCCCATGACTCGTTCGACATGTATATTACGTTCACATATTTATTACATTTTTACTGGAGTTTAGTCAGTAAAGTACAGACGCCAGCACATCAAGCTACCCGAAACTGTAAAATTGTCCTAATCAACTTTGAACCTTATAATCTTGCGATAAAGTTGAAAATCTATTAAATTAATTTGACAGATTGTAGTAGCTTGATGTGCTAGCGTCTGTTGCTATATTTTTCTTGTTTCTATTTTCAGATATTTAGAAAGCGACACTTAAATTTTGAAATATTCGTTTTTTTTAATAGTTATAGATGTAAATGATACAATATTTTTTCCAAAATGGTAAGAATTACGACTGTTTTTTTTTGTATTTAAATAAGTATTTATTTGGGTACCTACCTACATAGACATATTTTTCCTAATTGAAAAGTTAACAGTTTTAAAATAATTATAATAAGTACCTACGCGTATATAAAAAGGAGGGGAAAAATCAAAGGAATTACGCCTGTAGGATCATTACTTACTAATAATAAATTCTACTTTGCGCTCCTAAAATATTATTGAACACTCTACTAATTATAATGATTGCGCATCTTTTGTTTAATCTTAAAATTCCAGAAAGCTGTGAACCATACCTACTTTAGACAATATAAAATCCTGACGTTACCTTGCCTGTACATCTTTGAAACCGCGACTTTTATAAAATCAAATCCTGAACTTTTCGAAACTATGCCAGATACATGTACTCGTAGCAGGAGGAAACACACACAAATTATATGGCGATTACAGAAGGCAAATACGGCACTACTACGTAAGAGTATATACGGCATGGCTCCAAAAATTTATAATAGGTTACCAGATGAATTAAAAAGATTATAATAATAATAAATAAAAATGTTTATTGCATCATCATAAATAACTTATTTTAATTACAATGTGGAGAATCCATTTAAGCAATTAGTTTGCTTGTGTTAGGATGCTCCGCCCTTCCCCAGGTTATATAATTGTTATTTAGTTATTAAGCTATTTCAAGATAAATTTAAGCTTATACTTACAAATTAAAAAAAAATAAAAAAACAAAGACATAAAAAAATATATAAAAATAGTATTAAATAGTAATCTTTTCAAAAAACATTTGCATCACTTTCTAGCCAGTAAAACCTATTATAATATTAGTGATTTTCTCGATGGTAAATAATTTGACTAGAAAATACAAACTTAACGAGATTTTTATTAAGTAAGTATTATTATTTTTTATTGTACCGACTTATGATGCATATATTGTAATTTTTATTTCTGTATTGACATGACCCGTATGAAATGTATGTAATTATTTGACTTATATTCTATGATTCTTTGATTGTTTTGTTTGTATTATAAAATAGTGCTATTTTTTATTATTTGATTTTTATCATTGGAACTAATTAATTTTACTATATAATATTGTTATGAATGTTAATATATACAAATTTTATGTTGATGCATGTACCTACTTAAATCTACTAAGCAAGAATTTGTTTGTGAATATTAATTAATAAATAAGATGTAAAATTTGCATGCCAGTAAGGTAGGTCAAAGAGAACGTTGTCACATGTTATGTTAACACCACTGTATACCCTTGATCAGCAAATAAATGATTTGATTGATTGATTGATTTGTGTTTTTTTAATAATTTATTTTTGGGATCTTATAAATACAAAATAGCCAATTAACTGCGACCAACTTGGATGTGGTGCGGCTGGTCACAGTTCCAACCTTACCTAACCCGTTTAGTCGGGGTACCCTAGCTTAGTTACTACGACCAATAGTGAGAAAAGACCAGAAAAATAAAAAAAAACCTCAATTATATAAAAAAGTGTTATTATTATAATTATTATAATATCACTAGCTGCGCCCCGCGGTTTCACCCGCGTAAGTTTTAATCCCATGGGAATATCGGGATAAAAAGTATCCTATGTGTTTTTCTGTTTTTTTTTTGTTGTTTTGTTAACTATAGTACTATAAAGTTTCATCAAAATCCGTTCAGTAGTTTTTGCGTGAAAGAGTAACAAACATCCATCCATCCATCCTCACAAACTTTCGCTATTAGTAGGATTAGGAGGTCAATAAGTTTTTAGAGGAACGGTTAAGTATTTGCCAAAACTAACTAAGCCTGTTTAAAAGTGCAAACGCCCAGTGATAACAGCCGCAACTTACGAGTTGTAGGTCGTAGGTTCGAACGCAGACAAGCGCTCATTCATGTTGAAATTATGATTTATTCCGGTCTTATATGTGAGAACGATGTAGAATAACGTGCAAGTTAAAAGCGCCCGTACTAAAAAGGAAAAAAAAAACTGTTTAAAAATTAAATAAATAAGCCGTGGGCAGCTAAAAGATGACCAGACCAACCCCTACTGACGTGACGGCGCCTATGCACGAACATTACACCTAGTGCCAATTTCCACTGGCAGATCTGTAGGCCAATTCTCGTAATTTAAAACGTTCAAAATCTAGTCGCAGTCTCATCTCGGCGAGAAACAAATGTCAAAAACTTGTCAAAATGTAGAGAAATTTTTAAGTATTTTTGACAGATTCGATCTGCGGTGCTATTCTGTGAAAATCTCACCGTGAAAATTTAGGTGAAGTGAGCGTGGAGTGAGCTGTCAATTCCTAAAAAGAAGAAACTCACTTCACCTAAGTTTTCACAGTGAGATTTTTACAGAATTGACCGGCAGACTCACGTTCACAACGTTCTTAAAAATTACGAGAATTGCCCCCCTAATGTTATGAGGAGTAACTAAGGCTACTTTCCGAAATCCACGCAGGCGAGGCCGCGAGCAAAAGCTAGTTATTGAAATGAATCACCAAAAAGGCTAACAAAACATACAAAAAATAAACACATTTCCATACAAACTGCTTCTGTATCTATGATCAAATAAAATCTATACACAATTTGAGAGAAATAAAGAACGTTAGCACGTTTTTTTATGGCGCCTTATCGCGCAAAACGATTGTCAATGCGAAGATTGAACCAATTACGTGAACAAATTTGGCTCGTTTTTTATTCGATACATATCTATAAGGTTCGATGGTAGTAAGGGGAGGATTGGGGCAAGGAAATTGTGCGTGTGCGAAAACTGTATTTGAAAAAATCATAAGTTACATAACGCTACGCCAGTACTCTCCAAAAGGTAAGACAGAGATTTACTTAAAATGTGTCGTTACAATGGCGATATTTTAAGACATGGGAAGGGCTCACTAGCCCTACCTGTGTGTTAAAATAATGTCTTTGTCTAATTTCTAAGTGTATGTCTGTGTTTTGTGGTACTGGCCACTGTCAGTAATCATAAAAAATCGAGTATCCGAGTTGAGAACCTCCTCCTTTTTTGAAGCGCGTAAAATTTAAACATAATCGGTTTGGTAGATTCAGAGCAAATTGGCTGGTAGCAACCGTGTCTGTCTGTCCGCCTCGACAGGCGGACAGACAGACACGCGACTGATCCTATAAGGGTTCAATTTTTTCATTCGAAACCCTAATAAAAATCCTAAATACCATTCTCAAGTTAAGTTTGAACGGTATAAATTATTAACTCCTCATCATAAAAATGAAAGACTATAAATCCGGCATTCCGTTTAAAACTTCCATCTCGTAAAATCTTCAAGTTTCCGCTCCGGAAGTAGTCGGAGTTCGGAATTCAAATTCGAAAAATACGTTCCTTTCCGCTTCCGGCGTTTGATTCCTTCAGTGATACGATGTTTCCTTCGCACCGTGGTGTTCGCGTTTATGTTACTGCATTAGATACTTGGGGAAAAAACTTTTATAATACTTTTCTTTTCTTTTTTTTAATGATTTATTTCATTAAAATAACGAACTCCAACTCAAAGCATTTTTTTTCAATTAAATCATTTACAGGCACTTTTGAATTGTCAAAATTAACTAGTCGGTCAGTTAGTCAGAAAGTTGAAGCTAGTTGCCCATTCCAAAACGTAGATCTCTATAGAGAAGTACGGGCAAGAAACTCCAAAGACACTTTTAAATAAACCAACAAGAATAATGTACCCAGGATTTTGTAGTATCTTGTACTACAAAATCCTGGGTACATTATTTTTGCTGGTTCTATATGTGAGAACAATGTAAAAAAAATAGACAAGAATCAATCGAAATACATCTACAATTAATTATTCATTGGCAATCTTTCAAGAATTGAAACGCATGAATATTAGCAATTCTAACTTTGGGATTAACTCTAAAATATTTTATCATTATACCCGTACAGCGTTTATCAGTAAGGTGTGGTCAAATTAAAGGGTGTACCTACAAGAACCACCTAGCCCACTTTTTCACACGCTTGCACATGCGCTTTTCACAGCCGGTTTTTCACACGCTTGTATAATCATGCAAGCGTGTGAAAAACCGGCTAATTGCAAATATCATAACCTATAAAACTTTCGGGTCTAATATACCATTATCAACGCGCGCACAACAATACACAAACAGCTTTGCATACACGCCTTTCACAACGAGACATTTGTTCGGAAAATTGGAAAATTATATCGCACATAAGTCTATGTTGGAAACAATAATGTTATATGTTGACGCTTTGGACTAGCGTGGGGTGGTAGGAGTGTGGTGTTGATGGGATAGCCATTACAGGAATATTGGGTCCCTATTTATATGGATGCTTTCTTAATTCGTATTGCTAAAGTTATCAGTTAGGAAAGAGCCTCAACCGGAAAAAAATGTCCTAAAATTAATATAAAATATTTAACTGATCCGCTGAAAACTTATTGATCTTCTGATGATGGTTACTTTTTTGAATTAATGAATCTCTAAAAACTTTTTGCGCTTCTAATGATGCACACTTTTTGTTAATAAGTGAGCCTCTTTTTAACCGTCCGGCCGGCGAGAGCTACATCCAAGTTGGTCGCAGTTACCTGGCTATTTATGGCCTTAAAATATTAATGATTTCCACTTCTTGAAAATACAAATCGATCGTCTTTTTATACTCATTGATCGGGATTTTGTAATTTGCCATAAAAATAATAAAATAAAAATAAAAATCTTTTACTGTCAGGCATCAAGGCCCATAGTGAGTTAGTATTGACAAAACTTAAATAACTATGTTAGTCGGTTATCACAAAAAAAAATACAAATACATAGACAATCACAATACTTATTACAATCAGAATGGTTTATCAAGCTCCATGCAATACATGCAGCTTGATAAACCTACCCATTGTAGGCCCATCCATCCTTGTTTCGGGAGGTTCCTGTTCCAGATAAGGCGGGAGGAAACGCCCGGGTGTCACCATTGCGTGGAAAGCCCGGAGGACACGGTGGAGCATACGGTGGAGGTCTGCCCAGCTTGGGCAGAGCACCGCCGCGTCCTCTCTGCGCCCTCACGCCCCTAGTCGCCGCAGGAGACGCCCTGGGCGTCGGGAATCGACAGCCGATTCCCGGCCACCGTAGGCGCGGGCTTGCGGATGGCGAGCAATGGGCAGCTCGCCGTCCGGTAAGGACCAGGCCCGGGTCGACGGCGCGTTGTGTTCCACGTGCGCCTCAAAGAGATGTCAGCAACAACTGACGGGGTCCGCTAGGGCCGATGCCTGCCAGGGTCGCGGGTTGTTCGAGAGAGATACCGTGGCCCCTGGCACAGGCAACTGAAGGAACACGGGTGGGTTTTAGTCAGTAAAAGTCTGACACGCCCTCCCGCTCCGCCCAGAGCGGGAGAAGTTATTTGATAATTTCCCACCCTCAAAAAAAAAGGCCCATCCAGCCTGTCCGCAAATACCTTCAGGATGCTGTTGGTGCTCCCCCCCACTGGAGGCAACTTTTTCCGCATTATCACAAAGTAGTCGTCGGTCTGCGCATCAGCGAACATACCTGACGCACTAAAATGCGGTGGAAGCCTCAACAACGCCCTGAAGGCATTATTGTATTGTACACGAAGGGTGTTCTCCGTTTTTTGGGTATAATTGGCCCATTGCCTAACAACTGCGATAAACGTTACCAGTAGTGTTAAATAAAAGAGATAAAAGTTAAAAGAATAACTTTGAGGAAAAAATGCGATAATCAATAGAAGATCAAAAAGTTTTTTATAAGATAAATTCAATATTCCCTGTGTCGGGTATCGTAATACCGACTGGGTTGTGGAAGTCAGATAGACAGTCGCTTCATGTAAAATACTGATATTCAGCTGCATCCGGTTAGACTAGAAGCTGAGTCCAATTGGGAAAAAGCTAGTCAGTTAATGATACTTGTTAGCTATTTTTATTGTATTAGTCAAACTCAAACTCAAAGCATTTAATTCAATTAAACCATTTACAGGCACTTTTGAACTGTCAAAATTAACTAGTCGGTCAGTTAGTCACAAAGTTGAAGCTAGTTGCCCATTCCAAAATGTAGATCTCTTGGAGAAGAACGGGCAAGAAACTCCAAGGACACTCTTTTAAATCAAGATATTACAAAATCCTGAGTACATTATTCTTGTTGCTTCTATATGTGAGAACAATGTTTTGAAAAAAACAATTCAAAATAGGTATAAGATTAAAAAGAAGCCTTGGCAGCTAAGAGATGACCAGTCTCAACTGACAGCCAGTACTTATTTTATATTAAGCACAGAAGCCGTTGGGGTACCTTAATAAATATTGTACGTCTCTAAGCTCTTCATACATCAAACTACCATTGGTTTTGTGAACAGAATACAGTCTTTTATCACGATATATTACGGTATTCAGAATAATATGACGTAATGTCTCCACCGCCGTCATACTTGACATTGATTTGCTTCTTTTAAATTGTGGATGATGTTTGCTAGAGTGGGTCAGGAAGTTTTTTCTTAACGTCGAATTTTGGCGTTTTTCACTGCTTATCTGTCAAATGATAGTTTTTTAGCGGTATCTACAACGCCACATGCGAACAACGCGTCATTCTGACGTCACGCAAAATCCTGCATCTCGCAAGCAGAGTTTACCGCACAACTAGCATAGATACAACGGCTCGACATGAATCATTGGGCAGTTGTTCGCCAGATGCAACACTCGTCTGGTCGGAGGATCCTCCCTTTTTTATAGAGAATGAGTGAACTTTACACCCTGTTCCTCAGAGCTCTATAGTTTTAAGGCACTTGTCGCATCGCCGACCAAACTTTGTAGAGTTTCTTCTGCCTACTGTGGATGAACTACAATGGATAATTCTCTGAACTTAATTTTAATTTTTGAGTTTTAATAGCGCCTGTTAATTGACATATGATCTGCCTAGCCTGTCCTCAAATATGTTGGGATCGGCTTTCAGTCTAACCACGTTCAGAATGCTGCGATTGTTTATCTGACCTCCACAACCCAATACACTTTGTTAAGACTGGTTGTCAAACTTTCGGGCTTCTGACTATCCGTAATGACAGTCAAAGATCTACGAATGACAGTCGGGACCAACTGCTAAACTCGCTTTCCGAGGCACGGATGTCTGTTAGTTGACTAATTTGACCAAATTTTTGGGCTCGAAAATATTCTATTTAAGTACCTTTTGGAAGGAGCGACTACAATCAATTCTATTTTATTCTAATTTTTGACGTTCAAAAGTGTCTTTTATGTGCTTATTTGAAATAAATATTTTAACTTTGACTTTGACTTTGATTCCTAAAACTCTTAGCTACATACAGCATAACTCCTGCCACCCCTAATGCAGATAGATGTAGTGTAGAAGAGGGATTTTTGATAGCGCTCCAACTGCGAGGGACGCAACTATTTATATTGAATTTGTTATGTTAAACAATTTATTATTTCGCGTTTGCCAAACGATTTCCTGCATACGTCACTGTTTCTTTTGTCATTTACTTTGGGAGAGCTACTCGTATTTGCAAAGGTAAGATCGATGTTGGAATAATTTGGAAATCAGACGGCTGCGTGTCTGGGTCAGAATGCTTTGGATCCAAAGCTTTAAAACGGAGAGGTTCTGGATATTTTTATATCAGTAAAAATTTTCAGAAAAAATTTTTTTAGATTACTATCTGAAATTTACAAAAAAATATATATTTATCGCATCGTTATAATTAGCATGTTAAAAAAAGTGCTTTGTCTAAACTCAACGATTTTTCTGCATTTCAATGTTGGTAAGCTAAAAACTATCTTGCTCCTTTAACAATTGCTCACTTAAGGAAAACCATGCAAATATAAGGAAATCCTTTCAGAACCTGTAACGCAATCTACACGGCTCAATTCCCACAATATTTGATAACAAGACAACGAAAACACGAACAATTCAATCTCACTTAAGGCGAAGTATTGTAAAGGGAAACCCCCATACGTGTGCCTTACTTCGCCTCAAGCAAACGACACCAAATTGGGAAAGAACAAATTACATTTGATTTTATTTTACAATTTCTTTTCGATACCTTTGCCTTAACAGTGACTTATGTAACGTTTGGGAGAGTTTGGACTTTGTCGGTAAGGTTTTAAGGATCAAATTTGAGTGTGTACTGAAGTTCTTGATGTTTCATGTGTGGTGAAAACATAGGGGATTAGAGTTTTTTTGTAAACGCCAAGAAAATGGTTCTGCCCGCTTGCCCAGTGACTTAATAACCTGTCTGGTTGATTTGGTATAGTGGTTGTAAACGCGACTATCGGGCGTAAGATCTTGGTTTCAATCAACGGCACCCTAAATGAGTAACATACTATCAATCATAATCTGAATCATTTTTAAGAATATTACCAATCCATTGCTGCTTGTGCTCGAAAAATTTACCTGCTCAACAACTTAATAACACAATAAATGTTCTTAAACTGTTAAAGTATAGGTAGTACAATCCACGAAGACGCGCCCCACTGTTTTTCCTAATGCTTACAAAACAAGTGTGCAACAATCTGCTAGTGTTTTAATTTTGTTGATACACACTAATTTTATGTGTGTATCGAAAAAACTAAAACACTATTGGAATTAACTAGCGATAACCACTAACGATTCGGAAGAAAAGTGGGGCGCGTCTTTGTGGATTGCACTACCTATAGTAAGTGTATGTTTTGTAGTAATAATTGTTTTTTTTTGTTATTTTCTGATGTACAATTATAAATAAAGTGAATGTCATTTCTACTGTTAGTGTGTTACGCAATTACCCCGCAGATCGGGGAAAGTGTTATTGGGTTTTTCCAATTGGAATTTCTCAGTAGAAATCCAGAGTCTGTATTCTGCTTGATTGATGACAATATGCTCGCCTTTTTTTTTTTTGAGGATGGGAAATCATCAAATGACCCCTCTCGCTCTGGATGGAGCGGAATGGGAGTGTCAGACTCTTACTGACTAAAACCCACCCGTGTTCCTTCCTTAGCCCTTTATGTTCCGGGGTAGCGGTAACCCTTTCGGACAATCCCGCTGCCCCGGCAGGCTTCGGCCCTTACGGGGCCCCATTGTTGACATCTCTTTGAGGCGCGCGTATAACACGTACGCGCCGTAATATGCTCGCCTCGTTTTTAAATCGGCCACTAAATTATGTGACGAAATTTCGATACCTACTATGCACCTGTGCTCAACCTTACGGCGTAAACTTAAACAAAAAAACGTGCAAAACTAAACCTCGTATATTCCACACTCGAGCCTAATGTTCAATACTTGATGTACACCAAATGTGATCTCCTGACAACAGGGGTGTTTGTTATTGATGTCTCTCTCAGATCAGCATGTCTGATCTCGGTAACCACCCTGATTTAGCAACACCCTTTATATATGCAGATGGCGAGGGTTTCCAAGCGATTCGCGGTATGTTTAAGAAGAATGCGAGTATTAATGGAAGAAAAATAGTGGAAGATTGTGTTGAGTTGATATATCTACTTTTTAACCGATTTCAAAAAAAGGAATAGTGTTGATAAGTTTGCGGATATTGCGGAGGGCGAAGGCCTAGGACTTGGGAAAGAGAAATGAACGAACGGATTTCAGCGTCAGTTCATTTCTCCTTCCGAAGTCCTAGGCCTTCGCCCTCCGCAGTATCCGCATACTTATCATTTGCGACGAGGATAGGATATTGAACTGACTGATAGCTGGTAGCACACTGACGTTTATTTTACAAGTCAAGATGATATATAAAAACCATAATTAAAACATAAACTATACAAAAATGTAATATTTGTACTAGAATTTTTCTATAACATAGTTGTACTTTATGTCTTTGTTGATTTTTTTTTAATTTGATAGGTACATTTCATAAGTGACACCAATCTCAAAAAAAAATTATGTCTTTGTTTCGTAAAACAAATCAAATCGTCAAAAAAAATTATATAAGCCCAAATTAGGGGCTTAATAATAGCCACTGAAAAGATCCACTATCCACCTCCTGGCTCCATCATCGGATCAGCTCGAAGATACCAAATTATAGTTTTGTCATCCAAACTACATATACAAACAAATTTTCATTTCGATACGACAATTAGAAGTACGTTAAAATTGACTTCCAAGATTTTATTACATTGTTAAGTTAATAAAAGAGTCTTAAAATCAACACCACACACCTACCAAACTCACCTACAACTCTACATTTCATCTCCACAAAATGACCGAAGTGTGTTATTCCGCGCACGTCTGACTGAGATTCGTCATGTCTCTACATCTCTACAAATATCTCTATACGGACGTCTCTATCCTTCAAACAGTGGCTCGTATCCGTCACTTTTATACCTTTATATTTACCTAGGCGCGCGTAAAAGCCGATACATAGAGTAGGGAAGGGATAGAGGCAGTTTTGAAAACAGAGGTTGTATTCTGTTCGTATAGGATGAAAAAGATTTTCGCCTGATACATCGTCAATTGTATAAAAATAAGTATTTATATTAATTTACTAGCTGTTGTCCGCGACTTCTTCTACGACCTAGGATGAAAAGTAGCCTATCTCCGTGCCAAATTTTATCCAAATCCGTTCAGCCGTTTTAGCGTGAAAGCGTAACAAACAAACAAACTTACTTTCATATTTCTAACATTAGTTAGGATTAAATGATACTTATCGATTAAAAAGAAACGTTCTGTGCCAGACAGATAGACGGCGTTGGTAATAAAGAAAGAAATAAAAATGCGTCTATTGGCATTACAGAAAAAAAAAAATACACTCTAGTATTATAAAAAAACAGAAATCAAAGATTATAATGCCAACAGGGCCTCAGCTCAGCATAATAGATTACAATATTATGTACTACCTTTTTTTTTTGTGGATGGGAAATCACAAATGACCCCTCCTGCTTAGGGTGGAGCAGGAGGGAGTGTCAGACTCTTACTGACTAAAACCCACCCGTGTTCCTTCCTTAGCCCTTTATGTACCGGGGCAGCGGTAACCCTTTCGGACAATCCCGCTGCCCTTATGTGTACATCAAATCAGCGTCAGGTTGTAACCTGACGCTGATTTTTAGCTTCAGCCCACATTTTCAGCTTCAACCCACATTTTCAACTGTTTTTTTTTATGTTGGTCTGTTAGTAGCCAGCCCGGGTGCTGCACATGGTATCCTAGGTTGGATTTCTAGGTCTGGAAAAGTATAATTGGGTTTATCTAATTCACAATCTCTTGCAAGTCGCCCATAAGATGGATGCTCTTGTCATCCGTTTCCTTCGATTCGTCGGTAAGTGTTTTTCTTATTTAAAATACCTATATATTCTTTTTTTTAGTCTCTCATTTTACATGCGTTCGTTATCATACTCAGAGGGGTAATTTTAAGAACGTTCACAGTCTGATCTCAGTCTCAATCTGTCAAAAAATACTTCTGATTTCCCTACATTTTGACAAGTTTTTGACATTTGTTTGTCGCCGAGATGAGACTGCGACTAGATTTTGAACGTTTCAAATTACGAGAATTGCCCTTCAGATGTCACGTCGTGGAATAGTGTGGGTTATACGTTTTTTCGACTGTAATATAACAATTTTCTGTAAATGCTGTAATGCATTTTTAACTGTTTATTGCCCCAAATAAATAAATAAAATAAAATCTACATACTAGGAATTTGTTAGTTGCAGCCTGGAGTCTGGATTAGTGCTCGATTACTCGCCCTCTATAAGACATGGGACATACTGAACTGCGAAATTTGAGTAAACCATCTCTGCTAAAATCAACAACCAGCTGATCGATTCTGTAAAAATCTCACCGTGAAAAGTTAGGTGAAGTGAGCTTAGAGTGAGCTGTCAAGAGTATCAATCCCTAGCATCAGGATGGCACTGACAGCTTACTCCACGCTCACTTCACTTAAGTTTCACGGTGAGATGCTTACAGAATTGCACAGCACATTTGGGAAAGGTTTGCGTTCGGAAAAATATCTACAGGTTGTAGTTTTTTCACAAAGAAGAAGCGCTGGCGTTTTGGGGGACTGTTTCATGTAAGTTTATCGTTCAAAAAGTGAGTTTTGATTTTAAATTTTCCAAAAATGCCTGTTCTATACCGTTCTAAGTCCTTTCACAATAACATTCACAGCATCACGTATTCGTCATTCGCAGCGCGGGCGCGGCCTGTATGCCTTATTGTGGTAAATCGTGACGGATTTTTACGAGAAGTCGCGACATCGCGCGTCTTGGACACTGATGCCTAATGAAAGATTTTTTTTACGACTTCGCACTGTTATGTTGCCTGTGTTTACCGTAAATTACCGGACAGCGTTGATATAGCAGATTTTTCTGTGCAGATGGTATGGAGAAAAATATGTGAAAAGCAAGGATGAAAATAATAAGCCCAGATATACGTAAGCTAGTGCTGTGTAAATAATGCGTTTTTAACCAGCTAATTAGAATTATACAAGGTGGAGACGTCAATACGACAATAAATTAAACTGCGTATATATAATATCGTTTATTGCGGATCACATATAAAGATACACACAATCCGTATAGAACTAATGACGTTCCCAGTCTGTACGAGTATACCTACGAAAATTCAATCGAATATATGCAATAGTTTAATCACTATAGCTAGTCAAAGATTAGCAAAACCCATAGTCGACCTATTACATAGGTACTACTATTTAGTTTGTTAGAAAAAAAAAATATTGTGATGCTAAGATTAATTGATATTTCCATAATTCCCTTGTGCATTAGTATTGCAAGTGTTTTCATTTATTTTCGGACTATTAGCGCCCCGCGGTTCCCGGTTTCACCCGCGTTACTTTAGATCCCGTGGTAACAAACATCCAAACATCTTCACAAGCTTTCACATTTATAATATTAGTAGGAAGTAGGATTGTTGTCTCCACATCTCATACAAAAACGGTGCAGTAAAAAAACATAAAAGTTCTTTTATTATGCCAGGCAGCAAATTGTTTTAATCTAAAGAAAGAAAGAAAAAGTATTTATTAGAACTCGTACAGTAAGATCGCAAACGAAACCAAACAAAATCATACTAAACATAAAAACAAAAGTCATATTTTCCATAATATTTTTATTACCCCAAAAAAGTATATTAGTACCCAAAACAGTAGACAGTCGGTTGATAGTTTTTTTTTTTCAATATAAAATCATAGACACTCTATATGATTTTATTTTACTTTACCCCATAGAAAAATCATTCTGGCAAACCCTTAATAACTTTATTTGGCTTCGACAGAATACCCAATAAAACATACGATGCACAATTTGTGAGCAATACCCTACCTTTAAGGAAGTAGGGTGCCCAAGTTATGGGCCACATAAAACCGGGACACCCCCTATATGCGACAACTGGATTGACCACACTTTACTGCCGGAAAATAGGCATAGTAAAATTTTTATACCGTCCTTTACTTTCGGCGAATTTAGCAGGATGTTAAATGATTGGTAAAATTATTTTTTTATGAATAATTCAAAATGGCGGATTTAAGTGTTGTTAGATTTTTATTCAAAGTAATCCAATGTAGTTTTTGTGGAGAAAGAATGATTTTTTGTTTATAAGGAATTAATACTGTTTGTGTGTTTTGTTCAATGGTTTTGTTGCTGTCATAATTTTTTCAGGAGTTTGTTTTGTAAAGTTTACAAACATTTAATTTTCTTTTGATTGATTTTTTTTTTTGGACAGTAGATTGTTTTTCGTTATCAAATGTAGTTAATACAATTACTATGTTATAAAAGTCAGTTGTACGCACGGCTATATAATATCAAGCTATTCATAACCAGTAGGTATAAGCTGACTTCTGTTGTATGAAAAACCTATACAATGCGACGTCAGCTAAAACTGGAAATGTATAACTTGAGAAATAAAATAATGTTAATTTCTTCGTTGAGGCTCAGAATGTCAACTTCTTAATTAAGTGATCTTTTAGGACACTTTTTCACGTCAATTTTTTAGTCAACATTTTAAAACTAGATGGTGCCGGCATTTACTAGCTGACTTATTCCGAAAAAGAAATGACGAAACAAACTCAGAGGTCATGGTTTCTTTTAATCATTATACTATCTATTATACTATCTATACTAATATTATAAAGAGGAAAGATTTGTAGGTATGTTTGTAACGAATTGGCTCAAAAAGTACTGGACCGATTTTAAAAATTCTTTCACCATTTGAATGCTACATTGTCACTGATTAATATAGGTTATTTTAATTGCAAGAAAAAAAATAAAATGTTTAAAAAATAAATATCCACCTGTGCGAATCCGGGACAGGCCGCTAGTAGTTGATAGTGGCCCCAATTCTGTTGTTCACAAACTAAATTAAACTTAAGTTCAGTGCATTCTTTTCTTTCTATTTCATTATGAAAAGGACAGAAGATAAATATTAGTTTAGTCCTGTCAAATTAGATAATCCTTAAACAAACTTAGACGTGATTAAAAAATTGGCTACTAAAAATACGTCAATTTACGTCAGGCGCTGACTAATTAGAGAGGACTAAACTAATATTTAAAATAATATTTATATATTTTTTTTTATATTATGGAATGCAATAAAGTATTGAGTATTGAGTATTTATCTTCTGTCCTTTTCTTAATGAATTAGAAAGAAAAAGATGCACTGAACTTAAATTTAGTTTAGTTTGTGAAAAACAGAATCGGGGCCAATAGCGACTATCAACTCTTTATGGTTGAGAAAAACTCAGTATGGGTAGTCTTATCTTAATCTACCTACACTCGATTCTGAACTGCTGATATAAATGTAATAGAAAATCACAAAATTAATCTATTTATATTTTCGAATTAATCACTCAATGTGCTGTGTTGCTTCTAGAGAGTTATATCAATGTGTGTATTGTATGTTTCTCTGTGCACTACTAGTTATTATGTCCAGATCAGAAAGGGTATTCCATTAGAAGTAAAAACGCAAAGAATATACTTGTTATATTACCAATCATATTATATAGGTACTATTGATACAAGTTACCTAAATGGCGGGGGCAGACGACTGAGCGTTAGGAACGTTTCATTCGCTGTAAGGCGAATGCTTCAGGTAGCTCACGAAATTCAAATATTCTTACGTTTTTTTGCAATTTGCAAGTAAGTAATAAGTTGTGTGTTGATCAAAATTTGATTCTCGTCCGTAACAAGTATGTGTTTGCAGAATTATAATAATTAGAGTCATCAATACAACTCTATAAGATCAGGTAATTAATCTTAACTACGACAATTCCATGATGTTAGGATTACCTGGTCTTAAAGAGTTGTATTGATGACTTTAATGATTATAATTCTGTAAGTAATCCTTGTTACAGCCGCGAATAAAATTTTGATCATCATTTAACCTAATACTGCCTTGCAAATTGCAAAAAACGTCAGAAAATTTGGATTTCGCGGGCTATCTGGAGCATCCACTTTAAGTATAAGCAAGATCTCGTATTGCGTTCCCTGTCGCTACATATATATACTAAGAATAAAGCCGAAGAGTTTGTTTGAATGCGCTAATCTCTGAAATTAGCAGTCAGATTTGAAAAAAATATTTTTGCATTTGATTCATTTCGAAGGCTATTTAACATCACGCTGGGACACTTAGGAGCCGGGCCAAAACTAAGAAAGAATGATTCGCAAAAAAGAAAGTAGCAAGGCCGGCAATGCGGTGCGACGTGGCGGGTCGGGGAAACAAGAAATGTCACGTGTACGAAGTCGCGAGCAGAAGCCAGTGATGCATAAAATACATTCTACCACCGAATCCCATTCCAAATAATGCTCACAAATAATACTATAATTTTATTCTGAATATAAAGGTAAATAATGATATAATTGAAGGTAGTGCTTCGTCCCATAAGCGCGAGGTGTGGACTATAAAAGCGCCACAAAACGCAGGAAGCTACGGATTGACAGCCGCATAAAGCTAAGTCAGAATGTTGAGGCGACGTTTTATCTCTTGTGGTAGCTGTGTTCCTGGTACATTGTGGTCGGATATATGTGTCTAATGGGGAGATTTCTTAGTTAATTTACGACTTATTTGAGTATAGTTTTCAATAGATATAAGTTTACTATTTAATCCAAGAACTCTGGAAAATAGAAAGTTATTTTTTTAGTTTCGTCGTTAAATTAGCTCGATGGAAACATGAAATTGTGTAAAGCCTATTACTTCAATCATAAAGCTGAAGATTATATTTGTTTGTTTGACCGCGCTAATCTCTGGAACTAATAGTCGGATTTGAAAGATTATTTTTCCTTTGATAGCCCAATTCTTGAGGAAGGCTTTGGGCTATTTTACATCACGTTAAATAGCGTTAGCCTCCTGAAATCCTTAGGAGCCGAGCAAAAAGAAGGATTTCAGAAAAAACACTAAGCGAAAAACAAGTAATAACGCGGACGGGCGATGCGATGAGACGGGGTTGGTCTGGTAACAATAAATTTCACACGGACGAAGTCGCGGGCTTAAGCTAGAAAAATATAATTATTATGCATCTTCCAAACAGACAATGTGGGCATAGATTTATTTATTTATTTTATTATTTATGTACACACAGTAAAATACATAAAGATATGACATACATAATTATAATTATGTATTTTAGGTGAATGGGAAGTGATAGACCGCGAAATTCAAATTTTCTTACGTTTTTTGCAATTTGCAGGTCAGTGTCAGATTGTATCTTGATCAAAATTTGATTCGCGACTATAACAGATAGGTATTTACAGAATTATAATCATAGGAAACATTCATACATCTTTTTAGGTGTGATTTGTACCATAAACACTTTTCCCTAGGAGATTTCTTCTTGTGGTACAAATCTAAGTTAGGAAGATGTATTAATGATTCTAATGATTATAATTCTTTGGATACGTACCTGTTATAGTCGCGAATCAAATTTTGATCAAGATACAACCTAAAACAGACCTGCAAATTGCAAAAAACTTAAAAAAAATTGAATTTCGCGATAACCACTGCGCAATCACCTTAAGGAAACGCCTACTCAACCACAAGAGCAACGCTGTACTATTGTCAAAGTTTGCTATTGTTGATAGTGTAATCTCGTGGGCACTATGCTTTAACCGCTATAGCTACACAGACAAGGGGGCATATAGCAAAGTAATTACAGTCCCACGGGTCGCGCTTGCCGCGATTGGTCTGTGGATGGGTGACCATCTTTACATACCCAGACCCCTCCATGCCTCGGAAAGCCCGTTAAGCCGTTGGTCCTGGCTGTCATTCATAGAATCTTTGACAGTTGTAACGGGTCGTCAGAAGGAGGTATTCCACTACAGCACTTATTTCGATCGCACTTGGACGAACCGCACCAGAACGTTTCCACTAACCGCACTGAAACAAAATTTTGTAACGTGCGGATCGGTGGAACAATTTATCGAGCCCGAAAGTCTGACAACCAGTCTTATCAAGGGGTTTCGTATTATCCAGTAACTGGGTTGTGGAGGTCACATAGGTAGTCGCTCCATGTAAAATACTGGTACTCAGCTGCATCCGGCTAGACTGGAAGCCGACCCCAACATAGTTGGGAAAAGGTACTAAACATACAACATCACGCAGACTGCCTCGATGGTTTAGTGTTCACTAGCGCTATTGCTAAGTTAGAGGTCCTTGTTTCGATACCCAGGACGTGCAAGGTGTTTTTGGGTTTTTCATTTGGGATTTGTTTGTTGCAGCCTAGTATCTGCATTTGTGCCCATTTGATGGCAATAGGTTCACCCCTGTTACATGGGACTTTAACATCACCGGCTAAATGTGGGTGTTTATAGGGTCAAATTGAATTACTCGGCAAAACGTGACGTATATCAAAATCTAAACATGAAAAAAATAAATTAAGAAAATTTTTTGATGGATTTTTTGGGGGGTCAAGGACCGCTGATAGTGTTGTAAGTATGAGTTGATAAAATCTGTTTTAATTTGTTTTGTCTTATCATGTTTAGAAATCGATACCCATCGCGTCTATGAAGTTTCTAGCTAAACTCTGCAGGCATTATGTAACATATATCAAAATTTAAACACGATAAAAATAAATTAAGAATATATTTTGATGAATTTTTTTGGGGGGTGAAGGACCGCTGGCAGTGTTGTTACTTGAAGTATGAGTTGATAAATCTGTTTTAATTTGTTTTATCCTATCATGTTTAGAAATCGATACCCATCGCGTCTATGAAATTTTTAGCTAAACTCTGCAGGCATTATTGCCTGCGGAGTTTCGCTAGCAAATTTAATTTGACGTATAGGAAGATCGATGGCCGTTTTGCGCATTGACACGCTAAGATGAAGATGACACTGACAGCTCTTGAACTCGGTTTAGATGCGCTGATTGAGTTAATTTTCATTGGTAAATTCACCTTTAGTAAAAGATAAAAAGATAATTTATTTGTCAAACATGCGTTTACATAAACTGACTATTACAGAATATCATTCAATAGTCAAGCATTACTTAAAACTAGTTTCAACCAATCAAATGGCTTGAATCTAGTTTTAAGGGCCTATACTACCTCAAATGGCTTAGCATGATCCTCCGTTATGTCGAAAATACTGCAGCATTAATTTTGAAATAAATGTATGGTAAAGTTGAGGATTAATGTTAGGTCGTGTGTTAGATGAAAACACGATTTCATAAAATTTTCTCGATAGAAAAAATTCCAAAGTTACCTCCAAACCGAACAATAAACCGCTGGTATTAAAAAAATACTTCAAATTAGATCACGAAACTTTGTATACTAACCGAACTAACTATAAAGCAGGTCTTATGTTATTTACTTTTTTTTAACTACCATTATTTTCACCGTAAAAAGCAAATACCTAAACTATTGGCGCTGCCTGCCACCTAGCACCGCACTCTGTCTCGCTCTCACTCAGTTCGCGAGCAGTATCGTGCGAGAGAGATAAGGAGTGAATTTTAGCTGAGGTAGTGTAGGCCGCTCTTAAGTAATGCTTGAGTATTGAGTGACGTTCTGTAATACGGGCCTAAGTAATCAGACAAGGTATTGAGTAAGTAGATGTTGTGTGCGTCCATGTTTTGCCAATAACGGCGTACAAATTTTGTTGGTATAAAAATCACATTTAATTGCATTTTACATAATTATTATAGTCATTCTAAATCTCATTACAAAATACAAAACAAATAAATAATAATTAATATCAAGATATTATAGAATAAGTATGTATGGCACACTTAGTCAAAATAGATTAAATTATGTCCAGAATATTCATTATTAAGCAATCAAATAGAATCATTCAAAAGTCAATTGATTTAAGATTCACATTATTCAATTGATAATCTTAACTATGTATGTATATTATAAGTCGGAATAAAAAAGTCCTTTTCATTTAAAAAATCTATAACATTGTAATACACTTTACTAAGTACCTAATAGAGCTCTCTCTGGTAGTCTTTGCTTACGGAACCCTAAATATTACTAACTAGAATCCATTTCACACGCTCACTTTAACTTTTTTAAGGAATTGTAATACGAAAAAGGGTTATTTATTCAACCCCCCCTCGATACTAAAGAGTCACGTCTTCGTCTAATTTAACACCCAATTTATGTTTGAACCACTCCGAGGAGGAAAGGGTTTAAAAAATGGGACCCTTTGGAGACAAGTGGCTAATGATGAGGCATTTGAGAATGGCTATTTATTTAGGGTACTTATTGAACAGGTAGAAATCACAAATACAGATACACCTAGATAACGCAATAGCAACTACTTCGCGTGCCAAAAATCGCACCAGCTTACGTACAAAAATCGTAAGCCGCCACTTTCGCGCTCAGTCCTGTGTACTGCTGGCTGGGTAAGCGTGAGTGAGAAAGAGCGCTTCTGACGTCATAGTAGGTAGTCAAAAAAATGGCACGCTTGGTTTTCATACAGATCGTGATACTTGCGTTATCTAGGTATATCTATATCTGTGGTAGAAATCTATAGGCATATAATGTCTGTGTGCCCTTTACATAAGAAAATAAGGTCGCACGCACTTGGGACGCGAATTTGTATCGTACTTATGATTATGGTCGTACGAATTAAGTGCACACACTGAATAGGGTTTTCCCCGTAAAATAAGTAGTGTTCCGGTGATATCGCATTCCTCTTTGGAGCGTGATGAATAATCTGTTTCTTCAAGATACTATATAGAATTATTTGAATATATCGCTCACCTAGCAGTATAATGACACATCTACTTTTTCGCTTTTTTGTAAATGTGCCATTATACTGCTAGGTGAGCGATATTTATACAGGGTTATTTGTAAATAAGTAGGTAAAATATATATGTATACATGGTAATTTGAAAAACCACCAGCAACCTCTTAAGAGGTCATTGTACTCATCATTATGAACAACTTTTACTATGGGACCAAACCTGAAATCGCGAAATTAAAATCAGCTGTTCCCTACATTTATCTTCGTCTATCTCGTCAAAATGTAGGGAACAGCTGATTTCTTTTTTCGCGATTTCAGGTTTGATCCCATAGTAAAAGTTGTTCATAATGATGAGTACAATGACCTCTTAAGAGGTTGCTGGTGGTTTTTCAAATTACCATGTATACATATATATTTTACCTGCTTATTTAAAATAAAACTGGGCAGGCTATATCTGCCATTTCATTGGGTTCCGAACAACAAGAACTGGCGACGCGGTCAGCCCAGAAGGAAATGGTGTGATGACTTAGACTTCTCTTAAATGGTTGGGCTCATAATGCAAAAGAGAAAGAGAATGGAAAGACGGAAGGGAGTTCTTTAATGTTCTCACTGTTGGGATACAAGCTTCCTCTCTGTAAGAGGGAGATGGCCTTAATCCACCACGCGGGTCCAGTGCGGGTTGGTGGATCTCACATGACTTCGAATTTTTGGTTCTAGGACATGCCGGTTTCCTCACGATGTTCCCTTCACCGTTTTGACAGCAGTGGTGATGAAATAATTTACACAAAGTAAAGCCTGTCTGGATTCGAACCCACAACCCTACTCTTAAATCGCGGCCATAACAGGCACACACGGGCTCATAATGAATAAGAAAAAGGGATATTATAGATTGCATATCAAAAAATACTACATACATAGCATAAATACTGACTGCACAGCAAATAATACTGACTGCACAGCAAATTCGCATAATACTAAACGACGTCAGGGGCACCCCGAGGTTCGGTTTGGTTAGGTTCCTTTAAACCCTGCAGACAGAAATAGGAGCCCCGCGCAGCGGGGCTTCGTCGACCTGACGTAAAAATCGCTGTACGCTGCGAAAATAAATTATAGTGTGTTTAGTGATATTTTGAGTTGAATATTTTGCTGTGCAATCAGTAATTTTGATGGGAATTCGGAATTTTATTGCATAGAAAAAGGATATTTTTTGATTTGCGTTTAGATACTACCCAATAAAAAAGAAGGTGCTTCAAGCGCATAGAGTATTATAATGGATTTAGGATGTTGATGGGGCTTCCGTGTTGTGCAGCGCTTCGCAGATATTCGCGGAAGGCCGTGTTAACGATTTTGGCGTGATGAGGATGAAAACAGCGTCAATTATTTATTTATTGTTAAGGCACATCAAAAACACAAACACAAACATTTACAAATAACAGAGAACAGAGACATGGACCAGTGTTTACGTCAACTATATTAAAATGTTGTGGGTAGTATATTTGTTAAAATAAATTTTAGAACAACAATGTTTATGCTTAATATAATACTGTTTGTTTTCCCAAATGAAATAAATAAATAAATAAATAAACAAATAAATAAATATTACAGACGTGCACAGCATTCACAACAAAAGAGAAGAAAAAACAGTATTCACGGTACAAAAAAGAAAAAATTATAAAAGAAAACAAAAACAATAAAATAATAAAAAACTCTAGATAAAATCTAATCTAATCTAATTATGGGTAGGTTGCGCGGAAGCTTCAACAGCATCCTAAAAACTTTACTAGACAAAGTGGACAGTTCCTTTATAAGGCACTGTGTACGATGGTTCGTGCCAACGTGTGTTGGGCCACGTCATTTTTAGTTTGTAAAAGTTTCCTAACATAAATTTTAAGAAAATGTTACTAATACTTTATGGTTTATGAGTACTTGATTAGCCTTCTTTAGCCTGACAACATCATTCGAGCGGCAAAATGTATAACAAGATATTTGCATTGCTTTTAAAGCGGAAGTATTACTTCCTCAGCTATGTTGGTACTTTCCCGTCTACAATGACTAATTCAGATGACTAGGCTGGATTCCTTAGGAAATAAATACTTACCGTTTTGCTATAAACTCGAGATATGTACGTAAACTCGTAAAGCAGGTATCTTTAGCAATATTGTAGATAATAAAGCTAGGATGGCTAAGAATGCGGCGACCGCCACATTGCGTCCCCAATTTATCGGCGAATGACGTCACTGAAACGTTATCTATGAAAGTAAGTTTGTATGTTTTTTAGAGAGTTTTTTTGGCAACGTAACTTACAATTAATGCTTAATCTTTGATTACTAACATAATTTTTAAGTATACTAACATAAATATGGATAACCGTGTCTGAATTAAATAAATAATATCGAATATATAAAATTCTCGTGTCACAGTGTTAGTTACCATACTCCTCCGAAACGGCTTGACCGATTTTTATGAAATTTTATATGCATTTTTAATAGGTCTGAGAATCGGCTACTATCTATTTTTTCTTTTTGCAAAACGACGTTTGCGCGGTCAGCTAGTGCATCCACCTCCGCAACATCGGGGAATCCCACCGATCTGCGAACACACTGAAAATACTACTTATGTTTTTTGTGTATTTCTGAAATAAGTGCAGCATCTGCCTAACCTTTTTCCAACTATGTTGGGGTCGGCTTCCAGTCTAACCGGATGCAGCTGAATACCAGTATTTTACATGAAGCAACTGTCTATCGGACCTCCACAACCCAGTTACTGGTTAATACGATACCCCTTGGTAAGACTGGTTGTCAGACTTTCGGAATTCTGACGACCCGTAACGACTGTCCAAAGATTATGAATGATAGCCAGGACCAACGGCTTAAAGTGCTTTCCATGGCAAGGAGGTGTCTTGGGTCTTGTCTTGTATGTATTTGAATTATGATAAGTTATCAAAAAACTATTTTCGAGTTCACCAACTAACAGCTTCCTCTCAGATTTCAGCTCAAGCAACTATCTTCTATTAGAACATAGTTTCAAAATTTAACATGAGTCCACACTGACCATGTTTAGTAAGACAAAACGTTAAGGCGAAGTTTCCAGCGCATCCACGCGTCATAATCTTGTGAACGGAACCGCGGTCCGACTACTTGGGAACTCGCCCTTAAGTTGGCCGGACTTTGCTGAAGTTTGTCATACACGCTAAGTTTTAGATAATAGAAGTTTTGAACAATGCACTGTGGTGATTTATTGAGAATTACTATGTAAGGAGTATAAGGTCTCTGTTGTACGCACCTACCTAGTATGTCCTTCTGTTTGACTCTGAATTTATCGGCAATATTTCAGGTGATATGGTGACGAAAACTTGTTCCGTCGATCATAATCTTCCTACTAATAATACAAACGTGAACGTTTGTGAGAATGCATGGATGGATGTTTGTTACTCTTTCACGTAAAAACTGCTGAACGGATTTGGATTAAATTTGGCACACAGATAGTTTATAACCAGGATTAACAAATAGGAGACTTTTTATCCCGATATTCCCACGGGATCGAAACTTATGCGGGTAAAACCGGGCGCTGCTAGTCATGATCTTTATTTATTTTACCATTTATGTACATACGTATATAAACAGACAAGAAAAAACAGAACAGAAAAATAGGTACAAAGGTGATGATCTAATATATAAAATTCTCGTGTCGCGGTGTTTGTGGTTAAACTCCTCCGAAACGGCTAGACCGATTTGTATGAAATTTTGTGTGCATATCGGGTAGATCCAAGAATCGGCCAACATCTATTTTTCATACCCCTTTTTTTTGCAAAACGACGTTTGCGGGATCAGCTAGTAATCTTATATCTTTATTTATCTCAACATCTTAATACAGGCACTGACCAATATAATGTAAGATGTCTGTGATAGGAGGGTCTTGAGTTACAGATCACCTGGTTTTCTTAGATAGGACATTTTACTAGATTCTACAACGGTTACAGTTAAGATAAAGTTAAATACCCGTAAGTATAAACCAGTATAAAACTAAGAAACAAAAAATTCAAAGAAATATACAATGATTTATAAAGCAAAATACAATCAAATTATGATACGTAATCATCATCATCTGCCTAGCCTTTTCCCAACTATGTTGGGGTCGGCTTCCAGTCTAACCGGATGCAGCTGAATACCAGTATACGACACGGTGATACCAAAATATTATACGTAATATCTATATAAAATGTAGCATGGAAAATAAAGAATGTATATATGTGTGAGTGAAAATGTGTGGGTGTTAAGTTACTGGTTTTCAGTGACAATGTAGTCAAGATTTAATAGCCAAATGCGTAGTTTTATTTTACAAATAACTTTTTTATGCGTGTTATTAATATATCTAAATAAAACACAGACAACGACTATTCTTTGACGACTCCGCCTTGGAGTGTAATTGTGGTGCTGTTCCAAAAACGATGGGACATTTAATATTGTGTCCTGCGTGTCCTGTCAGCTACACGTTAGGTACAGGTGATGGCGTGTTTCGAAAAGATTAATTTAGACTGGTCGAACGGTACGTAAGTAACCCTTAGACGTGTCTGTTTATGTTAAGGACGAACCGTTATCAACGCTAAGTACGGATAGATAATGTGACTAACAATAATTTGTCCATAATGATGTATAAACATTCCTCGAACTTAATTTAAAACGTCATTTATTAATTAAAATACCAACTAATAAAGGGTTTTCCCGTCGTACTTTGCCCAAGGGCATAATGTGGGTACATTATGCCCTTGGGCAAAGTACGAAGGCAAGTTATACGGAATATAGTTGCTAATTGGTAAGAAGTAAATCGATAATTCATAATAATTAATAAGTTAAAGTACGTACAATGATGATGCACTTTTTGTGTTTTTAGGGTTCCGTACCTCAAAAGCAAAAAACGGAACCCTTATAGGATCACTTTGTTGTCCGTCTATCTGTCTGTCAAGACCCTTTATCTCAGGAACGCGTAGAGGTATCGAGTTGATATCATATACTCAAATTTACAGTTTCTTGAAGTTGTGAAAAATCAAACTTCTAAGTTAACGTGAAAAAAGATACGACCGTTTATGCCGCAAAAAACGTATATTTTTACGCTCTCAAGGGTATCAAAATTTATAGGGTACTTCTTGTAGTTCTAGAATCATGAAATTTCGTAAGAGGCAATGTCATGTAGCAAAAATAAAGGAAAAAATCCTAAAACCGTAAATTTGTAGTTACATACCTACAAATTTGTACGGAACCCTCGGTGCGCGAGTCTAACTTGCATTTGACCGGTTTTTTTTGTACTTAAGTAGGAATAAGGGACTTATTCGGCTTCTAATTATTGTTCTGTTAATGCCTCGTATTACAAAAAAAAGGGACGATATTAGTCATCCTCATTACGCTTTCTGACCACGAGTTTAGACCATATTATGTATTCTATGTCGACTGCTGAGCGTGGGGTCTTGGGTTCCATTCCTGGATCGGGCAATGCGTTATTGGGTTGTTCCATTAGGAATTTCTTATTAACAGCCCGGAGTTTGGATGTAGGCGGTGCGACTCGGAAGGCATGTTAAGCCGTTGGTCCTGCGCCTGATCTCTTTCCGATCGTGTCGGATAGCTGTCCGTGAGTGAGGTAAGAGTGAGCGCACCTGTTTGTATACCTAAAAATCTAGCATAGAATAGCATAATCAGCATATAATGTTCCTATTACTGGGATACAAGGGTTCTCTCTTCGAGAGGGAGTGGGCTATAATCTACCACGCGGGCCCAGAGTGGGTTGGTTGATATCACATGTGTTACAAGAATGTTTGGTTCTAGGACAAGCCGATTTCCTCAGGATGTTTTTCTTCAGTTTTGAAAGCAGTGGTGATGAAATTATTTACACAAAGTAAGGCCTGCCTGGGTACGAACCCATGACGTACATCTTTTAAGTCGGGGCCGCTGCACTGAGCCACCACTGCTCTCACACACTGCATGTGCACGCGCACATTTGTGCACTATAATATCTCCCGCGCCGAAGGATACCGCAATCAATATGGCCATTTAATTTTACTGGGTGCAAAATATATTTAAGTATTAAATAACTAGCTGACCCCGCGAACGCCGTTTTGCAAAAAAAAATATACAGTAACCGATTCTCAGACCTACCCGATATGCACACAAAATTTCATACAAATTGGTCCAGCCGTTTCGGAGGAGTATGCTAACTAACACTGTGACACGAGAATTTTATATATTAGAATATAGATGAAAAAAAAAACAATGAGGAAGTGTACCATCGACACGAAAAAAGAAAAAAAGATGAAAATAAAACTAAAACTAATATATTTTCGAGCCGTCTGGGGTTGAAACCCTCGAGCCGTGGGGTCCGAGTGTTCTTGACTTGTTCAATGAAATCTCCAAAGTGCTGGTTGACAGTTCCCGTGACCCAAGGGCTGGCTGTTACCTTGGCTAGAGGCTAAGCATTGCCATACAACGTGGCAATGCCGCCAATCGCTTGGGTACACTACCAGTCGACAGCGATGCGGAGAAGTATTTCGACGCCATATTTTAGTTTGATATTTTTAATTTAGTAGTTTATTTAGTACTAGCTTTTGCCCGCGGCTTCGCTCGCGTTAAATTCGGGTTAACACGGTTTAAAAAAAAAAGTGGCCTATGTCACTCTCCATCCCTTCAACTATCTCCACTTAAAAAATCACGTCAATTCATCGCTCCGTTTTGCCGTGAAAGACGGACAAACAAACAGACACTTTCACATCTATACTTATAATAAATCTGTAGAGAGGTCAATTCTTTACATGAAATATATTTCCAAAATAACTATCAGCGGGTGATTAGTGATCGTTACTGACGCCAAAAATGCAATCAGTAAAATTTTTGTATGTCTGTCTGTCTGTCTGTATGTTCGTTATAGAAACAAAAACCACTCGACGGATTTCAACGAAACTTGGTACAATTGTTCTTCATACTCCCGGGCAGGTTATAGTATACTTTTCATCACGCTACGATCAATAGGAGCAGAGCAGTGAAGGGAAATGTTGGGAAAACAGGATTTCTTTTTATTTGAAGTAGTAATAGGTTAGTAGTAGTTAGTTAGTAGTAGGTAAGTTTTGGTTAATTTATGTTCAGTTTTTTTTAATATTAAGTAGGTAAAAGCGTAGGTACTTTTATTAATTATAGGTATAGGTATTTTTAATTATAGTAGTTATAGGTATTTAGTTTTAAGAAAGACGGACAAACAAACAGACACTTTCACATCTATACTTATAATAAATCTGTAGAGAGGTCAATTCTTTACATGAAATATATTTCCAAAATAACTATCAGTAATAGGTTAGTAGTAGTTAGTTAGTAGTAGGTAAGTTTTGGTTAATTTATGTTCAGTTTTTTTTAATATTAAGTAGGTAAAAGCGTAGGTACTTTTATTAATTATAGGTATAGGTATTTTTAATTATAGTAGTTATAGGTATTTAGTTTTAAGTGAAGTAGGTTTTATTATATATTATTTTATATATTAGACGTAGTTATATATTTTTAGTTATTCAAGCCCCAAGCGGACGCCGGCGTCCGCCCGCTATTGTCTTGAAAAACGCGTTGAATGAGAAATACGCGTTCTCAACAATCGGCAGAAGAAAGAGCACATCGGTTAAACTCTATGAGAGTTAGTGCCTCAATTTCCGGAAGTCATTATTCCACGCGGACGAAGCCGCTGGCAGAAGCTAGTTTATAATATTAGTATGGATTAGAAGTTTGTCCATTTAATAAATATCGAATGATTTAAATTAAACGATAACATAATATAGTGCTATGAGTACAAGCACCTTGTTTTCTTATCACCAAACTGCACGAGTGAGCGAGAAATAGATAACGAGAATAACATCCGTTCGATAAAGATAAAAGAAATACATGTTTCTGAGAATATCGACTGGCTTATTGCACGGTAATATTATATACAGGGTTATTTGAAAAACACCAACAACCTCTTAAGAAGTCATTGTACTCATCATTATGAACAACTTTTACTATGGGACCAAACCTGAAATCGCGAAATAAAAATCAGCTGTTCCCTACATTTATCTTCGTCTATCTCGTCAAAATGTAGGGAACAGCTGATTTTTTTTTCGCGATTTCTTATGATTAGCAAAATTCTTTTTTTTTTCGAAAGATGTGTATTCCGAAATGGTCCCATTTAAATTTTGTAAAGATCTGGTGATGAGATTCAGAGACAGACAACGGAACTCTTCAATAAATGCCAGCAAATCAACCGCGATTTCTGTTATCGCATATGTATGCATTGTTTACGCAATCACAAAACATAACATCACGCCTATACCCTCTAAAGGGGTACGCAGATGTGTTCAATATTCGCAGATGTGTGAACCGGTAGAAGTGGAGGTGCTTGGAGGAGGCTTATTTCCATCAGTGGACGTCTTTCGGCTGAAATGATGATGATGATGAACTCTGGGTCTGAATTTGTGCCCGGTTGATGGCTATAGGCTCGCCCACTGTTACGAAGGACTTTGTATGACTAGTGAAATGTGGGTGAACTAAGGACCTCTGCCTAACACTTCGTGCGATGCAGGCGTGATATTATTGGACCATTTATTGTTGCCATTTGTAGTTGTTCTCGTGGTCGCAAGCGCGACTGCTGAGCCTGGGGTCTTGGGTTCGATTCCCGGGTCGGGCAAAGTGTTATTGAGTATATCCATTAGGAATTTCTAAGTAATAGCTCGGAGTTTGGAAGTTGGCGGTGTGATACCCCCGTGCTTCGTGCACGTTAAGCCGTTGGCCCTGCGCCTGATCTCTCTCCGGTCGTGTCGGATTGCCGTCCCATCGGACTATGAGAGTGAGGGAAGAGGGAGTGCACCTGTCTGCGCGCACACTTGTGCACTATAATATCTCCTGCGTAAATGACTAATCTCCGTTGAGATTGGCCACTGTGACCGAAATCGGTCGGGGTGGCTATTATTATTATAATGTTGCTGGAAACTGTTGCGCAGCTGTTGCTCGTTATTTTTGGTGAGACATTCTCCGGGAAACTATAGATGTTTTTTCCAAAAAACGTTGGCACGTCGCGTGCTCGGTGACACGTTGTAACGATTGGGCTAATGACGACACTGACGTTTCCATGTAATGTTTACTTAGTCACATTCTGAATTTCCACTTTTCAAAAATCTTGACATCAACCACAAATCCAGACTTTTATCCAATCTGGGAATTGAACACAAGACTCAGGAGGTGGTGACCAAAGCGTATGCGCATGATATTTATTTATTTTAATTTAACTTCGGTTGAATTTATTGACTTATTTATTTATCTATACAATGTGTAACATAATTAACGCAAGACCTCATACACCCCAATTAGAGTACTGAGTAATTAAAAACTTACTATTTTTATTAATAAAATCGTGTTGACATTACTTTATGCATTTAATATTGAGTCTGATTGCCTTGAAATAAGATTTAATTTTATTTGGCTCAATCGGCGGTTAGTATTAAAAATTACGTCATTTTTGAAAAAATACCTATTGTAAAAGTTACTGAAATCGATTCAGTAGTCAATTATGAACAAACTACTTTCAGGACTTGCGTTTATTCTGTTGCACCTTGTATATTATACTTTACTAGCACTTCGCCCGCGACTACGTCTGCGTGTATTCGTGCCAAATTTCAAGTTACACAATTTTTTTACAAAATTAAGTCAAGCAATGAGATTTTTCATACAAACAAAATCCCCCCTTTTCACCCCCTTAAAGGTCGAATTTCCAAAAACCCCTTCTTAGTGTTAGTAGTTCTTCTTCTACATAGTAAAAGGAAGCCGTATGCAAAATTTCACGTTCCTAGTCCTTGCAGTTTCGGCTGTGCGTTGATATGTCAGTCAGTCAGTCAGTCAGTTTCTCCTTTTATATTTATAGATGTACTCCAGAAAACACTTATGTAACAAAAAATACAATTATTATAACTATTAGTAGAGATAATTGTATTTTTGGGCCTTATCGCAGTTGCACGTTACAGGAACTGATGGACGCTAGTGATGGCGCCAAACAAGTAGCCGAATTCTGGGCCGAGTCCATTTAGATTGCTATCGACACGCTAAGAAGAGAAGATCGCTTTCTTAATTTTGTTTGACTTTATTTTATGTGACTTCTATTCATTTATGGTTGGCAATGATGTTATTTATCTGAAATAAATGAATTTATTTATATTATTTTTTTATAACAAAGCTACCAGGTGTTCTGCCATCCCAGAGACAGCTGGAATTTCTGTCACATTTCATACCTTACCGCTTTTTTTCCACACAAGAATGCAGCATCGTATGGTAGTACTCATTTTGGCCCGCGACATCATCCGTATGAAATTTCTTGTTCCCCCGACCTACCTGGTCGCATCGCATCGCTTGTCCGTGCTATTACTTCGTTTTTGCTGTGTTCTTTCTGACTGTTTTATGTGACTGTTTTCTGTTTTCTGAGTTCTAGCGTGCTGTTAAGAAGCCCATAGCCTTCCGCAAGAATTGAGCTATCAAATGCAAACATATTTGTTCATATCCGACTGGTAGTTTCAAGGTTTAGCGTTTAAACAAACAAACTCTTCAGCCTTATTATTAGTAGTATAATGATTTACTATGAGTAGGTATATATTTCCCTGAACGAAAACAAACATTGAGCTACTGACGGTACTGCCTTTTTTCCTGTTATGATTATATTAAATAGAGTTAAAATTGACTTGGGCATTCTGAATCAACACTTTACAGGGGTTAAAGTCGTCACGGGTAGTCTGAAGCCCGAAATTCTGACAACCAGTCTTATCAAGAGGTATCATAATACCCAGTAACTGGGTTGTGGAGGTCAGATAGGCAGTCGATCCATGTAAAATACTGGTTCAGCTGTATAGCCGATTAGACTGGAAGCCGAGAACTGGCTAACATAGTTGAGAAAGGCTAGGCAGATGAAGATTCTGGATTTATACTTTTTTAGGGTTGCGTACTCAAAAGGGAAAACGGAACCCTTATACGATCTCTTCGTTGTCTGTCTGTCAGTCAACCAAGGCCCTTTTTCTCAGGCACGTGTGGAGTTATCAAGTTGAAATTAATTTCAAATACTCAGGGCTGCAATCCCATGAAGCAGTGAAATCACCTTTTAATATCATTGAGTGAAATAATCAAACTTCTAAGTCAACGCAATACGGGCGTATATGTTCCGGAATCAAAACCTTTAGGATTCCTACTTCCTGTTGACCTAGAATCATGAAATTTGGCAAGAAGCAATGTCATGTAGCACTAGTAAAGGAAAAAATCCGAAAACCGTAAAATTGTAGTAACATTACACTATTTTTTTCCCGTGATAAACTATTTACATACCTACAAATTTGTATGGAACCCTCGGTGCGCGAATCCGACTCGCACTTGACCGATTTTTTTTTGCAATTTTTCCATCTGGAATTTTTCAGTAGCAATCCAGAGTCTGGACAGTATGCATTCAGTCAAACTCAAAGCATTTATTTCAAATAAACCTATTACAGGCACTTTTTAATAGGCTAGTTTCCACTATCAATAAATTGAAAATCTATTTAGTCCGTCAGTTAGAGTATTGGAAAATAATGGACACGTACTTTTTGTTTTTGTAAATCAATGTATATTGACAAAGATAAAACGCATCAAAACTCGGGAGTGGGGGCTCGTGACGTCAGAACGCACTAAAAATTATACCAAGGTGTGATGTATTGAGAATTTTAAAAGCGTCATATCTTCGTCAATTTTGGTTTACGTAACAAAAGAAAAAATACGGGTCAAATATTTTTTGATAATCTAACTGACGGACTAATTAGATTTTTCAGTTGACAAGCCTATTGTCAAGGGGTCGGTCAGTCAGAAAGAAGTTAGTTGCAGTATAATTATGTGTCAGTCAATCTGGACTATTATGCTATAGTAACAGGTGTGAATGTGATGCTATGTAATGTTATATTGAAGATGATGAAATTGGCGCAAAAAAAAAGTTGACGTAAATACATTGAAAACCAAATAGGTATTCATATAAAAATTGCGAAATGGTTTCGTAATGTAATAATTGTGAAATTTTCAGGTAAATTTTGCCTGTTATCTAGGAGAATTGTGACGTAGATACTCAAAATATTTAATTATTTTTTTTATTATGCAAACCGAGTAGTTTTGATATAATTTATATGATAAGTATACATATTTCGTAACGTTTCGAAATAATAAAGGTTGATAGCACCTCCACTTCGACTGGTTTTGTGCATCCCGCATCCAGACGATTCCTGTGGCCTTCATAAGGTCGTCGGTCCACCTTGTGGGACCTTCCAACGCTACGTCTCCCGGTACGCGGTCACCACTCCAGAACGTTTCGGCCCCATCAGCCATCTTTTCTGCGAGCAATTTCTTTTCTTTAAGCGTATAATTCCTTAAGACTGACTGCCCCGTTGGTCTCGTAGCAAAGTAGTTTGGAAGTTGGTGGTGTGATACCCCCGTGCCTCGGAAAGTACGATAAGCCGTTGGTCCTACGCCTGATCTCTCTCCGGTCGTGTCGGATTGCCCTCCCATCGGGCTATGCGAGTGAGGGAAGAGGTAGTGCACTTGTGTCTGTGCGCACACTTGTGCACTATAATATCCCCTGCGTACCCGGCTAATCTCCGTTGAGATTGGCCACCGTGACCGAAATCGGTCGGGGAGGCTATTATTATCAATTCCCTAAGCTATACCTGCGTAATTACTATAGATTTAATAATTTATGAATGCCTTATTGATCTAGTGCTCGCAAGCACTGGTGCTGCAGAGGAAAATTTTCCCCATAGAAACGCTCTCGCCTGTTTCTTTTCTGGTTAATAAAGAAAGAAAGAAAATACGTTTATTTTCGGCAAACATGACGCATAGCAAAAACAAAAAATCAATTTAACAATTTGGGAGAAAACATGCGTCACATTTTCGCAAAACGGCCATCCCTCAGCATAATGCTAAGACCCTATACCAGACAGAGCCCCAGCGTTGATTTTCAGCGACAACCGGCGTTGACGTGATGTCGTCAACCAGTGCAGCATACGATTTTAAGTACAAATATATAACAACATTCAAATAAATAAAATATAAATTACAAAAACATGGTGTAAACATGAAATATATGAAGTGGAGTGAGTGGTGGTGAATGACCATAAGGCAATGATTTTTTTTACAGAATAATAAAATATTAACTACTTGTATGTCCCTATGTTTTCTTTTTTGATGATACATTATTTTTATAAGCACTAGAACCCTCAAAAAATGCCGATTTAAACCGCTGTCAACAGAGGCCTAGTGAAATGAAAAACATAGGGACACAGTATACAGTGTTATTGGAAAAACATTAACAAACTCTTAAGAGGTCATTGTACCTACTCATCATTATGAACAACTTTTACTATGGGGCCAAACCTGAAATAGCGAAAAAAAAAATCAGCTGTTTGTTCCCTACATTTTGACGAGTTATGCGAACATAAATGTAGGAAACAGCTGAATTTATTTACGCGATTTCAGAGGGGCAATTCTCGTAATTTTTAAGAACGTTCACAGTCTGATCTCAGTCTCAATCTGTCAAAAATACGTCAAACTTCCCTACATTTTGACAAGTTTTTGACATTCGTTTGTCGCCGAGATGAGACTGCGACTAGATTTTGAACGTTTTAAATTATGAGAATTGGCCTTCAGGTTTGTTCCCATAATGAAAGTTTTTCATAATGATGAGTACAATGACCTCTTAAAAGGTTGTTAATGTTTTTCCAATAACCCTGTATATCCTTCTTATTCAGTTTATGAAATATCTTTTAAATTGGTCCAATATTGGCGGAGTATGTAGACGAGAGCCAAACTTTGAATTATGACTTTTTACTTAGGCTTTTTCATAAGTATCTCCGACCGCTTTTCCTCATAAGGTTCTGGTTTAATTTCTCAAGTTGGGCAAAGTCTTATAAGGTTTTCCATTAGGTAGTTTTCATTGGAAGCCATCCCACAAGGTGGTCTTTAGTAGATTTTCAACTTTATCCCTGAAGCATAAGGGTTCAAAGTTGATTGGGAAAATTTGACAGTTTCAGGTAGCTTGATGTGCTGGCGTTTATATAAGCATTTAAATGTTTAATAAAAATAGCAAACAAAGATAGTTATTATAATTTCTATAAAGTAACAAAAGGGTAGGGCACATTGCTCGCAGAACAGAGGGCCGATGAAGCCGTAAGATTCTGGAGTGGCGACCGCGTACCACAAGACATAGCGTTGGAAGGCCTCCCACAAGGTGGACCGACGCCCTTATGAAGGCTGCAGGAATCAGCTGGATGCGAGAAGCATGGAACCAGTCGATGTGGCGATGGTTAGGAGAGTCCCATGTCTACCAGTGGATGTCTTTTGGCTGAAATGATAATAATAAGTTCTTTAATTCTCCTCACAATGGCCCCGATTCTGTTGTTCACAAACTAAACTAAATTTAAGTTCAATGCATCTTTTTCTTTCTATTTCATCATGAAAAAGAAAGAAGATAAATATTAGTTTAGTCCTGTCAAATTAGATAATCCATAGACAACGTGATTAAAAAATTGGCTATTAAAAATATGTCAATTTACGTCAGGCGCTGACTAATTTGACAGGACTAAACTAATATTTTATCTTCTGTCCTTTTCTTAATGAAATAGAAAGAAAAGGATGCACTGAACTTAAATTTAGTTCAGTTTGTGAACAACAGAATCGGGGCCAATGACAAGCTTATTCTAGGTTTCACATATTATTTGTTTTTTTAGCAATGTGAGGAGCTGGTGTCTGTGTTAGGCATAAAATGCCTGTATTACAAATCCCCACGGAAGAACAGAAAGTTTATTCAAATTATGATGATGACGACGAAAAAAAACGTCAGCAGCGTCCCCCAGTCTGCTAACAAAAACTGCGTACCTATCTAGGTACCTATACGACGTGTTAAATGCGCAAAACCTCATACACCCCAATTAGAACATTGAGTTATAAACTTATAAGCATAATACAATAACCAAAACTATTTTTTTAAAGCTAACTCTTATTATTAAGACTGTGCCGACCGCACAGTGGCGCCCTCATCGTTTGTTTGGTTATTTCATACAATTTAGAATGAAAATGCAGAAAATAAGCACGTTAAGTTATGCTTCAGAAGGTTATACGTTATTATTATTAGAAACGGTAGTTTTATATTGTTTAGTTTTATTATAATCCTTAAAACGGAATATAGTGGCCACTGTTATCCGTTTTAAGGATTATAATAAAACTAAACAATATAAAACTACCGTTTCTAATAATATTAACGTAATCTTGTGAAGCACAACTTAACGTGCTTATTTTTTGCATTTTCATTCTAAATTGTATGAAATAACCAAACAAACGATAAGGGCGCCACTGTGCGATCGGCATAGTCTTAAGAAAATCGTGTTGATCCTAGCATTAGATTATGTATTCAAAATTGAGTCTTATTGCCTAAAAATAAAATTTAATTTTCTTTGCCTCAATCGGCGTATAGTATAGCAAAATACATAATTTTTGAAAAAAAAAAAAACCTATATTAAAAATTACTGAAATCGATTCAGTAGTCAATTATGAACAAACTATTTTCAGGTTTTGCGCATTTAACGTTACACGTTGTATAAAACTTTTGATTATTCATTTCTTGTATGAATCACCATAAGGTGTAATAATATATACGACGTTTTTGTGTGTTTGTGTATCCGTATAGTTATCAGTTATCGATACACAGTAAGTACTTATCATGTATATCCCCATTTGCAAAAGTACCTGGAATACAGTCAGCAACAAAAATATGTAAATTCTATACTTACTATCACACTGCTAAACTGCTTGGAGTGAGCGTCAATAACATCAGTTACGCAGACGACATGGTGCTGCTGGGCCCGACTGCTGGGGCAATCAGGGAATTGCTCAAAGTTTGTGAGACTTATGCTGCCTCACATGGACTTATTTATAATGTCACTAAGAGTGAATATATGCTCTTTAAGGCCGCTGGTAGATGTCCAGACTGTGTACCAGAAATTATAAAAATGAATGGGCTCCATTTAAACAGAGTGTCCAATTTCAAGTACCTTGGACATTTCATTACCGACGACCTTAAGGATGATATAGATATTGAGAGGGAGCGTAGGGCACTGGCGGTCAGAGGTAACATGCTGGCCCGTAGATTTGCTCGGTGCTCTGACCTAGTAAAAATTACTCTTTTTAAAGCCTACTGTCAGAGCTTTTACACGAGCAGTCTATGGGTCAGCTACACTAAGAGATCGCTGGATGTCCTGCGCGTTCAATATAATAATGCTTTCAGGATGTTGTTGCGACTGCCCCGTTTCTGTAACGCCTCAGAAATGTTTGCTGAGACCTACACAGATGGCTTTCATGCCATAATACGCAAAAAAACAGCTTCACTGCTGTGCAGAGTGCGGAGTAGTCGCAACTATATCCTGAGAGCTGTGGCGGAGAGCTATACTCCAAATATCGGGCATTTTGTGCGGAGATTGATTAGATAAGGAACATGTCTTTCTGCCTGATCGTCCTTTGTTTTTAATAATATTAATTTTTATATCAATGTTACTAACACTAGAATATAAGCTGTGTTTAATACTAACAAAATATGGATCACTGTTGTCTAAAATAAATCAAAATCAAACTCAAAGCATTTATTTCAATTAAACCATTTACAGGCACTTTTGAATTGTCAAGAAGTCGGTCAGTCAGGAAAAAATGAAGCTAGTTGCCCATTCCAAAGCGTAGTAGGTACCTATGGAGAAGAACGGGCAAAAAACTCCATGGACACTCTTTTTAAATTATATTTTTACAAAATTATTAGTTACATCATATGTTGAATTTATAATATGTGAGAACGATGTAAAAAATAAATAAAAATCAAGTACGCGTTAAAAGTGTCCAGAGTACATACAGCAAATAGTAACGAAATAACAATCCAAAAATAAAATAATTAAAAATAAGCCGTGGCAGCTAAAAGATGACCAGCCCCAACTGACGGCGCCCGTTCACGAACATGACGCATGGATCAGCACCATCCAGCTCAACCATTTTCTAGGGAACCGAATGATCCAACACACACGCCACCGTCAGCGAGACACTTGAGCGAGCATGACATACTATCAGCCGCCAGGGCACATTCTAGTCAATGAAAAACATATTACCCGGTAAATGGTAGCTCAATAGTACATAGAACTCACATCTGTGCTATGCAGTTATACAATACAAAGGAAATTGAGTTTATACAATGCAAAGATAGTCTTACAATCTTCAGCAGCTCCAACAGTATTTTCAGGTGTTAATCAATTAGTTGTGGTTGTGGAGCAGGACCAGCATTGAGCCAGGCATTTTTATCAGCGATGTAATCTCCTAACTTATAATATGCCTGCCTACATAGTGTGCGTTTTATACATGACTTGAATTTGGTCTCATTCAGTTGAAGAATGTGGGGAGGTATTTTATTATAACATTTTAAAAGTAGACTCATCTTTTATGGGGTACCCCATAAAAGATGAGTCTACTTTTGCTAGTCTGAAACCTGGTTGAACTAATAGGTCCCTATTTCTAGTACTATAATTATGTTTTTCACCTCTTTTGCTAAAAAGATGTAAATTTTTCCTTACATACATGATGTTTTCGTAGATATATTGACAAGGCACCGTCATGATGTTAATATCCTTAAACAGTTCCCTTAGAGAATCGCGCTTGCGGAGATTATATATGGCTCTGATGGCTCTTTTCTGCAGAATAAAAATAGAATCGATGTCTGCAGCCCGTCCCCAAAGTAAAATACCGTAAGACATGATACTATGAAAGTAACTAAAATAGACTAGTCTCGCGGTACCTACATCAGTAAATTGACGGATTTTTCTGACAGCATAAGCTGCCGAACTGAGCCGTCCTGCAAGAGATGTTAAATGCGGACCCCATTGTAGCCTTGATTCGAGCGTGATCCCTAGGAAAACTGTTTTTTCGACGAATTCAAGTTTCTCCTGGTTCAATATTATCTCACAATCACTACCCTTGACATTTGGTAAAGAAAATCTTATGCACTTAGTTTTTTTTCCATTTAATACTAAATTATTAGCAGTGAACCAATTTTGGACCTGCAGTAGGACGTTATTTACGTCGTCAAAATTTGTAGCACGTCTATCTACCTTAAAAATTAAGGAAGTGTCATCAGCAAATAACACCATTTGTGGTTGATTTTTTAATAAATGGAGTAGATCATTAATATACACTAAAAAGAGGAAAGGACCCAATATCGAGCCTTGTGGCACACCCATTTTTACTGTTAAACCAAGTGAATTGACACCATTTATTTGAACTTGCTGTTGTCTATCATTTAAATAAGAACTAACTAAACTGAGCGCAAGTTTTCCAAGTCCGTAATGTTCAAGTTTCAAAAGCAAGGTTTCGTGATCGACGCAATCAAATGCCTTGGAGAGGTCACAAAAAATTCCTATGGCGTCTTGCGACTCTTCCCATGTGTTAAAAATGTGTTTTAATAAGGTTACACCGGCGTCGGTCGTACAACGTCCTTTGGATGGAATGAAAATGGATTTTATTTTATTTATTTATTTAAACTCTTTGCTCACCCGGCACATAGATCTGGATATCTTCCATGATAAGCCGCACCAAGTTTACAAATACAACAACATACATAATCAGCCTATAATATTCCCACTGCTGGGACACAGGCCTCCTCTCTATGAGAGGGAGCGGGCCGTAATCCACCACGCGGGCCCAGTGCGGGTTGATAGCCTAGATGTCACATGTCTTCGAATTTTGGTTCTAGGACATGCCGGTTTCCTCACGATGTTTTCCTTCACCGTTTTAAGAGCAATGGTGATGAAATAATTTTTACACAAAGTAAAGCGCCTGATGGGGTTCGAACCTACGACCTACAATTCGTAAGTCGCGATCATTACCACTGGGCCATCACTACTCTCAGTTTACTAATATTTATATTCAATTATTTCTAAGTAAATAGTATCGTAAGTTAGTATAGATTTTTTTTTTGTAGGTATGTTTATTTATTTCCTATAGTTTTGGCTACTAAAATATAAGTGACTAGCTGACCCGGCAGACTTCGTACTGCCTCAATCGATAAATAAAAGACAATTGACTCTACATTTTATTTAGAAAACGTTTGTATGGGAAATAGAAAAGGGCTGTTTTTAGGGTTTTCCCGGGAATTGTTCGATTTTTTCTCACCTTTTAAACCTTCCCTAGAGCTCCACGAACATTTCAAGACTAAGATAAGATAAATCCGTTCAGCCGTTCTCGAGTTTTAGCGAGACTAACGAACAGCAATTCATTTTTATATATATAGATTTGGTCGTAAGTACTGTAAACTTATGTTTTAAATAAATAAATTGGATTTTTCAAGTGTACAATAAAGTTTAATGAGCAGCAATGATGCAGTTACCGTTAGAAGTCTTGAGTTATATACCTACCTCACTATATACCTCACTATATACCTCACTGTTAACTCCTACCACAAACATATTTTTTTTTATGGCAAAAAGTTGGTACAGGTATTAATAATTGTATAAATAGAATAAAAACTGTGTCTTGTCTTATAATTAATTAGTGATAAAAACGATTAAAACCAATACAAAATTAATACTTACATAAAAAAAATCTCAAACACTGATTTAAAGTTTTCTTTACAGTACCTAGTTAGAATATCTGAATCTCTATTAATACCAACAACCATTCTAATTATAACACAAAAATTAGAACATTGAACACTTACATTTTTCCCTTTCCCCATTCAAAATTTCGAAATTTTCATCATCTTCCGCTGATGACTGTACATTATCTGTTTTGGTATAAGTACTTCCCCCTCGCTATTTTCAGCCAGTCTTTACTCATAGTACGAAGAGAACACAGTGCGTTCATCACCAGTTCGCACTGTAGTTCGTTCGAAACACGAATTTTAAAAATAAACTGGCAGAAAGTACAGTCAATGGAAGAGAGTGGTTCATAAGTGCGAAAACCTCATTTGTCGCATTTGTGTTGGTCGAATTAGCAAGATATTTTCGCCAAACCCAAGGGGGACTGCGGTGATGAATAGCAACCAAGATGGGGACCCAAGGTTGGATCCAGGTGAATCAATTTTACCCCGGAAAAGACATATGAGTAAGTTTTTGTACATTACTTATTTAATATTTTTATTAATTTAGATTTCATGTTTCTGTGGATGATTACGTGATATCGAAATCATTGGCGAATCTTGTTAAAAAAAAATATTAATTATTTAAGCCTGGTGTGTGCAATAGCGAAATTAATTTTCGCATCTGTAAACGACGTTTTGTAGAGCATGTATTAGAAAGTTGTGGATAAATAAAAGGGTGTGGTACGGACCTTAAAACTTTCTCCATAGGACCAATGGAGAAAGTTGTTCAGTTTGATGATTTTTTCCCCTTTCTGATACACGCTGTAGAAGTGACAGGCTTTTCGTATTTTTTAAAAAAAAGGTGTACAAATTTCACAAAAGTGAATATAAATGAATGCCCTTATAATTTGAAGGTAAGATTTTCCCAATACAATATTAAATTAATATATTTTGTACTTTCCAATATGAATAAATGTGATTCGCAGTACATCCTACATCCTTTTGATAGGGGGAATTCCCTGGTAGCGAAGCCATCATGTTATATTGTCACTGTCAGCATACGATATACCTAATGATAATATGATTTTATTATATTGTGATTTGTGTTATATCGCAATCCAATTCAACGAAATTTTATCTACACGAATGGCTCACGAAATTGATCGCATAACGTTTGTGTGAATGAACAAAACAGCTGTAACGCATTGCAAACGATTTTTTAATAATAATAAAGAAAAAAAAAAAGATGCTGGTAGGGATCTTGATCGTTCTTCCGGGATTGTCCTGATAGCCGTGGAATACCTCTCCACTCCTCATAAGCACCGCAGGACATGTTGCCCCTTGTCGCTACGACACTATGTGCTAGCGAACATTTTCGGGGGCCCATTATCAGTGTGCAAGCCACCCTGCCATTTTATCTGTGAATATTGTAATATCATTGGTCAGGCAGGGGAAATAGTCCTTCCATAGTTCACTCATCACTCTACTTGATAATGTACAAAGAAGGGCAACCAAGATGGTTTGCACCATGCGTAATCTACCTTACGAACAACGCCTCGAAGAGCTTGGCCTTATCACACTGGAACAGCGCAGGCAAAGGGGTAGGCTCATTGAGACGTACAAGATACTAACAGAACACTACGAAGTGCCCAGCCTTCAAAATCTCTACACACTGAACGCGAACACACATTTGCGTGGGCATTCCCTAAAGCTATGGGAAAATTCTTAAAAAAAAAGCCCTTGAAGCAATTCTTGTCTAACCGAGTTGTAACAGCATGGAATAGGCTCCCGGAAAATGTTGTGATGGCTCCCACACTGAACTGCTTCAAGAATCGACTGGACAGATTAAATATCTCCAAGCTATACGATACACACGCATCAGCTGATTAGCTGCTAGTGCCAAATAATAATAATAGTTCAAGGTAACCGATCCACTTTATTCACCCAAAGCTGTAATCCCATATATTTGTTTCCATATCCTGCAATAGTCCTACACCAACCGGAGATTATCCTTGGATGCACTTACATAGTGCTAACAGGGATAATAGTCGGTTAGTGCCGCATTTCATTAAAAACGTTTAACGGGCCTCTGCTAGTTGGCTTCGGCCTCTCGTACGCCTTCCAATGGTCCTTCCAAGGGTCCTGAGAAATGTCAAAAGACGTAAAAATATTAATAATCAGCCTGAGGGCAAAAGCCTCTCTTTCCTTTTTCCACTCAACTGGATCCTGAGCTAATATGGAACAATCCCTTATATAAGCGTCAAGTTCGTCCAGCCATTTACGCCTGGGACTTCCACGATGCCGTTGGACGTTTCCAGGGCCATTCTGTGGTGGTCTTAGCCTACAATAATAATAATAATATAATAATAAATATGTTTATTTATCTCCACAAATTACATTTTATACATGTTCATTTGACAGGTATTTCGACAAAATTTTGTAATTTGTGGGAGATCTGGAGTCTAAACTAAGCCTAGGCCTGTATTTCAGAACTCCAGGCCCCCATTATATCATATAATGTATCCGAAATGCGGCAAACGTCCCCACCCTGGTCCCATTTGAGCTTGGCTGCTTTTTAATAATCAATAATGATAGAATACTCTATAGTTTATTTTGTTTTTGTTTCTTCCTATTGTGGGTATACCACGAAAAAATCACACTTGCAATAGGAAGAGCAATTCTCGTAATTAAAATGCTCAAAATTTAGTCGCCATCTCTGTGAACGTTCCTAAAATTACAAAAATTGCCCTAGGATCAAGACTTGTAAACAAATCAGGAAACGTTTACAACTAAAGTTATTTAGCGATGGAAATGTGGCATAATCACAAAGTTAAAGTTAAAGTCCAGTCATTTATTTCAAATAGGCACATGTAAGATACTTTTATACGAACTTAGCACTTTGGAACGTCAAAAGTTACAAAAAGAATTGATTCTAGTCGCACTTTCCACATGGTAGTTTCGTATGGAGAAAAATGGGCAAGAAGCTCCACCGTTACTCTTTTAAATATGTTTTTATAATATTTTTTATAGGTACATTAAATAATTATATTTGAAGCGATGCACCTACAATAAAATTACTATATCACAATAGGTCAAAATATAGCAATAACAGGTAAATTAACTATGTGATAGATACATGGTGCTCAAATATTTACAAATAACACACAATACAAACCGGTTAGGGGTCAGCTTCCTATTATTTTGTGATTTGTTAAAATTATTGCTATTATTACTGCTATTGCTATTTTTTCCTAATTACATTTTTAATATTTTTATAAACAAAAAGATAAAAAACATGTAAAAATTGGCACTATCACAGACAACTGCTCTTTTAGCATATTATTATTTTAAAAAAAATCTTCTTGCAGACTTGCAAATGGAGGCAAATGTGTATCAACAGGCAACGAACCTGGAGCCTCCTCTCGACCCACCCCAGCCGCCTCTCGACCCGGCCCAGCCACCAGCAGACGCTGTGATAGCTAAACTACTTGAAAATCATTATAATGGCTATGCTGTGGTAAAAAGGCCGACCTCTCTTGACTTCGCTCTGCGCATTGCACGCGCCGCAGCAGAAGATTCGGAACTTGAACCAAAAACTCAATTACGTCAACCATGAAACAAAAGACATGAAAAAAGAGTATGAACAAAGAAGTTACCTAACAAATGGAGTGATCATAAGTACACCACCAAGTCACCAAGCTAGGACCACCAAACTAAGATTGCATCTAAAAGTGGGAGTTTACAGACAGTCCTGTCAGTTCTGATTTGGCACCGTGTACTTCATTTGTTAGCTACTCTTTGTCGATATTTTCTTTTTAGTTTTTTAAAAATATATATTAGTAACAATATTTCTTAACGAGTGTGTTGGTAAACTTAGCCATATAGTTATGAGAAATCCTGCTACACGCTCAACTCCGATGTGGAAAGCTTGCAGCAGCGATTTATAAACAAGCAGGACAGTCTGCCCGCGATACACCGCAGTATAATGTTGTAAACTTGTAAAGTATTAACATTAAAATTCATAATTTTGTATAAAAGTGAGTCAATATTTAATACATTTATGATTACACATAAAATGCTGAAAATTACAAATCATCATTTTTTATGCTATCTCTATCTATGATTTTTTTAAGTTATTCTGTGATATTAGTATATTTTTTATTGTAAATATTTTGTTTGCATTTATTGTAACCTCTTGGACAAAAAAAACGTCCAAAGAACATGTTTGCTTACCTGTAATGTGTGAATTAGATTCAAAAGTTATGTATTTTGCGAATAAAAAGCACAATGACGTGCTTATTTAAGTGATTATTGAATTATTTGTAAATAAAATAAGAAAGCTTTTTCTTTCATTCATTAAAAAGATTACAAATTAAAAATTAAAATAATTAAAAAGTTACTAAAATATATTTGCATCTACCCAATTATACAGATAGTTTACATATTATTGTAATTATTTAAAAATAAATTAAATTATATAAAATACTTTACATATTTTTTTGTTTTATTTATAAAAGTTACTAAGCACTTCATCGGACAATAATTTATTGAATTATTTATATCTTTACGTATTATATTGTTTAAGTATTATAAATGGACACACGAACAGTGATCCGTGTCTGCCTGTGTGACCGCGTTGTTATTTTAAACTACGCAACAGAATTTGATTAAAACCATGTGAAGCAGGGGCCAGTCACAGTTACTTTTAAAAAAGCATACAATCGAAATTACTTATTTAAAAGCTGACAATCAGCGGTTTTTGAACGTTAAAATAACTTACAACAGTCCCTCAAGACGCCCGCCTGTCCACACTTTCTAGTGAGCACTTTCCACATATCAGCTAGTATACGCCAATATTATAGCAAATATGTAACAAAAATAAGGAACCATAAGAACTAGTGTTAACACGAATAGATAATTCTTCTCCCTGAACAGCTAAATATTCGACAAAATTATTGAGCTGCCGGTCGATTCTGTAAAAATCTAACCGTCATAACTTAGGTGGAGTGAGCGTGAAGTGAGCTATTAATAGGGATAATCCCTAACATCTGCAGTGCTATTCTGTAAAAATTTCACAGTGATAACTTAGGTGAAGTGAGCTGTCATTCCACCTGATGTTAGGGATCGCCCCTATTGATAGCTCACTTCACCTAAGTTATCACGGTGAGATTTTTACAGAATCGATCGGCAGGTGGAGTGACAGCTCACTTCACCTAAGTTTTCACGGTGAGATTTTTACAGAATAGCACTACTGGATTTGACACGAACGGGAAGGTCAACTAAACTTAGTTTAAGCTTAAACTTGTCTATAATTTCTTTAGACTGCCACTATTTTACCGATTTCTTTATCTTTGGCAAAGCACCGTCCGGCCTACAGGTAACAAGCCTTATGATTTTGCCCCCTAACAAAAAAAAAAAATTCCTTGCAGACTTGCAGATGGAGGCGAATGTGTTCCATAAGGCAACGAACCTGCAGCCTCCTCTTGACCCGCCCCAGCCTATTCTCAACCCTAATGAGCCACGGACGGAAGCCGTGACAGGCAATAAGCCTTTTTGGATTGCAAAAAATGCAAAAGGCGGCGCTCCACCTACTAAAGCGCCCGAAGATCTCGAACCAGAGACCCATTTATGTTAATCATATTAGCAACTAACAGGAAACAAAAAAAGGCATGAATTTCCAGACTATGCCTTTCGAATAACGCATACGTCTTACAGAACAGAAACGCGAAAACAGCCGATCAATTCCGTACAAATCTCACCGTGATAACTTAGCTGAAGTGAGCGTCAAGTGAGCTATCAATAGGGACAATCCCTGACATCAGTAGGCCAATTCTGCTAATTTAAAACGTTCAAAATCTAGTCGCAGTCTCATCTCGGCGACAAACAAATGTCAAAAATTTGTCAAAATGTAGGGAAATTTGAAGTATTTTTGACAGCTTGAGACTGAGATCAGACTGTGAACGTTCTTAAAAATTACGAGAATTGCCCCTCAGGTGGAGTGACAGCTCTCTACACCTTAGTTTTCACGGTGAGATTTTTACAGAATAGCACTGCTGAATAAAGAAGTTACTTAAGAATGGAGTGATCATAAGTACACGACCATCAAAATGAAATTGTATCTGAGTCAAGACTCAAGTATTGCTTAAAACTAGTTTCAACCAATAAAATGGCTATAAACTATGTAGTTGTAAGTGATGCTTGAGCCTTGAGTGAGGTTCTGCAATACAGCGGGGCAATTGCGCAATACATTATCTATGGGAATCGGTTTCATTTTGATAGTTCAACAACATTCATTGCGTTATTTACATGTTGAGCATACAAACTTTTCGAACTTATGAAGCAATGGATTAGGAATTTGCTTAAAAATTATTCTGATTCCGGTTTATAGTGTGTTACGCAATTATGGTGCAAGTCTAAAAGTGAAAGTACACAGTCAGTCCTGTTAATAAAATTACATATCGCTAATCAGTATTTTGGTACCGAAGCAAAAATTTAATTGTAAAGTGCTTTATATAAAATTATTTATTTTTAATAAAAGCTAGTCAATTCAACATGGTTATTATGTTTCAAATAAACCCAATCTATACTAAATTGATTTCGAAATTCCGAAATCTTCGTACTAATTTGATAATGATTGTACAGAAGCCAGCACATCAAGTTACTACAATCTTTCTTTAATAGATTTTCAACTTTAACGCTAAATTATTAGGTTCAAGGTTGATTGGGTTTGACAGTTTCAGGTAACTTGATGTGCTGGCGTCTTTACCTGCGCTTTCTTTAACTTTGTTGTTTTATTATTTCGTTCTGTCACGTTTTATGTTAAACTTAAAAACAAAAAAAAAATTGTAACAAAATAATTATTTTGCTTAATTATTGTGAATATAATTAAGTATTCTCACGTGTTTACTTTAGTAATTTTAGATTATGCTTGAATACAGATTTATTAAATAAATACTTGTTTTTTTTTTAATTTATTAAACCCGTATACTACCCTTAACCCTTCACAACTACTACGGAACGTGGTGGTATGTACTTTTAAAAAAGACGAAGGCTTCCACATGAAGATGAAGCTGTGCTGTACTGTACATACATATATAGCACATCATCATGCTAAATCTTCTTTTCACAGTCACGAACTCACGACGTGCAGCCGCCAAACATTTCTGTTCAGTGCTCTTGATTACCGATCTATTTTGTTTTTTCTTTATCATTCGAGTTAATTATCTTTTTCTATGGACGTGTTTATATGACAAAAAAAACTTTTTTTACAAAAAATACAACCGACTTCCAAAAAAAACACTTCAAAGTGAAAAATAACTTAAATTTCGGATGTCGGTGTCGTTGGTTCCGCATTATTTTTATTGATACCGACTTCCGAAATTTAAGTTATTTTTCACTTTGTAGTGTTTTTTTTGGAAGTCAGTTGTATTTTTTGTAAAAAAAGGTTTTTTTATTTTTAACTTTTTAGTCGGCCAGTTTGTAACTTATCTAAGTTACCCCTTGCCTAATGTCAACGGCTCATCACCTTTTACAAAATATTGCTGTTTCCGATGCAGGGACGTTAATTGTTGAGGAGTTCTCCTTGTAAAAGCCAGGAGAACTGGAGCTGATTGAGAAGTCACCATCAGCTTCACTTCATGATACGCATTGTGCTTAGCAACCACATTAAAGTACCTAATCGAATCGCAAACCGTGAAATATTTATTATTAAGTAGTTCCGATGGCCATCTGTGGTCTTCATCATCAGTTCCACTTCACCGAATGGTGCTTTCTGAGAGCAAATGCACGAGTTACTATAAAAAATAGCCAAATCGCTATAGGTGTGCGTGTGCCTAAAAAATTTGAGGGTTGCCCTCGATTTCTCCAGGATCCAATAATCAGATCCTGACTTGGTGACTATGGGACCGCTTCAGAAGTATCTCCTTTCGAACAAAAAAAGAATTTTGAAAATCGGTCCACAATTGGCGGAGTAATCGCGTAACAAACACAAAAAAAAAACACCGTCGAATTGATAACCTCCTCCTTTTTTGAAGTCGGTTAATAAAACTTTTTTCTCTCCTCACTTACTTAGTTACAGCAGAAATAGGTGCAATACTTTCCAAGACAATCTTTCCACACGCACCTTTACCTTTCAAACTAATTTTATAGTGATAACAAGCAACTAACTGGCTTCTGTGTTTTTTAGTACTTAAAATATACCGAGTCACGCAGTAGAACTGTAAAGTTACCCGACCGGGGAATACCTATCAACACTCATTTAAGTATTTCTGCTTAAAATAATTCGATGGTTATTAATGTTATTACGTAACTCGAGTAAAATTATAGTGCACAAGTGTGTGTGCAGATGCTAAGAGGGATATTTGTAGTGTTAATGAATATAAAGAATAAGAAATATACTCGTAAGACGTAGTTTGAAAGTGGCACCGGTGACTGAAAAGTTGTGTGGATATCAGTTGTCATGATATGGGCAAGTGGTACGGAGAAATAAGGATAATTTGGAGTATCAATGTGGATAGATAGCTATAAGGCCGCTTTCACATTTGGACGTTAGCAGCGCGATAGCAGCGCGGCTGCCACGCCGCGGTTTGGATCTAATCGTTCGATGTCAACCTCGCTCATTGTGCAGTCTATAATCAAATGCGCTTACAACACTAAGGCTGAGGCTACAGTAGGCAGCGATTTGCGATGTGACTGGAAGAGCGAAACGAGAAAAACATGGTATGGCTACATTATAAGCGAAATTCCGGCGTATATTCGCTTCGATTTCGCTGATATGTTGATGTAGCCGATGCCGTGATTACAGTATTTTTTTTTTTTTTTTTTTTAAATAAATAAATAAAATTTATTTAGGTCCTTTTACAAAGTAATACATTTACAAACTTATAAATACTTAGTAGTACCAAGTTCTTAAGGGATTGGCTTAACTCATATTAAAGCTAGTTTAATTTACACGATTTTTACTTATCTATGAAAGGTGCGTTGGTACTGTCATTCTAACTTGTAGCGACCTGCCTGAGCTAGGTTAATAAAAACCTGTGTTATGTTGTTCCTGTTAATGTTGTTCCTATCGCATAAAGAAATCAAAGATCGCTAGTAATATTTGATATACGGTGTAGCCATATACGTGAGCATTCATTTACTTGTTTTAATCGCTCATGTGTCGCAGGTCGCGTCGCGGCCTAATGTAGCCTCAGCCTGATTCATCACCGGTTGAGCGCACGCGGAGGCCACGCGCTGCTGCCGTGCTTCTGTTTATAATATGAAATTCTAACTGGGCGACGATCGCGCGTCTGTCGCGCTGCTAAAGTCGCCTAAGTGTGAAAGCGGTCTAAGAATTCGGTAAGAGCAAAGAAATGATGATGCCAAAAAGGCAGCGACTTCCGAGATGTTCACTAATAGAGAAAGAGGAAAAATACATGTTGCGCCGACGCCAAATAAATTTGGTTAACAGCAGGAGAATGATGACGAAGTGTGTGTTCAGACACAGGTGCACTCGCTCTTACCTCACTCTCATAATCCGATGAATCTCGAATCCGCACAATCAGGGAGAGGTGAGTAGGCCAATTCTCGTAATTTAAAACGTTCAAAATCTAGTCGCAGTCTCATCTCGGCGACAAACAAATGTCAAAAACTTGTCAAAATGTAGGGAAATTTGAAGTATTTTTGACAGATTGAGACTGAGATCAGACTGTGAACGTTCTTAAAAATTACGAGAATTGCCCCTCAGATGTTGTGTTTTCCGACTTACGAGAGTGTAACAGCGCCAATTTCCTAACTCTGGGCTGTCTTAGAATTTATTTACGGATAAATCTAGGATCTGCCTTTTTTGAGACAGTTCCGGGATTCAAAGCCGGGTCACACAGACTTACAGATAAGGATGAAGTAAAACGTTATTAGGTACAGGACAATACTAGTTTATTGGTCTGCCAACGCCATCTACAGTTGGACAACGTGCAACATGCTGCTTCCGTGCTGTGTTCCGACCGATCGGAACACAGCACGGAAGGTGGCTTTACCTCGGCGCAAGCGCAACGCCTCCATCGCGCGACGGCGATAGTGACGCGCGCTGTCTTTGTGTGTGTGCAAAATAACTTGCGTCGCAAACATAATTAGTATAAATTAAAGTCGCTTTTCGTGTCTGTCCGTGCGCAATTTTGATGCGGTTTTCAACACTGGAATATTTATTTATGTGAATAAATACATTAATAATAAGCTTAAATTTTAAAAAAAATCTTGATTTTTTTGTCAAGACGTATAAACCATGCAAAGCAGTGACAAGTCGCTAGTAATTTTATTTCAATAAAAAGGTCATTGAAATAATATAATGACGGCAAAACAAAGCTGAAAGCTCAAATCGGTGAATGAAAACCTCTTGATGAAAACGGTGCGTCCTAGAACCAAAAATTCGAAGACATAATATGACATCCACCGACCCGCACCCTAATTGCGAAACACACTATCGATCTCCATTTGAATCATTTTGAAGCATATTGCTAATCCATTGCTTCATATGTTCGAAAAATGTGTCGGCTCAACAATGTAAAAAACGCAATAAGCGTTGTTGATCTGTCAAAATGAAACCCATTGCTACTGATAGTGTGTTACGCAATTACCCCGCTGCACTGGGCCTGCGTGGTGGATTATGGCCCAGTCCCACTCATAGAGAGAAGGCCTGTGTCTCAGGAGAAGGAACATTATATTAAGCTGTTTATGATGTTAAGAACAAGCCGTAGTATAATAACCCACACTCGAACCACCAAAACAAGCTCGTTTTTCCTTATCCACTCACGTGTTCCTGGAAATACCTGGGTTTTTTCCAGGGTTACCAGATTGGGTACTTATTTCGCAATTTTTACCGACTTCACAAAAAGGAGGAGGTACTATGTTCGGATGTTTGTATGTTTTTTTTTTTTTTTTTTTTTGTATGTTTGTTCATCGAATACTCCGCCAATTGTCGACGGATTTTCAAAATTATTTTTTTGTTCGGAAGTAGATAGTTTTGAGGTGGTCCCATTGTCACCAAGTTAGGATCTGATGATGGGATCTTAGAGAAATCGAGGGCAACCCTCAAATTTTATAGGCTCACTTATTGTTTTTCGCATATTTTATGAAGTATCTTGTGTATTTGCGTATGGTTGTCACCATCTCAGGTAGCTGAGCTGATGATGGAAGGTCCAACTCCTTAACAGTAAGAAGTTACTCGAACAGACAAGGACAGTTTTAGTAAATTGTTTTGATGTTTGATAGGGCATTTGCCACATTTGGTCTCATGATCATCAAGTCATGACCTGATGCTGCAGTCAGGATAGTCTGCAGAGTACCTAACTCCTCGACAACTAACAGCAGATATATCGTGTTTAGGCTCATTGAAAAGGGCTCGATGTTTGGATAAACCTACTGTTAATGAGAAACACCGAAGTACCCACACAGAGACTTGATGCTGATGCCAGGAGCATCAAGAAAAAGTACAAACCTTGAAATTACAGCACCGTAGTCGTGTTTGGCCTCATTTTAAACAGGACTAAATTTTAAGTTCAATGCAATGTTGACATAAGTCTGGCCTGATGCTGCCAGGATTATCAGCGGGATCCTGGAGAAATCGAAGGAACTCTTCAAATATTATAGACACACCTATAGCGATTCGGGTATTATTTGCTTTCGTAGTGCATTTGCTTTCGGAAAGCAAAATTTAGTGAAGTAAAACTGATGATGAAGACCACAGATGGCCACCGGGACTACTCAATAATAAGTGTTTCACAGGTTGCGATTCGATTAATTTAATATGGTTGTTAAGCAATTTATGCTCGTCACAATGCGAATGGTGAAATGGAGCTGATGGTGGAGTACCAGGAGAACTCCTCAACAATTAACGTCCCTGTATCGGGAAAAGTAATATTTTTTAAAAGGCGATGAGCTTGATGCATTATAAACAGTCCCACTAAAAAGCGAGAAATAAAAACTTTTTAACAAAAAAAAAACCGACTTCCATAAAAAACACTACAAAGTGAAAAATAACTTTGATTTCGGAAGTCGGTGGCAATAAACTAAAATACAGATCCAAAGACACCGACTTCCGAAATCAAAGTTATTTTTCACTTTGTAGTGTTTTTTATGGAAGTCGGTTTTTTTTTTGTTAAAAAGTTTTTATTTTTGGATAAAAATTTGGCTGCTGGAGAATGTCGATGTTGTGTTCACTCAAGTCCACTAAAATGTCCCGCGGCCGAAAGTGACCACTACACGAAACTGCAAAATGTCCGCGCGAACGAAAGTTACCACTTCGCAAACCACACATTATCCGAACGGACGAAAGTACCACGACAATTTTTTTTTTTTTTTTAACTTTCAAATTTTTTTGTGTACAAAATGTTCGCCAAAATGAGATAACGGACAAATTGACAGGTGCGCTTATCAGTGGCTACTTTATTTAATGTCATTAAAAACTGTTCCCTAATGGTTACAATTGCTTAATAGTACTTACAAACTTTTGCCTTTGGGTAAAACTTAGAAAAATTGAACCATTTTGGAGAAAAATTATTCCAAATTTAGGAAAAAATAAAGAATGACACCTGGCAACCCTGGGGTTTTCCCTAGAGGTCAATGACTGGTCACTTTCGTGCGCGGAACACGTGAGTGGACGTACCTATAAATACCTTCCTCCGAGATTTTCAACCAGTGTCTTGCAACACAAGGAAAAGAACATACGTGCTCAAACGAACTAGCTTACGGAAACCCCAATTTTTAATTTAAATTTGTTAAAATATTCCAAAAAAACTAAGAGGACATCATAAATTAAGGATAGAGTTGTTTTCGACTGCGAGAAACTTGTCTGTCAACATTGCTAAAATTAGCAAGATTGTTTTTTCCACACAAGAGGAACTGTAAGTATGAACGAAGAAGATTACTCCCCGAGACTTGAATCAGGAGACGGAATGTTAGCTCGCAAAAGATATATAAGTAAGTTATAATGGTTTAATGGCTTTTGCGATATAAGTTAATCATTATTCATATAAATAATGAACATGATTTGGACATTTTCAATACCAGTGTTTCTCGGCTTACGCATTTGTTGGTGAAAAGCTTTTTTACGGAAAAGTAATTGTTTGTGTCATGTATGATCGTGTTATTTTGTTTCCTAATTTATGTTAAAGGTATTATTTTGTACCGACCTTTTTTTTGTTGTCTTTTTTTTTTGTTTCGAGTGTATAACAGTGGAAACTTATAAATGGCCTTCAAATGGATATTGTTTAAGAACACTGTTTATATTAGCTGTAAGTTTCCCGAACACAATAAAATAAATAAAATAAATAAAATACATAAAATAAATAAAATAAATAAAATAAATAAAATAAATAAAATAAATAAAATAAATAAAATAAATAAAATAAATAAATTAAATAAAATAAATAAAATAAATAAAATAAATAAAATAAATAAAATAAATAAAATAAATAAAATAAATAAAATAAATAAAATAAATAATATTTGTTCCGGGTCCTCAGGGTGATATTTTACATTTTTTTTTATCTGAGTATCTGTAAACCGAGCTTTACCTATTACAGATTTATTGTAGGTACAGTCAGCGTCATTAACGGAATGAACAGACTGTTCAAAAAGATCTTAACAACTAAGAAAATTAAACTTTATCTCAATTGGATAAAATTCTTTTCAGAATGATAGTGGCTGTGTAGACAGTCTTCATTATAAAACATTCCTTGTGTGATTGAAATAAAGTTTAATTTTCTTAGTTGTTAAGATCTTTTTGAACAGTCAGTTCGTCCCGATATTTTTGACGCTGACTGTACTTAGTTTCGCATTTATAAAACAAAACTTGTTTATTCGTAAAAATGAAAAATTATAGAAGAGGAGAACAGTTAATGACAAAATATATCAATACAGCATTTAGAGGGGCCCGTGGCTAAATGATAACAGCCGCACAGATCGATCGATCAGGTTAAGCTACGCTTGCCGCGGTTGGTCTGTGGATGGGTGACCATCTTTACATACCGAGACCCCTCCGTGCCTCTGAAAGCACGTTAAGCCGTTTGGTCTCGGCTGTCATTCGTGGATCTATGACAGTCGTTATAGGTTTATGTGTTATTTTTTTGGAAAAAAAGTTTTTTACATAAAAATATTCAGAGGACTGAATCTAATGTTACCTCCCGAATGGCTCACGAAATTGATCGCTTCACTTTTTTGTGAATGAAAAAAGCAGCGGGGTAATTGCGTAACACATTATCAGTTCAACGGCCTTCTTTTTGACAGTTCAACAACATTCTTTGCGTTATTTAAGACGCTGAAAACCAATATTGAGCTCCGATGTTTAGGTATTTTTAGCCACGCCCACTATTTCTCCGATATCCTAGCGCCATTCTTAAAAGGATGTGATACAGCGAACTACCAAGGATGAAACAAAGTGACGCGGTCAATAATAATTACCAATGAACCAATAGAGGGCGCTCTTATATATTTATTGTTCTGTATGAAGTGCTAAAATCAAATTAGACAAGGCGATTAAAAAAACAAATGAATATTTTTACCCCTTTTTTAAAATTATTTTAAGTATTTACACAGATTTTTTTTTTTAACTATTTACACTGAATTAGTCGCTGACAAGAACCAAATAGGCTTGTCTCAAACAATTTTTTAGCCAAATCTATACAGTTTGTGACTGCGAAAAAAATATATGTTAATCTTGAACATATTTCTGAGAACCCTGTTGTATTCAAAACACGTTTTTGAAAAGTTTTCTCGATACAATAAAATGGTAAACTAACCTCTTAAAATGATCTTTTAACAAAAATATCTCTATTACTTATCAACGTACATTGGTAAAATTTATAACAATAACGTATCATATTTAAAAACAGAACTTGGTTGTTTTTTATTTTTGACTACTCAACTTATTTAATCCGACAGTGATCGCATAGACGCGCAGCTAGACGGACGTATGTCGCTTTGCCCCGCTATCCGTTCATTTAATATTTTGTTTTTTGAGAACTTATTTTATTTTGTTCTTTTAGCTACAATAAATTGTAAAAATATTAGCATTAGCACGTAGACATTTGTATAGGTTATTTTATAAGTTGTATAGGTTATTTTATAAGTTGTACAGGTACATAAATAGTTCTAAGTTGTGTAAATATTTACTGTGTAAAATGGGAAACAAACAAAAATGCCGGAGGCCAGCAAAAAAGCGCTTCTATAATAATAAACAAAAACATCTCATGGAAGTAGTAAAGTAAGTAATTTTTATAATGTAATATTGACAAAATAGGTACGAGAACAAAAATTATATTTTTGTATAACTCATAGCGTAAATTCGATCATAATTCTAACGCTAGGTTGGTCTAGTGGTATTAGCTTAGGTTCTGGAGAGCGAGTTTCGAGTTCGTAACCAGGAGAATTTTTAGCAAATTTGAAATGGTTTCTTTTTTTTATTTATTTGTAATTTTGAGGAAATTTTCATTTTTTAAATATTTATTTTTATATAAAAAAAATATATATATATACATATAAATATTTTAATTATTCATTTTCTTTACAGTAAAAAGAGACGTTTGGCGAACAGTTTAGAAGCAGGTGAAGCTTCGGAAATTGTTTTTCACCAGTAAGTTTGTAATAAGTACAGACGCCAGCACATCAAGCTACCTGAAAGTGTAAAATTTTTCTAATCAATTTTGAACCTTATGCTTTAGTAATAAGGTTCTAAATCTATTAAATAAATTTTACAGATTATAGTAGCTTGATGTGCTGGCGTCTGTACATACTTATACAGGTTGAAATTGAAAACATGTGACTAAACGACTCAACATTATGAACAACTTTACTAAAGGGACGAAAACTGCAGTCGCGAATAAAAAAATCAGGTGTTCCTTACATTTTGACGAGTTATGCAAACATAAATGTAGGGAACAGATGATATTTTTTTTGGCGATTTCAGGTTTGGTCCCATTGTAAAAGTTGTTCATAATTATGAGTACAATCTTCCATTTCGATTTGTCGCATGTTTTTAATTTCAACCTGTATATAACAATTTTATTATCTACTTAGATCATTGAAAGAAAGTCGCAAATAAGTCCAGTGATAAACATGGAATTTACATAGAGCTATGAATATCTTAAAACTGGACTTATAGGAAAATACTCGTTGCTTTATCCATTGTTTCTTGCCCACTCTATATAAATCATCGTGTGAGCTTTAGTATTTTTATAAGACTTATTAGGTAAATTTGATGCTGAAGGAAGTTCTTGCAAGTTTAAATGTTTTATTTTTTTGCAGATTAGAAAATCTGCCAGTTGTAGTTACATCAGAAAGTGATAATATAGTTACCCCTGAAAATGTTATTAGGTAAGTACCCAGAATGAGATGTGTACAATTTTCCCTAGTGATATGAAACTTTCTGCTGATCGTTCTTATACTTTTAATGTTATTGTGATTCATACTTTTTTTCATCACAGGTTTGAAGAATCAGCAAAGGAATCACACGAGGTGGTAAAAAATATGATTGATCAAGGATCAAATCTATCTGAGACAGTCCAATCCACCGATGACCTTCCTGAACTTGAGGTAATATTAAATTATCATGTACTTGGCCAGGTATTGGTTGACGAGGATAAAATCCAGCAGTTTTTATTTAGTTACTTACGCAGAGATTAACTGTTAAGTATTTGAATATTTTTTTTAGATTACTACGGGTCGCCCTCCAGAACAAGAAATCCACATCGGACGACGAATTATAAGCCTAACGCCTTTTTTTAAAAATCTTCAGAAAATTTCTGGGCACGGGCCTTTAGGTTGTAATTTGAGTCACATTGATTTGGTGGGAGAAAACATAAATGGATTGTCGTCGAAGTTCACTCTTTTATGTAGGATGTGCAATTTAAAATTTATCATTGAAAGTGACTCTAGTGACGAAAATTATTTACCAGTCAATTATTGTGCTGTAGCAGGTATGTTATCAATTGGCGGTGGACATTCAAACTTGGAAGAACTTTCTTCAGCGCTAAATTTACCTATTATGTCAAATAAAAAATACCAAAGCGTACACGATGATATATCTAACAAGTGGGAACAGGTAGCACAAGAAACAATGGAAAAAGCTGCTAAACAGGAAAGAAATTTTGCTATAGCGGAGGGCAAAGTTAGTAAAAATGCTATCCCAATTATCGACGTTATTGTAGATGGATGCTACTCCAAGAGGTCATATAGAACCAATTATTCCGCCTTATCAGGTGCTGGTACTATTATTGGAAGGAGAACTGGGGAAGTTTTGTACTATGGAGTCCGCAACAAATACTGTTATACCTGTGATCGGGCAGAAAAACAGAAAGTGCCCATAAAAGAACACAAATGTTTTAAAAACTACACTGGTCCTTCGACTGGCATGGAGAGTGATATAATTGTTGAGGGATTCAAACAGTCTGTGAAAATTCACAATTTAATTTATGGACGTTTAATATCTGATGGTGACTCCAGCACCTATAGTAAAATTCTACAATCACGGCCTTATCAAAATGAAGGTATCACAGTGGAAAAAATAGAATGTCGTAATCATTTACTGAGAAACTTTTGCAGTAAACTGCAACAATTACAAACAGATACCAGATACCCAATCAGCCATCGAAAACTTGTAAGCAAAAAAACAATAATGAGTCTAAGGTCTGTGATAAAAAAATCTATCGCTAAAAACAAAGCCGAAGAATGTCCAGAAATTCAACGTCTATTCGACGATATTATGCTGGCTCATTACCATGCTTTTGGAAACCATACTAGGTGTAAACCATACTTCTGCCAGAAACAGGGCGAACAAGAAAACACTTTAAACGACTTCTTCTCGAGTTCACTATGGCAAAGAATTTGTTTACTAATTCAAAATATAGCAGGCCATGCTCGAAGTCTCATCCATGACGTGGACAGTAATATTGTCGAGCGCTACCACAGCATAATAGCAAAATATGTTGGAGGTAAAAGAATAAATTTTTGCATGAAGAGATCATATGCTACGAGATGTACTGCAGCAACTGTGTCATTCAACACAAATAAATCAATATCTCGATTGTATAAACACATCTTAGCAAAAAGTCCACAAGGGAAACTAAAGATGTTAGAAGAAAGAAGAATGAAAAAGAGATACTTAAATAGCAAGGACATGAAGAAAAAAAGACGTATTATATTCACAAAAACAGATGAAAATTATGGAGATCAGTGTAATAAACCAGATATGGCAGAAGACATTCTTCAAAAAATGAAGGACAATTTTATACTTTCACAAAAAAAAACTGACGAAGAACGAAGTTTGATAGAAAAAAAAACGATTCTTCAAAAAGATAGTAGTGAGTGGATGGAACTTCGGAGATCACTGCTGACAGCCTCCAATTTTGGCCGTGTGATAAAGAAAAGACTAAATACTGGATGCGCCAATTTGGTAAAAGACATTTTATATAAAAAAAATATGGATCATATTTCCTCAATCAAACATGGCCAGCAAAACGAAAAAATAGCCATACTGCAACTGTCGAAACAAGAGGGTATTAAAATTGCGCCTTGTGGGTTGTTTATAGACGCAGAGTTGCCTTATCTTGGAGCGACACCTGATGGTATCTGTGGCGAAGATACCATAATTGAAATTAAATGCCCAATCACTGCATACAAGCTGGGCCTGGATGAGGCTATCAGCAAAAAAAAAGTCAACTTTTGGGTAAAATGTAAAGAAGGGTGCCTAAAAATAAACACCAATCACAACTGGTATTATCAAATTCAGGGCCAGCTCCATATTACAAGACGTAAGAAATGCTTGTTTGCAGTATGGTCAGGAGAAGAAGTTAAATTAAAGATAGAAGTAATAGAAAAAGATGACCTATTTTGGGAACAGAAAATGAAACAAAAATTACAATCATTTTACCTAACTCACCTACTCCCTGAAATAGTAGACCCGAGATTCACACGGAACCTGCCTATAAGAGACAACATTAAGGTGCAAGAAATAGTCCTTCAGACACCAATCGATCAACCCACATGTTCCAGGTACCTCAGTAATACAGACTTGTAAATATTAAATCCTATCATATCATCGAAAAACCTATGTAAATAAAATGAATGCCTAAATACCTCTATAAGGTCAGCCCAAAGACGTAACATTTTGTAGAAATACGCAAACATACATTTTGACTAACATATCATACGGGGGAAAACCTCCTTAATTTAAAGTTGGTTAAAAATATATTGATCTAGCTCAGGAAGCCACCAGCATTTAGGATATGGAGTCGATAATTTTTATAGTATTAATATTAATGTATACAAATAATAAATATAAAAAGCAAACAAAGTATATCATATATTTGTGATAATAATGAAAATTTTTGCTAATATAGTTTGAGTTTTTATTTTCCTTACGTTTATCCCCCCTCTAAATTCTCTGTGAGGGGTTTTTTAAAACTAAAAGTGACAATCTTTATTATTTACTGAGGAAAATGTGAAAAAGTTTCAAGTTTCATAACCAAAGGAATAAGATTTTTCATATTCACTGTATCCCCGCCTTTTCACCTTCACAGTCTTTATCCCCATAGGGGCGAAATTTTGAGAAAACGTTTGGGATGTTTCTACAACTTGACTTATAATTATATATACCAATTTTCCAGTTAATCAAGCTACGCAATAAAATACTCCTCTCTCTCTCTCCATTTTGACAGTTCAACAACATTCATTGCGTTATTTACGTGTTGAGCGAACAAATTTTTCGAAGTTATGAAGCAATGGATTAGCAATTTGCTTCAAAATGATTCAGATTCTGATTGATAGTGTGTTACGCAATTAGAGTGCGGGCGTTAAAATTTTCCACACAAACTTTCACAACCCCTAAACCTATATAATTTGAGAGATAGTTTTGAAAATTTTTAATGATAAACTTTATTACTGACCCAGGCAAGTATTCCTTCCAAGTTTCAAGTTTATTAACCAAATGAATAAATTTTTTCATACGAAGTGTTTTCCTACTTTTCATCCCCACAGAGGAGAAATTAAAAAAAAAACCTTGGATTTCGAAAAATCGTTTAAGATGTGTTCATAACTTGACTCAAAGATTATTTATACCAATTTTCGAGTTAATCAAGCCATGCATTAAAATCCTCCCCTGTAAAATTAACTACCCCTTTTCACGCCATTAGGGGTAGATTTCCGAAAAACCCTGATACACGTCATTTTATTTTTGGTTTTAAATATAAGTACTAAGTTTGGAGTTAATCGGACTGCGCGTTAAAATTCTTCCATACACATTTCGACACCCCCCTATCCCTCTTTAGGAGGTAGTTTAGAAAAACAAAAAATCCTAAACTTCCAAAAAAATCCATACTTCCAGGGACACCTTGTATAGAGTGGGCAAGAAACAATGGACAAACCTACGTTTATTTTCCTATAAGTCCAGTTCTAAGATGAATCATAGGTCTATGTAAATTCGATGTTTCTCACTGGACTTATTTGTGACTTTCTTTCTATGATCTAAGTAATAAAATTGTTATCTATACTCCATTTACACTATGATTAGACATTTAAACAAATCTTTTTTACCGTCTGTTCAATCGATTTTGACTTCTATTCCGTAGGCATAAGGATGGCATAAAAAGCAGTAAACAGTTGTTATTGTAAGCATTTTTTTGCTTTTATTGCCATCCTTATGCCTACGGAATAGAAGTCAAAATCGGTTGAACAAGCTGTAAAAAAGGTTTGTTTAAATGTCTAATCTTATTGTAAATGGAGTATATATAAGTATGTACAGACGGCAGCACATCAAGCTACTAAAATATGTCAAATTTATTTAATAGATTTAGAACCTTATTACTAAAGCATAAGGTTCAAAGTTGATTGGGAAAATTTGACACTTTCGGGTATCTTGATGTGCTGGCATCTGTACTTATTACAAACTTACTGGTGAAAAACAATTTCGGAAGCTTCACCTGCTTCTGAACTGTTCACCAGACGTCTCTTTTTACTGAATAAATAGGTATATATTTTTTTAAATATAAATAAAACAATGAAAATTTCCTAAAATTACAAAATAAAAAAATTGATTCTATTCAAATTTTCTAAGACTTGACTTGGTTACGAACTCTAAACTAGTTCACCAGAACCTATGCTAATACCACTAGACCAACCAACCGTTATCGTTGTTGATGAATTTACGCTATGGGTTGTACAAAATAGCCTTTAAAGTACCTATTTAATTATAGTTTCATTTTTGTTCGTGTACTTGTTTTGTCAATATTACATTATAAAAAATTATTTATTTTACTACTTCCATGAGATATTTTTGTTTATTAGCTTAAAAGCGCTTTTTTTGCTGGCCTCGGCATTTTTGTTTGCTTCCCATTTTGCACAGAAAATATTTACACAACTTAGAACTATAATTATGTGCAACTTATAAAATATCCTATATAAATATCTTTACGTGCCAATATTTTTACAATGTATTGTAGTTATAAAAACATAATAAAATAAGTTGTCAAACAACAAAATATTAAACGAACGGATAGCGGGGCTGCAGGGCAAAGCGACATACGTCCGTCTAGCAGCGCGTCTATGCGATCACTGTCGAACTGCATACATAAGAAAGAGAAGCGCGATGACGCGACGCTCCTAACTTTATACATATCATAAAATAATTAATTACTTTTTTATAAGTTGAGTATTCAAAAATAAAAAACAACCAAGTTCTGTATTTAAATATGATACGTTATTGTTATAAATTTTACCAACGTACGTTGATGAGTAATACAGATATTTTTGTTAGAAGATCATTTTAAGAGGTTAGTTTACTATTTTTTTGTATCGAGAAAACTTTTCAAAAACGTGTTTTGCATACAACAAGGTTCTCAGAAATATGTTCAAGATTAACATATATTTTTTTCGCCGTTACAAACTGTACAGATTTGGCTAAAAAATTGTTTGAGACAAGCCTATTTCGGTCTTGTCAGCGTCTTAAGTTGTTGAGCAGACAAATTTTTCGAACATATGAAGCAATGGATTAGAATCATCCTTATAAGTGAATCAATTTTTCATTCATTCACGTACCTATACGTGAAGGCGAGTAGCGTCAGCATATAACACACACACACACTGCTGACTTCGCTATTATCTTGGACTCTTTTTGATCGAGCTCGTCCGGGGGACTGTGATCATCATCATCTGACTAGCCTTTTCCCAACTATGTTGGGGTCGGCTTCCAGTCTAACCGGATGAAGCTGAATACTAGTATTTTACATGGAGCGACTGCCTATCTGACCTCCACAATCCAGTTACTGGGTAATACGATACCCCTTGGTAAGACTGGACCAACGGCTTAACGTGCTTTCCGAGGCACGGAGGGGTCTCGGTATGTAAAGATGGTCACTCATCCACAGACCAACCGCGGCAAGCGTAGCTTAACCTGATCGATCGACCTGTGCTGCTGTTATTAGTCCGGGGGACTGTCATATAACTATACATTTTCAAAATTTTATCAACAAAATTGTTTATCAAACAATTTTAACATAAATAATTTTCTTTTTAGGCTTAAAGATGGAAGCGAATGTGTACCAACAGGCATCGAACTTACAGCCTCCTCTGGACCCGCCTCCACCTATGCCGACGGAGTCTGAGGTACCCGTCGGGACTAGACGTATGAAAATTGCGCTCCGAACCCTATCAAGTTCAAGAAAAATGAAATCTGAAAAAAAAAAAGGATTGTGTGGTTTTATGAAATCACGGTAAAAGTGAAACTTTATCCCTACTCCGCGGCCGACCGTCACGCGACATGCAACACACAGACGAAAAAGTTTGAGACGATGTAATAAAAGTTTCACTTTAAAAAATCAATGTGTTGGATCATTGGGTTCCCTTCAAAATGGTTGACCTGGATGGTGCTGATCCATACGTCATGTTCGTGAACGGGCGCCGTCAGTAGGGACTGGTCATCTCTTAGCCGCCACGGCTTATTTTAATTTATGAATTGTTCTTTTTAGTACGGACGCCTTTAACGTGCACGTCTTTCTGCATCGTTCTCACATGTATAATTTCAACATAAATGATGTAATCAAGATTCTTGTAACAATTTTATGATTTAAAAGAGTGTCCGTGGAGTTTCTTGCCCGTTCTTCTCCACAGGGATCTACGCTTTGGAATGGGCAACTAGCTTCATCTTTCAGACTGACCGACCCTTGACAATTCAAAAGTGCCTATAATTGGTTTATTTGAAATAAATGCTTTGAGTTTTGAGTTTCAAATGACACACGTTTCGAACACGTGTCTGAACAGCGAAATAAAGAATTAATTATTTATAAATAGCTAACAAAACATCTTCCTATGGAAGATTGTATAGACAGTTCTGAAAATTTTGACTTCAATTCTCCATAATGTGCTGTATGTAGGAATATGAACGTCAGCGTCATTCATTGAAAGTTTTCTAACGCGTTACCAGTCAAAATGTGCTGTTCGATTTAATTAGCCATCTAGCGTCGGGGCTCGCACGAATTAACTCTTCATTTGTTAGCTACTCTGTGTCATTGTTTTGTTGCAACTTTTTTTTAAAGTAAGTTATTTCTTAATAATTTACAATTATTATTAAGAAATAAATTGATTGTAAAATAATGGAATAATCGAAAAATATTATTATAAAATTAATATTTTATTTTATAATGTACAGTAAAAGTTTATGAACCTCAATTTACGTCGATGATTTTTCAATTAAATATTATTCAAATAATTTGTTGGTTATTTGTTATGAAGTGATGCGATATAAATTTAACAGCTTAGTACAGATGATTGTGTTACTAATTCCCTGTAGTGAGTAATTGCGGAAGAATTTAACTTGAACAGGGTTTGTTTACACATTCAACTGATACTTTTGAAACAGACTGTAACTACGCAGCTTTTTATAAAACCTGAATCAAACATTCTCAGCCTATTTCTGCCTCTGTGCTGGAATCTGATAGGTACCTACTGAGTTGAGATAATGCCAGCCGCAGGCGCAGGCTGGCCGCCCCCAATATACCTCTCCCAATATGCCTCTGGATAGTTAAAGTACTTATATACCTACTTCTATCAAATAATTCATCGATGTGTAGGTTAATAATCTATAATCCTTATATATCCTTAAATAGTATATCGCACTCGATTTTTTAGTGTGAGAATCCAAAAGTGTACACACGGCTACACATCAAGCTATACAAAACCAGTTTACGCTGGTCTCGCATCGTACGGAAATCCTATACAATGTGAGATCAGCTTATACTGGAAATGTATAGCTTGATGTGTAGCCGTGTGTACATCTCAGATTAGATTTTCAACTCTCAGCGGTCAGCAGTGCGTTGAAAATCAATTGCGCTAAAAAAAATCGGTTGACTGTGTACTCCACAAGCCGTAGGCGTTTTATATTTAACTTGCACTACGAAAATCACCCTTACAGCTACGACAAAAAGGTGCTGTCAATGTCAAACTACTGTTTAACTGCTAAATTATATTATCTGGGTCATCTAGCAGTTCCGGATACATTGATGTATTGATACATTCATCGGCGATGACCATCATAGGCACCTATTTTTGCCGCAGTCGTCAGTGCCCTGCATTACTTGACCCACTCTTCGCCTCTTCTTCTTTACAAGAGAGGTCAGGTAGCCAATGTCAAACTACTGTTTAACTGCTAAATATATTATCTGGGTCATCTGGCAGTTCCGCATTCAACGGTGTATTGATACAGTCATCGGTGATGACCATCATAGGCACCTATGACGGTCACTGGCTGTACCTACTCATAGGGCATGCCCTACTTTTCGTACAACGTCAAGATTGTTAATTTATATTAATTACTAATTACTCACCCTTACAAGGTTTTGCTAATTTTACGTTAATAGTTTATTATAGGTTCCTTGACGTGACTGATTGTACAGCACACTGGATCCTGCGACACAGGCACACAGGGTATCCTAGTGCGGGATCCAGTGTCATACCTACTTAAATATTGTAACTGTTGTTTATGAATCAATAAAAAACGAATTATTATTTTTTAAATGTCGCAGCATCATGCTGAGATAAGAGTCTTTTGGCCTCTTAAAGGGCTTTCTGTTTTAATTTTCTTTTTGTTACTTTTTTATTTAATTTGTTTTTTTTCTTTATTTTTGATGTGTTTAGTTTGTAATCTTCCTGTTCGAGTCGCAATAAATGCTTTTTCTTTCTTTTTTTCAGAGCTATATCTAAAGTTACGACCACATTTCGTCAATAATGTTTAAATCCCATGTAATAGGGGTAGCGGGTGGGGTACTACCCATTTCTAATTTAAAAAAATCCAATATCACTTTGCCCGACATCCAGGACCTCATTCTCAACAGTAGCGCTTGGGATCATTAAACCAACGATTAACAACCTATTTAAATATACGTTTGTATAACCCCAATATAGACGCAGAGGTCCGTTGTCACTAGGTGAAGTGAGTAATCAAGGTCGAGACTTTTACTTGTTACCGACTATGAACGTGAAGGCAAAAAAAGATCTGAGGTACACACGGCTACACATCAAGTTATACATTTCCAGTTTTAGCAGACCTTGCATTGTATAGGTTTTTCGTACAATCAGAAGTCAGCTTATATTGGTTGTGTATAGCTTGATGTGTAGCCGTGTGTACCCCGCGAAATTATTTTCTTAGGTACATAATAGTCCTCCAGACCGCATTTCAGCCATCGCAGTCAATCTCAACGGAGACTAGCCATTTGCGCAGGAGATATTATAGTGCACAAGTGTGTGCGCAGACACGGGTGCACTCCCTCTTCCCTCACTCTCATAGTCCGATGGGACGGTAATCCGGCACGACCGGAGAGAGATCAGGCGCAGGACCAACGGCTTAACGTGCTTTGCGAGCCACGGGGGTATCACACCGCCAACTTGTAAACTCTGGGCTGTTACTGAGAAATTCCTAATGGAAAAACTTAATAATACTTTGCTCGCGCGTTGGTCACTGTAATTCGCTGGATCATGTCAGCACAGGGACCGCATTTGTTGCGATACTTGTTGCATAAAAGTCTTTCTGCTAAATGATGTACAAAGGCCAGCACATCAAGCTACCCCAAATTGTCAAATTCCTTTGATAGATTTTCAACTTTACTACAAAGGAATAAGGTTCATATTCAATTGGGAAAATTTGACAGATTGTGGTAGCTTAATGTGCTGGCGTCTTTAAAAGTAGTTTTGAATCATGAAAGTGGCATTTTTAATTAAAAGGTAACTTAAACCCCTTGGATTGTTAGCTTAAAGAGTCAGGAAGTTGCAAAGGACAGTTCAAGTCTGCTGCAGGAAAGATACTCATTAAGACAAAAAGTTTTCGAGGGCAAATGAGGTGGTGACGTCCGAAACGAGTTGTAGGTCGTAGTAACGAACCCTGCTAGGCACTTTACTTTGTGATTTCATCACCACTGTTCTCAAAACGGTGAAGGAAAACATCGTGAGGAAACCGGCATGTCCTAGAACGAAAAATTCGAAGACATGTGACATCTACCAATCCGCAATGGGCCCGCGTGGTAGATTACGGCTCACTCCCGCTCACAGAGAGATGTCCGGTGTCCTGCCAATGGACGAAGAAAAGACCTCTCGCATTTCCTCTTAACCTTTAGTGTTCAAAGGTTAAGAGGAAATGCAGGAGGTCTTTTCTCGATAGAAACGCTCTCGCCTGTTCTCTTTCTGGTTAATGACCTGGGCCTCAAGTATGCTATCACAGTAGTGTCAGAATGGTCTATCATTGATTTCATAATTGTTGATTTTGTCAAGTTTGGTAATCTATACTTATAATAAATCTGTAGAGAGGTCAATTCTGTACATGAAATATATTTCCAAAATAACTATCAGCGGGTGATTAGTGATCGATACTGACGCCAAAAATGCAATCTATACTTATAATAAATCTGTAGAGAGGTCAATTCTGTACATGAAATATATTTCCAAAATAACTATCAGCGGGTGATTAGTGATCGATACTGACGCCAAAAATGCAATCAGTAAAATTTTTGTCTGTCTGTCTGTATGTTCGTTATAGAAACAAAAACCACTCGACGGATTTCAACGAAACTTGCTACAATTGTTCTTCATACTCCTGGGCAGGTTATAGTATGCTTTTCATCACGCTACGATCAATAGGAGCAGAGCAGTGAAGGGAAATGTTGGGAAAACAGGAGAACTTACTCCATTTTTTAAGCTTTCGTCGCGTGTGCAGCCTTAATGGTTAAAGCTACACAGAAATTATGTATGACGGAAATGTTCTCCTTAAAATTATATAAAAAATATTCCACGACAGCAAATGTCTATCTTTTATGGTTGACTCACAATAACACGTGTAACTCCCGATAGCTTAGCAGTTCGGAGCTTTCTGATTATATTTATCTACCCTTACGTTTATAACACTCTCACTCATCCCTAATTAAAAAATGTTAACATTATTACATAAGTAATAAAAAAAGAATCATAGAAATTGGTACAGAAACACCAAAGTTATACATGAAATACGCTAATAAGCCATCGCGCGTGAATACTGAATCATGCTATAAGGATTATTTTTGTGTAACGGTCGCCGCGCCCGCTATTGTCTTGAAAAACGCGTTGAATGAGAAATACGCGTTCTCAAGAATCGGCAGAGGAAAGAGCACATCGGTTAAACTCTATTAGAGTTAGTGCCTCAATTTCCGGAAGTCATTATTCCACGCGGACGAAGTCGCTGGCAAAAGCTAGTCTACTAATATAATAGCGTCATTATGACTTTCCAATGGTCAACCACTGACACTCCATTGAAAGAAATGGCATAAAATGGTAATCTCGTACATAATGACAAATGAATAAATGTAATGTTTATTGCTATTTACGCTTCAGATTGCAAACACTAACACGTAATATGTAAAAATATATATTAAATTAAATCTAGCATGAAATTTAGTAGTAATTTTTCTCAGATCATTGTCCGACCAATGAATGACCAGTATGAATTTAGCAGATTACCTACGAACTTTTAGCAAAATGACAATGGGATCGTGTTGGAATGAATTTATAAAAATGGCAGACTTGGGCCCGTGATGAAATTAGCTACTTGTATGTCCCTGTGTTTTCTTTTTTGATGATACATTATTTTTATGAGCACTGGAACCCCAAAAAAATGCCGTTTTAAACCGCCGCTGTCAACAGAAGCCTAGTGTACAGACGCCAGCACATCAACCTACCCCAATCTGTCAGATTTTCCCAATTGAATATTAACCTTATTCCTTTGTGCTAAAGTTGAAAATCTATCAAAGAAATTTGACAGATTGGGGTAGGTTGACCTGCTGGCGTCTGTACAAAGTTTTACATTTGGCTGAGCGATGGGCCGATGGTCAATTTGCGAGGATGTGATACATAATATTATCCTCGACTTATTTTTTTTTGTGTTTTTCCTTTGCGTCATGTTTATCGCATATAAACGAATTTCCTTCTTTCTTTCTTTCCTTCTAGATTCTACATCTTCAGTAACCAGTATATACCAGCTATCGGTCGTCAGTTATGGGGCATCCCACGCTGTATTTTATCGATACCTGTAGGCCAATTCTGCTAATTTAAAACGTTCAAAATCTAGTCGCAGTCTCATTTCGGCGACAAACAAATGTCAAAAACTTGTCAAAATGTAGGGAAATTTGAAGTATTTTTGACAGATTGAGACTGAGATCAGACTGTGAACGTTCTTAAAAATTACGAGAATTGCCCCTCTGATCTCCACTCGGTAAAACCATGACTCTATCATAATTATTTCTCCGAATTTAACCAAGCACCTTTTTTATTTGCTGGAACTTTCTTTTATAGGAAAGTACCTTATCTATTCTATAAAATGATACGGTGAAATAAATTACGTCGTGCCCCATAGAAATCTCTTCAGCAAAATCTTTAATTGACAGCAATTAATGACTGACCACATCTAACCAATTTCTCTGTGACACACACGATAAATATGCCTGTCTCTTTCATTCTTTCGTTAATTTTTATAGGCCCTCTCGCTTCCGCGAATTTATCTTACAGAAAAAAGACGTCACTGACCTCAATACTCGCTGGGACAGTTTCACGTAGTATATTGGAGCATCCTGCTGTATTGAATTATAGACTTTATGTTATTGTTTTAAGGTTGGTTTTCAATTGTCGAAAGCATGGCTCTTCTTTCGAAGTGAATATAGCTATCAGTCGCAAAATGTTCAGTTGCTCTGTCAGTTGGCCATCGAACGCTGTTTTGAATGCAGTTCATTGTTTTAATTTTTAAATATCGAATGTTTTATTATTATTCAAATTTGTGTTGTCGAGCTGTGTGGTTCTCTTTTTGAGTTTGGATTTTATTGCCGTTACCTACCTCTTTTGTAAGTTTTATTTTTATTATTTTTATTTTTAGTCTGCGCGGGAGTCTTTTTCGTGGTTACATCCGTTCTGTTTTTGCGGGTTTTTTTACTTTTTGTGTATCAATTATCTATTGTTTTATTGTCTCTTTCATAATGTATTACAACGACAAAAGGGCTTTTATGGTGGAATTACTTAATACCTTTTATATTGATTTCAAGTAAGTACTTTTTCAACAAGTCTCAATTACTGAAAGGAAAATAACAACAATAATATTATGTAGGTACTTGTATGTAACAAAATTAAGTATTTGCATATGCATAGATACCTGATATCTTTTTTTTGTGGATGGGAAATCATCAAATGACCCCTCCCGCTCTGGGTGGAGCAGAAGGGAGTGTCAGACTCTTACTGACTAAAACCTACCCGTGTTCCTTCCTTAGCCCTTTTGTTCCGGGGTAGCGGTAACCCTTTCGGACAATCCCGCTACCCAGATACCTGATATCTAAGTTAGTGCGTACTTAAGATGCATTGTTACCAAGTGCACTTCAAAATCTAAATCTTCGGCATAGTTTGTTTAAACTGCAGTCAATATTGATCAGAGGGGCAATTCTTGTAACTTTAAGAACGTTTACAGCTGGACGTCACTGACGTCAGTCTCAATCTGACAAAAATACCTCTAATTTCCTAACATTTTTGACAAGTTTTTAACATTGATCGTCGCTGAGATGAGTTTGATTCGGAATTGGTCTTCAGCTGTTTTCAATACCAGAAGCCATAACAAACCAACATAAGTTGAATTGATCATTATGTTATTAACATTACAATTCAATTTAGACAGTGAACAATGCGTGTCCATGTTCGGCCATTGTGTAAACGCTATATTAAATGAGTCAGTGTTTAAGTTTGCGCTAAGTATTGAAGCTGAAATACAAATGAAATCATACAATTATAGTGGGTAAGCATAAAGGTCAGTATTAATAACGACTTTATTGCTTAAAAATAATCTTAACATTACTGCGTAGCCTTGATTGGATAAGGCTTTATCGCACAAAATGATACAGTTTCCTGAAGATATCTATGTAACAAAATTAGCTTTAGCCAGCGACTTCGCCCGCTTGAAGGTCAGATTATCCCACAGGAACATATCACCAGCAGGCTTAGCATGACACTTTCTATTTTTACGTAGAATAGACACAGCTCTTTTTATACAAAGTGACATTTCGTTTCTCCATTTTTGACATCGCACCGTAGAAATCCTTCTACAATCTGTCATTTTTTCTTTCGTTTCTAACGATCTTCGTGTAGGTCCTTTTTCATGTAGACTATTTCAGAAGAAAGTCTTCTATCCCAAACTATCAAAATTACACTGACAACTGACAGTTGTTTATGGTATTGAAGAGATTTTAAACTTTCTACTCGACGGGCCACAAAGTATATAAGGTTATCTACAAAATCATGGTTTTAGAGTAGAGCGTTATGAACGCAAAACTGTGATAATTAATAGAAGATCAAAGTTATCTACTTCAATTTTAAATCATTTAGTTAATAGGGCATTACCAAGGAAGTGGTTAAGGCCAATATTACTGCAATATTTTTTTGTACACTAAATACGGTACTTCGACACAGAAAAATGTTGTAGTTGTCTTTTATACGTGACTTAATATAAGTAAAAATTGAGAATCAAACAGAATAAAAATTCTATAACAAAACAAAGAATTCTGAGTCGAATTATGTAAAAAACTTGGTACCTATGTATTTCGTAAATAGTGTAGTTGACTCTTTCTACTTTGCTGCCGTCGTACTTTCCACACGGAACGTCATCTTTGTCTACTCTTCCATTGACAAAACGGTACTCGTGCTAAGCCTGCGATTAAAATTGTCCTATGTCCTGATCCAGGTCATGGTCTATCAATGCGCCACCGTTTTGCGTGTTTGAGTAACAAACATAACAAACACATACACACATAAAAACTTTCACATTTGTAATATTAGTAGGATTGCGAACTGAACCAATTGAGAATTGGGCAGTTGTACATTTTTCGAATTGGACATAATGCGCCCAAAGGGGATCAATGAAGATTCTTGCCCAGTCTTCTCTATAGGAACCGACTACGCTTTAGAATGGGCAATTTGAAATTGAATTATGACTTTAAGATAGTTTTCAAGTCATGGAACAACAAACTAAATGTCATACGTTACAAAGTTCAAATTCCATTGCAACTAAAAAAATATTTGGACCTTTTTGTTACAAATGATCACTCAAAAATCAACTTAGAATACATTTAACTAAACTAGATAACAGGGGCCCAAGTCTGCTATTTTTATAAATTCGTCATTCCAACACGACCCCATTGTCATTTTGCTAAAAGTTCGTAATCTGCTAAATTCATAATGGTCGATTATTGGTCGGTCAATGCTCTCGTAATAGAATTGTGTTATAATGACATTGTCGTATTATCATTATTATAAAACCCTTTAGTAGAAATTATTTTCGAAAAACTACTACTAAATTTGAACATTTATTCATGCCAGATTTCATTTATATATTTTTACATATTATGTATTAGGGTTTTAAGCAATCTGAAATAGTAAGAAGTTTGGCAGATTACCGCCTGAGTCAGTCATTATTACCATTTCATGCCATTTCTTTCAGTGGACATGGAGTGACAGTGGTTGTCTATTGGAAAGTCATAATGACGCCATTATATTAGTAGATTACCAAACTTGTCAAAATCAACAATTATGAAATCAATGATAGACCATTCTGACACTATTGTAATAGCAGACTTGAGGCCCTAATTAAGTGGCGATGGAATGTAAATGATATGAGATTAAGAACACTGCCATAGCTTCATCTCTCTGACCGACTGACTCCTTTGACAAATCAAAAGTTCATATGAATGGTTTAATTGAAATAAATGCGTTGAGTTTCAGTTTGAAATTAAAAAAAGACAGTTAGAACTGACATAATTTTGTTGTCTTTTTTGGCCGACTTAAACAAAGGATGAGGTGGGGAGGAGGATCTCTATCATCGTCTACCTAGTCATTCCCAACTATGTTGGGGTCGGCTTCCAGTCTAACCGGATGCAGTTGAATACCAGTATTTTACATGGAGCGACTGCCTATCTGAGCTCCACAACCCAGTTACTGGGTAGTGCGATACCCCTTGGTAAGACTGGTTGTCAGACTTTAGGGCTCCTGACTAGGTACCCATAACGACTGTAAAAGATCCACGAATGACAGCTGGGACCAAAGGCTCTCGTCATATAAGGATGGTCATCCATCTACAGACCAACCGCGGCAAGCGTAGCTTAACCTGATCGATCGACCTGTGCAGCTTTTATTATTTAGCTACAGGCCCCTCTTCGTGACAGTATCGCGATATACAACGTGTAACGTCAAATGCGCAAAACCTGAAAATAGTTTGTTCATAATTGACTACTGAATCGATTTCAGTCATTTTTAATATAGGTTTTTTTTTTAAAGTATATAAGGGCGTACTGTCCGCCGATTGAGCCAAAGAAAATTAAGTCTTATTTTAAGGCAATAAGACTCAATTTTGAATGCATAAACTAATGCTAGAATCAAAACGATTTTCTTAATAAAAATAGCTTTAAAAAATATAGTTTTGGTCATTGTATTATGCTTTTAACTCAATGCTCTAATTGGAGTGTATGGTTTTGCGCATTTAACGTTACACGTTGTATAATATAAATCCACTAAAACATAATATGGATCACCGTTGTTATCTATGAGACCAAGATTAAGTCTGTAGGTGTGTTTGTGTACTGTGTAGATACTTACTAATATTTTTAAGGTTATAGATATGCTATCTAGTCTAATATCACTCTATAGTACGATATTATTTGCAAACAAGAGCTAATAGTTATTTATGCTACTGTTGTATAATCTGTTGTCTGTATGAATGTGGGTTTATGACATGAGTGTTTTAATGCCTAATATGTATAGTTGCATACAAGACTTTATCTACACCCATGAGAGGAATCCTCTTAATATTCTGAAACCAGAGGGCGTTGTATAGTGTTGTAAGAACTCTATGTAAATTCAAAGAAAGTTAAATTGCTGAGTAGCAAAGCTTGTATCACTCATTTTTGTAAACAACAAAGTAATTTGCAATATTAATATCAAACAAAAATGGCGGGATACGACCTGACGGTTCTCGTAATTTAAAACGTTCAAAATCTAGTCGCAGTCTCATTTCAGCGACAAACAAATGTCAAAAACTTGTCAAAATGTAGGGAATTAGACGTATTTTTGACAGATTGAGACTGAGATTAGAGGGGCAATTCTCGTAGTTTTTAAGAACGTTCACAGTCTCAATCTGTCAAAAATACTTCAAATTTCCCTACATTTTGACAAGTTTTTGACATTTGTTTGACATGTATTTGTTTGTGCCGAGATGAGACTGCGACTAGATTTTGAACGTTTTAAATTAGCAGATATGGCCTACAGACTGTGAACGTTCTTAAAATTACGAGAATTGCCCCACTGAATTCGAATAACCTATAAGTTTTTTTTTTTAATTACGGCACTGTGGTAGTGATACGCGCGTGCATGACAATGTTCTTTTTTTGAAATTCATAAAGATACCACGAACAAAGTACAAATACGGCCGATTTATCTTGGCGATTCTGAACTTCGCGCAGAAGGCTGCGCAGTAACATTTTTTAGGAACCAAATGGTTACATGAGGCGAGTGTGAGTGAGCGAACATGCGCGAAAGTTCTTAGTGCCTATATTCAGACTTGCCAAGTGTACGAGCAAACCCGTACAGTTGATATTGTATCAATTTTGTGCTGACATCGACGCGCCGCGAATGAATAAAATATAGACGTTTGAGTTAGCAAATTAGTAGAGTTGCATAGCATCGATCGACTCATTCGCCACGGGTCGATCATTTTAACAGTTTTTGGACATTTTTGTGCTTTCCGTTTACCTTACTATCATTACACAAGTCGAACATTTATCAGTTTATCATTTAAATGTACCTTACCTGTGATGATGATGATGATGATGATGGGACTCCCTTTTCCGCACTCAGACTCTCATTTGGTCCGTTGTGCGTGGGGATACTGGCTAGGAGAGCCAGCCTAGCTCCGCCCAAAAGCACAGAAGCTTCCTGGGAGCTTCACAGGCTTCGCGGAGCGACCTCATTGTTCCGAGGGTTTCTGCACGTTGCGAAACCACAGCCTCGCATTCCAGGATGACGTGGGCGGCTGATTCCTCGGCGTCAAGGCAGCCCCTGCAAAGGGGGCTGTCTGTGGCGCCTATGTTAAAAAGATGTTTGTTAAGGAGGTTGTGGCCCGTAACTGTTCCTATTATTATTCTAAGGTTATTTCTACTCAGGCTGATAAGTTTTCTGGTTAGTCGCGGGTGTACCATTGGTAAAGCCAATTTTGACTGTCTACAGTCTGTTGCCCGTGACCACCTGTTGTTATGAAGTTCGGTCGATCTTTGGCGAATCCATGCATGAAATTGTGAGAAAGGCAGCGGTAGAAGTAGGTAGGGGCCTAGCATCCTCATATCAGAGCCTCTCTTTACAAGTTCATCTGCAGCATCATTGCCCAAGGATCCACTATGCACTATGTACCTTACCCGTACACCAAGATATTTCGGCCGTAGTGTAGGTTTCACATTGCTTTGTGTTTGGAAAGCCTCATAGTATAACATAGCATCTCAGGACATCATCCCATATTTCATCAGTTATGTTTAAGTACCATTTAGAAGGGAGCGAACCTATTGGCATCGACTGGGTCACCAAGACTCCGAGCTGCTTAAAAAATCCAGATGGAAAATCCAACTTTGCCCTTCCCGGGAATCGAACCCAGGACCTCACGCTTAGCAGGAACGTTTGCACCCACTAGACCAAAGAGGCAGTCAGTTATTTAATTTACTCCTATGTAATACCGTTATCAATATGTGTAGTTACAAACGTTATCAGCTGTATATAACCATTTTATCTGTTTTCTATTTAAAGACTAGCAATTACTGATAAGTGATTGATACGCTCGATTTGAACCAGTTAAGTTTGCATGTCTTACTGTGATTTGCAACGGGATTATCCGAAAGGGTTACAGCTGCCCCGGAACATAAAGGGCTAAGGAAGGAACACGGGTGGGTTTTAGATAGTAAGTCTGACACTCCCTTCTGCTCCACCCAGATCGGGAGGGGTCATTTGATGATTTCCCATCCCCAAAAAAAGCTAGGTTCACTATCAGCTTCTTCTATTCTAAAAGGTCCTGCTCCTGTTCTGTATTCAAACTTGTTTCAAATTAAAATTATTTCAAGCTAAACAAATATCAACTTTATTGCAATGGCAATTAAGTTGATTTCAGAGTGACTAGCTGTCACTGGTGGATCGTTGACAGTCGTTACAGTCAGTCTTACCAAGGGGTATCGTATTACCCAGTAACTGGGTTGTGGAGGTCATATAGGCAGTCGCTCTATGTAAAATACTGGTATTCAGCAGGATCCGGTTAGACTGGAAGCCGACCCCAACGTAGTTGTGAAAAGGGTAAGCAGATGATGACTGTCACCATAGTTCTAAAACCAGCCCAGGAAATCATCGTGTTTTTTACCCACATTTCGCTAGCTATGTTTTGTTCCATGACCAACCTGAGACCTGTGGGATTGCCATCAGCCGGATACAAATCTACTCCAGACTGCTACTGAGAAATTCCTCATGGAAATCGCAATACCTCTTAGCCCCACTCAGGTATCGAACCCTCGTGGATTCTACTGGCGACAGTTGCGCTTCTGACCACTAGTCCAACGAGGAAGATTAGGCTAATGCGGACACGTCAAAACTACTATCAAGTAATTTTATTCTTCACAAAGTAAGCTGATCTATCGGCATGTTCTAGAACCAAAAATTCGAAGACATGTGACATCTACCAAACCGCTCTGGGCCCGCGTGGTAGATTACAGTACACTCCCTCTTGAAGAGAGGAGGCCTGTGTTCCAGCCATGAGAACATTATACGCTGATTACGCTTATGCTGGTAGCTGTGGAATACCTCTCAAGCACCTAAGGATATGTTGCCTCCTTGTCGCTACGTCACTATGTGCTAGCGACCGTTTCCGAGGGGGCATTATTGTATGTGCAAGTCACCCCCTGCCATTTTATCCGTGTATTGTTATTATATAAAATATTGGTCAGGCAGGGGACTAACAGGTCCATCTTAACCACCCAAACGCATAGTCAATTGTTATTTTATTTCCTTGTTCAGCAATTTCTAGTCGTAAACCAACCGGGGGTTATCCTTGGATGCACTTACACAGTGCATACAGGGATAATCTTCGGTTGGTGCTAAACTTTATAGGTTGATTATGGTAAGCGTACCTACTATTGCACAGAAGCAAGTTTTTGTAACTGATTATATAACTGTGTTTTTTTTTTGTGGATGGGTATCATCAAATGACCCCTCCCGCTCAGGGTGGAGCAGAAGTGTCAGACTCTTACTGACTAAAACCCACCCGTGTTCCTTCCTTAGCCCTTTATGTTCCGGGGCAGCGGTAACCCTTTCGGACAATCCCGCTGCCCCGGCAGGCTTCGGCCCTTAGTGGCCCCTTCGCTCGCTCGCTTCGATCGCTTCTCGGCCTTTTGACTAAGATCAAAGTGTAGTATCTGTTATTTTCAGCTTAATATAGGTGTGCTGCTGGGGAATTTTTGCGCCACTTCTTCTTCCCAGCGAAAGCACTAGGAAGTGGTGAAGGGCGGCACGTTTTGGGGGACTGTCTTTTGTAATTTTCAACGTTCGAAAAGCGCTGATCGCCTAATTTGATTAAATGACTTTTGATTTTGATTTTTAAACTGATCTATTAATATAAGGATCTACTAAAACTAACGAAATTGTGATAGACCGATAACTTATCTAACTATTAACATTCAAACCATGATTCATGAGTCAGGTGCGTGCAAATACTGAGTTGTCCGAATTCTTTTCCCAAGTCACAAAGTTGGCACTTTCTCTTTCACATAGCTTTTGGGCGCCATTACTGTGACCAATGACGATTGCGGCTTATATCCTAGTGTCGAAATATTGTCGACATCAACTTGAAATAGAAAACCGGTTTTAATTTAGGTATTTTGAAGTAAGTGAACCTAGACTGACCTAGTTGGCCTCGTTGGACTCGTTGGCATCATTGACCTCGTTTGTCGCAAGCGTTACTGCTGAGCATATGGTTCTGGTTTCGATTCTCGGACCGGGCAATGTGTTACTGGATTTTTTGATCTGGATTTTCTCAAAAGCAGCCTGTAGCCTGGATTTGTGCATGGCAATGAGCTCGCCCTTCGCCTTTATTACATATATGACTTAAACAAAACTGGCGAAATTTTGGTCTACTTTGGATACTCTTTGATGTTATGTTATGTTAAACCTAGTTTAGTTGTTTCCACGAGTGCATATACAATAAGCCTCGCTACATTTTAGTAAAATGGTTGAGCTTTTTGATAGTTTGTTCCGATACGAATGAACAGAATCTCTAGACTTAAATAATGGTTTCAAGACAAGTTAATACTTAACGATTTCACAAGTTATTAAGTCAGACAGTTAAGAGATAGAAATCTACATAACCAAACGGACGAAAGTTACCACGACAAATTTAATTTTTTTAATTTTTTTGTGTTATTTGACAATTTTCTAATTTTTTTGTGTACAAAATGTTCGCCAAAACGAGATAACGGACAAATTGACAGGTGCGCTTATCAGTGGCTACTTTATTTAATGTCATTAAAAACGGTTCCCTAATGGCTACAATTGAATAACAGTACAAACTTTTTGACTTTGGGTAAAATTTAGAAAAATTGTACCATTTTGGAGAAAAATTATTTCAAATTTAGGAAAAATAAAGAATGACATCTGGCGACCCTGAGAGGTCAATAACTGGTCACTTTCGTGCGCGGGCATGTTAATGGTACAAATCAAAAATTCATTATTTTACTGACAGACATTGCAGACAACCTACAGAAACCGCTGCCTGGGTCGAGAATCATGTACTTATAGTGAAAGTGAGCTTTAGGAAGGATTTTTAGAAATTTACCTGAAAGTGTGTATTTTTGCCGTCGGGAAATCCCGTCGGGCACAGGGCCTGATTATTGGTTTCTTGAACTTAATCTCCGATCGGTAATTGACAAAATAATATAAAATATGGTAGGTTGTTATTGTATTCAACAATCAAGCAATTACAGACAGAACAGAGGTTCCGTTAGTCCTTTAGATTGCATCTTATCTAAAAGATAAAATTGACTCTAGTTCCAATAGGTATTTGGAAAACCAATGACCGTATGAGCCATCTTTGAAAATGCTTAATGTGATTTTATAGTGCTGTAATCAGCCTATAATCTTCCCACTACTGGCACAGGCCTCCTTTCTGTGAGAGGGAGTGGGCCGAAATCCACCACGCCAGCACATGTCTTTGATTTGTTTATTCTAGGACAAGATGCTATAAGTAATAGAATGATAATGCTGATAGTACTTTAATAAATAAATAAATATTTAAAAAAAGAAAAAATAAATATTTAAAATTAATAAAATTAAATCATTTTTTAATTTCTTTTTAATTATAAATATGAGCATAAATAAATATACATTTCCTTTTTATTTATTTTTTTTTAATAAATAAATATTTTAGTTATTAATAAATTGTTGAGCAGATTTAGGTACATTTTTTTTGGAGTTTCTTGTCCGTTCTTCTCCATAGGAACCTACTACGCTTTGGAATGGGCAACTAGCTTCATCATTCTGACTGACCTACTCGTTTACCATTCAAAAGGCCTGTAATTGGTTTTTGAAATGAATGCTTTGTGTTTGGGTTTCTTTTAGTAGTCACTAGTGTAGTCACTGAGATGGCGTCCATTTAGAATCTGTATTGCTTGGTTAGAAGAAAAAAAAAGAAAGAAAATACGGTTGTTTGCGGTAAGAAAGACCACAAACAAAATATGCGTCACATCCACACAAAACCACCATCCATCACCACCAACTTATTTACCATCTAGTAGGTACCTACCTACCTATCGCCTATTTAAAGACGTATGTTTCAAATAAATATTATTTCAAAATTAAACAAATATAAACTTTATTTTCATGGTTTTTAAGTTGATTTCAGAGTGACTAGCACTATTGAAAAGTTCTAAAAATGAAGTTATAGCATAAAACGACCTTTATTGTGTTGGATTCAAAGTTATTTTTCCATAAACTCATATTTGTTTATATTTTGGACAAATAAATCGCGAATGCAGATTACTCGTGTCTTTTTGTGGTGTGTGATCAACTGAAAATTCCTTAAATCTTACGGTGCCTGGAATTTTTCTACTCAAACCCCGTTACCATCCTTGCCGAAAAAGCCAGCTGGCTCTTGTTACTCGTCATGAACTTATAGGTAGTGCGCAATCCACGAAGACGCGCCCCACTCTTCTTCCTAATCATTAGTGGCTATCGCTAGTTAATTCCAATAGTGTTTTAGTTTTTTCGATACACACTAATGAATTACCCACTAAAATTTGTGTGTATCAACAAAACTAAAACACTAGCAGAATGTTGCACACTTGTTTTGTAAGCATTATAGCCTACCTATGTTTTCTTTTTATGCTTGTAGCATAATCAGCATGACACAAATTGGGACTTATGTTAGAAGGAGTGGGCCATCATCCACCACCCGATTCCTATACTTAAATAAGTATATTTATCTACAAATCCTCTATAAAAGTTTCCGAAACAGTAATTAACTCTACATTATGCAATTCGTTTTCAAAAAAAGAACATTGTCTTGCACGCGCGTGTTCAAAGAAGATCCAAGTATCGCCAGTAATTTTTAAGAGAATAACAATAATTTTAATAATAGAAACATTGGCAATATTTGTACAATACAAACAGAATTATTTTACCGTGGGTTAAAAAATAGTCATAAGTACCTACATGATAAAATAATCAAAGCCAGACTCAAACTAGGCTGAGAATCAGCACTATTCGAACGTCAAAATTACAAAAGACAGTCCTCCAAAACGCCCGCCCTTCACCACTTCCAAAAATACTGGTACTTAGTTGTGTAGTACAATTTTAATAGTACCTATATCTAAAGCGTAATCCCGTAATTTATATAATAATTTATTATGAACACCACAAAAGTTAGGTACAGACATTTTACAAGGGATGACACAATTGGCAGTCTCGAGGTGGTCAAACTTATTACGTTCATTTATGTCGATCTACCATCGATTATGTTTTGAGGCGATCAATATTATCTCATCATCATCTGCCTAGCCTTTTCCCAACGATGTTGGGATCGGCTTCCAGTCTAACTAGATGCAGCTGAATACCAGTATTTTACATGGAGCGACTGCTTATCTGACCTCTACAACCCAGTAACTGGGTGATACGATATACCCCTTGGTAAGGCTGGTTGTCAGACTTTCGGGCTTCTGACTACCCGTACAAAGAGCCACGAATGACAACCGGGGCCAACGGCTTAACGTGCTTTCCGAGGCACGGAGGGGTCTCGGTATGTAAAGATGGTCGCCCATCCACAGAACAACCGCGGCAAGCATAGCTTAACCTGATCGATCGACCTGTGCGACTGTTATTATTTAGCCTCGGGGCCGGGGGCCTCGGGTTCTAGGCGATCATTATTATCTATAGAAGCATAATCACAGTGGAGCTATTTTCATCAGCATAATTTTCCTGTACCACAAGTTGGAAATGAGGATACGACATTAAATTAAACTTCGTATACCTACCTAATGTCGTTCTTAGCCTGCAATTCTGTATACAAAAATTGAACCAAATATATCGTATATTTTAGTCACTATAGCTAGCTATAGACTAGTCAAAGATTGGCAAAACCTATAAGTAATCAGCCCATCACTATTATTTCGTTTGCTTGTCCCAAATCTCTTTTTCAATTTCGATGTCAGGATTTATTCGATAGTTTCAACGCATTAAAGTAATGCCTATTTATTTATTTATCCACTTATTTCAGGCATCAAGGCTCATATAAACACATACAATATCTACAATATTAAAATAACTTAAAAATAGGTACTATAAATATTTACTTAAAACATTATAATTACACCAAAAAACTAACGCACACAAAGTGTCTGCGTCGTGTTTCGCTGACTGGTGTTATGTAGCCGGCCACGAAACTATGTTTCTTTGTTTTCATTTATTGTCGTATAGCGGCCCGTCCCGGCTTCGCACGGGTGGACATTTATTTTTTTCTTGCAATTAAAAAAGCCTATATTAATCAGTGATAATGTAGCATTCAAATGGTGAAAGAATTTTTAAAATCGGTCCAGTACTTTTTGAACCAATTCGTTACAAACATACATACAAATATTTCCTCTTTATAATATTACTACCGACCCGCCCCGGCTTCGCACGGGTGCAATACTGATACTAAGTACAGGTATTTCAAGAATGCCAGCACGCGCCGCCGCGGCCGGTACCGCCGCAACCGCTATGTCCCTGCATTTTACATCTGTAATATCTTCGAAAATATTCATTTAAATGACATGCTGTAAAGGGCCATATTTATCTATATTAAATACACAATGTATTTACGGTACTTAATTGGATAAGGATTAATGCTGTATTGCTTAAAATCGCTTCGTAAATAAGCCATTATTTCTCGTAAAAAGTAAAGGATAAAAATGAGTTTGAGTTTGAGTTTAGTATAGATTACCATCTACGAATAAGTATTCGTAGATTACCAACTCCACATTGTATATTCGATTTAGCTCCTCCCTAAACATGTGAAGTAAAATTATAACACAGACTCATCACTAACCTAAATATTCTTCTCAGTACACTCAGCCCTTAGTTTTGATCTCACCGAATCTCTAAGTTATTCCTGGAACCAAAACAAAGAATCAAGAGAGGAGCTGTATGACTAACTGACCAGGCAACCATTTGGTATAAGGAAGGTGTAATATCACACTAATATTTTAACGGCGAAAGTTTGTGAGTGTGTGTTTATATGTTTGTTACTTCTTCACGCTCAAACGGCTGGACCAATTTTGATTAAATTTTGTATGAAGGTAGCTGACACCCTGGATTAACATATAGGCTACCTTTCATTCCGATATTTCTACGGGATCGAAACTTGTGCGGGTGAAACCGTCGTGGGGCGCAGCTAGTGTTTCATAAAATTGTATTTTTAAAGCAGTTATGAACAAAGTAAAGATTTTTATCTAGATATAATGTGATATAACGATACAAACATTTTGTGTTAGGAGGACGCGTCAAGCTAGCCCGCGAAATTCAAATCTAATATATAAAACTCTCGTGTCACAGTGTTAGTTACCATACTCCTCCGAAACGGCTGGACCGATTTGTATGAAATTTTGTGTGCATTTCGGGTAGGTCTGAGAATCGGCTACTATCTATTTTTTTTTTTGCAAAACGACGTTTGCGGGATCAGCTAGTTTCCTTATATTATTTTCAAGTTGCAGGTAAGTGTCATGTTGAATGTTGAACTAAGTATGATTCGCGAGCATAATAAATATGACTTTACAGAATTATAATCATCAACACAACCCTCTACATTCATAAAATATGATCCTATTGCATTACCATTTCATGAAATTTGAATCAACTAGCTGCGCCCCGCAGTTTCACCCGCATAAATGCCAATCCCGTGAGAATATCGGCATAAAAAGTAACCTACGTGTTAATCCAGGGTGTCAGCTACCTGCATAGAAAATTTTATCAAAATTGGTCCAGCCGTTTGAACGTGAAGAAGTAACAAACATATAAACACACACACACTCGCAAACTTTCGCCTTTAAAGGGTTGTATTGATGCTTTTTATTATTGCTCAGACTAGTGAGCATCTTGCAGCTTGCGAATTGCGACGACCAGCCAGGCGGTCCCAGTTTTTATCTCAATAACAATTCAATGAATCAACCCGCAAACTAGTAGGACCTTTATCGGAGCTTGTAAACTGGACGAAGGGATTTTTTGGTATCCTTTTCCGTTCTAAGAATCAAACCAAAGTGCATCCTTTGTTCTGTGCCCCGGACTGTGAATCATGCGCAGGTAGAAAGTGTTTAAGTTAATTATCTGACTCACAGCTACCGTGGCTTTTAAAAGATTAGGTGACGATGTAGTATGAAGTGTGTATAGGTAGTGCAATCCACGAAGACCCCCCCACTCTTTTTCCTAATGCTTACAGCAGAAGTGTACAACATTCCGCTAGTGTTTTAGTTTTGTAAATACACACGAATTATTATTAGTGGGTAATTAGAGTGTATCGAAAGAACTTGACACTAATGGAATTAACTAGCGACTAACGATTCGAAAGAAGAGTGGGGCGCGTCTTCGTGGATTGCACTATCTATATAGGTAGTTACTTGGTGGTGAAAGAGGTTAGAAGTGTACCGGAAGATGTAGCGTTGGTGGGCCTCTCACAAGGTGGACCGAGGATCTGGTGAAGGCCGCAGTTATCCGCTGGTTGCGAGAAACACAGAACCGCCTATTTCCAGCAGTGGACGTCTTTTGGCTGAAATGATAAGACTGGTGCAGGCAGTTAGATACTTTCCAAACCAAATAAAATTTTGGTTTGTTCCATAGGTTTTTAGTGGAGTTATAGTCAAATCATTTATTTCCTGTAGGATATCAAGAATTAGGTACTTTTGAAGGTACGTTAAAATTCACAAAAAAAATTGAGTTGATTCTTGGTGCCCTTCTATTAGGTAGCTTGCGATTACCACTGGGTACCTAGTTATTTTGTTAGATTCTAGAAATTATTCCATTTTGTACATCATGAAAAAGAGGTACGAAGACATATGAGGGGCCCGTGGCTAAATAATAACAGCCGTACAGGTCTATCGATCAGGTTAAGTTATGCTTGTCGCAGTTGGTCTGTGGATGGGTGACCATCTTTACACACCGAGAACCCTCCGTGCCTCGGAAAGGACTTTAAAAGCCGTTGGTCCCGGCTGTCATTCGTGGATCTTTGACAGTCGTTACGAGTCGTCAGAAGCCCGAAAGTTTGTCAACCAGTCTTGCCAAGTGGTATCGTATTACCCAGTAACTGGGTTGTGGAGGTCAGATAGGCAGTCGCTCCATGTAAACTACCGGTATTCAGCTGCGTCCGGTCAGACTGAAAGCCGACCCCGACATATGTTATGTAGTTGGGAAAAGGCTAGACAGATGATGAATGAGGTATTACGACATATCAAGCTATTTCCAGTATAAACTGACTTCTCATTAAACGAAAAGCCTATACAACGTGAGGTCAGCTAAAACTAGAAATGTATAGTTTGATTTGTCGTCGTGTGTACAGAGGCCAGCACATCAAGCTACCCCTTTCTGTCAAATTTCTTTGATAGATTTTCACAGAATTCAACTTTATACGAAAGGAATAAGGTTGATATTCAATTGGGAAAATTTGACAGATTGGGTTAGCTTGATGTGCTGGCCTCTGTACCTAAATTTATTATTATAAATAGACTACCAATAGTTTAGTCGACTGTTTGTTTGCCAATCAATAACCCAAAAAATACCCATCTAATTATTTAATTAATTTACCCAATTACGCATACTTATTAGGTACTATACTTATAATTACTTTGCCAATCAAATTCTAATCATTTTTCTACATTATTACTGCGCAAAACTTCACACCGCAAATAAAAACTGGGTCAGCAGAGTTTAAGGTCACTGTCCACCCACATAGGTACCGTCTACCGGTAGGTACCTACTTATCAAGGTCACAACTATACCAACACACCTACACGCCACAGTAACGGTACTAGAATATTGTACTAAAAAAAGGAACTTAACTGTAAATTGTGAACGGTATATTTTTTTAAGTATCCTTTTCAATATCTATTTTAATACCCACGTATGTTTTGCAAAATAATTGGTTTATTAGGCCTCGTCTTTCATGCACGAGGTTGAAATCCGGGCAGGTACCAATGTGACTTTTTCTATTTATATCATTATCATCAAATATCGGATATTTACGAACTCAGTTTTAAACTGGTATTATTACACTTCTTCTCACAGAGTAAATAATTGTATTATTTTTGAGTGGATATTAAACCATATGATTGAATAGTATTATCATAATTATCTGAATAATAAATTTAATCTTTGTTATGCACACAAATACAAAGGGAATTCAGCACTCTTAAATACTTAAGCAAACAATTCAAAATAATAAAAAAACAAAAGGCAAATCTGACGTCATCATAACCCTCAAAGGCCACTTCCGTTCAATAAAATCGAGGCTCAACCAAAATGATACGTTATCGATCAAAAAATATGTCTAGGTTATAACCTTGAACTAATAAAGTCTAAGTTGTTATTGTTAATTGGTTAATAATGAGCAAACCTTCGTTTTCTCTCATTAATTCTTAATTACATTTAAATGGAATTTTTGGTTATACATAGATGTGTTGCTAATTGTCTATTGTTTGTAATTAGTGTACTTATAACACAACATATAGGTTTGGCAAAGTGGCAATAAGTAATTATTAATTAATAGCCTACACTACCTCAGCTAAAATTCGCTCTTTAACTCGCTCGTACGATACTGCTCACGGACTGAGTGAGAGCGAGACAGAGTGCGGTGTTGGGCGGCAGGCAGCGCCAATAGTTTAGGTATTTGCTTTTTACGGTCAAAATAATGGTAATTAAAAAAAAGTAAATAACATAAGACCTGCTTTATAGTTAGTTCGGTTAGTATACAAAGTTTCATCATCTAATTTGAAGTATTTTGTGAATACCAGCGGTTTATTGTTCGGTTTGGAGGTAACTTTGGAATTTTTTTCTATCGAGAAAATTTTATGAAATCGTGTTTTCGTCTATCATAAGACCTAAAATTAATCCTCAACTTTACCATATATTTATTTCAAAATTAATGCTGCAGTATTTTCGACATAATGGAGGATCATGCTAAGCCATTTGAGGTAGTATAGGCCCTTAAGTAGGTACTATATACGGCAAGTCTTATCACCTCTTAACTAATTCGGTACAGTCGCGCGCTGGAGCTGCGAGTTATTATAGGTCTTAAGTTCGAACCCAGAATGGTGCATAACTTTGTGTAAATTATTTCATCACTACTGCTCTCAAAACGGTGAAGGAAAACATCGTGAGGAAACCGGCATATCCTAGAACCAAAAATTCGAAGACATGTGACATCTACCGACCCGCACTGGGCCCGCGTGGTGGATTACGGCCCACTGCCTCTCATAGAGAGGAGGCCTGTGTGCCAGAAATGGGAACATAATACCGCATTATGATCAAAAATAATTCTATCATTACTTTGGCAACATATGTATGCCATATTATGATATATATTTATGCTCGTAACTCTACCTGAAAATAAGCAATCTTCTTTCTTGTATCTACTGATACTTTCAGGAAATAATTAAATAAAAGATCATCATCTGCCCAGCCTTTTCCCAACTATGTTGGGGTCGGCTTCCAGTCTAACCGGATGCAGCTGAATACCAGTATTTTACATGGAGCGACTGCCTATCTGACCTCCACAACCCAGTTACTGGGTAATACGATACCCCTTGGTAAGACTGGTTGTCAGACTTTCGGGCTTCTGACTACCCGTAACGGCTTAACGTGCTTTCCGAGGCGCGGAGGGGTCTCGGTATGTAAAGATGGTCACCCATCCACAGACCAACCGCGGCAAGCATAGCTTAACCTGATCGATCGACCTGTGCTGCTGTTATTATTTAGCCACGGGCCCCTCGATCTTCTTACTAAAATAAAAAAGAAAAGATTTTCTTATTAAAATTATCTCGGATATGAACCGCAGCCGACCAGCGGGGTAATTGAGTAACACACTATCAATAGCAATGGCTTTCAATTTGACAGTTCAACAACATTCATCGCGTTATTAACGTTGTTATGCAAACAATTTTTTCGAATATATGAAGCAATGGATTAGTAACATCCTTCAAAATGATTCATATTATAATTGATGATTTGTTACAGTGTTGAATTTAGAGAAAAATAAATTGCTACAGACGCCAGCACATCAAGCTACTCGAAACTGTCAAATTTTCCTAATCAACTTTGAACGTTATGCCTAGGCGATAAAGTTGAAAATCTATTAAAGAAATTTGACAGATGTAGTAGCTGGATGTGCTGGCGTCTGAACATCATGTTCCCAAATAGGTACAGTCAGCAGCAAAAGTCGATTAACACTTCAGTTTTTTTAATCTCAGTTATTGAGCGAAATATTAAATTACACTTCAGCGTTTTTAATCTCAGTTGTTGAGCAAAATATTTGTTCGAAATTTCATTGTACTTCAGCTGCAATTTTGAACAAATTTTTTGCCCAATAACTGAGATTAAAAACACTGAAGTGTTAATCGGCTTTTACTGCTGACCGTACATTAACTGTTAAAAAAAAATGTGTTGTTAATGCACACGTAGACTCTTCTACGTTAGGCCGAAACTCGAAATCCCAAATCACATTATCCCGTATGAACGCTATCCCGAATCACTTTATCCCGAATGAACGCTATCTTGAATCACACTATCCCGAATGAACGCTATCTCGAATCACACTATCCCGAATGAACACTATCCCGAATCACTCTATCCCGAATGAACGCTATCCCGAATCACGCTATAACTATTATATTATTTCCTTAAATTACAGGAAAATTAACTAAAACTATAATAACTAATGAATGAAAAAAAAAAAAACGATCAAGCAATATTCTAAGAATGTCTTGTCTGTTTTCATAAGAATCTGTCGTATTTCCTCAGTTATGTAGGTATGAATCATCGAGGTCATGGGGTTGACGACTTTTTGTAATAGGTAGTATAGAAATATAAAACTTATATCTATGGTAGGTAGGTTGAGAATGTGTGTAATGTGGTTTTAGGCGCCACCATTTCAGTTCGAAGGTACTTAGAATTAACAATGACATTTTTTTTTGTACTGTCTCATTGGTCCAGTGGTCGCAAGAGCTGCTGAGTATAAGCCATGAGTTCCTGGGTTCGATTCCCGGGTCGTGCAAAGTGATTCTGGATTAGTGCCCGGTTGATGCTCGTAGGTTCGCCTCCTGTTATATGGCACTTAAATGTAACTTGTGGAATGTGAGATCACTATGGGTTAGTCGGGGATTACACGCGTGATATTATGTTATATTACACGCGTGATATTATGTTATATTACACGCGTGATATTATGGTATATTACATGCGTGATATTAATGTTATATTACATGCGTGATATTATGTTATATTTTACGTTTAAAGTAGTAGCCGCATCGTTGCTCAATACTTGTTGAAGGTTGTTTATAGTTATTTATGCAACTGTTATATAATAAGGGGTGTTATAAGACAAATATGGGTTTATTTTTGTGATAATAGTATCACATGAGTATTTTAATACCTAATTATGCATACAAGACTATCTACACCCATGATAATATACGAATCCTCTACAAAAGGTTCTGAAAACATAGGTTGTTGTACAGTTTTGTAAGAACCCTATGTAAATTCATGGAAACTTTAATTGCTGAGTATCAAAGCTTGTATCACTCATTTTTGTAAACAACGAAGTAATTTGTGTAGGGAAATTCGAGGGATTTTTTGACAGATTGAGACTGAGATCAGACTGTGAACGTTCTTAAAATTACGAGAATTGCCCCTCTGAAGTATGAACGTAAACGGGGCAAAAGGAGTGTGTAAGAGGTCATGAAAACCTTGTTTTAAAAGAAACGATTTAAATACTCTGAAAGAAATAGTTTAATTTGGAGTTTGACCTTGTTACACTTTTGGATTCACACTCAATTAAAACTGGAAGACACAACGATAATAGGAGATGTTAGAGGTTCAGCGATTGGGACGAGACTGACGCTCCGCGGGAGTGACAGGTAGTGCTGCCCTTACATGATGACATGACAATTTCTAGTAAATCTATGTAATCAATTATTATTGTTCATTAAGGTGCCACTTTTCGATATTTTTTTTATACAAATTTCGGGAGAATATTACCCCTCTGTTTGGCATTGTGCATCCAAAGTTAAACATGATATCGTTTTGACTTAAGTATTATTAATTGTGTACGTACGGAAACAGAATAGTAAAATAAAAAGCCATTAAAAAGTTATGAGCCAACAAAGATTCGTTTTTCTTGTTACTTATTTTTAACGTAACTTTGGGTGTAAATAAGTAATAAAAGAACTGTAAAATCTGCAAAACCAAGTCCGTACCGACAAAGCTCAATTATCAAAGAGATCAATAAACTTTATTTGTAATTGATTTATGCAGTAGATTTTTCGTAAAACTCGATTTTCCGAAGCACTTTTCGAATTTTTTTACGCGCCTATCAGTTCGGGACGGTCTTTCTGTGCGTGAGAACTAGACGTTGTTCGTGTAGACTAGCGTCTAACTGCTCATCACTGATACTAGCGCTGTCGGACACAAAGCCAGGCGAGACAGCGTGCTTTTTGGCCATGACCACCAGCGAGTTCGAGCTCGCGACTAGTTTACTCTTATGGGATCGTAGCAGATGGCGTTTTGTAGTTTCTGTCTACCCAATTGAAGCAGGCGTGAGTTTATATTATGTAAAGCATAACCTTATAATGTTCCAACTGCTGGGACCCAGGCTTCCTCTCTCTGAGAGGGAGTGGGCTGCAATCTACCACGCGGGCCCAGTGCGGGTTGGTAGACGTCACATGTCTTCGATTTTTATGTTCTGAGATATGGCGGTTTCCTCACGACGTTTTCCTGCACCATTTTGAGAGCAGTGGTTATGAAATAATTTACACATACCAAAGTGCCTGTCTAACTTCGAAACTACGACCAACGACTCGTAAGTTATAAATAGTGCAATCTACGAAGACGCGCCCTACTCTTTTGCCTAATGCTTACAGTAGAAGTGTGCAATATTCCGCTAATGTTTTAGTTTTGTAAATACACACGAATTATTATTAGTGGGTAATTAGAGTGTATCGAAAGAACTAAAACACCAATGGAATTAACTAGCGATAAACACTAACGATTCGGAAGAAGAGTGGGGCGCGTCTTCGTGGATTACACTATCTGTAGGCAGTTACCACTTAACCATCACTGCACCCTGTATCTATGTTGTGTGTAAATAACAGACAGGCCTATTTTCATCAGCATTATGCTATAAAATAACAAGATAATCCATTAATTCCCACCAAATAAAAACAATTTTATTCCAAAAAAACTTCAAGGCGTGACACTGCCAATCTCCGAGCCCAATTAAAGAGACAGGGCGGCTAAAGAGAGTACGAAATAAAAAGTAGGGATTTATAACCGTGTCTTAACTTTAACTAACACGAATTTGTCTAAATCCACATTTATTCCTCTCCCCTCATTAGTTAGGCGGAAAAAATAATTTAATTCGCCAATAGGCCCTCCCCCACACACAGACAGACAATCACTAATTACCCCCGGAGTAAGCTATACAAATCGCCGAAAATGTTTACTAATTTATAAAAAAGGCGAAAAAAAAAAAATTTTTTTTCACTCTGCAAATGAACTTATTTAGCTCAAGAGGGATTTAATAAAGATTTTTCACGGGTTCTCTCGGCTTCGACGAAGTTTTTGGGGTTCCGTTGCGTGTGAGTTGGGATGCCTGGTGAGTCTTTCTAGAATAGGTTACGTAAGATATCGGACTCGCTTTTTTTACTAAAAGAAGACATCAGATTAACTAGTGCTATTAAGTTAAGCTATCAAAGCGTATATTTTTCTTTTCATTTAGTCTGTAAGAAGGAATATTTACAATATTATGACTTTTGCAACCTCGAGAATGAGGACCAGCAGTTGTACATTCAACATTTATCACTGGATTATTTCCTAGCTCAAAATATGTTAGAAAAAATCATTTTTTTTAATTTAAACGTTAGGACAAATAAATAAAAAATAAATATTTTTATTATTATTATTATTATATAAAAGCTAAATTTTCCTGTATTTTTAGTGTTTTCATTTATTTTTGTACTATCATCTCCACTTTTTCCAAGATGGGACAATTTTCGCGTCATATACCTGCAGCCACAAACAGTTACAACGTAAGAATCAGAGTCAAATAAAATAACTTGATTCTGTACGGAACACTCACTCAATCAGCGTTTCCATCAACCTTTCTTCCGGCGACTTTTTTCACCGGCAACTAATCTCAACGATATCTCTCGTGTCGCAGATTGAATTAGTGCACGACAAACGCACCTCATTTCGATAAAAAATACGTTAAAATTATTTATCTACCCTCCTATTTCGCTGTCGAAATAGATGAAAATTCGTTTATACTGATTTGTGAAAAAGGACACGTGTATTGCTGAATTTATTTTGCACGACTCATATAATGCGAAGCATTAGAGAGTGCTTTACGATCGAACAAACAATTTTATGCTTCCTGTCTGCAATTGTTTCTTTTGTTATACTTCTGCTATTACACAGAACCAACTTAATTTATATACCATTCTATAGATACTTTAATGGAGATTAATTATGTACTTTTCAAGAATTAATTTAATGCAGTGAAGACGAAAAAAAAATCAAAATATTTCTAAAAAAATTCAATCAAGTGTGAAATCTGAAAACATTGTAACTTGCGAAAAATCAATTAATTGAGTCATTTTTTTTAATAGATTCGTTTCACCCTTATGAGGAACCCTATTGAAAATGGCTCTTTTATTCAAAGTAGTTTAATTCATCATCATCTGCCTAGCCTTTTCCCAACTATGTTGGGGTCGGCTTCCAGTCTAACCGGATGCAGCTGAATACCAGTGTTTTACATGGAACGACTGCCTATCTCAAAGTAGTTTAATTATAATAATTATTAAAAAACTAACTAATGTAATATCTATATTTATGGTTTCATACGATCAAATGAGCAATAAGAGGCGAGCACTTTTGAATTTTCCTAAATTTTTACTTACTATTTCATAACAGTGTGTTCAAAGATACCATATATTGACTGGGTTTATTATCAAAAGTTAAAGTGTTATTTTTCAAAAGCCGACTAAGTATTAGCCGATTGCCTAGGACTTTGATTTTCTTATCATTAAAATATAAATAATAATTGTCCCAGAGCAGGGTAAAGGCTTCTTCTGATACAGAGAAGGTACATTAATCACCAAGGTCGCTCAAGACGGGTTGGTGATTTCAGACTTATTTTAACTACTAGCTTCAATGCGCGACTTGTCCGCGTGAAAGTTCCCCCGACACACCCCGTCTGATTGCATCGCCTGCTTGCGCGATTACTGTGCGTTCAAAGGATCAAATAAACAAACTCTTCAGCTTTATTATTAGTACCTATATAGATAAGTCCAGGCCTCAAGATGTTTTCCTTCACCGATTTCAGTCATTTCTAAGATAAACCCAGAAAGTACCTAGATAAGTAATTATGAATAGAAGATTTCTCATTGTTACCTGCCCGGATTTGAACTCACAGCTTCGTATATTATTTGTAACCCATCGACTACAGCCGATTTTCGCAGTAATTAGTCGTTATTAGAAAAAATAACAAGATAGATTTTTGAAATTTCGCAATGCATCGCTAATTTCAGGTTTAATTTTAAATTAAATTACCAAAATACAACGAAACAAAACAAATCTAAGACATTTTTTACTCCAGCATCGAGAACAAAACATTAAAAAGACACCCAAGAAGGGGGTCTACCTTCCACGTAGGCCCAATGATCCTAAATTAACGTCGGAAGGGGCCTAATCGACCATTTTTTCCCCGCCTGATTACGAAAGGCTAATATTGAGCCCCCTCCCCCATTGGCTCAAACAAATGTTAACCCTTTAGTCGCGCTTACCCCTTTCGAAAAAAAAAGCCCATAAAATATATCTAATTAAAAAATATCCGCGTCTAAGGACTGACGCTCATAAAGAATGTCAATTAAGCCTGCGACGTTTTTTTTTCTTTTGGCGAGTATAATTTTTTTTTTCGTAATATTTTCTGTCGTTCCGCGGCCGGCGAGGGTTAAGATAGCGAAATTAGTATCGGTATGAAATATTGAGTAATTTAATATTTGTAAGGTGGGTGGCGACTTCAACCCTTTTGTTCTGTTTGATGTTCGTATTTTTTTAATCAAGATTAACAATGGGGTGGTGTTTAAATATTATATTTGATATTTTATAATTTGGCGCATGTGTTGTTTATGGGACTTATTTGGTAGGACAGCTATTCACCGGTGCAATTTCCATTGTTCTCATTAATATTACTTAAGTACAGTTGCAATTAATGAAATAATTATGTAGGTACAGTCAGCAGTAAAAGTCGATTAACACTTCAGTTTTTTTAAATCTCAGTTATTGAGCAAAATGTTTGTTCAAAATTGCATTGTACTTCTGCTGAAATTTTGAACGAATATTTTACTCAATAACTGGGATTAAAAAAACTAAAGTGTTAATCGACTTTTGTTGCTGACCGTACCTGCTTTAAAATCGTGGGTAAATCAACGCAGTAAAAATCATTATAATCTATACGTTCTTTTTATGTACGTTTAAGATGATGTTAGTTAAAATAATATAATAAATAGGTTGTACTCAAAAATGGTACAATATAAAAAGACGTGTTACCTCGTATCATATATTGATAAATTTTATTTTTTTTAAATCAATCATTCAAAATCAGACGGGTATTTCCCGTGTTTTAAAGAACGTTCCATTACATTTCTATGCCAAAACTACATGTAATTTACCAACATTTTTGTCATAGATTGTCGCTGAAATGAAAATGCAAATAGATTTTGAACGTTTTTAACTACCAACGGTCCAACGGTCCAAGGTTGACTGGTAGAAAATGCCTATGGCATTAAGTCCGCCTCTGTACATTTATGTGCTTGAATACTTCAAACTAAATAAATAAATAAATAAACGGGATTATTGGCCTTCTGTTCGGGTCTCACAGACCAACATCATCGTCACCGGGTTAAATTCAATTGTGAGGTCATTGACATTCAACGATGAGGAAAAAAACGCTTTTAAGAAAAATGTGGTTGGTGTAACTAAGTTACACCATGATTTTTAAAGTTATGCCACGATGGAAGTTAAAATAAAGGTAGTATTATTACCAGTAAGGTGCTGTAATTACATCATTATAATTCTGATGACGTGGTCACCTAGTGATGGTTTTTACGCGCACATTCGCTGCTAGACTATTGGAATTTAAGGTCTTCTGCCCGCGACATCGTCGGCGTGAAATTTCTTGTTTCCCGACCCACCCCATCGCATCGCATCGGCTGCCAGCGCAATTACTTTGTTTTGGTTTAGCGTTTTTCTGCCTTTTTATGTATTTTTTCGGCTCCTAAGGGACCTAGCGTGATGTTAGGTAGCCTGTAGTCTTTTCCCAACTATGTTGGGGTCGACTTCCAATCTAATCGGATGCAGCTGAATACCAGTGTTTTACATGGAGCGACTGCCTATCTGACCTCCACAACCCAGTTACTGGATAATCATCATCTGCCTAGCCTTTTCCCAACCATGTTTGGGTCGGCTTTCAGTCTAACCGGATGCAGCTGAATACCAGTATTTTACAGTTAATATGGTAAGACAGGTTGTTGGTTTCGGGCTTCTGATTACTCGTAACGACTGTAAAAGATCCAAGAACAGCCGGGACCAACGGCTTCACGTGCTTTCCGACGCACGGAGGGGTCTCGTTAGGTAAAGATAGTCACCCATCCACGAACCAACCGCGGCGAGCCTTCGATCAACCCGAGCGGCTGATATTATTTTAGCCAGGAGCCCCTCGTCTAGGAATTAGTGCCACATAAAAGATTAACAAAATTAAATTCACCGTCAACTTTCCCTACCTCGAGAAATTCTCCATTACAAACTATATCATACATTGGAACAATCAAATATCTCAGTAGCGATGCACAAACATACAAACACGCAAACATGCAGAACGTCAGTTGATAAACAAAATGGCTGTCACCGATGGTAGGTGGGTGAATAAATAAATACATAACGCTACTGCATCTAGGACGAACAATGTAGTGTACGTTGGCAATAAGGGGATGAGGCTTGATTTAATTCAATGTTTTATATCAAGAGCATTTGTGAGAGAAGCGTGGCTAAATGTCAACAGCCGAACAGGAGCCCCAGTCTGCTATTTTTATAAATACGTCATTCCAACACGATCCCATTGTGATTTTGCTAAAAGTTCGTCATCTGCTAAATTCATAATGGTCGATCATTGGTCGGTCAATGCTCTCGTAATAGAATTGTGTTATAATGACATTGTCGTATTACCATTATTATAAAACCCGTTATTAGAAATGATTTTCGAAAAAAACTACTATTAAATTTGGACATTTATTCATGCTAGATTTCATTTATATATATTTTTACATATTAATGTTCTAAGCAATCTGAAGTAGTAAGAAGTTTAGCAGATTACTGCCTAAGTCAGTCATTCATTTGTTATTATGTAGGTACGAGATTACCATTATATGGCATTTCTTTCAATGGAGTGTCAGTGGTTGACCATTGGAAAGTCATAATGACGCCATTATATTAGTAGATTACCAAACTTGTCAAAATCAGCAATTATGAAATCGATGATAGACCATTCTGACACTATCGTAATAGCAGACTTGAGGCCCTGGTCGATCGAAGTTTTAATTACACTTGCCGCAATCGGTATGAGAATGGGTGACCATCCCTTACATATCGAGACTCCTCCGGTCCTCAGAAAGCACCTTAAGCCGATGGTCCCGACTGTCATTCGTACCAAAGTCTGACAACCAGTTTTAATCCACATAAAACCGTTGGTCTGTTATTCGTAGATCTTTGACAGTCGTTACGGGTGACTACCCGTAACGACTGTCTAGTGTGTAGCTTCTGACTAGAAGCTCGAAAATCTGACAACCAGTCTTATATCGGGTATCGTATTACCCAGTTACTGAGTTATGGAGGTCAGATAGGCAGTCGTTCCGTTGTGAAATACTGGTATTCCGCTGCATCTGGTGAGACTGGAAGCCAACCCGACCAGGCACGTTGATTGATCAAAAGCTTTGGTGATAATGAAATGTATGGATAAGTGGATAACAGATAGATACAGTGACTCTTCTTTGAGGTTGATGATACATAGAGTAACCTCTTGTTAACCAATATCTATAAGGTCAGACGTCATTACAGGCTCATTTCTTTTGAAACTTTTTTGATGTATGACGCCGCAGATGCTGACCGGGAAAAGTAAAGTTGTCACAATGCCAACAGGAAAAAAATTAATTGTGGCGAAAATAATAATTCATTGTCTAGATTGAAATATATATCTTTGTAATCTGCTATTGTTGCAAATGATTATACTTATCTAATTTTATTTTATTATGCTCGTCACCTGTGATAATTTTATTATTGTATCACGATCAAACACATAAACATTGTTTTCCCTTTTATTATTCACTAGCTTTTGCCAGCGACTTCGTCCGCGTGGAATAATGACTTCCGGAAATTGAGGCACTAACTCTCATAGAGTTTAACCGATGTGCTCTTTCTTCTGCCGATTCTTGAGAACGCGTATTTCTCATTCAACGCGTTTTTCAAGACAATAGCGGGCGGACGCCGGCGTCCGCTTGGGGCTTGAATAACTAAAAATATATAACTACGTCTAATATATAAAATAATATATAATAAAACCTACTTCACTTAAAACTAAATACCTAGGTATAACTACTATAATTAATAATACCTATACCTATAATTAATAAAAGTACCTACGCTTTTACCTACTTAATATTAAAAAAAACTGAACATAAATTAACCAAAACTTACCTACTACTAACTAACTACTACTAACCTATTACTACTTCACCTAAAAAGAAATCCTGTTTTCCCAACATTTCCCTTCACTGCTCTGCTCCTATTGATGGTAGCGTGATGAAAAGTATACCCCAAAAAAAAAGTAACCTGCCCAGGAGTATGAAGAACAATTGTACCAAGTTTCGTTGAAATCCGTCGAGTGGTTTTTGTTTCTATAACGAACATACAGACAGACAGACAGACAGACAAAAATTTTACTGATTGCATTTTTGGCGTCAGTAACGATCACTAATCACCCGTTGATAGTTATTTTGGAAATATATTTCATGTACAGAATTGACCTCTCTACAGATTTATTATAAGTATAGATAAATGTTACTTGAAGTGAAGTAGTAATTAGCGACTTTTTAACCACACATATTTTACGTTTAAACGGCTCTTAACTTTAATCATCATTTATAAATAATTAATAATAAAATGTATTAAAAAATATAAGGACTAAGGTTAAATACAGTTTTTCATAAATCTTTGTCCAGTTCACCCATGATTTGTGACTGAACTAGGTAATCCTGTGTTTCAGGCGAATCAGCGCCTTATATAAATTGACTTAATTTTAGTAGGCAAGTTTTTAATCACGTCTAAACTTGTATGGAGTAGTGTCAGGCGCTGATAAATTTGACAGGGCTAAACAAAAATTTATCTTCTGTCCTTTTCTTAATGGAATAGAAAAAAAAAGATGCACTGAGCTTAAAACTTTAATTTGTGAACAAGGGAATTGGAACCAATATCTCATTCTTTAATTTGTTAATTAATCAACTCAGCCTATCCTATTTCACTCGTGGACAGTAAAAAAATAAATGAACGAAACTGGAGTAAAAATTGTGCCACTGCAAATATTTCAAAATCTGAGCGTTATAACTTATCTACTCCAGTGCAATCTGACTAGCCTTTTTCCCAACTAAGTTAGGGTCAGCTTCCAGACTAACCAGATGCAGCTGAATACTAGTATTTTAGATGGAGCAACTGACTATCTGACCTCCACAACCCAGTAACTGTGTAATACGATATCTAGGTAAGACTGGTTGTCTTTTGGGCTTCTGACTACCCGTAACGACTGTCAAAGATCTACGAATGACAGCCGGGACCAACGGCTTAACATTCTTACCGAGTCACGGAATAAGTACCTACCCTGAAAATAGAAGTGTCATTTAAGTCTCATATGCCCTTATGTTCGCCATTGTATAACTGATAAACGTTATCAATATAACACTATAAATATTTGCCTTTTATCAGGGGGTTCACTAGCTTCTCGTTTTTGCTTTTTACTACGTATTTTGATAAACATATCTTTGTGAATAACATTATCAATTTACCAATAATACTTACATGTACATCTAACTAGCGGCCCGTCCCGGCTTCGCACGGGTGGACATTTATTTTTTAAACATTTTATTTTTTTCTTGCAATTAAAAAAGCCTATATTAATCAGTGATAACTTAGCATTCAAATGGTGAAAGAATTTTTAAAATCGGTCCAGTACTTTTTGAGCCAATTCGTTACAAACATACATACAAATATTTCCTGTTTATAATATTAGTATAGATAGTATAGATTAGTATATATATATGACGTGTTCTCAAGGACGTTTTTAGGAATTAAGTGCGAATGACTTAAGTCAGATTTGAAAAATGTAACTTCTTTTAATGCGGATGCGTAGATGGAAATTTACCTAACGTCACAGCTAAAGTTTTAAAACGATGAAAAATTCTGTAGAGGTGTATTTTACTGGGTGTTATTCTCTGGAAATCAACGGTGGACAGTTTTGTATAAGAATGGCTGGTGGCTAAATAATGGCTAAAACAGTCGCGTTGATGGAAGGTTAAGCTCGCTAGCCGCGGTCGTTTTGTGGATGAGTGACCATCCCTTACATATCGTGACCCCTCCGTGCCTCGGAAAGCACGTTAAGCCATTGGTCTTGGCTGTCATTCGTATCCAAGTCTGACAACCAGTCTTAACCAAAGGGTATCGTGTTACCCAGTAATTGGGTTGTGGAGGTCAGATAGGCAGTCGCTGAGAAAAGGCCAGGCAGATTATTTGATTGAGTAAGATGTTCAGATTGGTTGGTAATAACCAGGTTTGAACTCTCAATTTCATGCTTCGAAATGGGTCTATTTTCATGACGAGAAATCCAAGAAATATAGTAAGAACTTTGCCCTAGAGCGGGACAGAACAGGCAAAAAAAAATAATGTAACAATTTCTAATCCTAAAGGATGCATATCCACACTACACCAACAGCCGCGCGTTGCTCAAACTATGGCGAACTTTCCACACACTGTGCTCGGTGTGAAAGCGTCGTTCCGATACAGTTGCTATCTTATACAAATATACAACTACCCTCCCGTGTGTCGCTGTATATCGTTTGTATGTTGAGCGCGTATTTTAGCGAGGAGATTCTGTATTAAAAAAGTTTTGAATAAGAGCCGATTCTTGTTGTTATGTTACGAGAACTGCTCGTAATTATAAACTTGGCTATTAAGTATTTTTGGGTCACCTAAATAGGAATTAGTAGAGGTTCACAAAGAGAGTTTAAATACTAATCTAATATATAAAATTCTCGTGTCACAGTGTTAGTTACCATACTCCTCCGAAACGGCTGGACCGATTTGTATGAAATTTTGTGTGCATATCGTGTAGGTCTGAGAATCGGCTAATATCTATTTTTCATATCCTATTTCTTGTTTTTTTGCAAAACGACGTTTACGGGGTCAGCTAGTAATATTATAGATGCGAAAGTAAGTTTGTTTGCTTGTTTGTTACGCTTTCACGCTAAAACGGCTGAACCGATTTGAATGAAATTTGTCACATGAGTAGATCGTGGAGAAGGACATAGGCTACTATTTATCCTAGATCGCAGATAAAGTCGCGGACAACAGCTAGTAAACTATACTTCTAGTCTTACCAGCTGCAGCTGAATGCATTACTTGGCGCGACAGCCGATCAAATCTCCAAAACGCAATTACAGGGTATTACGGTACCCCTTTATAGGGAGGGACAAGTAGCAAGTATTCGAATTTTACAACTTACATACAAAAAAGAATCTACGTACATATAGGTAGTGCAGTCAACGAAGACGCGCCCCACTCTTCTTCCGAATCGTTAGTGGTTATCGCTAGTTAATTCCAAAACTGTTTTAGTTTTTTCGATACACACTAAATAATTACCCACTAAAATGAGTGTGTATCAACAAAACTAAAACACTAGCAGAATGTTGCACACTTAGATAGATAGATAGATAAACCATTTATTTGGCGCACACAAAAGTCAGCACAACACACAAAAGTTCAACACTTGTTTTGTAAGCATTAGGAAAAAGAGTGGGGCGCGTCTTCGTGGATTGCACTATCTATACTTAGTTAAAATTCGCATCGAAAAATATACATATCCTTAAAAACATAGCAACTAGTGGTGTGATTAAAATAAATAAAGAAAGAAATAATTCAATCAGTTTGATATGCTTATCGAATTCAATAACTAGATTTTATTTTCACAGAACATTTAATTTAAATATATTGTAATATCCTTAGTAAGAAATTGAACAAAAAACATTTTTGCATATTAATTATTTGCATTAAGTACAGTCAGCAAAGGAGATAAATATGCAGGGTCGTCGAATAAAGTTGAATAAGAAACCGATTGATGTTTTCGAATGAAATTTAATTTAATGAATGAACTTTTATTCGAAAACAATCAATCGGTTTCTTACTAAACTTCTACGATATTCGACGACCCTGCATACTTATCTCCTTTGCTGACTGTACATTGTGGTAGTAAAAACCGAAACGAACAAGAAAATAAGGAAAATTTCGAAATGGCGATACGGGAAGTGCGTATTCTTGCAATAATACATTCACAAATTTTGATTTATAGTGCACCAAGAGCTGGCGCTTGCGCTTGAGCATGCGTGCTTTTTAAATATCTTTTCAAACATAGGTACAAGTTACCTCTTATATGGTTAAATGGGTTGTTCGTTGTTTTATAGATAGATAATCCATATACAAGTTTAGACGTGATTATAAAATTGGCTACTAAAAATACGTCAGGCGCTGACTAATTTTACAGGACTAAACTAATATTTATCTTCTGTCCTTTTCTTAATGAAATAGAAAGAAAAAGATGCACTGAACTGAAATTTAGTTTAGTTTGTGAACAACAGAATCGGGGCCATTGTTTAGTTAGTGTAAAACTTACTACCAAGAAAAACATTTTATCGAGTGACCTAGTTTTTAAACGTATTCATACTTTTGACAAAATGCATACCCTTTTGACAAAAACAATGCGGGTAAATTCTAGTCAAGCAGGAAAACAATCTTGTTATTCTCATTAATAGTGACGTATGTATGTACAGCATTCTTAAATTATGTATACAATGAGGTTGTATATAAAGTTAACTAATTGTCTTTAATAATAATAAGACATAGTCGACGGAGCCATTTCTGTCTACAGGGTTTCAAAGGAACCTAACACGAAGGAGATGACGGGAGCTCGCTACATACGCTTGTACTTGACGTAAAAATAACTTTAAATCCTTCATAATAGAGTTCAGTTTACGCTACAATTTCAAACATTTTTATAATTTTTTCAATAGTAGGTACTAGTCACTCTGAAGTCAACTTAATTGTCATTCAAATAAAGTTGATATTTGTATGACTTGAAATAATATTAAAGACTTTAGTTACCTTTGACTCATAAGTACCTATTCATTTCAACCATTCTTGTTTCGATTTTTTTTCAAGCCATTGACATATCCATGCAAATATGAAAAAAATTATGTAATCGTTTTTTTTTTCATTATTTATTGGCTACACATGTTTTAGTTAAATATTTAAACACACAATGAATCTGATTTACTTCCGTAAGACGTCCTCGTAATATAGGGTCCAGCACCCTAATTCACAACCATACGAAAATCTATCGTATCGAAAATTCATTGTGTGTTTAAATATTTAACTAAAAAATTCATTTCAATAACCTGATTTCCCTTGCAAGAATAGTGGTCGTCTATTTGATTATAAACTGACAAAATTTTCGGGTTTTGGACTTGTGAACAGGGTTTAGAGGACTCCTACGATAACATTGATTGATGTTCGATACGGTACGGAAGCGTATCGAGTGGTTGTGAATAGCTATACTGGTGTATTCCAGCAGCGTCGGGTACTAGTTTTCTAGCATTTATGCTGAACCAGACCTATTTGGCGCAAGTAAAGCCAAGTTTTTTTTTTCTGTTTTGGTGTGCCTTAATCTGGGTCTAATTGTTTCTTTCTTTCTTTTTTTTCCCTCCTTAAAACATTTTACACAAACTTTTAGTTACCAAATGTGTGTGTATGATAAGTATTTTTGTGGTGTGGAATAAAGTATACAGGTTGAAATTGAAAAAATGCGACAAACCGATATGGGAAATTGTAACCGTCATTATGAACAACTTTGACTAAGGGAACAAAATCAATCGCGAAAAAAAATCAGCTGTTCCCTACATTTTGACGAGTTATGCGAACATAAATGTAGGGAAAAGCCGATTTTTTTCGCGATTTCAGGTTTGGTCCCATAGTAAAAGTTGTTCATAGTGTAGAGTACAATCTCCCATTTCGATTAGTCGCATGTTTTCAATTTCACCCTGTATATAAATAAATAATAATAAATAATATGGGACTTCACAAAAACCCACCCTGTATAATACATTTGTGTACCGAAACAGATAATCGTCAAAAAGCTTCGAAAATCAAAGCCTTCTGAAGAATTAAATTAAAACCAATCGGCTGTTTCATATTCAAAGGGATGCCATGAAAAGAACGTCAAAGATAATCAATTTTACAAATATCCTCCCCCCTTCCCCCCTTCCCCCAACGTACGTCTTTTTCTTTTCTCATGAAATAAATCTTTTCAGACAACTCTTGAAGATAGATGTGATTACATCTTAAAGGTTGTAACTCTACATTACCGTTACACAAATTTGAACTTAATTTCCTTTAAGCTAAAGTTAAAATTCGATCGCATTCGTATACGGTTGTATATAAAATGTCCCAATAAACGAAAATATGATAACACTGTGTGAAAGTATCGAACTCAACTTTATTAATATTGAACGCAGCGCATTATCCACCTTCCGTGGTATCTCTAAGCTTGATTTTTGAATGTCGTATGTTCAGATACGACCTTTTCAAGTCGGGCGGTTGTCATCAATACTGTATCGTCTGCATTATCGTAATATCGTAGCATTAAGACTGAACCGTTCAAGGGAAAAATTGGTTAATAAATGTTCTATTAAGGTTCTTACACATCTGTAGGTATATGCTGGTGATTTTTTCGTCATTCAATTTTGTATAGCATAAAAGTATTATGTGTACTTAGATCAATAGACGTTTGCGTTTTTTTGACTGGAGATATCCAAATGATAAGACCCGCACGGATCGATCGAAGGTTAAGCTATGCTGGCCGCGGTCGGTACATGGATGGGTAACCATCCATTACATATCAAGACCCTTCGTCCCTCGGAAAGCACGTTTGGTTGCCGTTACGGGTAGTCAGAAGCCCAAGAATCTGAAAACCAGTCTTAATACGGGGTATCATGTTGCCCAGTAACTAGATTTTAGTGGTCAGATAGGATATCGCTCCATGTTAAGATACTGTTATTCAAGTGCATCAGGTTAGACTAGAAGCCGACCACAACATAGTTGGGAAAAGGCTAGGCAGATTGATGATGATTTTGAACAAGGGAAGATCACGCTGTTTTTTTTTTAACATATTTTTGGCAACACATTGGCCCCGATTCTGTTGTTCACAAACTAAATTAAATTTAAGTTCAGTGCATCTTTTTCTATTTCATTAAGAAAAGGACAGAAGATAAATATTAGTTTAGTCCTGTCAAATTAGATAATCCATAGACAAGTTTAGACGTGATTAAAAAATTGGCTACTAAAAATACGTCAATTAACGTCATGCGCTGACTAATTTGACAGGACTAAACTAATATTTATCTTCTGTCCATTTCATAATGAAATAGAATGAAAAAGATGCACTGAACTTAAATTTAGTTTGTGAACAACAGAATCGGGGCCATTGTTTGACTTGGAGTCATCACCAAGTTAGGAATAGGCTGAGCTAAAGATAAAAATGTTTTATGCTATTTATAGAACTGTGTAACCTAAAACCCTTTTCTATCAGTTATTTTCACACAGAAAATTGTGACTTAAGGTGCCACTTTTCGATATTTTTTCTATACAAATTTCGGGAGAATATTACTCCTCTGTTTGACATTGTGTATCCAAAGTTAAACATGATATCGTTTTGACTTATTATTAATTGTGTCTGTACGGATACAGAATAGTAAAATAAAAAGCCATTAAAAAGTTATGAGCCAAGAAAGATTCGTTTTTCTTGCTATTTTTAACGTAACTTTGGGTGTAAATAAGTAATTAAAGAACTTAAAATCTTCAAAACCAAGTCCGTACCGACAAAGTTCAGTTATCCAAGAGATCAATAAACTTTATTTGTAATTGATTTATGCAGTGATTTTTTCATAAAGCTCGATTTTCCTAAGCACTTTTCGAATTTTTTTACGCGCCTATCAGTTCGGAACGGTGTTACTGTGCGTGAGAACTAAACGTTGTTCATGTAGACTAGCGTCTAACTGCTCATCACTGATACTAGCGCTGTCGGACACGAAGCAAGGCGAAACCGCGTGCTTTTTGGCCATGCCCACCAACGAGTTGGAGCTCGCGACTAGTTTACTCTTATTTGCGGGTTTGCATCACACGAGCTATAAAATAATGTACGATACATGTCACTAAAGGCCGACTTTTCTATCGCCAGATAACTTCTATTCGCGGAATAAAATTGACGTTCGACAGATTTTGTACGAAAGAACTGTCAAAATTTCAATATTATTCCTCGAATAAAGTTACCAGATGATTGAAAAATCAGGCTTTAGTTATGTACTGTTTTTAATCAATAGTTCTTAAGGTGGATGCTCCAGGTAACCCGCGAAATCCAAATTTTCTTAGGTTTTTGCTATTTGCAAGTCAGTATTAGGTTATATAGTGATAAAAATGTGATTCCCGACTATAACAAGGATGTATTTACAGAATTATAATCATTAAAGTCATCAATACAACTCTATAAGACCAGGTAATCCTAACATCATGGAATTGTCGTATTTAGGATTACGGTCTTATAGAGTTGTATTGATGACTTTAATGATTATAATTCTGTAAAAACACACTTGGTACGGCCGCGAATCAAACCTTGATCAACATACAGCCCAATACGTACTTGCAAGTTGCAAAAACGTAAGAATATTTGAATTTCGTGGGCTACCTGAAGCATTCACCTTAAGCTGAAATAGACTAAGAGTCGATTTTACACATCTAAACTGCGTTCAACAGCTGTCAATGTCATTATTCGACAACAATGATGATACTGACAGATCTTGAACGCGAAATTGACAGTTAGTTACGTAAGTAGGCTATTCCAAGCACATTGTTTCCTTCTATCAGTTTCGTTGATAAGATAATATTCGCAGTGCACTTCGCATAATATATCTAAAACAAATCTATAATTTTATCGATAGCAAGGCAGGCTTATCTTTAACATTTATTGCTAAAATCATTTTTAAATGGGAATCCCCTGAAATAATTCTTGATACTATTTTATATTTCGCGTTTGGCATCCATTATCTCTATTTATAGCTAAAGTCTATTCAAATTTATGTTTTAAATTAATAATTATTATTTCAAGTTAAACAAATATCAACTTTATTTTAATGGTAAATAAGTTAATTTCAGAGTGACTAGCACTATTGAAAGAGTTATTAAAATATTTGAACTTTATTGAATAGGATTTAAAGTTATTTTTCCATAAATTCATATTTGTTTACCGTTTTGGCAAATAAATCGCAAATGCAGATTACGTAGTCGTCTGTGAGACCTCGTGGATTAGTATTTGCCTATCTTCTAATGCTTATACAGATAAACCTTACGATAAATACAACAAAATACGCACCTGAAATGCTATTCTGTAAAAATCTCACCGTGAAAACTAAGGTGAAGTGTGCTGTCATTCCACCTCATGTTAGGGATTGCCTCCATTGATAGTTCACTTCACGCTCACTTCACCTATGTTATCACGGAGATTTTTACAGAATCGATAAGCTGCACCGTCAAGGTGAGGTTACATTGTGTTTATTACTAGCGACCCGCCCCGGCTTCGCACGGGTGCAATGCTGATACTAAATACACTACATATAAACCTTCCTCTTCAATCACTCTATCTATAAAAAAAAACCGCATCAAAATCCGTTGCGTAGTTTTAAAGATTTAAGCATTCAAAGGGACATAGAAAGCGACTTTGTTTTATACTATGTAGTGATTAAATTAGCGGACCCAACTGACGTTGTCCTGTTCAAAAGTGCATACAAAATTCCGTCGAAAACAAGACGGTCACTCTTTCCCGAATTCGAACATTTTCCGGGAATCTTTGAAAATTTTTCTTTTTCCAAAGACCAGCCGGATTATTCTGTAAAAATCTCACCGTGAAAACTTAGGTGAAGTGAGTTTGAAATGAGCTTTCATTCCACTTGCTGACACTATTGACAGCTCACTTTATACTCACTTCACACCTACGTTTTCACGTTGAGATTTTTACAGAATCGATCGGCTGATTCGGATTATAACAAACATTTTAAAACAGGAAACAGCCTAATCGGTGTAGCCGTTCTCAAGTCAGTGATGGGCATACGAACGAACAGAATTTCATTTTTATTTATACCTACAGGATATTTCATTGACGCGCAAAGTGTTACTATGAACTCAGTAGATACATGATTCTAGACACAATAATAAAATGAAATATTTCGTCGTTTACTTAAAAAAAACCTGCTGTTTCTTATAAAAGTGCAATACCTACCTACACGGCCAAAATATATCAATCAACTCGGACTTTCGCAGTCCACTGCTGGACATAGGCCGCTCCCAGGCTGCGCCACAACACCCTGTCCTCCGCCTTCCTCATCCAGTCCGTCCCAGCCACCTTCTTAAGGTCGTCGGTCCATCTAGGACGAAAAATTTCAACGCTGGTGTGTCGAGAATCATGGACTGAGTTCATGGCAAAAACTTTGCGTGTCGAAGCCCCTGACGTTCCTGTATAGAAAAATAGATTCAGATTCATTTATTTGCAAAAACATGTATAGATAATATACACGGTATGATGCTTATTATAGATGGTACAAGGTATTTTTTGGCTCAACATGTTTGACCAAATTAGGTCGAAAGACAATAAGAATTCAAAATAAAAATACAAATAATAATAATATAAATAAATCAACAGTTAACATTAATACTAAAATAAAAAAGGTCAATAGAATACTATGTAAAGAATAGTAGCCTGTATGTGTCACTAGGTATTTTTAAGCTTGTCATAATAGTTTACTTGGGTACGTAATTGTATAATAGGTAATTAATGACAGTTATTCTTGTTGTTATTGTAAACTAGGAAAATCTGGATCTATTTTATGTGCATGCGTCAATTCTATTATTTCAATTATAAAGCATTTATTTCAATTAGGCACATAAAAGGTACTTTTGAACGTCAAAATCCTACCATTCTACCTCCTACCGACATTATAAACGTGAAAGTTTTTAAAGATGGATGGATATTTGTTACTTTTTTGCGCAAAAACTACTGAACGGATTTTGATAAAACTATACAAGGATATAGTTTATACACCAGAATAACCGTAGGATTCATTTTATCCCGATATTCCCAAGAGATTGACACTTATGCGGGTAAAACCTCGGGGCGCTGCTAGTTTTTAATAAAATAGAATTGATTTTAGTCGCCCCTTCCAAAAGGTAGTTTTCGTATGGAGAAGAATGGGCAAGAAACTCCACCGTTACTCCTTTAAAATGTTTTACAATATTTTGTATGTATTAGTTACATACTTTTAAGTGAAGACAATGCATCTGGAATAAAATTACTATACTACAATAGATAAAAGAATTAAAAATGAAGCCATTACAGTTGAAATAATTATGTGATTATATATGGTGTTTACAAACATTGTAAAAGTGTAACTTTTACAAGTAATAAGTTATTATTCTCGTTATTTCTTTACCGAATGAGTAGGGAGCTTAAAACGTGATCATATCATGACGTACCTACAGTACACCCTTCGACTGCAAGAGATAAATACGATCATTTATTATTAATGGCTGCCGTAGTATCTTGATTCGATGCTCGTTACCGCTCAGATTTATTTACTAGGCTCTATCGTTTCTTTATTTTTGCTTCTGCGAGAGTTTATTTTGAGAGAACCATACCGACCGATTTCGGTCACGGTGTCCAATCTCAACGGAGATTAGCTGGGTACGCATGAGATATTATAGTGCACAAGTGTGCGCGCAGACACAGGTGCACTCCCTCTTCCCTCACTCTCATAGTCCGATGGGACGGCAATCCGACACGACCGGAGAGAGATCAGGCGCAGGACCAACGGCTTATGGGGGTATCACACAACTAACTTCCAAACTCCGGGCTGTTACTAAGAAATTCCTAATGGAAAAACTAGAATAACACTTTGCCCGACCCGGGAATCGAACTCAGGACCCCACGGTCAGCAGTCGCGCTTGCAACCACGAGACCAACGGGGCAGTGGAGAGAACCATAGATGGATTTCAATATACAAGGCGAAGTTTTGGTTCTAGGACATACCGGTTTCATTACAATGTTTTCCTTCACCGTTTTGAGAGCAGTGGTGATGAAATTATCTATCCAAAGTAAAGCGCCTTCCCAACAGGTGGGTCTTAAAATGAACATGGACAAGACGAAAATCATGTCGAATGTCCATGTGACACCCATACCGGTTGTTGTTGGGAACGATACTCTCGAAGTTGTAGACCATTATACTTACCTTGGACAGATTGTTCAGCTAGGTAGGTCTAACTTTGAGAAAGAGGCCGCCCGGAGAGTCCAACTTGGATGGGCAGCGTTCGGGAAGTTACGTGAAATATTCTCATCGGGAATCCCACAGTGCCTTAAGACTAGGGTGTTTAACCAGTGTGCGTTGCCAGTGATGACATATGGCACTGAGACGTGGTCTTTAACTGCTGGCCTTTTAGAGAGACTGAGAGTCACTCAACGAGCAATGGAAAGAGCTATGCTCGGAGTTTCTTTGCGTGATAAAATCCGGAACGAGGATATTCGACGAAGAACCAGGGTCACTGACATAGCTCTTAAAATTTGCAAGTTGAAGTGGCAATGGGCAGGCCACATCGCTCGTAGAACTGATACCCGATGGGGAAGAAAAGTTCTTGAGTGGCGACCACGAACCGGAAGACGCAGCGTAGGCAGGCCTCCCGCTAGGTGGACCGACGACATCGTGAGAGTCGCGGGCAACCGATGGATGCAAGTGGCGGATTGTCATTCGGCGTGGTGGTCTAAGGGGGAGGCCTTTGTTCAGCAGTGGACGTCTTCCGGCTGATGATGATGATGATGATGATGATGAAAGCGCCTATCTGGGTTACCACCGGGCTACCACAGCTACTCTTATTGCGTATATCTAATGACCTTCCCAGTCGACATACAAGCCCCCGACCCTTGCCGAACCTTGCTCGATGAAGCGCCAGCCCGCGCCGCAGCTGAGCCAGTAGCTTTAAACTCCCGACTGTGACTCTGACCTTGTTTTGGCGTTTCTTCTCCGAGTAGTCAGATAGGAAACGCCGGCCTCATCAAGCTTAAATAAAAAAAAATCTGATCCAGCCTGTCCCATCTTGCTGCCCTCCCTCAGCGACGCCCTAAGCCGAGGCTCGTGCCTCACAGGGGGTGCCCTTAGCGTGTAGCCGCTTAGTTTTAGTAAAATTTTCGCCCCTGGCTGGAGGCTTTGAGTTTACTTAAGGCAACCACAGGATAGTCCGGTTAAGTAGTCACGACTTCTCAAGGTCGACTACGAGATGCCATAGGTATAGGAAAAAAAATCGGCATACAAAAATTCAATCAAAAATATTAAATAGCTTAGTACCTATAGTTAATCAAAGATTGGTAAAATCTAAAGTAAACGCATCACTGCACTGAAAAAAAATAATTTCTTTCTACAAAACATTAAAGCGTTAAGCATTAAGATTTACTGACTTTATGCAGTAAGAAGAAATGTTTGTAAAACAATAACAAACAGAACATGATTGAAGATAACAATAATCAGCGATACGATATTTATAAATAAGCTCAAGCAAATATTAATTAAAAAAGCATACTACACGATAAACGAATACATACATGACAAAATAATCTGTTGAACACAAGCAGGCACCACACACAGTTACTCATATAGACACATTCATACATACACAAATAAATATTATATAATATGAGAGGCATAATTATGTTTAATAACCTCACCAAATAATTATTATGTAGGTACCACAACCTTTATCAGGCTGATCTCAATAAAACAAAATGTTGTTTAGTTATTTTAATGTTATTAACATATTTTCAATTTTATTGTTAATTTGTGTATTGTATTGTTAATTTGTGTTTAATTCTTTAGTTCTTGCTGTGCCCTACAGGGTCCATAATTGTACCTTAGCTTTAAGCCATTGTAACACCTATACTACATTATGGAATGCAAATAAATATATGAATATGAATATGAATAACATTTACTAAAAAACGTTAAAGTTAAAACGTTAAAGTTTACTGTCACGACGGTAACATTTTGCCTGAAGCTTTAACAGTTCTAGGATCAGTAAAAATACTGTTTTAAACATTAGGCTCATAAGGAACTGTTTAAAGCAGTTCTGATCAATGTTTTTTTCATTTTTATTTACTGATTTAAGCATTTAATATTTATCCAAGTATTTGATAGTTTTTTTTTATATTGTCAGTATTATAATTTTTGTCGTATTGTTGTCTCCACATTGTATCTTCAATTTAACAGTTCAGTGGGCAGACACCAATGTCTACCAGAGAACTTACGATAAAAATCAATTAAAAAATGTAAAGGAAGGTGTTTTTTTTTTACCGAAATGTAATAACATGTGTTTCTTTTGTTACAGACTTAAAAATGCCTCCCACCAAAGACCACAACACCAAACAAACCTACGCCAGGTCTCATTCTAATAGTAAGTATCTTTAAAAGGTGTTAAAAAATTAACCCGACGAACTTTAAGAGGTGCTATAAACCATCGAACTGAACAACTTTCACTATGAGATCAACTCTGAAATCACGAAAACTACTAACTATTACTTCGTTTTCGTGTAACGTTCTTTCTCACTTTTTTGTTTCTGCTTGGCTTCTAAGGGTCCTAGCGTGATGTTAAGTAGCCTGCAGCCTTCCTCAAGAATCTATATATCGACGCTTGAAAGGCAAAATTGACTAAGCGACATGGGTGGGACTAACTTTACAGGAACACAGTTTAAAGTTTAACTTTTCATTTTAAAAAATCATATAAATTCTGATTCAGATGCTAATATAAGATTTCCAAAACAATAAGAATTATGCCTGTAGGATGATTACAAGAATTTATATGATTTTTTTTTCAGAGAAGTTCGACCTGTAGTTTAGTCAATTTTACCTTTCAAGCGTCGATATATAAAATTCAAAGTCCTGACTGACTGATCTATCAACGCACAGCCTAAACCGCTGGTCCTGGAGTCATGAAATTTGGAATGTATGTTCCTTGTGAAGAGTAGGTATCCACTAAGAAAGTATTTTTCGAAATTCCACCCCTAAGAGGGTGAATGGGGGGGGGGTGAAATTTCACGTGGACGAAGTTAGAAGCTATTATAATTATCATCTTTATATTATTTTGTCCTCGACTTTGACTGACTTGACTGCCTTGGTAGTCAAGTGGTCGCAAGCTCTAACTGCTGAGAAAGAGGTCTCTGTTTTGATTCCCAGGTCTATCAAAGGGTAATTGGATTTTCCATCAGGAATTTATTTCTCAGTAGCAGCTCGGAATTTGGATTTGTGACCAGTTGAAGTTGATGGCTTGCTCCTTCTACGTGGAACTCAAACATACCTGGCAAAATACTAGTATACTATAGGTACATCTTGTGCCAAACCCGTGCCCCGTGGGCCCGTGGCGAAATAATAAAAGCCGCACAAACCGATCGATCAGGTTAAGCTACGCTTGCCGCGGAAGTGGATGGGTGACCATCTTTACATACCGAGACCCCTCCGTGCCTTGGAAAGCACATTAAGCCGTTGGTCCCTTTTTTTTTGCAAGGATTATATTTTAATTATTATGATGACAACGCAATCCATGTTTTTCAAACACGACGTATGCTATGTATGTAAAAATATAATCTAGGTAGATAAGACTGGAAAAACCAGGTAATACGACTCAGTGGCCAGAAACAGTTGACGATCGGTGGCCTATTGCCAAGTAGGTCTTTGTTCTCATAACCTTGCATGATGTATTGTTAGGAAAGACTTTGTATTTAGATATAGTCAAGGCCAAGAAATATATGGGTAAACAATAAAAAAAAATTGCTTTATTATAATTGTTGAAGAGAAAACGAACTACTTATCTTTTTTTTTTGTGGATGGGAAATCATCAAATGACCCCTCCCGCTCAGGGTGGAGCAGGAGGCAGTGTCAGACTCTTACTGACTAAAATCAACCCGTGTTCCTTCCTTAGCCCTTTATGTTCCGGGGCAGCGGTAACCCTTTCGGACAATCCCGCTGCCCAAAAGAACTATCTTTACCAATCAATTGTTAGGTATTAATGCCAACTACTATTCAATTTCAACGAGGAAATCATGCATCTACGAAATCACGCATTTTTGTAATACTCCTCTTAACTCCATATTTTTCTTATTTCAGACGGTATGACGATGTCAGCAAAGGTCTACCACCCAGCAACGAATCTCATGCCGCTGACGCCTCCCCAGTCACCAACCGGAATGGCTCCTACCTTCGGCGCTGGAAAAACCAACACCTCGTGGGGTAGACAGAACAGCAACGGAAAGTACTCATGATGCCCACCACGGACTCAGCCCGGACTACGACAGTGGGGGTGTGACGCTCGGAAAATTTGGAAGTTCTGACAATCAGACCCAACTTCATTGATATCTCGATTAGGTTTTGTAAAAGGTTTGTTCAGACAGAGCAACTTTTTGTTGAAAGCAACTTTATTGTGATCGCATAATGCTAGGTACTTGTAGATTATATTTTATGTTTATAATATGTGGTAGGTTTAGGATCTGAGTGAAATGAATTTGGTAGTTATCAGTTTCCATGAGTATTGTTTAATTTAACGTAATTATCTTGGCACCTACCTAGATTTGAGTACCAACTAATATCAAACGTCACCTAAAAGAAAAGTTCGCTAACTACGTATTGATGAATGTATTCTAAGTATAGAGGTATTCCTGCTGGCATCATACAAAACAATCAAATAATTACCTTTTATTACGATTTGGTGACAAGTATTATGAATGAATGATGCGCCTACGTAATAAATAAACAGTTACCCGTATGTAATAAAAATATTCTTCTCACTTCATTTTATTTTATTTTTTATAATGGCGTCAACCTTGGAGTTTTTCGGCTGCTTAACCGGGAGATCTTGTGGGTGCCTTGATAAACTAAGGCTTCCAGCCGAGGAATAATACTTAAGCTACGCTACTACACGCTAAAGGCCCCCTTGGTAGGCAGGGCAGCAAGGGACAGGCTGGATCGGAGCATAACTCTCACATCATCTCATAATCTGTTGCTATGTCTGAACGAGTCCTTAGGCAAAACAAAAAAAATCGTCGAATATTAAAAAAAAAAAAACAAGAAAAAAAGATATTTCGCATTTATGAATGTAATGTTAACGTTACTCGTAGGTTAGTAATATTGTTTGTAACTTATTGTAAATATTGTAAAATATGTGACGTAATTAAGTACTTACCTACTAAGGGAAAATAAATACTCCTGTAAGTTGTATTTGTGCATTTGTTTTTTCCTTATTGTCTATGGTGTAACAATATCGTCAAAATGACGTATTATATTAAATAACGATTTGTAAAACCTTTTTATATGTGGTGTACTTCGTGGTATTTCAATGAAGAGTATGTTTTTCTGAAACCTTAAGGATATACTGGCCGTGTGATAGGATTTCCCATTGACATCATTCAATTCCCCATAAGAACAAATCTGTAATGCTATTCTTAGAAATCTCACCGTCAAAACTTAGGTGAAGTGAGCTTAAAGTGAGCTGTCGATATTGTCAATCCCGAGCATCGAGTGGAATGACAGCTCACTTTAAACTCACTTCACCTAAGTTATCACTTTGACCTTTTTACAGAATAGCACCGCTGTTATGGAAAAGTGCTTATGGTACTCGTACAATAATAAAGAGATATTTTCATGATTTTAATAACTATAATTTTGTAAATAAAATATCTGTTATGTCGCGAATCGTATTTTGATCAAGATACAACCTGACACTGGCCAGCAAATTTGAAGTTCGCGGTCTACCTCTGAATAGATCTGAACAAAACCAGCACACCAATTGCCTAACACACTCTCTGTCCTTTGACAAACATGGCCAGCCACTTCAGTTTGGTTACTCTGCAAGCTATGTCGGTAACTCCAATTCTTTTCCGAATAATTTCATTCCTGAGTTTATCCTTCAAAGAGATTCCGAGTAAGCTTGCTCCATAACCAGCCCTATCGTCAGTGATCCTACAGTTTTAATGAAGAGCCTATAGGCTCTTAATGACCATTAAGGTAGTGGTGGTGGGGCGGGGTTTGAGGTAGTGTAGGCTCTTAAGAGCCTACACTACCTCAGTTGAAATTCACTCTTTATCTCGCTCGCACGATACTGCTCGCGGACTAGTAGGTATTTGCTTTTTACGGTGAAAATAATGGTAATTAAAAGAAATAAAAAACATAAGACCTGCTTTATAGTTAGTTCAGTTAGTATACAAAGTTTCATGATCTAATTTGAAATATTTTTTGAATACCAGCGGTTTATTGTTCGGTTTGGAGGTAACTTTGGATTGGATTATGGAATCGTGTTTTCGTCTAACATAAGCCCTAACATTAATCCTCAACTTTACCATATATTTATTTCAAAATTAATGCTGCAGTATTTTTGATATAACGGAGGATCATGCTAAGCCATTTGAGGTAGTAAGATCTCGTATTGCGTTCCGTGTAGCTATAAACTTTCCTATGAAATAACTGTTCAACGACGCAAATTTCTACGCTTCGGGGTCCAGCTATCAAGTGCTGAATTCATGTTAACAGTTTGCGCTTTAAGTCCCTTATTCCGTGTAAGTAAAGGCGATATTACTAGGTTGAAGAAATCAGTGGCGAAGGGTGAATTTATGACAGAGGTAAGCCGGAGCAAAAAAAAATGTCAATAAAACGTTTCATTATATTTCAATGATGAATTAACTATAAAGTGGTTGTGCTCTGAATTTTCGAAGGGAAGCCGGCGGGAATCGAGTTGTATGGTAGGTACCTTTGCCACTGGAAGAAATGCGTATGGTCATGGTATGGGCATGAAATACGGAGGAATGAGGTAAATGTCGTGAGGAGAGTTTTGAATATGAATGTCGATGGCTACAAGTGTAGGGGAAGCCCAAAGAAACGATGGATGAACTGTGTGAATGATGATATGGTTAGAAAAGGGGGTGACTACTGAGATGACGACCAATAGAGAAGTATGGAAGAAAAATACTTGTTGGGCCGACTCCAAACAAATTGGGATAAGGTCAGGAGAATGAAGTATGATGGATACAAGGAAAGGACTTAGGGGTAGGTAATATAATTAATTCATTATTAATCTATACTATTATACTCTTTTTTTTTTTTGTGGATGGGAAATCATCAAATGACCCCTCCCGCTCTGGGTGGAGCAGAAGGGAGTGTCAGACTCTTACTGACTAAAACCCACCCGTGTTCCTTCCTTAGTCCTTTGTGTTCCGGGGCAACGGTAACTAACCCTTTCAGACAATCCCGCTGCCCCGGATACTATTATACTTAATATTATAAAGAGGAAAGATTTGTATGTAAGTATGTTTGTAATGAATAGGCTCTGAAACTACTGGACTGATTTTAAAAATTCTTTCACCATATGAATGCTACATTATCACTGATTAATATAGGCTTTATTAATTGCAAGAAAAAAAATAAAATGTTTAAAAAATAAATGTCCACCCGTGCGAAGCATGAACGGGCCGCTAGATATTAATAAAGACCAACGCAGACAAAAAAACGCAGAAAAAGCGGCTAACCCGCTGATCGCCGATGTTAAAAGTAGCGTCTTTTAACATCGGCGATCAGCGGGTTAGCCGCTTTTTAGAAGCTAAATGCATCGATAGAGTCGCAGAATCGCACATCGCCAATACTAGAAGTAGCGTGTGTGCTTTGGCTCCAAAACGACACAATGGCATCGAAGCAGTAGCCGAAGATCATGCGATGACCTTGATGCCTGACAACAGGATTGGTATGTATGGAGTGGGAAAAGGAAGAGGAGGGCTTTGCCCAGCATAGGGCAAAGGCAGTAACAAGTCTCTTAGTATGAAACTACAAACTAAAATAGGCATTTCAATCTTTGAGTTTGCAACGCCATCTATTCAATCCGTCACGCGTCTGCAGATTAAAAAAATCGATGTGGTTTTTAAATTGCACAACAGATGGCGCTGTTAATGAAAGTCGGAGCACCATTTGTTCTTTTTATATAAGTAAGTTAGTAGGAATTAAGGTTTTAAAGTTACTCTGAGCTGTGAATAATGACAATTTGACTTTTTCAAATATACATAAGTACTTAAACTTTTTACATCTATCCCAACAATTAGTTTATAAAGCTCTATCTATGTGTCCATGTGATTACCATCTTTAGTTCAATCAATACGCGGTTGTATTAGTGTTACCTTAACTATGTAGATGTCACTTTGCCTAACCACAAAACCATCAATGAAGTGCAGTCGACGAAGGCCGGTCGTCAAGAAAATGCATTCTTGAAACCTCTCAGTTTCATACAAATGAATACCTACGGCTTTTACAAATTTGATCTTTATTAAGGTGAATTCGCAGTGGTAGACCGCGAAAATCAAATTTTATTAGGTACGTTTTTTGCAATTTGCAGGCCAGTGTCAGATTGTATCTTGATCAAAATTTGATTCGCGACTATAACATGTACGTCTTTACAGAATAATAATCATTAGAATCTTTAATAAATCTTCCTAAGTTAGATTTGTACAATAAGAACAAATCTCTTATGGAAAAGTGCATAATGGTAGAGTCAACAGCAAAAGTAGATGATGAAAATCAGAAATTCAATACTAATGAACGGAGTTCGCGTCAGAACTGTGTGGCGTCGAAGTGTCGTTATGTGATTGTAAATTACACCAAATAATTACTACTTCGACGCCATACAGTTCGTTAATTAGTAGGTATTGAATTTCTTATTTTCATCATCTACTTTTGCTGTTGACTGTACAAATCTAACTTAGAAAGATGTAAGTATTAATGTTTCTAATGATTATAATTCTGTAAATACATACCTGTTATAGTCACGAATCATATTTTGATCAATATACACCTTGACACTGACCTGCAAATTGCAAAAAATTTGAATTTCGCGGTCTACCACTGCGCATTCACCTTAACTACTGGAATTGTCTGTTTGGATCGCATTCTCTCGATGGCTGGACTGTAGAAGTACCTAACCTTTTCGCTCGAGATTAATTATGTACCTACCATTTTATAAGGAAATACAGACTCCGGCACAGACTATACACTAATATAATTTTATGGACTCCGGCACAGAGTTCCACTTTGTCCACATAAGGAAGCAGGTCGCATAATGTACATTTTCCTAATGGTAATTTTTGGTAATGGAAATGATCATAGTCAGTGCCAATCATACATCTGGCGAGTTGCAACCTTGTCTGCCTCAAAACAACAAGAGATTAGGTACCGGAACATCAAACAAACAACGACTTTCAACAATCAAAATCACGACACTGCTGCACCCATTCATTTGTTCTATATATACACTAGTTTTAATTGACGCCAACGATATGACTTTATCAATTAATTATAAATTACATGCTAGATAAAGTATTAAATTAAATAGGTACTGATATTACGTCATTCTACGGATTGAAGGTTATGGCACACATATCAACTCAGCAAGGGATCGTCACCGTATCATCTCGAGTCATTCAGTAATCTTTGTATGAAACTCCCTACTGCAAAGCATACTAATCGGAATAGTAACGTAATCGCCTCGCCTCGGGACAAGCTCACGAACAGCGGTGCGGTTCGTGGTCAACTTGCAGTTTCTGCCACGTCTTTCGGTGCCCGAGCTTACGTCTCTTCATCCACCCTTGCCCCTCTCACCCCTCCCGCGGCCTGCCTGCAGCACCATCAACCAGCGGTTGGCGAGCGGTAAGCGCGGCGTCGTCGCCTAGCCGTAGCCGAGTCGACGTATCGGAGCTGCTGATCCGCTTTGGTTACGTGTTTACGTTAGGTTGACGCCTGTTTGACGGCGAGACGAAAGGTGATACAGTGGCGATCCCTTTCCGAGTTGATATGTGTGCTATGAGCTTGATACATACGGGTTTTGCAATAATATAATTAATGAAATCGTTAATTTGCTTCCTATGATAATGGAAATAACAACTAAACATTTTTTAATTTTATTATCTGGCTGTCTCGTTGGTCTAATCGTCGTAAGCACCACAACTGAGCAAAGAGGTCCTGAGTTGGATTCCCAGGTTCGTCAATCTGAATGCCAATTCTCGTAGGTAATTAAAAACGTTAAAAATATAGTCGCAATCTTATCTTAGCGGTAATCAATGTCAAAAACTTGTAAAAAATGTAGGGAAATCAGAAGTATTTTTGACAGACTGAGACTGATCACACTGTGAACGTTCTTAAAATCACGAGGATTGCAGCCCCACAGGTATGGAGCCACAGTCCATTCAATTTATTTGAACTGTCAACTAGGTGGGTGTAGGTAGTACTCGTAGTAACATTTTCCTTAAGATATTTTCCCTATCATTATGTATAATACCAAATACCTGCGTAACACTAGATAATAAAGAAAAATAAATACACTTTTTAACCGAATTTCAAAACAGGAGGTTATATGTTCGACTTTATGTATGTTTTTTTAATGTATGTTGACCGATTTCTCCGACAATAATTGTGGACCTATTTTAATTTTTTTTTTTTTTTTTGAAAGGGTATGCTCTCGAGATGGTCTCATTGTCACCAAGTCGGAGTTTGATGAGGGAATCTCATGGAAATCGAGGGAAACCCTCAAATTTTATAGGCACACCGATAGCGATTTGGGTATTTTTTGTAGTAACTCGTGCATTTGCTCTCGGAAAGCACCATTTGGTGAAGTGAAACTGATGATGAAGACATCGACGTATCAGAGCTGCTGACCCGCTTTAGTTACGTGCTTAGTGCTTACGTTAGGTTGAGGCCTGTTTGACGGCAAGGTGAAAGGGGTTAAGGTGACGATCCCTTTCCGAATTGATATGTGTGCTATGGACCTTTAATCGTCATCTCAGTAGTGTCCTTGTTCCTCGCCATAATTGAAGGGGTAAGTGGACAAAGCTGTTAACTAACAAAAAAATCAAATTGAGATATGAGCGTTAGAAAATTATTTTCTAACGCTCATATCTCAAATTTTTTGTTAGTTAACACCTTTGTCCACTTACCCCTTCAATTAAAATTAGATGTTTTGAGCCCACCAAACGATTTATCGTCACTTAAAACCTATGTTCATGCAAGAAACTCGATTTTTTCAGTTTTGTCAGATAACACCTTTGTCCACTTACCCCTTCAATTATCATTTTCTACACAATCCCTTCATTCACGAGGAAATATGAAAAACGCCTCATCATCATCATTTTAGCCGAAAGAAGTCCACTGCTGAACATAGGCCTCCCCCAAGCACCTCCACTTCGACCGGTTCTGTGCTTCTCGCATCCAGCAGGTTCCTGCGGTCTTCACAAGGTCATCGGTCCACCTTGTGGGAGGCCTTCCAACGCTACGTCTTCCGGTACGCGGTCGCCACTCCAGAACCTTTCGGCCCCATCGGCCATCTGTTCTGTGAGTAATGTGCCCTGCCTACTGCCACTTAAGTTTGGCAATTCTTCAGAAAAACGCCTATAACCTGAAAAATAACTTTGGGGAATATACCTCATCTGTCTAAACTTCTTCCCAACTATGTTGGGGTCGGCTTCCAGCTTAACCGGATGCAGCTGAATACCACTATTTTACATGGAGCGACTGCCTATATCTGACCTCCACAACTGGATAATACGATACCCCTTGGTAAGAGTGGTTGTCAGATTTTCGGGCTTCTCACTACCCGTAACGACTGTTAAAAATTCACGAATGACAGCCGGGACCAACAGCTTAACGTGCTTTTCGAGGCACGGAGGGTCTCGGTATGTAAAGATGGTCACCCATCCACAGACCGACCGCGGCAAGCATAGGTTAACCTGATCGATCAACCTGTGCGGCTGGTTTTAGCCACGGGCCCGCCTTCTTTCCCGTTGGGGAACATACCTATCATCTTTAATATCTTTGCTTGCTGTGGTCTCCTATATGTGAAGCAGTACATACACATAATACCAGAAGGCCAATTCTATTAATTTAAAACGTTCAAAATCTACTAGCAATCTTATCTCAGCGACAAACAAATGTCAAAAACTTGTCAAAATGTAGGGAAATTTGAGGTGTTTTTGACAGATTGAGATCAGACTGTGAACATTCGTAAAATTACTAGAATTGCCCCTCAGATGTTGCCCTATATTTTTACCTATTTGTTACTAGCTTCTGCCCGCGACTTTCGTTCGCGTGAAATCTCTTGTTCCCCGACCTACTCCGTCGCATAGTCTCACTTGGCCGCGCTGTCACTTCGGTTTCGCATAGCGATCTATCTGCCTTTTTTTCTTATTTCTCGGCTCGTATGGGACATAGCGTGATGTTAAGCCTATAACCTTCCTCAAGAAATGGGCTATCAAATGCAAAAATATTTTTTCAAATCCGGTAGTTCTAGAGATTAGCGCATTCAAACAAACAAACTCTTCAGCTTTATTAGTATTTACAGGGTGACCCAGAAGTCGATGTCAAGCCGGAATCGGGTAATAGGGCAAGTCACAATAGTTATTAGAAAAATATACAAAAAAAAACTATATTGTGTATATCTTTTGCTAGAGATCTTAAATAAATAAATATCTGCGGAACCTCATCAGTTTTATTAATCTGACACGCATTTTACATAGGCTAGAATAGAATACTCTTAATTATGAGATACATAATTATTTACACAACACATACAATCACATAATTTAACATAATTTTTGGATCAATGTTAACCTGTATCAATCCCATATTTTAGTAGGTTATAACATAACCGGATTCTAAAAATAAATGTTGTTTTTGTTTACTTAATGCTTACAAATTATTGTAATTATATTTATCCTGGCATGAATGAACATTTATTAAGATAGCCATCAGTTTAGGTTTTCCATTCAGGCCATTTGTTTCAAGATTTTGATAACCCTTGGATTTGGACTTTTATTTTTTAATATTAGTTTCCATGATATCTGTTAAGTACGTTTGTACAAACACTTTACACGTCAATCATATATATAAAAAAAAAGCTTAAAAACTAAAACTCGACTACTGAAAAGGATGAAACAAGAAAGTACCTTCCCGTGGTCGCATGCTATCATGGCTTATAAGTATGCGTACAGCAGCATGCGACCACGGAAAGGTAGTTTCTTGTTTCATCCTTTTCAGTAGACGGGTTTTAGTTTTTAAACTTTTATTTTTTCATACTTTTTAGAACGTGATTTTTCAGTAGTCGGGTTTTAGTTTTTAAACTTATTTTTTATTTAAATTATAATATTTATTAATTGCTTAATATTTTTTTTGTTTAGGTTTTATTTTTTTACATGTACCTAGATAATATATCAAACTTATACATAAATATATTTGTCTCATCTCTGAGGCGTGATTTCAAAGCAATTATTCCTAATTATCTGGTGTATGCAAGCAAAGCCGTGAGCAACAGCTAACAATATATATATACATATATTTGAAAGGTGCTAATTAAGCCATTTTAATTGATACCCAACACGGCATGATTAAACAAAATATTTTTTAGGTCATGACATTTTGTCCGCTAGAGGGCGCCATATTCAATTTAATGTAACGTCACATAGCCTATTACTAGCGGACAATCAAGACGCTTCCAAAGATACCTCATTTGTCAAATTATGACAAGGAGTTTAGAAGTTATGAGGGAACAGATGAACATACATACCGGTCAAAATCATAACCCTCCTTTTTGCTTCTCCGTAGTCGGGTAAAAGTTACGGTCATAGTAGGTAGTTAAAAATATCATAAAGGGTATCAATTTTTTAAAAAATTCAATGTATTTTTTGTATAATTGCCAAAATAATTTTGATTTTTTTTTTCTCAAGTGGTCAAGCCATGATCAGGTCCACTTATCGTTGAAATTTGGGACACGTTGTTTATGAATGTGTTAAAAAATTCCCTTTTATCGTGTAATAATTTAAGATTTTGTCGATGGGAAATCATCAAATTACCCCTCCCGCTCAGGGTGGAGCAGAAGGGAGTGTTAGACTCTTAATGACTAAAACCCACCCGTGTTCCTTCCTTAGCCCTTTATGTTCCGGGCTAGCGGTAAGCCTTTGGGACAATCCCGATGCAAGCTGGACAGGGCTGGTTTACACTTTACTACCTCAGCTAAAATTCACTCTTTATCTCGCTCGCACGATACTGCTCGTGGATTGAGTGAGAGCGAGACAGAGTGCGGTGCTAGGCGGCAGGCAGCGCCAATAGTTTAGGTATTTGCTTTTAACGGTGAAAATAATGGTAAATTAAAAAAAATAAATAACATAAAACCTGCTTTGTAGTTAGTTCGGTTAGTATACAAAGTTTCGTGATCTAATTTGAAGTATTTTTTGAATACCAGCGGTTTATTGTTCGATTTGGAGGTAACTTTGGATTTTTTTTCTATCGAGAAAATTTTATGCAATCGTGTTTTTGTCTAACATAAGACCTAACATTAATCCTCAACTTTACCATATATTTATTTCAAAATTAATGCTGCAGTATTTTCGACATAACGGAAGATCATGCTAAGCAATTTGAGGTAGTGTAGGCCCTTTTTTTTTTTTTTTTTGTGGATGGGAAATCATCCAATGACCCCTCCCGCTCTGGGTGGAGCAGAAGGGAGTGTCAGACTCTTACTGACTAAAACCCACCCGTGTTCCTTCCTTAGCCCTTTGTGTTCCGGGGTAGCGGTAACCCTTTCGGACAATCCCGCTACCCCGGCAGGCTTCGGCCCTTTCGGGCCCCTTCCTTATGCTGACATCTCTTTGAGGCGCGCGTGGAACACGTACGCGCCGTCCGGCACGGGCCTGGTCCTGATCGGACGGAGAGTTACCCATTACTCTCCGCCCGCAGGCCCGCGCCTACGGTGGCCGGGAGTCATCTCGCGGCTCCCGACGCCCGGGGCGTCTCCCGCGGCGGCTGGGACGTGAGGCCCTCTCCCTCAGCCGTCCCGCCACCTCCTTCGCTAGCATGACTGCTTCGCAGAAGGAGGTGACTGCCTCCCACTCCCTCTCGCCCCGGACCATGGCTTGAACCAGGGCCGGGCGCGAGAGGTCGCCGCTGCTGCCGATCGCCTCTGCGAGAACACGGCGGTGCTCCGCCCAATTGGGGCATACCGCCACCGTATGCTCCACCGTGTCCTCCGGGCGACCCTCGCAGTGGTGACACCCGGGCGTTTCCTCCCGCCCGATGATGTGCAGGAACCTCCCGAAACACCCGTGTCCGGTGAGGACCTGCGTCAGGCGGTAGGTGAGGGCGCCGTGGCGCCTCTCTAGCCACTCCTCAAAGAGGGGTCTTACCGCCGCTATCGCGGCGTGCCCTGCGCTGGGTTGCGACAGTCGCTCTTTCCATGCCGCCATGAGATCGCGCCGGAGGTCGGTCCGCTCCGCCGCGATTTGCCGCGGAAGCGGAGTTTCCCCCCGGCGTAGTGCCTCCGCGCGCCACTCGTACAGGCGCGCGAGGACTATCGCCTCCAGATCCCACGGCGGCAGTCCGGCAAGGAGGCTTGCCGCCTCGCCCGAGATCGTGCGGTATCCCCGGATCAGCCTTACGGCTACCACCTTCTGGGGCGCGTTCAAATAGTGGGCGGCTCGCCGCCGCAGTGAACGCGCCCACACCGGGGCCCCGTACAGGGCCATGGACCGCACGACCCCCGCGTAAAGCCTCCGGCAGGAGGCGTTTGGCCCCCTCAGGTTGGGCAAGAGCCGCTTGAAGGCGGCCCCGGCCCGTTCCAGCTTGGGAGCCAAACGTCGGAAGTGCTCGACGAAGTTCCACCGGCTGTCGAGGACGAGACCCAGGTATCTCATCGTTGTCTCGACGCCGATGTGAACCCCTCCTACCGTTATTTGGGATCCCGAAGGCGGCCCGTTCCGAGGCCCATGAAAAGACATGGCCTCGGACTTGTGCAAAGCCACCTCGAGACCCAACTGCCGGATCCTCTCCACGACTATTGCAACCCCGCGTGTCATCGCGTCGGCCGCCGCCTGATGCGACCTCCCCTGCGCCAGGACCAGCGTGTCGTCAGCGTAGCAAACCACGCTGACTCCATCAGGGAGATCGGCCCGCAGCACCCAGTCGTAACCGATGTCCCACAGGAGCGGCCCCAGAACCGATCCCTGTGGGACACCGCACGACATCTCTCGCCGGTTCCATTCCCCGTTGCGACCGGGGTAGATGAAGGCTCTGTCCGTCAGATACGCCCCGACCACTCGACGGAGGTAGGTCGGCACCCGGTGATACCGGAGTGCCTCCCCAATAATAATAATAATTTATTTCCCACAAAGTACAATTATACAGAGGTGTTACAAATATTGGAGGTACTAAGACTTGTGGGAGTCAGGAATCCAAACTAGGATACCCTGTGCTATGGACTCCTGGCCCCCCTCGCCGAGATTGGAATTATCACAAAATATTTGTTGCACGTAAGACATGTAGGACTATTGTAAAAAATAAAAATATGATCAAAAAAGAAAATAATAACATGGAAAGGTACTAATGAAACAAAATCAAAAAGAAAAATGGGTGTGCGTGTGTGTAAGTTAGTATGTGAAGTGTGAGTGTGTGAAGTGAGAGTGTGTGAAGTGTGAGTGTGAGGTGTGCGGTGCCGTGTGTGCCAATGCAACTCCAGGGCAGGGTGTTAAAAGCGTTGGCGATGTCGAGTGACACCGCCACGACCACCCCACACCGGGACACCGCGTCCCCCGTCGTGAGGGCCCTCACGCGCATGATGGCGTCCACCGTGGAGCGCCCCTTGCGGAAGCCGAACTGGCTGGCTGTCCTTAAGTCATTTTTGGAACACACTATAGTATCCCGTTGGTGATCTTTAAGTAACGCACCCTAGAAAATAATTATAACAGTAACATAGATCTTAGTTATTTACGTTGATAAATGGTTCTTTTTTGTGCAATTTTCTACCATTTACCGACATGCATGTCATCACGAAATGTCGAGCCAAATTACTTCTAAATCGATTTGTCACTATTTTTTCTATTTTCTAAGTCATTGTTATAATATAAATTAATATTCATTAGCTAACTTCACCTTAATTGACCTTATTTCATTCATAAATTGTTGCAGTTCTCTGTAAATCGATTTATTCTTATCGTGCAGCAGTAATACTCGGATCTAAGTTTTTTTTTTATTTATTTGGGATTACAGAATTTATTTTCGCGTTGGAATAACGTTGTACCTCCATAAATTCGACTAGAAAAAAAGTTAAAACATATTTAATTTCTAATTTAATTATCACTTTTTTTGTTATTAGTGTTTATAAATCGTATAAAAAAAATATATTAGATTTTCAATATTTTTAAAAATGCTCCGAAGATTGTCTCAATTTTTTTTGGATTTTTCAATCAAAGTAACAAGGAAGCTTATATTTTTAACAGACTTAGTAATTATCCTCCTTCGAAGTATAATACTAGAATGTTAAAAAACTGTTAGATATATAGTTTATGATACGATACATTGTAAACATCTAAAATTCGACAAAAGTATCAAGAAAGTCCTGTTATAAAAGAAAACAAAATGGTGACTCTATATTTAACGCCTACATAAGGTTCACGTCGACGTATTTTATCTCAGTAGTCTCTTGCAACCTGCATGATAAAACTGTTAAGGAAAATAAAAATAAAAACATTATTTTATTACTCAAATAAAATTTCAGGCGTATTCTGAAAAAAATAAAAAAATGTTCTGAAGATTATTAATTGAAAAAAAAATATCCTATTAAAGAAAATAGTTTTTTATTATAAATAATATTAAAATAAGTGAACGAATAAAACTGCAGTTGCAAAGTGAATATTGTGCAAAATGGAAGATAATTCGGAAAAAAGTGCAGAATCTAAAAATGTGTGGCAAAAAAGAAAATATTTCTTTAGACAGGTAACATCGTGATTGTTTATTTTTTATTCAATTTATTTTGTGGTTTCTGAGTTTATCTTGGACATTACCTACTGACATCAGGAAAATGTTATGAGGAAACTTGGACTTATAGTTAACACAATTCCAAAATGGCCAACCCAACTTGAGCAAGCGTGGTGATGAATGCTGGTGCCTTTTCTGGATGAGTAGAGACTTTTGTCCTGCAGTGGGGAAAAAAATCGTTTGGTATTATTATTATTTTCTTATGCCTAGTTCACACCAAGGGGTGGCTAGGCTTCCCCAACCGAAATTGTCTTAAAAAGTGACTAAGTGGATATAAGATGAGATAGAAAAAACTTTTTACAAAAAAAAAAAAAAAAAATAACTGACTTCCAAAAAAGATACTACAAAGTGAAGTTAAACGGAAGTTGGTGTCGTTGAGTTCGCCTTTTCATTGTTTGCCACCGACTTCCGAAATAAAGTTATTTTTCACTTTGTAGTGTCACATTTTTGGAAGTCGGTTGTTTATTTTTTTGTTGTGAAAATGTTTTTATTTTTCACTTTTAAGTTTACTTACTTACCTCACACAAATTCATATAATACTACTTGCTATAGTTGCTATGAGACAGGAAGTAATTTTATCATCATCAATATAAACTACTAGCTGCGCCCCGCGGTTTCACCCGCGTAAGTTTTGATCCCGTGGGAATATCGGGATAAAAAGTATCCTATGTGTTATTCTGATGTATATACTAAATTACTGTAAAGTTTCATCAAAATCCGTTCAGTAATTTTTGCGTGAAAGAGTAACAAACATCTATCCATCCATCCTCACAAACTTTCCAATTTATAATATTAGTAGGAGTACGATTAGTAGGAAGTGGCAAAAATACGTTTTATTGAAGCTAATTCAAAAACTACCTGAGCAAAGTTAATAACATTTTTATAGGACCACATCTGAGGCATATCTTATCCATTAAAAAAACAATTTTTGAAATCGATTTACAATTGGCGGAGATATCGAGTAACAGATATACAAAAAAAAAAAAAGAAATAAAAACATGCAGTCGAACTGAGAACAACCTCCTTTTTGAAGACGGTTAAAAATAGCCTGGATGAATGGCTACGAGCGATGAAACCTGGTCATTCAGCCCCGCTATGATTTCGCTGACTGGCAATTATATTAAATAAATGATAAATGATTTTATTTCTGTAAGTAGGTTTGTACAAACACTTTTACACGTCAATCGTATTTTTTTAAAACGAGATGAGGTCGGCGTTTCCTATCTGACTACTCTGAGAAGAAAAGCCGAAACAAACTCAGAGGTCACAGTCTCTTTTAAAGTCCAGACATAATCTTGGTCAGATCATGTGGAGACCATGTAGATTGAAGAATATAGATATTGAAGGACCATTTTTTTATTTTTTTTTATTTATTTATTGTTAATTAAAACGGTAACACCAATTACATTAATTAACATAAAGATTTTAACAGGTATGGCAGGTATACAAAAATATTTAACTACTAACATAGAATAGAGGACACTCTAGCATACTTCTTCTCACAAAACATCAGACATACACGCATAATTCTACTCCATTCGTCGGCAAACAGATCACATTCAGGATTGGTGGTCAGGAGGGCATTAAGCATCCTTAAAGTACGACATACAGGGGACTCAGCTCTAGCGACAGTTTTAGTTGACGGCGGTGCACCATAGCATGATTATATTTACCTACTCACTCATTCGTGGTGAACTGTGGGTACAGACTACTTCCATACACTGGTTATCAGATACATCTGTGAACAATCATGAATTCAGTAGATGATTCTCACCCTCCATGACCATGTCCATTCAGGACACCCTTTTATTTTTTGTGCATTGGAAGTCATTAAATGACCCCTCCCGCTCTGGGTGGAGCAGAAGGGAGTGTCAGACTCTTACTGACTAAAACCCACCCGTGTTCCTTCCTTAGCCCTTTATGTTCCGGGGTAGCGGTAACCCTTTCGGACAATCCCGCAGCCCCGGCAGACTACGGCCCCTTCCTTAATGCTGACATCTCTTTGAGGCCTGCGTGGAACACGTACGCGCCGTCCAACACGGGCCTGGTCCTGATTGGACGGAGAGTTACCCATTACTCTCCGCCCGTAGGCTTCTGGACACCCTGGATTGAAAGTTTTAGACGGTTTAAAAAAAAAAAAAATTGCTGCTCCATACATTTTGATCCGACTCGGTATTGCACTTCTGCAGGAAACAACTGTTTAAAAAAAAAACAATTCAAACGCAGGAGGGTTCAGAATCATGTACAGATGCCAGCACATCAAGCTACTACAACCTGTCAAATTTCTTTAATAGATTTTCAACTTTATCGCTAAAGCATAAGGTTCAAAGTTGATTGGGAAAATTTGACAGTTTCGGGTAGCTTGATGTGCTGGCGTCTGTACTTACTGGCGATTGATGAGAGTTACTGATGGTCTAAGATGGAATGAACGTACTCAGTTTATAAAGCTGGCCTGCCTGTGCACTCTACTTTAACCTTCGAGAAATGTATGATCTTAATTCGTCCCTTCAAGTACGTCGAGAGAACTGCTGCATTTATTTAAAAATATATATATTCAATATTAAAATTGGCTAAATATTTACATAAAGTCAAACACCCTTCTTCATTCACAAACATTACTATATGAGCTCTCACACAATGCGCGCGGACACACAGCACGGGATCCAAAAACCTATTCTTATAGATGATACTCGAGCGGCAATCGGAATTATGTGTCCCTTGATGTTTATGAATTGAAAGGCTAGTCTAATGGAACCACTGACCTGTAATATAAGGAACACATTGAGAAATGCCTTACTTCGCATAACTACCTCGCCTTTTCCCAACTATGTTGGGGTCGGCTTCCAGTCTAACCGGATGCAGCTGAATATCAGTATCTTACATGAAGCGACTGCCTATCTGACCTCCACAACCCAGTTACTAGTTAATACGATACCCCTTGGTAAGACTGGTTGTCACACTTTCGGGATTCTGACGACCCGTAACGACTGTCAAAGTTTCACGAATGACAGTCGGCACCAACGGCTTAACGTGCTTTCCGAAGCACGGAGAGGTCTAGGTATGTAAAGATGGTCACCCATCCACAGACCAACCGCGGCAAGTGTAGCTTAACCTGATCGATCGACCTGTGCGGCTGTTTAGTTTATTTAGCCACGGACCCCACGGACTTAACATAGACAAGTATTGTTTGTAAATACGGGTGTTTGTCATTAAGTCATATACCTAATAATTATCAAAACAGGTCTTGGGTAGGTACAATACAAGCTACTTTTCAATGTGCAGTTTTAAAGTTTTTCCTTCCTCAAATGGATCTTTTATTAGTATTATTACCTTTAACAGTAATTAACTTATAATAACCTCTGATTCCTTTTGCTTAAACATTCAGAGTGATTTCAAACATCTGTAACAAGATGTAAACAAGTTCAAAAAGTATGGATGCCACGTGGTCAAATTCGAACGTTAATAGGACGCCGGATCATGTTTAGATATCGACATTTGAGATTATCGAAAAAAAGAACCGATATTTCAAGTGACTACACTATATGGTTGAGCTGAATGGTGCTGATCCATACGTCATGTTCGTGAACGGGCGCCGTCAGTAGGGACTGGTCATCTCTTAGCTGCCAGGGCTTCTTATAATTTGAATTGTTTCTTCATAACATTGTTCTCACATATAGAAGCAACAAGAATAATGTACTCAGGATTTTGTAATATCTTGATTTAAAGGAGTGTCCTTGGAGTATCTTGCCCGTTCTTCTCCAAGAGATCTACGTTTTTGGATTGGGCAACTAGCTTCAACTTTCTGACTAACTGACCGACTAGTTAATTTTGACAATGCAAAAGTGCCTGTAAATGGTTTAATTGAAATAAATGCTTTGAGTTTGAGTTTAATATTAAATCCTTCGAAAAATACCTACATACTACTGATTCTCTAAAATCCTACTAATATTATAAATGCGAAAGTTTGTATGTATGGATGTATGGATGTTTGTTACTCTTTCACGCGAAAACTACTGAACGGATTTTGATGAAACTTTACAGTAATATAGCTTATACATCAGAATAACACATAGGATACTTTTTATCCCGATATTCCCACGGGATCAAAACTTACGCGGGTGAAACCGCGGGGCGCAGCTAGTAAAATAAATAAATGCTTTGAGTTTGAGTTTGTACTAGTAATTAAGTACTTTATTAACATTCATACATTCATATAATTATAACTATAAATAACCAGCAGGTTACAAGATTTGATTAATGGTTGACCTAAAAGGACCTGTTTCTCGACCGGTTTAAAGGCAGGTTCTCTGCAATTCTAAAGATTTACTAAAATAATACAAGTAAGTACTCATTTATTATGTACCTACTAGCTGTGCCTGCGTGATGTCGGTACTTATTTATCCAAGGGCACGTGCTACCGAGACAAAAATTAGCCTATTTTAGTTATTCTTTATAATATCAGCTGTCTGCCAGTGAAAGTCATATCAAAATCAGTCCAGCCATTTCAGAGATTAGCCAGAACAAACAGACAGACAGTATTTTTTTTGTCATGTCTTTTTTTATTAGTACCGTTCCTATATACTTGGATATGCATTTAGTAAAAAGCTGTTATTTTTGACATTACAAACAGACACTTCAATAATTGAAGAATCTGTGAAGGCTTCTCCTCATCTTCTGTATCAATATAATAATAATACCAACAAACAAATTACAAACAATAACGGCCGCACAAGTCGATCGAACAGGATAAGCTGCGCTTGCCGCGGTTGGTCCGAGGATGGGTGACCATCTTCACATACCAAGACCCCTCTGTGCCTCGGAAAGCACGTTAAGCCGTTGTTCCCGGCTGTAATTTCGTAGATCTTTGACAGTCGTTACGTCGTCAGTAGCCCGAAGTCTGACAACCAGTCTTACTAAGGGGTATCATATTACCAGTAACTGGGTTGTGGAGGTCAGATAGGCAGTTGCTCCATGTAAAATACTGGTATTCAGCTGCATCCGTTAGACTGGAAGCCGACCCTAATAAAGGTGGGAAAAGGCTAGGCAGATGATGATGAGGAGAAGCCTTTGACCAGCTGGGAGTAAGACAACGATTACAATAGGCTGGTATTATCATTATTATTATTATTCCGTCCAGATGATGATCAGCAGTGGTGGTTGGACTTGTTACTTCATCATGGGCATGTCTTTTGGCGCCTCCACCGTGTTCATCCCGCAGATAAGGAAGGAGGCAGACTCATTTGATGCTGTTAGTGAATCAACTGCTTCTTGGATACGTGAGTACCAATTTTCATCATCATCATAAAGCCTATTCCAGCACCCTAATTTCGTAACACACTATCAACCGGAATCTGAATCATTTTGAAGCAAATAGCTAATCCATTGCTTCACACGTTCGAAAAATTTGTCTGCTCAACACGTAAATAACGCAATTAATGTTGTTGACCTGTCAAAATGTATCCGATTCCGATTGATAATATGTGTTACGCAATTGCCCCGCAGTTTATTTGAGACTAACTGGGGCCCGCGGTTTCAACAGCATATGTCTCGATACTGAAGAAATATCGGGGTAAAAAGTATCCTATGTCTTAACCCAGGTCATGGTCTGCCCATGTGTCAAATTTAATCCAAATCCGTTCAGCCGTTTAAGCGTGAAAGCGTAACAAACTAACATAGAAAATATTTGATTTGTTTTTCTTAATCTTTTCTCTTTATGATATTAGTTTAGTTAGATTGACTTCTTCATCTTCTTCTATATAACTCTTTTGGCCATCGCTAAGTAGATAGGTAATTTATCGCAAATAAAGTTTTATTATTTCTTTCTCGTTTTAGGGTTCCGTATCTCAAAAGGGAAAGTTCACTTCGTTGTCCGTCTGTCTGTCCGTCGGCAAAGACTCTATTTATCTTCTGTCCTTTTCATAATGAAATAGAAAGAAAAAGATGCACTGAACTTAAATTTCGTTTAGTTTGTGAACAACAGAATCGGGGCCAATGCATTAAAATAGAAGGAAATTGAAACTCCATCGTTGACGTACGACTGAGAGGTCTGATCTAGTTGGTAAAATTTTACCACTAAAACCGGTTTTCTAATGACCTACTGACCACTGCCTGCCAATATCGAAGTATAGTTTTCAAAGTGGAATTAATAAAGAATACCTAAACGAGATATTTTTTTTTTATTTTCAAGCGTTTACCAATAGTGACCTTCATATTTCGAAGTCGAAACGAGAATTTCAAAAAGTTGCGTTGGGTCTAGAATTTGAAATGATTTGGGCGTTAGAAAATACTGGGTACCAGGGACATCAAAGCGCAATCTGATATCATGGATTCAGCACATAATTCTGAACGCTCATGAGATTAAATTTTTCGTCGGTAATTAAAAAAAAACTTACCTTGCTGCATTTTGACCGCGTAGATATTTCACTTTTCTATGAAGCTTTTTATTTCTTTGATAATCGATTAAACATTTTTACGCCAGGAGGTCTAAAATTATGTGCTGAATTCATGGTTACACTTTGTGCGTCGATGTCTGCCAGCCTGTATACCATTCTGTTCTAAGTTTGTCTAGGGAAACTTCTTATTTCCATTGAACTACATGTGAAATTAAAAGAAACAAAAACATAAAACTTTAACTAGGCTTCTATATCCAAAATCCTCGAGAAAGTAGTTTTCACTGGCAATAAATAGATGTATAAAATAGAATACTCTTTATTAAAGACACCATAAAAATACAGATATTCACAGCTAAAGTGCCAGAGTATGTCTTCCCTTCCACATTTAACCCGTCTGGCTTCAAAGCAAGAGTGAACAGGCATCTTCTGGGCACGCGCTCGTTCCATCATAGACCTAATCCATCGCTTTTCATCAGGCGTGATCGAGGTCACGAGCAGGCCCATTCAGCATTATATAAATCTAGAAATTTTACAAGAGGTGACACAATGGGCCGTCTTATTGTTATAAGCGATCTTTTAAATACAACCTTTAGATGGATTAAGGGAGAAGAGATAATACTGCGGGTAGTCTGTGGTGTACCATTTAGATATGTACAATAAATAGATAAGACATAATTATTATACTTATCTATAAAAAATAACATGACATTAATAAATTAAAACTAACACCAATAGCTTGTTCATTAGAAAAACATGTTCCACATACACAATCGAATGCAAAAAAAATACTTAAAATGCACCTGATTAACATAAGTTATTAAACTGCAGCTGAACTTGATCCGTGAATATTATCAGATCAGAATTTCCTTGTTGTTTCTTTTCGGAGATTGTAACTTTGGTCTGAAAAGGCTAAAACAGTAGCAGATTATCATTATGCTAGATTCACTGATTCGATTCACGATAGTAATCAGCACGTCACCAGCACGTTACAGGATTTGATGGACGCTGGTGATAGTGCTAAACATGTAGCGTAATTCTGGGCTGAGTCCATTTAGATTACTATCGACACACTAAGAAGAAGAAGATCAGCATAATTAATGAAATTCTCTCTTTGACTTTTCAGCTGCCATCATGGTCTATGCAGGCTTACCCTGGGCGTTCATCCTGCCAGCCTTAATGAAATACATTGGAAGAAAGTATACCTTCACTTTTGTTTGCGTCAGCAATCTAATCAGCTTCGTGGTCTTCTTCTTAAGTACTACTGTTGACCACATCATCATCAGTGAAATCATCAATGGCATCAACACAGGATCCCACTTCACTGTATCAGTCATGATCATCACGGAATACACTTCGCCTAAGCACAGAGGGTTTTTCTTAACAGTAAAATCTGCCACCCTCTTCTGGGGTATTTTCATGTCAAATGCTATTGGGACCTTTTTCCATTGGAGGAACATTGGAATTGCTGGAATTATCCTCAGTATCTACAGTCTCTTGGTAGCATTAATATTACCTGAGTCACCATTTTGGCTGGCCACTAAACAGCGGTATGAAAAATGTTCTTCATCACACAGATGGCTCATGGGAGAAGAAAAACAATCAGAAGGAGATTTAGAAAAGTTGATCAACTTTCAAAAGAGTCTCAGTTTGGATTCAAAGCCCGAAGGTTTTAAGCTAAAAAGATTCGTTACTAATTATTACAAAATTGTATCCTCTAAGCAATTCTATAAACCGTTGCTTCTGAGTTTGTTGATACAGTCTTTATACGTGTTATCTGGTAAAGTGGTATTTAGTGTGTATGCAATAGATATAATTGGTAAAATTACAGCAGGTCACAAATTGTCAGCTTATACAGCTATGTTATTATTAGATGGTGTCACAGTATTCTGCATGTATATCGGATGTATATTTGTAAAATTGTTGCCTAGAAGAAAATTATTAATAGGCTCCTCATTAATAGGAATTGGATTTCTTTTATCGATATCTATGTACGCATTTTTGATTAAATTATCTGTTTTAGATGAGAATAATTACTTGGCAATATTTTTGTTAGTAGGTTATTCAATTGGAGTTTGTTGTGGACCAGTTATATTGACTCAAACTATCTCTGGAGAATTAGTATCCATAGAATCTAGAGGCCTTTCATCCTGTTGCATAGATTTATGTCTTAAAATACTTTTGGGTACTTTAGTTAAGGTTTCTCCTTACATTTTCAAGTCATGGGGTACCCATGGTGCTTTCTTATTTTATGGTGTATCAACTTCTATATTTTTGTTTTTAATCTATATGTTTTTGCCTGAAACTAAAGATAAGAGTTTGCAAGAGATTGCGGAGTGGATGAAAGGGCCTGAGGAAAGTCGTGTCTTGCAAGAAGAAGCTAAATTTTTACCTGTTAAATAAAAATGTCAGGACAATCTTGTAAAGACCAATGATGAAGTAAATCTTGTCACTAGGAGTCTAAGGATAACAATTCCTCGCCATTAGAAAAAGCCAGTAGACCAAGAGAAGGATGCAGCAAGTAAAAATAATATTGTAAAAAGAATTATTTGTTTATATTTGCTCTACTCGTATGAAATAAAATATTTTTTGTAACATATTTCAAGGGTTTCTGCTAAAGACGTAATTAAAATAATAATTATTGTCACAACAGTGATTTGTATTCGCCTTTTATTCCCAAACACCGTCGATTCACCTAATACCCCCAAAATGTGTAGCCTTAAGCTAATCTTTTGTCCTTACGTTGTTTCCAGTAGTAACTAAGTTCATATATTCCTTTTCAACTGGATCTTAATCATCACGCTATAAACTCGAAACTGTTTTGAATTATGTCAACTGTAAATATGCCACAGACTTTTGCTAGTAACTATATTGTTACAGCACCTACTTGTGATCATCTTATGGCACACAGTTGACAGTACTTATGTTTTATTCAGTTGTGTGTGCATTATTTTTTTTAAACTAATCTTCTACGCAAGGTGTATGTCCTTGTATCTTTGAAGTCAGAGCGTCTTTAAAGTTATATGTGCCTCTCAATTTAAATTTCGTTTTTCAAAACTATTTGTGAGATGAGGCTGTGCTGGCCTCTCTAGTGCTGGTTTCGAAATAGATCCACTTTAGTGTAGATGCTTACCTGAAGAATAAAAAACAACATTTGGATTACTTGTGAGCAGCGGTCCTATGAGCCACAGACTCAACCCTTCGATATAGTAATCCGTCCTTTAAGTTGTTGACCCTTTTGTAAAGTCTGTCAAATTATCCTTATTTACCTATTTTGACTTCAACTGAAGACTTAAACGATAAGAGGCTACTTACAAAGACAATAATAAAAAAGACATTTTTATCGAATTGCTAAATAAATCACATTTTATCCATTCATTTAAAAGATTAGATAAAGCCTATATTAATTATTAAGTGATTCTTCAATCGGACTGTAGTTGCGAAGTGATTTTGTACAAAATGGAAGATTACGAGTTGGAAAAACGTGTGGAAAGAAAAAATAAATGGGAGAAGAGGAGATATTTCTTAAGACAGGTACCTACTAAATAATTTTTTTGTAGATAATGATAGCCAAACGTATTTTCACACTAGGTTCCATATTTTTGGGTTTTCTTTCAAGCTATTTCATTATACGATCACCATAGTGTAATGATTTGTTCTGATTCCCAAATCTAAGAACAGATCCTTGCCTTGTGTTCTCATTAAAATGCTTGGTCATTAGAAAATATTATTGAAACTATTTCAGGACTGTCAAAAATTAAACGGTTCACTTTTCGAAGATATGAGTGTTATGTAGTTAGAAATTTGGACATAAGGAATGTAGTTTTCTTTTATGACTTCAAGAAAACCATTTTAGCTAACATAGTGGGATATAAGGCCAATGCCAAATTCAGGGAACAGCGTTTTAATAGGTGTGAAGATATACAAGTGTTAGTTTTAATCAACAACGTAGGCTAAAATATGGATAGGTAAAAATTCGCTGAAATTAAACTTCAGACATGGCCTTGTAAGATGAAATGCAGTCGGAGAGACTTTTGAAAAAGCCTGAGTAAAAAGTCATGATTCGAGGTTTGGCCTATTTCCTCCTCTAATATTGGACCAATTTAAAAGATATTTCATAAACTGAATAAGAAGGATATATAATGTGTTCATATGTTTTTCTTTTTTCAGTAATAGTTGTCAAATATGTACACTAGGCTTCTGTTGACAGCGGTTTAAATCGGCAACTTTGAGCATTTTTTGAGGGTTCAGGTGTTTAAAAATAAATGTATCATCATAAATGAAAACATAGGGACATACAAGTAGTTAATATTTTAATATTCTGTAAAAAAATCATTGTTTTATGGTCGTTACCCAGAAAGAAAACAGGAGAGAGCATTTCTATGCAGAAAAGACCACCCGCGTGTCCTCTTAAAAGATCTACTTGCAGTAATAAACATCATTTCATTTCATGTGACTGTCGAAATTTTTGCGATCGCAATAGTCCTGTTTCATGAAGAAGCCGCACAACAAGGCGCCGCCATATCACTATCTAATCTCTCAATCCTTGGCATATTAGCAAAATACGATTATTATTAGAAACAGCAAAAATCATTATATACACTATCGCATAATTATCAGTATAATATTGGATATATCTTCAGAGACCAGATTTTTTTACAAATTATATGAGAAATCTATAGATTAAATTAGAAGGAAAAAATAAACCTCTAAAGACCTAATTCTACAATCTGACTAGCTATTATTAAACCTGGTTCAGAAGCATGGTGTTCTACATATAGATATTGGCATTGGCACAAATGTGTTACGCAAATCTAAGGTGTCCTCTCAGTTCACCAAAAATTAATTAAAAAATTTTTACTTGACAAGCAGCGATTGGCGAAAGCATGATTTGTCATTTCATAACTATACAATAACAAGTTTGCCAAATAATTCACTAAAGAAAATATTTATCGGATGAACTTTTTTTTAATTTGACAAAAAATTTTTTTTTTTCATTTTATCTCATATATACGTTTTTATTCCAAACGTTGTTTACGTTTGGAATAAAAACGTTTTGCATATTGACTTATAATTACGCAATTTCCTAACTTAACGAGCCCCCGCCATGTCCGTCGTGTTAAGTTCCTTTAAACCCTGTAGACAGAAATAGCCCGCGAAGCGGGGCTCCGTCGACATTTGCGGTATAACTTGTTTGTGAAACAAATGCTTAGTATACTAAACGTTGGTTGTAAACTAAAAATTTGTCAATAGTGTTTTGGTGAAACATTACTGAACCCAAATATGAACTAGAGGTAATGTACGGCTATTGGTGACCACTTCAATCATCTTTTAAAAAGACTTATAATTAATATATTAAACCTAGCCTGCAATCTATTACCACGTCGAGGACTGAAATTCTAATTCTGATTAAAAATTCAAGTTTAAAATATTTTATTTCACATAAACTCACATGGACTTACGGAACGTCAGAAGCTAGGTGCACAGTTTCAATTCGTCGTTTCCTATGGCGAAGTACCGGCAAGAAACTCTACAGTTACCATTTTACCGCGCTCCTCATGAAACCCTTTAACTATCAGGCTTTAGGCCATAGGCCATATTGACCGCTGAGTCTACACCTCTCGTCGTTGACAACCTCGAATGCCAAATCAAAACAATTAATGAATTCTTTGCCCAGTGATATCAACAATCATTGTGTGACATTCTTATCCGTCTTATAAATAACCATATCAGGATTAACGGCAACATTAGTTATGTCAGTAATGATCGATGACATTGCCTTATTAATTAATTAATGGATTAATAGCATCAAGAACCTGGCCGGGTATTAAACTATTTTTATATATATTTTGTTTGGGTTTACCATTTGGTTCCCTTAGTTCTCTCTCATTTAAGTATTAGCATAGTAATAACGCCCGCAAGGTGTGACCTAGCGAAGGTCATGGGAATCCGGCTAATGTGAGAAGCACAGGACCGTTTGATGGCACTTTTGATTTTTGACTTTTGAATGATGACAGAGATAGTAATATCATATATTTTATTAATCCTCTTCTTCTAGATGATGATCAGCAGTGGTGGTTGGACCTGCTACTTCATCATGGGCATGTCCTTTGGCGCCTCCACCGTGTTCATCCCGCAGATAAGGAAGGAGGCCGGCTCATTTGATGCCGTTAGTGAATCGACTGCTTCTTGGATACGTAAGTATATTATTGAGAGCACCAAAGTCTACATTAATCAAATAATTAGATTAGACTCAGTTCCTCAAATTGTAAAATGTATTCCACAAAATACACAGGGCAGCAGCCATTTCTTAGCTAAAGGGAATATCTAATCACATAAATCTTTGGTTACTGCAAGAAAGGCAACCAAACGATAATTTTAGAACACTCACTAGCAATATAACAATCCATATTACCAAAATAATATAATAACGTCAGGCGTTAGTTCGCATAGATAAAAAAAAAACATGCGTTGGCTCTAACTAAAAAGTTAACCATTTATACAACTTTTTTAGTCCATAAACCATTAATTTAATGTTCCTTTATTTTTCAGCTGCCATCATGGTGTACTCAGGCCTACCTTGGACCTTCATTCTGCCAATCTTCATGAAGTATATCGGAAGAAAATACACGTTTATGTTTGTCACCATCAGCAATTTGATTAGCTTTGTGGTTTTCTACTTGAGCGTCTCTGTCAACCAAATCATCATCAGTCAGGTGATTAATGGCATCAACACCGGATCCCATTTCACTGTGTCAGTCATGATTATCACTGAATATACCTCTCCTAAGCATAGGGGATTTTTCTTGACTGTCAAATCTGCCACTCTCTTCTGGGGTATATTCATGTCAAATGCTATTGGAACCTTTTTCCATTGGAGAAACATTGGCATCGCTGGTATTATCTGCAGTGCCTACGGATTATTAATAGCAATCGTACTCCCAGAATCACCATTTTGGTTGGCCACAAAACAACGCTATGAAAAATGCTCGGACACTCATAGATGGATGATGGGGCACGGCATGCAAGCGGAAGCTGATTTAGAAAAGTTAATAAACTATCAGAAGAATCTCAGTTTGGAGGCGCAATCTAAGAATTTTGAGTTAAAAGGATTTGTTACTGGTTATTTAAGAGTAATATCATCAAGACAGTTTTATAAACCTTTAATTTTATGTTTGATAGTGCATTCTTTATATATATTTTCTGGAAAGGTAGTATTTAGTGTTTATGCCATAGATATAATTAGTAAAATAACTGCAGGGCATCACATATCGCCTTATACAGCTATGTTAGTATTAGATGGAGTGACAGTTTTCTGTATGTACATAGGATGTTTAGTTGCGAAAGTATTGCCAAGAAAGAAATTATTGATAGGCTCGTCGTTAGTAGGAATTGGTTTTCTTTTATCGATTTCTTTATACGCATATTTAATTAAACTGTCAGTTGTCGTTGAGAATAACTATTTTGCTATATTTTTGTTAATAGGTTATTCGATAGGGCTTTGTTTTGGGCCTGTTATATTGACACAAACGATTTCTGGAGAGTTAGTATCAATTGAAGCCAGAGGCCTTTCTTCATGCTGTATGGATCTGTCTTCAAAGATATTATTAGGTACTTTAGTGAAAATGTCACCATTCTTATTTAAATCATGGGGTACTCACGGTGCTTTCTTATTCTTTGGTTTATCTACATCATTTTTCTTGTTCTTGATCTACACATTCCTGCCTGAAACTAAGGATATGACCCTGCAAGAGATTGCCGAATGGATGAAGGGAAATAAAAAGAGACCTGTTGTGCAAGAAGAGGCTAACTTTTTACCTTCCCAAAAGAATTAAAAGATAAACATGAGATTGTTTATAAAACTAGTCATTAACTTCATCATATTTAAGTAATAACTTTAAGATTAGTTTGGATAAAACCCTTGTTGTTTGTGGTTGTAGTATAGAATATAATAATATTTGGTACGCCTATTTAAATTAAAATAAAAGTTCTCGAAGTGTGTTTTTATTAACCGAGGCCCAATGCTAACGGCCGTAACTTACGTGTTGTCATACTCCCGAACTAAAAGTTGTTCCCTAGCAAAAAAATATTTTTACACTAAGTCACTTAAAGTCTATTCAAATCAATGTTTCAAATTGATGTTATTCCAGGCTAAAAAATAACAACTTTATTTTAACTGCAATTAAGTTGATTTCAGAGTGAGTAGCACTAGGTATTGAAAAAGTTCTAAAAATGTTTGAAGTTGTAGCGTAAACTGAACTTTATTGTGTAGGATTAAAAGTTATTTTTCCATAGACTCATATTTGTTTACATTTTTGGCAAATAAATCGCGAATGCAATCTGCATTCGCGATTTATTTGCCAAAAATGTTTCTGTTCTTTAATTTCTGTTCTTTATTTGCCAAAAAAAGTTTCTGTTCTTTAGTTTGATGTACTTACATTAATCTAGAATGCGTAGATGACGACTTCGTGAAGGGTCTTGTTACACCCTGTACGAGTATCATCGACAAATCAGCTATTTTTCGTAGTTGTTTTAAAAGTTTGGAAATGTCCTTGCTATGCTGTGGCTACTTTCTGCATCATTCAACATGAATGATGTAACCAATATTTTGTAACCATATTATTTTGATTTAAAAGAATAACCGCGGAGTTTCTTGCCCGTTCTTCTCCATAGGTACTTACTACGCTTTGGAATGGGTAACTAGCTTAATTTTTCTGACTGATCGTCCCTTTTTTTTGTGGATGGGAAATCATCAAATGACCCCTCCCGCCCTGGGTGGAGCAGAAGGGAGTACCAGACGCTTTGCAAAACCCACCCGTGTTCCTTCCTTAGCCCTTTATGTTCCGGGGTAGCGGTAACCCTTTCGGACAATCCCGCTGCCCCGACTGATCGTCCCCTTGACAATTCAAAAGTGCCTGTAATTCGTTATTTTTTTTAATAAATGCTAGAGTTTGAAGTCACAGCTTTGCCAGCAAACTCTTTAATTTATTGACGGTGCAAACAAAAAAAAAACTCAAAACAACACCAACAGGCTTATCAAGTTTAGGAAACGAATATTACCTACATACCTATTATAACGAAATTGAGGATTCCGTAGGTTATTCAGGCGCGGTCGCAACCACAGATTTTAGGGGAATATAGGCAGACGCTCCACGTAAAATACTGGTATTCAGCTGCATCCGGTTAGACTGGAAGCTGACCCCAACATACATAGTTGGGAAAAGACTAGGCTTGGATAGACTGCCACATTACATTATACATTTAGCATAATCAGACTATAATGTTCTCACTGCTGAGACACATGCCTCCTCACTGTGAGAGGGAGTGGGCCGTATTCCACCACGTGGGCCCAGTGTGTGTTGGTAGATGTCACATGAAAAAAAAAAACGAGTGTGCTTATGACCACACGACTGAAGTGAAACTTCTTTCGCTCCATCTGTATGTATATTTCATTTACTAGCTATAAGAGAAAGAGAGAAAGAAAATGTGCGCGCGCACTGCTCTCTCTTGCTCCTACACTGTGATACAGACAATAAGCCTGCAGTGTGCTTAGATATACGGAACGTATTTGGCTATGAGAGGAAGAGAGAAAGAAAATGTGCGCGCGCACTGCTGTCTCTTGCTTATATCCCCCACTTAACTTCCGTTCGCCTTGCCCGATCACACTTTTCGTAACGCTTACGTCACGCGTTCGCCAGCTTACTCCCCAAGTCAAGCGTGCGTAAAGAAGTTTCACTTCAAAAACAGCTGTTCCCTGCATTTTAACGAGTTATGCGAACATAAAATTTTCATTCGATTTCATGTTTGGTCCCATAGTAACAGTTGTTCATAATGATGAATACAAAATGACCCCTTATGAAGAAAACGGTGATTAAAATTTCAACCTGTATAATGACGATGTTCGTGGTCATATTTTATTTCGAAAGTTTCTCTAATTTTCCTGCAGTACCCTAAAATCTAACTTGTGCCCGTATAATAAACACATTATTGAGGTTCAATACTTTGTATTGACATCACGTGAGTTTTGTAATTCCTGGCTTTTTGTGAGTTATAAAAATGAGTGAACCGGACTCATCAAGGGATCGTTTTGTATGGATTTATTTTTTGAGACAGGTAAGTTATTAATAATTTATTGGATTACAATTCAAACAAGACAATATTTTCATAATTATTTAACCCCTCATTCATGTAAAGTGCTGTTTGTATAATTTTAAGTTACCCTTTTATTTTTAGTTTTGCATGTTTACATTGGCCCCGATTCTGTTGTTCACAAACTAAACTAAATTTAAGTTCAGCGCATCTTTTTCCTTCTATTTCAATACGAAAAGGACAGAAGATAAATAGTTAGTTTAGTCTTGTCAAATTAGATAATCCATAGACAAGTTTAGACGTGATTAAAAAATTGGCTACTAAAAATACGTCAATTTACGTCAGGCGCTGACTAATTTGACAGGACTAAACTAATATTTATCTTCTGTCCTTTTTATAATGAAATAGAAAGAAAAAGATGCACTGAACTTAAATTTAGTTTAGTTTGTGAACAACAGAATCGGGACCATTGGCGCCGATTCCCTTGCCGGGCGGGCGATGCGATGTGACGTGGTGAGTCGGGGTAATTTTCTAAATTTTATAGTTTTCTAAACATAAAAAATCACTGCTTTTATTATTATACAACGTGTAACGTTAAATGCGCAAAACCTCATATACCCCAATTAGAGCATTGAGTTAAAAGCATAATACAATAACCAAAACAATTTTTTTTTAAAGCTTACTATTATTATTAAGAAAATCATGTTGATCCTAGCATTATTTTATGCATTCAAAATTGAGTCTTCTTGCCTTAAAATAAGACTTAATTTTCTTTGGACAATCGGCGGATAGTGTGGCAAAATACATAATTTTTGAAAAAAAAACCTATATTAAAAGTTGCTGAAAACGATTCAGTAGTCAATTAAAATACTGGTATTCAGCTGCATCCGGTTAGACTGGAAGTTGACCCCAATATAGTTGGGAAAAGGCTAGGCAGATGATGATATTTTTTATATCCTAATAATTAAAAATATAATTTATATAGTGTAAATAATGCAGTAAAGGAAATAATAAATAAATAAATGTCTGTTTTTTTTTTCAACACAGCATAATGGTTTCCATTTCAGTTACTGATCAGCAGTGGTGCCTGGTCATGTTTCTTCATGCTTGGTCTCTGCGTTGGATCGCCAACGGTGTTGGTTCCTCAACTACGAAGAGACGCCAACTCTACTGATGCCGTCAGTCCGGAGATGGCATCTTGGTTACGTAGGTATTTTGGACACTTGTTCAAGACTTGCTTTTGCCTGCGGCTTCGCCCGGTAAAAATTACACGAAACCTTACCCTAAAAAAATATTAAAAGTATCCTATAAAAAAATTAAAACGATGTATAGTTTTGACTTCGTTACTATTATTATACAGGGTGAAATTGAAAAGATGTGACAAATCGAAATGGGAGATTGTACTCATCATTATGAACAACTTTTACTATGAGACCAAACCTAAAATCGTGACAAAAAATCAGCTGCCCTACATTTATGTTCGCACAACTCTTCAAAATGTAGGGAACAGCTGATTTTTTTTCGCGATTGCTGCTTTGGTCCTTCAGTAAAAGTAGTTCATAATGATGAGTACAATCTCGAGGTTCGACGGTTCTCGAGGTTTGTCGTATTTTTTCAATTTCAACCTGTACAGATCACTGAGGTGACAATATGGTTGTAAAAGAAGCAAATTATATCTATTGGTGCAGTAAAAAAATAAACACATGTATTTGTGTCCTTCTAACTGAACAGAATGTGCTGCTGGAAAGATTGTTGTGCCACTTATTCCCAATTAAAGCACTAGAAAGTAGTGAAGGGTGGGCGTTTTGAGGGACTGGTTTTGTAGTTTTAACTGAAAACAGAAAACATGCTGATTTATTGATCAAAAAATGCTATGCAACTTTTCATTCAAGTATTTTCTATTTTGACGGAAACCGAAGAAAACACAATTTAAAATTAATTTATTAAAATATATGCCTGACAAACATATAGTTTTATCTTGTCATACAGGTTATTTTGGGTATCAACAGCAATAAAAAAAACCTGTTACATATCTGCTAATTGTGAAGTTTGTGTTATTTTATGCATGTCTAAAATAAGGAATTAATATTATTCAGCGGACCAGTTTAAATAAACCTACTTCTAATGTTGTCTGTTTATCTGCGATATATATATTTACAAATGAATTGCTATAAAATGCTAATTTTACATCAAAACTACGCTAACAAAAAACTATGGAAGTTTAAAAAAAAATTGCTGTTTCAGACTTTTTGAACGCGTTGGCACTTTTCTATGAAATAACAGATTTTTTTTGATAACCGATTGCTACGTTACGGTCTAGAATCATGCGTTAAATTCATGGTTACAATTTGCGCGTCGATGTACCTACCACGTTGTTTAACTGCCTAGCAACAGCAACAAAACCTAGTTGCTGTTGTTTTGTTGTTGTTGTTATTATCAACTGTGTTGGGATCGGCTTCCAGTGTAACCGGATGCAGCTAGAAACTAGACGACGATAAAATGTGATACGCTAACATAAATATTGCTAAATTTTTCCAATTTACTCTAATTTACAATTACTTCATGAGTTAATATTATGTTTCCAGCTGCCATATTCAGCTACAGTGGGATGCCCTGGGTCTTCATCCTGCCCACCTTAGTGGCGATTGTAGGCAGAAAGATCACCCACAGCTTGGTCTGCGTTTCCACATTCATCGGCTTCATCATCTTCTACAACAGCAACGATGTCTACATGATCCTCATCAGTGAAATATTTCAAGGAGTCGTCAGTGCTTCATACCTCACCATCGCAATTGCCATTATCACAGAGTATACATCAGCAAAGAACAGAGGTCTCTTCTTGACCATCAAATCTGCAACATTCTTTTGGGGTATATTAGCCTCAAATCTTATAGGAACTTTCTTCCATTGGAAGAAGATAGCCCTATTTGGATTGGTGTGTTCTATATACAGTTTAGGCACAGTATACTTCTGGCCGGAGTCCCCACTGTGGTTGGCAACAAAAGGTCGCTTTGACCAGTGTGCAACAGCCCATAGATGGCTGAAAGGGTCATCGATGTCTTCTGAAAAGGAACTCGAAAAACTCATAAGCGATCATCAAAATTATAGACGAAAAAAATCTTTAAGAATTCAAGCTATGGAGTCTATTAAAGTAGTGGTTAAGAAAGAATTTTACAAACCTGTGATATTCTCAGTATTATTGATGGCATTGTATATATTTTCTGGGAAGTTAGTTTGTACAGTATACGCTATTGACATGCTAAAGAAAATAACTAACAATGAGTCTACTGCTTATGCTGGAATGTTAATATTGGATTCTGTGACAGTTTCAACAATGTATGTAGGATGTGCTTTATCAAAAGCATTCAAAAGACGTAGTTTATTACTAACCTCTTCTTCTATAGCAATAATATTTTTATTTTTCCTGTCTTTATATCTATATTTAGTAAAAGCATCAGTAGTATCAGAAAACAAGTATTTATCAATTCTATTGTTGACTGGTTACTCAGTAGCCATAAGTTGTGGACCAATGATTCTATCAACATCTATATGTGGTGAATTAATATCTACGGATTGTAGAAGTTTATCTATGTGTGCTATAGCACTATCTTTTAAGATAATGTACGGTACGTTTATAAAAATATGTCCTTACCTTTTTAAAGCTTTAGGAATGCATGGTACTTTCTTCTTATTTGCAATATCTTCATCCGTATGTTTGGTTTTGATATATTTCTATCTACCAGAAACTAAGGATATGAGTTTGCAGGAGATTTCTGATGACATAAAGGGGTTGAAACCTGTAGAAGAAGCTAAGGAATTGCTTCCAATGGTGTCTAAAGATGTGACTATTATACCTAGTAACAAAAGAACTGTGTGTTGTTGATCCTAATATAAACATCACATTTTAGTGACGTATTTAGGAGGTGCGTTTTACTCCTTGAATATGATTAGCATCATATATTAATAGCATAATATATTAATATAAATCATAGCTAGGCATATTACGATATATTTTCAATACTATATTTAAGTGTCCGCTGTAATATATATTTCTGTGACGTCACCAACATGTACTGTAAGAAGAACTGTGTGTGTACTGTGTTATTTATATTAAAGCTAGGCCAATAATCAATAAAAATGAAGACAAATATATATTATATCATCGTCTCCGTGCTATAATATATATATTCTGTGATTGGCTTCACTTACGTTTACTTATGAAATACAATCAACGAATACAGATTATATTTACATAGTAGTATAATACATAGTATGCATCATGCGCGGTCCGAGGGGGGGGGGGGTTGTGGGGGTCACCCCCAAAATCATTCAAGCTGTCGAGAGTCTTAATAATTGACTTGTCCTACTAACTTAACTTGTGCAACGGAGACCTCGATGGGCATAAAACATTAAGAACATAGGCAGACATGGGGACTGCTACAGAAGTAACAACTTAAAACTATGAAATGACAGTGGGTTTTTTAACACGCGTAAAAAGTTTTTACTTCAAAAAGCCTGTGGTAAAATAGGTATACTGGATGAAATTGAACAGGTTCGCCAAATTAAAATATCTAATTCAACGTGTTTTAAAGAAAATGTAGAGCATGTGGAATACAATAAAATTTACACTTTAATTTTCATATTTGTTTTGATAATATAGAAAAAAAATCTAAGTAGGCATCGACGTTTATTCGTATCTACTTGAAAGCAATAACTTAGTTTGCACAATCTAAGACGATAATTACATGATTTTTTTCAAGAATGTTGATTTGAGACATAACAATATAATTATAATGATTATGTAGCAGTTACTGGACCTCCTATTTCAGTTTGGCGCAAGTTTTCATTTTCATCCTGTAGAATCTAGGATGCAAGAGCGAGCGAAGCAAACTCGGGATATTGGGCACCCCGTTCTTAAGGCCAGATTCCAAAGCCTAAACTGTTGTAAAACGACTGCATTTCGTCCTAATTCGATAAATTAAGTTCTCTTTCTGTATAATGGTCAAGAGAAAACGGAACCTATTTGAGGTATGGTGTTAAAATTTTCAGGCCCGCTTCACTCGCTCTTGCAATCTGCATTCTGTTGATTCTTGAGCATTTCTTCATAAGTCGGTAAAGCAAGCAATTCCTAGTCCTTTTAGAATGAAAAGAAAATTGAGCCTATCCGAGAACGTGCAAAATTTTCGAGCTCGCTTCGCTCGCTCTTGCAATCTAAATTCTCATAGTTGTTTGGACTTGCCTGCCTAAATCGACAATGTAACTCATATTTCAGCATAAAAATATCAGACAAAACCTAACCAAACCGAGGCGGGTGGTTAAAATTTTCGAGCTCGCTTCGCTCGCTCTTGCAATCTAAATTCTTATAGTTTCTTGGACTTTCCTTCATAATCGACAATGTAACTCCTATTTCAGCATAAAATATCATACAAAACCAAACCGAGGTGGGTTGTTAAAATTTTCGAGCTCGCTTCGCTCGCTCTTCCTAATAATCTACCGTTCTTATACATACAACCAATTTGCCGGCATTATTAAACCCCCTTCCCTCACTAAACTGCGTTCCTGAACAGCATTAGTAATGTGGAACTGGAGATGTACATGAACACCACGCCTTTAATCCCCGGAGCGTTAGGCAGGTGTGTACCTTCATAATCATAGCACTTACGCGCACATTTCGCCAGTTATGTTGAAGTTCCATGTTATAGAGGGCGAGCCTACTGCAATCAACCGGGCACAAATCCATATACAGGCCTGTTTCTGAGAAATTTCTGATGGAAAAACCTAAGAACACTACCCGACCAAGGAATCGAACCTAGGACCTCATGCTCAGCAGTAACGCTTGCGACCACTACACTAACGAGAATATGTACCCTTAAAATACTCCGCGGCACCCATGGTGACCCCCCCCCAAAATCTTGGGCTGCGACCGCCCCTGGTATGCATTGTGTTATCAAGCAAGTCATTATTACGGAAGTTTTGCAGCAGAGTCCTGCATAGCTATTCACAACCATTCGACAGGCTATCATATCGAAAATGACACATTTCGATAACCTGATTCACCTTGCCCCCGACAGCAAACAGCTGTTGAAAGAATAGCGGTCATCTATTTGATTTAAACTGAGAAAATTTTCGGGTTTTGGACTTGAGAACTCAAACTCAAAACTCAAACTCAAAGCATTTATTTCAATTAAACCATTTCCAGGCACTTTTGAACTGTCAAAATTAACTAGTCGGTCAGTTAGTCAGAAAGTTGAAGCTAGTTGCCCATTCCAAAACGTAGATCTCTTGGAGAAGAACGGGCAAGAAACTCCAAGGACACTCTTTTAAATTAAGATATTACAAAATCCTGAGTACAGCATTCTTGTTGCTTCTATATGTGAGTACAATGTTATGAAGAAACAATTCAAAATAGGTATAAGATTAAAAAGAAGCCCTGGCAGCTAAGGGATGACCAGTCTCAACTGACAGCGCCCGTTCACAAACATGACGCATGGATCAGCACCATCCAGCTCAACCATTTTGAAGGGAACCGAATGATCCAACACACGCGCCACCATCAGTGAGACATTTAAGTGAGCATGACACATTCTCAACTGCCTTCAACTGCCATGCTCTTTCAAGTCAATATAAAAAAAAATATAATAAACGGATCCATGATTCTTACATTTACAAAATTAAAAAAAAATGCTTCTAAATTATACAAAACTATAGTTTCCAATTTATTTACTTTTATATAATTCCTACATGAACAGCGTTTATATAATTCCTATGTTAACATTGATTGATGTTCGATACTGTATGGAAGCGTATCGAGAAAATGTGAATGCTGGAGTGGAGACCACGTATCGGCAAGCGTAGTGTGGGACGCCCATCAGCTAGATGGACCGACGGTCTTAGAATATGGATGGGACATACTGGATACGGAAGGGTATTGTGGCACAGTCTGGCAGAGGCATAATAATTATGTCCACATGCGACTGCAATAGGCAGTTGATTGACTGACGTACGTTTTAACAGGCGTTTCAAAAACACGTGCTTGCTTTGCAAAAGAATTTTATTTAATAATCACGATACAATAGACTCGATAATTGCAGATTCTGTATTAATTACACACACACGTAATACGTTTAGTTTTAGTCAAACAAATTAAAAATATATTAAAACCGTCCTACAATTTTTTTATTGCACTGACGCCAAACTGCACCCCACTTAAATAGATTTTAAAAGTTATTGAAACAACCCCTAGGCCAACATTCATTGTCCTTCATATTATGTGAAAGAAAAAACCGTAGATAACGAAAATTTTTCCTAATTTATAGCTCGCGGCGATATCGCTCCGCTCGGGTCGCCGGTTCAATGACCGGGTTATCTTTCAAAGAGAAGCGTTCCTTTTCCGCTTATTAATTAGATTTCAACGGAAATTAAGAAATGGAAAAGCGCAGTTTTTGTCGTTTTTCTGGTATGTTTCTGCGAAGATCGCTAATTAAGTTCTGAGATGTTTTGTGAATGATAATTTTTAATTATTGCGCTGTTTTAAAGTCGTTGCAGTACTAACCTACTGTATTTTTTAAAATCCCATTTTGTATTTGCTTGAAACTCTGACTTACTACTTAATGCAGGTTTATTTATAACCTTATCTCTTCTGCTTCTTTTACAGCATGTAATAGTTAAGTGTGGTACAGCCAATCGATTCTGTAAAAATCTCACCGTTAAACTCGGGTGAAGTGAGCGTGAAGTGAGCTATCAATAGTGGCAATCCCTAAAATCAGGTTGAATGACAGCTCACTTCACCTTAGTTTTCACGGTGAGATTTTTACAGAATAGCACTGCAGATCATTAAAGTGACTTTCTCCATGGGACCAAAATCGTATTAGTGAAAAAAAAAAATACCGTCCCATAGGTTCAGACGCACATCAAGCTACTATAGGTAATCATCAAATTTCTTTAATAGATTTTCAACATTATCACTAAAGCATAAGGTTCAAAGTTGATTGGGAAAATTTGACAGTTTCAGGTAGCTTGATGTGCTGGCGTCTGTACATTTGTGTCGTTAAGTTTTGGGACAGTTGATAATTTTACTGATTAATGACTTCACTTTGTCTGTTATATATGACCACACCCTTCTGATGCATGCTGGATAATATTAGCTGAAGTTACATGGTAAAAAGGTGAGAGCAGAGTTGTAGGTCGTAGTTTCGAACCCAGACAAGAACTTTACTTTGTGTGTAATATTTCATCACCACTGTTCTCAAAACGGTGAAGAAAAAAATCGTGAGGAAACCGGCATGTCCTAGAACAAAAATTCGAACACATGTGACATCTACCAACCTGCACTGGGCCCTCGTTGTGGATTACGGCCCACTCCCTCTCACAAAGAGGAGGCTTGTAGTGTCCCCGAAAACGCCCACCCTTCACCACTTCCACTTTAGCTTGGAAGAAGAAATGGCGCAAGCAGCACCTGCCTGTTAAGTTTACCGAATTCAGTGTCACTTTCTTTTTGGTCTCCTTCTATAAAAGCTCAAGGTAAAACCCCTGACGTCTGCAATTCTTGATCAGAAGGAATTCCTGCCACCAATAAATAAATCGTCAATCCAAAAGTACTTTTAATTAACAAACTCATGAAAAAATCACATGACGAACCGATATATCATGAAATACGTGCCGTTTGTTAATTGTCCAGGAGTTAGTTATGATTTGATGCGTGTCTTCATTCCTATAACAAGTCTAATGTTGATCGCTATCGATTTCAAACGGTCTGCTCTTGGTTAGGTTGTTTTTCATTGGGTGTCTGCTATGGTAAGATGTTTGAAATTATATGAAAAAAAAAAAAAAATATTTAGGGTCTCCAACAACGGATACACATAAACAATATAAATTTACAATAATAAAAAGATTCTTTTGCGTGTCCTCCTTCAATTATAGGAGACCACAGCATGCACATATAATTTAAAATTAACATGGCGAGATTGAGAATACATGTTACAATTGTTTAGTATAATAATAATTATAATTAGTTTACTAATCTAGAGATAGTACCTATACTGTCCCCAAACTGGGTGCTTACCGCAGTTTCCACACTCTAATAAATCAAGTGAATTGTCATAAGATTCTATGCCATTTGCAGACCGACTGAAAACTGTCACCTCGACCTGCCCTGAAGTGCACTGCACATCCTTACCTTCAAATAATTACGGTTATCGTAATATTTACCACTGACCAGCTTCGAATTATTTCCAGTGCGAAAGGGTTGGGCAGTTAGACGTGGGTTTCTGGGTAGGATTCCTAGGTCTTTGAAATTACATTAGGTTTTATTATTATGAAATTCTTGGTAGCTGCCTGATTTCTATGACAAAACTAAAATCACTTAGTAGACCGTGCCCTAGATCTTCAAATTGATATTGGGTTTAAAAAATCGTTCTTTTTCCATATATAACGTCAATTTTATATATAAGGAGGAGGAGGTGTATATTATAAACTTTTGGGTAACAATCTGGCTTCTAGATTTATCCCAATGGCAATATATGTCCACTTATATATGGTACTTAGAAATAACTAGGAATCATTTACGCCTCTGGTGTGATTGTATGTACCACTTGTTTTTCAAACTCCATCCTGTCAAATTAAATCGCCAAAAACAGACTCTTTCCCAAACGAACCACTCCCGAATCAGCAACAGTCCTCAGGCCCACTATCAATAAAACGCCACGCGGCACTGTCGTGCTCACTGATGCATTTTCTATTATTAGATCCAGTTGATCATATGCTATCAACGAGGTATTGACCATCGCTAAATATAGCGGTGATCGCAGCATGGACGTTACTCAATGAATCGATTGCTCCTGAATGGGGTTGTGACTTGTCGTGATTCCTGAACGATTTATAATGGTCATTTGAATAAGAGGTGGTATGTGGGACGTTGTTATGTTTTTGTTTTATAGATGTCTCATAAGAGAAACTGGACGGTCTATTCTGTAAAAATCTCATCGTGAAAACTAATTCGAAGTGAGCTTGAAGTGATCTGTCAACAGTATGGATTCCTAACATCAGGTGAAATTACAGGTCAAGTCAAGATCACTTTATCTAAGTTTTCACGGTGAGTCTTATAAACAATAGACCATCTGATGCTAAGGATTGACAGCTCTCTTCAAGCTCACTTGCTGTTAATAGCAAGTGGATTTTATCAAAAGATGGACTGATCTATGGATCTGAATCTACATGGATTCCAATGTTTCCAATCGTTGCTTCGGGAGACATTTAATTTTCTTCTATGCCTTGATTCCAATTGTTTTTTAATTGTCACTGGTGATCGGTAGTTGTTTCATCATGTATCATTCTGCCCTTATCCCAATCGATTAAGGGTCGCTGCAATATATTAGGTCGGGGCAAAAGTATTTTCGTATTTTTCATACAAAAAAAAAATTTTGTTTTAGGTTTAATTTTTTATTTATTTATAATATGTATGTGCCGTTTTGATCGATGAATTGTTGCCATCTTGTGGGCAATGCCATAATCCCATTGCTGTAGACGTATTGAGATTTATTATCAAAAAAATCTGACAGGTAGTTTTCACAGTGTTCTTTTGAGGTTAACTTTATGCTTCCTAAAGAGTTCTGAAGTGACCGAAACAGGTGAAAATCTGATGGAGCAAGATCAGAGCTATACGGAGGATGCATCAACACATCCCAGCCAAGCTCCCTCAATTTTTGCTGAGTGGCTATAGATGAGTGCGGTGCGGTGATGAGTGCGGAGTGGTGATGAAACACCACGCCCTTCCTATTCACCAGTTCCGGCCGGTTTTTCTCAATAGCTTCTTTTAACCTCATCAGTTGTTGACAGTAGAGGTCAGAATCGATAGTTTTACCCGGCGGCAAAAGCTCATAGTGGACGATTCCTTTCCAATCCCACCAAACACACAGCATCACTTTGTTCCGAGTCAGGCCGGGCTTTCCCACGGTCTGTGGGGCTTGCCCATGCTTCGACCACGATCTTTTTCGGACATTCTTATCGTAAGTGATCCATTTTTCATCACCTGTAATCAACCGTTTAAGAAATGGGTCAAATGGAAACACGTTGCATTAAGTTTCTCTCAGTGAGATCATGTGGTACCCAAATATCAAGTTTTTTCTTGTACCCAGACTTTTGTAAATGCCGTAAAACTGTTTTGTGATCAACATCCAGTTTTTTAGCAATATTATAACTACTAATATGTCGATCTTGCTCCACTTTTTCAAAAATGGCACTGATTTTATCCGTGACAGGGCGTCCAGAGCGAGCTTCATCCTTCACACTAAAATTTCCTGACTTGAAACGCTTGAACCACATTTGTGCTACTCGTATTGATACCGCATTAGGTCCGTAAACCGCACAAATTTTATTCGCGGCGTTCGTTGCATTTTTACCTTTTTTGTAATAAAATTTTAAAATGTACCGAATTTCTTCGTCACATACGTTCATGTTGCTTGCTTGAAAAACAATTGAGAAATGGCGGGAACTAGTTTTTTTTTTAATTTATTGCATCTTTAGAATGTCAACATTTAATAGTATTAAAACCAGCCAGTTACATTCAGTACTGCCAAAGAGGTTTGATTACTAACAATAGATTCAAAATACGAAAATATTTTTGCCCCGACCTATTATATGCTTTCTTCTTTGATTATTCTTATGAGCCGTCATCTCAGTAGTCATCATCTTTCCAGACATATTATCTTTCAATTTCATACTAACCATTCATCATCGTTTCTTTGATCTTCCTCTTATCTTATAGCCATCCACTTTTGTACTCAAAAATCTTCTACCGACATTTCTCCGGGTCACATGCAAACAAGCTTTGTCAACAAGAAGCGTTTGTCTATAGATATGTAAATCTTTACAATATACATAGTTCATTCGTCATCATCATTATCTACAGTCCAATTTCGCCCACTTCTGAGCATGCCTCTCTTCATGTACCATTTTACGCTCCTGTGCCAGCCTCATCCAGGTTTAACCGCTATGGTAAGAATGTTATCCGCCCATCTCTCCGCAGGACGACCAAAACTTCGTCTCTAAGTCCTTGGATGCCACTCAGTCACTTGTCCATTACCTCATATAATTGTATATATTTAAGGAAACCCTTCAAGATATTCTGAATTTTGTATGTATTTTATCTATGTATAAGGGTCGGTTAAGCAAATCGATACAGATTCTGTAATCGATGAATGTACTAAGGATCTAGTAGTAGCTTTAACCACAAATGCGATTTCTTCTTTAACCAGATATTTATTTCTTACACATTTAACAATATCATCATCAGGTCGTGATACAGTTTTATACTAGTACGAGGGTATAGTGCGAATCAGTCCAAAGACAACCAAACCATTTTTATGTTCTACCATTTCACATTCTCATAACTTTATATTGTCTATACTGGATTTATAATTAAGTTACTCTGTATGGTTGTCTCATATTCATCATATCATATGGACTAAGGTCTGGTCTATATTTTTTATAAATTTATTAAACGCCTGATGTTATTTTAATGTTGATAAACTAATCCGTACGGATTAACATGATTGATTCATAAGGCACACATAGAGCCTATAGTATTACGTGTCAAACATGATATTCCGTTAATGTAAACCCATATTTAGGCAAAACAGGTTTCGAAGTATTTTTATAGGTAGCATGTAGATGGGAAAAGGCTAGGCAGATAATGATGACATAATATCGTAGCATGCATAGCATACATAAAACCTACCTATTATTCGACTATGGCCCCGATTCTGTTGATCACAAACTAAATTAAATTTAAGTTCAGTGCATCTTTTTCTTTCTGTTTCATTATGAAAAGGACAGAAGATAAATATTATTAGTTTAATCCTGTCAAATTAGATAATCCATAGACAAGTTTAGACATGATAAAAATATTGGCTACTAAAAATACGTCAATTTACGTCAGGCGCTGACTAATTTGACAGCTCTAGGTTTGTTAAAGTCTTTCTTCCCAGAGTAGTCTGATAGGAGAAGCCGTCCTCATCTAGTTCTTCAACATTCTCCTGCTCCTTATCCCAATTTATCTGTGGTCGGTGCAACATCTCTCTTTCTTCCATACTTCTCTATAAGTCGTCATCTCGGTAGTCATCCCCTTTTTAACCATATTACAGCAGAGCCGTAGCTAGAATTGAATTTAAGGTAGGGCAGCTGTTGTTACTGGTAGGGTGGAAGTAAAAATGTAACTTGATCTATTCTGGTCAATCGATTTGTGGCTGTCTTCTCTTATGTGTCAGTTAATACTTAATTGTTGCGGGTGTTATATAGGCTGACTTTGAAAACATGCGTCAAAACTTAAGGCGGCTCTGGGTTCTACCCATCAATATTAACAACTTTTACTACGGGACCAAAATAGAATTCGCAAAAAGAAAAACTACTTTCCTCGGTTTTAGAGGCTATGGGGTACCTCGTTCCATAGACTGCAATACGAACAAATCCCGCACACATATTTAAAATACCATCTATGAGCAGAATAAAGAATAAATAAATATATTATGATTGTAAAATGTCGTGGTTAATTGGACCGATATAAGCAAAAATGATCCAACCCACAATACCGACAATTTCAAGTTTTTGTGACTTAGTGTATACCTACTCCAAAAATAACTTATATTTTAACATATCAAAGACTCATCTCATAACTCTATGTTAATAAATTGACGAAAATCCGTATGATCCAACCCATAGCTGTCATATCGAAGTCAATTATCTCCAAATGAGGTTTGTGTGGATTGGATAATTTTTCCTTAAATCGGTCCAATTCGGAATCGTATAAATTTCACTTTAAGTTGAGCTAGTATTTTTTTTCGTCATAACTTACTTGATGGTGTTTTCTTAAGGTAGGGCATTAGTGTTTAAAGGTAGGGCATTGCCCCACAATGCCCCCCCCCCCCCAGCTACGGTCCTGTATTACAGTGATGTCATGTGATTATTCACACAGTTCATCCATAGTTTCTTTGGTCTTACCGAACTCGTCTAGTTTTATAACATTATTTATTTTTGACGTCTAAAAGCGCCTGGACAAACCTACTAAGGGCAAATTTCACCAAACCTTTATAACTAGAGTAAGTCTTCCGCTCAACTGTTGAAAAATCGAAAATAGAAATTCAATTGCGTCTCTGAGCTACTACATACTGAGAATAAATTTAGATTTTTGACAGTATTTCAATACTAGAACCACAGATATAAATACACCTAGATAACGCAAGAGCAATCACTTCGCGAGCCAAAAATTGCACCAACTTACGTTAAAAATCGTAAGTCGCCATTTTCGCGCTCAGTCCTGTGCTGTTGGCTGGGTGAGCGTGAGTGAGAAAGAGCGCTTGTGACGTCATAGTAGGTAGTCAAAAAAATAAAGTTTTCATACAAATCGTGATACTTGCGTTACCTAGGTATGACTAGAACTGTCAAACGTCAATTATATTCCACAGATAAAACATATCTGATTTTGTTAAAACCAACCCTTCCAGAATTAAAATCAACTATGCTTTCAGTCTAACCGGATGCAAAAGAATACTAGACTGTTTTACATTGAGCGACTGCCTATCTGACCTCCACAACCCAGTTACTGGGTACTACGATACCCCTTGGTAAGACTATCAGACTTTCGGGCTTCTGACGACCCGTACCTCACGACTGTCAAAGATAAACGAATGACAGCCGGGATCAACGGCTTTACGTGGTTTCCAAGACACGGAGGGGTCTTGTCACCCATCCACGGACCAACCGCGGGAAGCGTGGCTTAACCTGATCGATCGACCCGTGCGGCTATTATTACTTAGCCGCAAGCAATGACACGTAAAAGTATCCGATTATCAAACTAATTTTCAACTGGGTCACAAATAAAACAGTTTGCTAGATCGTTCACACACCAATTATTTCGTGTTTGGATTCTGAGTCATATCAATTGATTTAGAGCTAAATAATTCGATTGATGCCTTCATGGATGTATGGGAACGGGGAGACGGTTCAAGGACAGTTTCTGGAGTAAATTTTATAGGTTTTAATTCTATTGTTTCATTTTTGTCGTTATTTTTGGCCTGCAAGTGTAGTAGGGGACATTTTTGAACACTTATCTGCATGATACTGTTGAACACTTTCTTTAAAATTCATTAATGGAATATGTGATACGTTAAAGCTATGAAAACCGGCCAAGTGCGAGTCGGACACGCACACGAAGGGTACCTTATCACAAGTTCTGAGTTGAGCTGCACGAATTTTGACAAATGCGTGCACTGACTGGACAGGTCCGCTCAATCTGTGTGGTTCTTTCCTCAAAAGACCATTTCAGACACCAGTCTACATGGTCTTCACATGATTTGACCAAGATTTTGTCTGGACTTTAAAAGAGACTGTGACCTCTGAGTTTGTTTCGGCCTTTCTTCTCAGAATAGTCAGTTAGAAAACGCCGACCCCATCTAGTTTAAAAAAAAAAAATAATAATATTGACGTGTAAAAGTGTTTGTACAAACCTACTTACAGAAATAAATCATTTATCATTTATTTATCATTTATCGTTTATTTTTAATTATTTTATTTTTGGATTGTTATTTTGTTACTATTTGCTGTACTCTGGACACTTTTAACGCGTACTTGATTTTTATTTATTTTTTACATCGTTCTTACATATTTATAAATTCAACATATGATGTAACTAATAATTTTGTAAAAATATAATTTAAAAAGAGTGTCCATGGATTTCTTGCCCGTTCTTCTCCATAGGTACCTACTACGCTTTGGAATGGGCAACTAGCTTCATTTTTTTCTGACTGACCGACTTCTTGATAATTCAAAAGTGCCTGTAAATTGTTTAATTGAAATAAATGCTTTGAGTTTGAGTTTGACACCAGAATTTCGCCAGTTATTTTGAAGTCCCATGTAATAAGGGGCCTAGTAATAAGCCTATTGCTATGAACCCGTCACAAATCCAGAAACCGGGCTACATAATCGGCTTATAATGTTCCCACTGCTGGGACACAGGGTGAGAGCGAGTGGGCCGTAATCCACCACGCGGGCCCAGTGCGGGTTGGTAGATGTCACACTTCTTCGAATTTTCGGTTCTAGGACAGTTCTAGGACAGGAATCCGGGCTGCTACTTATAAATTCCGGATGGGAAAACCTTATAACACTTTGTCCAATCCGGGAATCGAACCCAGGACCTCATGCTCGGCAGTAGCGCTTGCGACCACAAGACCATCGAGGGAACAAATAAAATGAACGTACATGAAGCAAAAGGAGTATATAAGGCTACGGATACGAAGTCAGCGGGCGCGGGGCAGCGGGCGGCGGCGGCGCGGGGAGCGGCGCGTTTCAATTCAATCCTTAAAGGAAGTGCCGGGCGATTCTGTAAAAACCTCACCGTGATAACTTAGGTGAAGTGAGCGTGAAGTGAGCTATCAATAGGGGCAATCCCTAAAATCAGGTGGAGTGACAGCTCACTTCACCTAAATGTTCACGATGATATTTTTACAGAATAGCACTGCTGATCTCGAAGGCAACGGCGCGCGGCGCGGGGAGCGGCGTACGAGTGATGCGCACGAGTCTAGCAGTACCCGCGCGTCTGCATTGACCTAGTGTTGTTCATTTTATTTTTTTGCTTTTTAACGACCGACGTTTCAAAATGTTGTATCGAAAAAATGTCACTGTTTAGACATTTCGTGAACAAAGACACTAATTTCTCATAACACAACACTACGCCGCTCTGGCGCCGCGCGATCTACGCGCTGGCTTCGAAAACGGGTCTGCGTTGCCGAGTCGCTCTCCGCGCCGCCACCGCCGCCGCCGCCCCGCAATCGCTGACTTCGTGTCCGTGGCCTAAGGGTTGTAACATGTGGCGTTCTGTAGGTTCTGCCTACCACAATGGTAAAAAGGTGATAGTGAATGTAACTTTTGGTACTCGTAAGTAGCTATCTACCTACCTACGCAACTGTGTACCCTCGTGTGTTCGCGCACAAGTGTGAAAGGGGGTCAAACTCAAACTCAAAGCATTTATTTCAAATAAACCAATTACAGGCACTTTTGAATTGTTATGGGGTCGGTCAGTCAAAAGATGAAGCTAGTTGCCTATTGCAAAGCGTAGGTACCTGTGGAGAAGAACGGGCAAGAAACTCCAAGAAGGACACTCTTTTAAAGCAATATAGTTTGGGTTAGTTTTGAATAAACGATTATTGAAATAACAACATTAGTTTCATCTGCCTCATCTGCCTAGCCTTTTCCCAACTATGTTGGGGTCGGCTTCCAGACTAACCGGATGCAGCTGAGTACCAGTATTTCACATGAAGCGACTGCCTACCTGACCCCCACAACCCAGTTACTGGGTACCTAATACGAAACCCCTTGGTAAGACTGGTTGTCAGACTTTCGGGCTTCTGACGAACCGTTTACAAAGATCCACAAATGACAGTAGGGACCAACGGCTGAACGTGCTTTCCGAGGCAAGGAAGGGTCTTGGTATGTAAAGATGGTCACCCATCCACGGACCAACCGTGGCAAGCGTTGCTTAACCTGATCGATTGACACCCGTGCGGCTGCTAAATTACTTAGCCACAATAACAACATTAGTGTCTGCAAAATATTTCAGCCTCCATTTTATTATAACTAATATCTAAGAACATAGAAAACAAAATCATCATTGAATTGCTACAGCAACTAAATTATTTCAAAGTACCAATAACAATCACTATGAATAATTATCTCAATGGCATTAAAATCAGATAAGAAATACAAAAAGTTATGCCCCGGGTGAGGATCGAACTCACGACCTTAAGATTATGAGACTTACGCGCTGCCTACTGCGCTACCGAGGCTACAAGAGTGCGGCGCGAAATTAGCTATGATTATGTGACGTCATATATTTTTATCAGTAATTGTGGTTTGCAAATAAAATGAAGTATTCAGTTCAGTTTTTAGCATAGATTCATTACTTCGTAGTTTCTATTTCTGAAAACACTCATTTACAACGTAAGTAGCCGGCATGGCGACCCCATAATATATTATAGTAAAAAAAATGGCTAAGTACTCCAAATTGCCATGAAACCTTCGTCTACGTTTTTAATCATTTATATTCATACATTTTTACCTATCAGGTAAATTAAAATAAACAATAATAAAAGCCGTTATTAAAAAACTTATTCAAACTATTTTCCATTGTTGCCAAAAAATTAATTTCCTCCATTTAAATGGTTTTAAAACACAATAAAAAATACCAAACTATGCAAAAGTACAGAAACAATAATTCAACACAGTTTTAAAATATCAAAAGTAAGCAAAAAAAGGCTAAAATGTCATGTAAAATTTGTACGACCACCGCACAGCACGGCCCGGCGTCGAACCGCAACTATTGGTGGACGGGTGCAATTGACAGCACACCTCAATTTATGGCCCCACTGTCTACTGTGCTAGGCCATGGACTGGCCGTGCTGGATGTGGTCTGGCTTGAAAATGGGGAACATTTTCAATACCCTCATATTGAAAATGTTCTCGTTTTTCAGGTTTTCTAAACAGAAACAAAACCAATGTATTTTTTTTTTAATTATTAGAAATTATTATCACATCGTGTGTGCGGAAACTGAAAACTATATAAGAATTTTAAATAAGATTATGTATATTAGGTAGATATTCAGCAAATTATTAAAAGTAAACCTGTCTTTGTGAACGCGCAGTCGGGTAAAAAGAACTCAACGCATGTCATTTTTATTCAGTTTTACATATTTTGACATTAATATTTGGTCGGATATTTGGATCAGAAATAAATATTTAATGGAATTTTGCGACACGTTTACTTTCTGTTTCATGAGAACAAGTGACAATAATTATGCCAACCGCCAAGTTATGAAAGGTACCTAATTCAAGGCAAGCAAAAAATGATTAAATAAATAGATACTTAATGAAATTATCTATATTGGATAAATAAAATTGATTTCATAGATACCTATGTAGAAGATAGTATATTATTTAGTTTATTATGTAAATCATAAAAATTACAGATACTTATAGACATTTTGAAAGAAGCCGGAGGTTTTTTTTTTTTTAAAATCATAATTTATTTAAAAGTAAATTCTTAACAACACGAGAATACCTATTGTATTTTATTTCTGAAGGCGTATCCAGCATCCCTATAAGCACAAACAGAGGCAGTATTTAATTAATTCTCCCATTGGAATAGTGTGAATTCTGACTGCAACTGAAGTCCACGGTTATTTTGTTTTGTCGTTTTAATTAATGCCTAGTCGCGTATCGGGGCAAGCTATAAATAGATTATAGCGTAGCGAACTAGTGGGTGACTAGTTTTATAGATATTATAGTATATTATTAAGGAGTACTTGTTAACCTTTAAATATTGTGGTGTGTGTGGTGTTTTATTATTATTTCCTTCATTTAACTAAGTACATATAAATTGTATTTTTAAATATTAGAATACTTATAAAAAAATATAAATGTATTATATATATTAGGTATAGATTAATATTATTATTTATTATTATGTATATTTTAGAAATAAGATTGGATTTAGACTGTTTACGTTAGGTATAATTTGTAAACATGTTTGGATTAACTGTTTCAGATTGTGTAATGAAAGTTATTATTTTAATTTACGGTGTAGGTACCTGAGTAGGTACCTAATTGTGATGTATGCTATTGTATTATATTTTATTTTACAAAATATTCACAAATAAAATGTTATAGATTTTTTACAAACTGTTTTACTCAGAAAACACAAGGAAAATATTGTTTTCCATTACCTAAAATAGTACATACATTGATTGATGAACAAAAACTATATTGGTTGACGCTACGGTTGGCGCAGTGGCTAAGCGATTGATTTCTGCGCTGCGTGTCGCGGGTTCGATTCCCGCACGCAAAAAATATTTGTATGACCTACAAGTAGTTGTTCCGGGTCTGGCTGTTTGTGTATGTGAATTTAAATGTTTGTAAACGCACCCACAATACAGGAGAAATTCCCAGGCAAAGTGAAAAAAAATGCTCTGAAAAAAACATTGTTCAGAGCATATTGTACATCTTTCTACACGAGCAGCCTGTGGGTCTCATACACGCGCAGACAGTACAACGCCTTGCGTGTGCAATATAATAATGCGTTCAGGGTGCTGATGGGGATGCCCCGATTTTGTAGCGCATCAGGTATGTTCGCCGAGTCGCAAGTAGACTGTTTTTATTCTACTATGCGAAAACTATGCACATCCCTGGTGCGCAGGGTTCGGGCTAGCTCCAGCGGCATCCTGAGGGCATTCGCGCAGAGGTTCGATTGCCAGTACCTGAACCATTGCTGTATGGTTCACATACTGGGCAATCGAAGTATGTAATAATTAATATCTATGGTCTTTCTAATTGTATGTGTTTTTATTTTAATTTATTTGTGGTTGTGTGTTTTTGTTGTGTGTCTATGATCCTATTTTGGTCGAAATAAACGATTTATTATTATTATTATTAAAGTTTAAAAGAAAAAAAAAATCGACGGGTTGCACTCCGGGAGTGCCGGCAGAAGTGAAAACTTAAATATTAATGTTCTGCATTTTTAATATTTTTGAATGGTTAGAGAATATTTTGTACGAATTGCTTTCGTTATCAGTATAAAAGTATTATTATTTATGTGGTAGGATACAATATTTATTCATTGCGCTATCGTACACAAACATGACAATTATCGAACATTCGCGCAAGCGCCTTGCGCCGCCTGCCCTCTCTCCATCCGTCTTACGAATTCTCGATCAGGTCACGTGTCCTGACGCGAGTTTAGAGATTTTTACCCATTCCAAAAAAAATACGCAGCGCCGCTAAAGAAGTTTTCACTTCAAAAATTGGTGCTGTTTCTTTGCATAATCTCTTAGTTACTTTTTCAGACATCCACAGCTGTTTTTTTTAACTTAGGTGGGTAGGTATACGACAAAAGGCCAGATAAATAACCAAAGGACACAAAGACAAGCTGCGCATTGTAGCCAGTAAAACAAAGCTTTTCACCAAAGTATCTTTTGTATGGGCCCACGTGTCTTTAATAATCTTCCACTTTTACTCAGAGCAATGAGCGATATAAAGACATTTTTTTTAAAAAACTACACGAATTATTGGTAACTTGAATTACTCTTTAAGAGAATTTTGAAATGACAAGACATTTAATCATACTATTTTGTAACATGAGTAATTTGTAATCTATACAGGGTTATTTGAAAAACACCAGCAGCCTCTTAAGAGGTAATTGTACTCATCATTATGAACAACTTTTACTAAGTATGGGACTAAACCTGAAATCGCGAAATAAAAATCAGCTGTTCCCTACATTTATCTTTGTCTATCTCTTCAAAATGTAGGGCACAGCTCATTTTTTTTTTCGCGATTTCAGGTTTGGTCCCATAGTAAAAGTTGTTCATAATGATGAGTACAATGACCTCTTAAGAGGTTGCTGGTGTTTTTCAAATAACCCTGTATAAATAAAACAAAGTCGGGTCAGTTACTTACACCACTCAAGAACGGCTGGACCGATTGTGATGATCTTTGATTTGTTGGATTTGTCTCCGTTCCGAATAGCAGAATAACTATTCAAAGATGGGAAAAATTCTCGAAAAAAAAAATTTTTTTTTCTTTTTTATTTCATGACAATTTGATGTTTTCTATGAACCGAACTTATAATATGACATTTTTATGCTTCAATGGCTGGACATAGCAGACTTATCTGTAACTAACACATCTTATGAACCTATAATACACAATAAATTATTTATATTGGAGAATATTTAGATGTTTAATTCTTTTTACCATTTGTGGTAGACTAAATTTTATTTTAGGTGCATCGTCTTCACATATAATTATATAATGAATGTATACAAAAACTTGTAAAACATTTTAAAAGAGTAACGGTGGAGTTTCTTGCCCATTCTTCTCCACACGAAAACTACATTTTGGAAGGGGCGACTAGAATCAATTCTATTTTTTAATTTTAATTTTTGACGTTCAAAAGTGCCTTTTAAGTACCTATTTGAAATAAATAGCATCCGATGCTGAGATTAGGCCTCGTTCCTTTGTACCATGCTTCCCTGGTTTATGCGAGTCTCATCCGAACCCATACCTACCCAAAAATATCTACTCTCTCACTCCAAAACTTAACCAATATTTTTCCGTTATCGTTCAAAAATAATGTATAAGTAATTTAATTAATGAACCACCCCATAGCTATCTATCTTCAAGCAAAATAAAAAAGGTTCTCAGCAGAATCCGCGAATGAATAAATCATTTGCTAAGATAACCAACAAAATAATTAGGTATGATGGCGGACGCCGCCTTTTTTCTTAATTAAAAATAAATATCAAATGAAGACGTAATCAGGAGGATGGCAGTTCGATTCGCTTGGAAATTAAAATGTAGACCTGTGATCTTTTCTATGGGTTCTGTAGCATTTTTAATCGGAGTTAAGTAGACCAGCGGGGTAATTGCATAACACACTTCGTTAGCAATGGCTTTCATTTTGCTTACGTTTAACATAATTGTGAGACTAGATCCATTGCAGCATCAAATAAGTAGGTAGGCATCATATTTTATTCCTACCTGTGAATAGTTGTTAGAAGTAGGTAAGTAGTTAAAATATACATAGTGATTTTGCGGACCCTGAAATGAAAAAAAAAACTATTACAGGTAAGTAATTTAATTTATGGACGTGGATTGCAGGTATTCAGATATCGTTTGAAAATATTCAAATAAACAACCAATTTAACATATTGGAAACAAATTCTGGCAGTTCTTGAAAGTTAAATCTTACTTCCAAGGAGCAGTCACTGTATAAAATATCTCACATAATATGGATCTACACATAATTAAAATCCCTACAACTTTTTAAATCTCTCACTAACATAGCATCATACAACCTATACTCGTAACTTTATCAAGAGTTCTGTTTCTGTGTTTGCCCAGACTTAATTCAAAAGTAAATGCTAAGATAAGGGTCCCCAATAAAACACGACATTTTTTTGCCTAACGGAACCCTAAAAATAAAATCGCACCTAAGGCGCGTCGCCATTTTGAAATCGATTTTTCATTAAGAATACTAACGAACTTAGGGTGGATTGAGATGTTGTATTTTTATCTTCATTTTTATCTCTTCTAGTTTCGATACTAGAGATGGCATTTATTGAGGAAGATGGTCGCCTTAAAAGTATTATTTAATTAAATAAGTATCTGCCAGCTTATAGAAAAAGAAAAACATAAAAAAAAACAATCGATCTACCTAGGCTTTTCCCAACTATTTTGGGGTCGGTTTCCAGTCTAACCGGATGAATTTAAAAAAAAAATACCTTTATTATAGCCTCCCCGACCGATTTCGGTCACAGTGGCCTATCTCAACGGAGATTATCCAGGTACGCAGGAGATATTATATAGTGCACAAGTGTGCGCGCAGACACAGGTGCACTCCCTCTTCCCTCACTCTCATAGTCCGATGGGACGGCAATCCGACACGACCGGAGAGAGATCAGGCGCAGGACCAACGGCTTTACGTGCTTTCCGAGGCACGGGGGTATCACACCGCCAACTTCCAAACTGACGGACTGTTACTAAGAAATTCCTAATGGAAAAACTCAATAACACTTTGTCCGACCCGGGAATCGAACCCAGGATCCCACGCTCAGCAGTCGCGCTTGCAACCACGAGACCAACGGGGCAGTCAAAACACGACAAAAATAAGTTCATTATAATATGTCCAACTATGGCGTCTCTTCTCAGCGATTCCACTCACATCTGTCTTGTGTTATTAATTAACCTTTCACATACTGCGTGAATGATGCAGTATTTGACACAATGATAAGACATTTTTTAGACCATCCTACTAATATTATAAATGCGAAAGTTTGTGAGGATGGATGGATGGATGTTTGTTACTCTTTCACGCAAAAACTACTGAACGGATTTTGATGAAACTTTACAGTAATATAGCTTATACATCAGAATAACACATAGGATACTTTTTATCCCGATATTCCCACAGGATCGAAATTTACGCGGGTGAAACCGCGGGGTGCAGCTCGTCCTTTTATAAAATAACAAACGTAAATTTTCTACAAACCCCAGTTATTATGGCAACATTGTGTCGTCATAACATTTTTACATGTCGAGAGAAGTCTGGTGTCTCACTAGTGAAGTGAATCAGATATGAATCTTTAATTTTCCAAATTTATTAAAACGCTAAGCGAACTCTGCGTTCAAACAGCAATATTTTTAACGACGGAGGTTAGTTCTAGTGATGCGCTGAACGGGTGGGAAAACTATCGATGTTTTTGGAGTTGTTTCTAAAATAATGATGACAACATTCAAAACTATTTTTGGGCATTAGTTATGGAAATACAATATTTCTAATAAACTTTATTAAAATTAAAATCTTGTGTTTAGTAGTTGAAAGTACGGTTGTAAGTTACCCGAAACTGTCAAATTTTCCCAATCAACTTTGAACCCTATGTTTTAGCGATAAAGTTGAAAATTTATTAAAGCAATATGAGAAATTGTTGTGATAGTAGCTTGATATGCTAGCGTCTGTACTATTACTGCACTGGCTAGATAGAAATCTGTCAAGATATACAGTTGACACATGTTTTTGTACGATACACCAGTTGTTTTATTCTTTAGATACCTTCGAAATAAATGCTTAACGGCATTTCCTGTGTTTACGCTCTACAGACCTACCGTAATCATTTCTTAACATAGTTTTATATTATTTTAATTAATGATGGTCAGTACTGATTTAAATTCACTATTCCTAGTCTTCCAAGTGTTCTAATTGAAAGTGAATCGTCATGAATGAAACAATTGGTTGCTAATCAAGAGAACTTACTCATCGATAAAAACGAAAGTCACGTAGGTGATGACTGCATCGACCATTCATTCAGCATCACCCAATTATATATTACCAAAACATGGACGGCGCCACTCAATTAAAAAACAATAAATGCCAATAAAACGATGACACTATGTGCCACGAAGATGATAAGTTATAGAAATGGAGTGCTCAAATGCATATTTGTACAAAACATTAGATATATTATAGACCGACAAATATCTTTGTCATGCACTAAGATGTTTGTCGGTCTATAACAAATTTGAATTTAATTATTTTTAATTTTGATTCATTTTTAATTTTAATTTTCACAACACAATGCTGCGTAATAGGAATCTATTAAATACCTGACAGTATCAAATCCAGTAATCTTCATGTTAGTTCTCTATTTCACAATATTTTAAAAAAGTATGCCTAATAGAAATATAATACATAATATAATTTATTAGATTACCTAAGGTATCTTTGTATAGTTACATAGGGTTTATGTAGATACCCGACAAGTTTCCTGCAGTAAAAATGGACTGGCTTTGATTGAAACCTTATAAACTTTATTTGGATGAGTATATATAGGAATTGTACAGACGCCAGCAGGTCAACCTACCCCAATCTGTCAAATTTCTTTGATAGATTTTCAACTTTAGCACAAAAGAATAAGGTTCATATTCAATTGGGAAAATCGGACAGATTGGGGTAGCTTGATGTGTTGGCCTCTGTACTATCTCAACCGAATTAAAGAAAATTCAAAATTCAAACGAAACTAATGATGCTAAAATCGGTTGAAAGCACATTGGCACTCCATTTAGTTTCATACTCCGTGTTCAATAGCGAATGCATACAAATTGATATGTGCACAATACTATCGGATCAATTCAACATGACATCATCATGGCTGTGGAAACTGTAATATATCTGTAGTGATTCAATTATTCTATATTTATGTCAAATTGATTGCTCACACGGTCGAGTCGTGATAAATTTTGAATTAGCTCGCCGTTTATTAAATGGGACTGGTATTTTACAATGACTGATAGTTTAGTATATTATTGTTTGGTGATATTTGGTGGAAAACTGTTTTATACCCGTACATGCTAGAAAAAAAACTTCCGTTACTATTTGGTGGAAAAAATATGAATTTTAAACTGACTATATTGCAATTAGTGTGTTTCTGCCAATGTCTGTTCAGCGATAAGACTCATCAAGATGTATTATGCTGAGAACAGATTTAACGACGCAGACTCCCTTTTACGATGTTTTTGCCCGACACCACGAAAACATCAGGCTTTCCAAAATTGGTTCCATCAAATACTCAAATACTCTTTACAAAATTACAGGGCAGCATTTTAATTTAAAGAAAAAGTATCACTACCCCATCCCTACGGTCGGTACGCGATAGGAAATTAAAATTTTCCTCTTCATTTAAAAAGAAGCAGTGCCCCAGGCTAACTCCTTAATGCGGTTCTACATCTATTTCAGAATATACTTTAATACCCATCGATGTAGTCTCAGCTTTATGTAGATATACTGTATATGCATAGTCTGTGTAATAGCATGTTTGAAGGTGAACGTTATTTTGTTCTTATTTTTGAATTTGAAAGAAAAAGAAGATTATTATTGTAGTGTGCCAGTTACGTTTAGAATGCAGTGTAGTTTTAGTATTTAATGACATAAGCATTTAGCGCTTAGTTTATTAATATTTAAGATATAAAAACATAAGTTTAAAAAACTGTAACCGTACTATGGAAAAATAAAAGTGACCTAAAAAGTATAAAACAAGAAAATATTTCAGACAGAAATCAAGACATTGATACAAAAATGGTAAAGGTACATCCGTGGTCGCATTCCTATATACCATATGGGTGCCAGGAACACCTACAAAATTATAATGGCATGCGACCATGCGGCTTTTTTACCATTTTTGTACCTATGTCTTAATTTCTGTCTGAAATATTTTCTTGTTTTGTATACATAACCGTACCTCGGTATTTTGAAGTACGAAGTTCAGTCTAGTCCCCTTTTGACTATGCCATATTCGGGTAAAAATTATTCTGTCTATATCAAATTCAAATAATTGACAGAAATAGAACGATGCTTTAAATTCGTTTAGCGGTTTGCGGTGACCGTATATTACAGTAATTTGTGATGAAAGTCAGCTTTAATTTTCGAGTGTGTTTATGTGATCTAACGTGTTCTTGAGTAGAAAATGCGAGTTGGCAAACGTAAGGAAGGACGAAGGAAAGGACGTACTGTGAAGCACTAGATGAGAGCTATACTATGTAATTTAAACAGCGATAACATTTGACTTGGATTTATTATATTTATAGGAAGACTACAGTAACGAGGCTAAGTCTAGCACTCACTCATCTAAAAAAAATACCATATAAAACTATATGACACTTGCTTGAACGTTCGATTGGAACACGCGCACAAATATAACCAGCCGTAACGGACGCCGAACGTAATTTTGCGAGTCGTGAGTCGCAAAATTTCGGTCGCAGAAATTCTGCTGCATTAAGTTTCATACTAAAAGTTCTGTTTGTATCACACGGCGACGCAAAATGAGTTTTCTGCTGACTCACGTGCGTTCAAAGGGTGAGGGAGGGGAGAGAGGCAAGCGTCGGTTAACTAGTTAAGTTACAGAATGCGACTGAAGTTACGTCCGACCGTCTGGCAGCCTAACCGAATTTCAGTTGAACGTAAATTGCGTTACTCAAAATACGCGACTCACAGCTCAAAAAATTACGCTCGTTTGGTCTCAGCCTAAAAGGTGGGGCTATATAGACAGCTTTTCTACTCAGGCTAGGCGGAACGACGATCCTCGCAGGGTGGCTGGTAGCAGCTTGATGAGAGCAGCCGAGGATAGAGTTCAATGGCTTGCCATTACAGAGGCGTATTCTAAAGCTGTCATTGGAAAATATAACGTGGGATGTTGTGGTTGAAATGCAACTTGGGGCAGGCCTAACCAGTGGATTTTTGTAGGTTGAGTTGATAATAATTTAAAAAAAAGAGAGGGTTGAGGGGCCAGTGGCTAATTAATAACAGCCGCACAGGTCGATCGAGCAGATTAAGCTATGCTTGCCGTGGTTTGTCTGTGGATGGGTGACCATCTTTACATACCGAGACCACTCCGTGCTTCGGAAAGCACGTTAAGCCGTTGGTCCCGCCTGTCATTCGTGGACCTTTGACAGTCGTTACGGGTAGTTAGAAGCCCGAAAGTCTAAGAACCAGTCTTACCAAGGGAAATCGTATTACCCAGTAACTGGGTTGCGGAGGTCAGATAGACAGTTGCTCCATGTAAAATACTGGTATTCAGCTGCTTCCAGTTAGACTGGAAGCCGACTCCAACATAGTTGGGAAAAGGCTAGGCAGATGATAATGATGAGTTGATAATAATTAAAAAATAAATTGAGAAGATGCTAAAAAAGGGCAGCAGATGTGTGGACGTAGGTATGCCCAAGATTTACTTACCTTTGAGATACGCTTTTTATCCCTCGACAAAAACAGAGCGATGTTACAAGTTTGACGTGTGTATCTGTGTGTCTGTCTGTGCCATAGTAGCTCCCAAACGGCTGAGCAGATTTTTTTTTTATGTAACACGTCACAATGTGGCATCCGAAAATTATTTTATTCAATAATTGGTGTATTCACATAGTTGGGAAAAGGCTAGGCAGATGATGATGAATTGGTGTATTCGCACCTAGATGCAAAACTATGGTTATTTCAGACTTATGCAAAACACTGATAATAATAATGACGCAGACGCAAAGCACAAACACATACTTACAGTAAAAAAGAGCCAAAAAACACACGATTTTCAAAGTCTTAGCAAAGCTCTAAGACCAGACGGAAACTTAACATAATTCAAGCATACAATTTTAGCCGAAAAAACGAATCCAAACGTTCTTTGCTGAACGAAACTTAAAAATCCATGCCATAAGGACCATTTAAAACCTTAAGCTTTTAGGCATAAGGTTTAGATTTTGGTGTTAAGCAGGGTTTCTTTGAAAACGTACTCCTGCTTCAATTAATTTCTTGCAAGCCGTTTTACGATTTCAATACAGTGGGACCTGCATGCAAGTTTATTATAAGTTTGGGAACTCGAAGTTTTCGACTTTTCGTTGCAATTTCTGTAGGTTGTTATGTGTTAATATTGGTGAAATTAAACAGGGTAGGCAGGAGTTTAGGTAAATACAAGATATTTACCTAGATTTTGTCAGGTATGTTAAGGGGACTACAGGACCTAAACTCAAAAAACGCAAGTTTTATAATGCCTAAAAGATGATCGACTACAGTAAACAAAATCAGAAAAATATATGATACTAGCTGACTCCGCAAACGTCGTTTTGCAAAAAAAAAATAGGGGTATGAAAAATAGATGTTGGCCGATTCTCAGACCGATACTAAGTACAGGTATTTCAAGAATGCCAGCACGCGCCGCCGCGACCGGTACCGCAGCAACCGCTATGTCCCTGCATTTTAAATCTGTAATATCTTCGAAAATATTCATTTAAATTACATGCTGTAAAGGGCCATATTTATCTATATTAAATGCACAATGTATATAAGGTACTTAATTGGATAAGGATTAATGCTGTATTGCTTAAAATCGCTTCGTAAATAAGCCATTATTTCTCGTAAAAAGTAAAGGATAAAAAATGATTATTGTGGGTTATCCCTAAGAGATAGACATATATTATTGCGGAATTTTTTGTAGACCTTTTTAAGGTGTACAATACTGTAGTACATTATTTTGACCTATCTCGTAGGGTTCAGCCAGCGTTTGAAAAGTAAGCGCAAAAAAATGCGTTTATTTACGACATCACATGCATGCATGTATTTAAACCTTCCTCTTGAATCACTCTATCTATTAAAAAAAAACCGCATCAAAATCCGTTGCGTAGTTTTAAAGATCTAAGTGTTCAAAGGGACAGAGAAAGCGACTTTGTTTTATACTATGTAGTGATTAGAAGTATGAATCTTATCTTCAACTCTTCATTAGTGGCTTTTGTTGACATGTCTATATATATTATTTACTCAGGTTTGTTACAATTGTAATAACAATCATGTCATTTCGTTTAAATAGTTTTTTTTTTTTTGTTGTGTTTAGATTTTTTGACCATTTCCTAGTAGGGATTTCTCTTCTTTTTTTTTTTTTTCCTAGAAGGGATTGGGCCGTGTCAAAATTTGTATGGACGAATTATATAGCGCATTCCGATTAACTCGAAACTCAGTATTTAAAAATTGGCCCTAATACTTATTTCTCTAAATAGATTATAAAGATCGTAAACATTAATTTTTGAAAACTACCTTTCAAGGGAAGGTGGAGTGGGTGTTCATTTTTTTTTGAGGAAAGTACGAAACCCACGCGGTCGAAGTCGCGGGTAAAGTGCTAGTGAGTACATAACAGGAAGTTTGAAAGTGGCACCGGTAGCTGAAAAGTTGTGTGGAAATCGGTTGTCATGGTATGGGCATGTGTTACGGAGAAATGAGGAAAATGTCGTGAGGAGAGTTTTGAGTATGGATGTCAATGGCTATATGAGTAGGGGAAGACCAAAGAAACAATGGATGGACTGTGTGAATGATGATATGGTTAGAAAAGGGGGTGACTACCGAGATGACGACAAATAGAGAAGTATGGAAGAAAAATACATGTTGGACAGACCACAAATAAATTGGAATAAGGCAACTGAATAATGATGGTCTGCGGGAGATATCGCATATTGTAACAAATCTACTTGCGTAATAAAATAAAAAAGGGTAGGAAGTAAATCTGAGCATTATAATTTAGAAACAAAAAATACAGTAAGGATAAAAAAATACCAATATCCATAAAAAAAATTGGAAATTTTATAAGGAAATGAATCGTTTTAGGCCGATTCGCAAAATAAGATGTAAACGTAAACCTGATCTTTTATCAGGTTAAATTAGTTAATAGATAAATTAATTAGTTAAATTAGTTAATCAGTTTATTTTTTATTTATTTTTTTTATACTCGTTTAGTATGATGAATAAATGTGAATGTATATAAAGTGTAAGTATATATACCTATATGTCTGTAGCACGTAGATGCTATAATATACACTGAAGATCGGAACTATCTGATAAATCCCACGCCCGCCTGACCTGCATAGTTTTCCAAGTCAGCCATAGCAACGAACTCCCGGATTCTCTGATAGCTCGATGAAAGAACCAGTAGGTTTGATCTTCTCCCGCCAAAGATCACATCTTTCCGAGGTAATGCCGTCTAATGGTAAAACCTAAACAGCGGGGTAATTGCGTAACACACAATCAATAGCTATGGCTTTCATTTTAACAGTTCAACAACATTCATTGCGCTGTTTACGTTGTTGAGCAGACACATTTTTCGAACATATGCAGCAATGGATTAGCAATATCTTTCAAAATGATTCAGTGGAGCAGTCAACCGTGGAGTTTCTTGCCGGTTCTACTCCATAGGAAACGACCAATTGGAACCGTGCACCTAGCTTCTGACGTTTCATAAGTGCCCTTGTAGGCTTATGTGAAAATAAAATATTTTGATTTTAATTTTTTTGATTTTGAGATTGATGGTGTTACGTAAAGGTGCAGTTGTAATCATTGTTGTCGGTTAAAGAATAATAATAATATCACATACACAGAATCCATATAGAATTGGTAACAACAACTTAAAACTGTTAGTAAAAACTTACAAACTAACCTAAAAACAACTAATAACTACGTGGCAAAACACATATCGGTACGTGCCTCTGCACCCAGTCCCTCATGAAGGGGCTGTCCACCTTGTCAACCAATGTCTTCAGGATGTTGTTGAGGCTTTCACGCAACCTACCCATAATTGACGAAGCCCTCTCTTAAATAATACATAAACAAAGTTTTGTTTGGAATTGTATTGACAAACTATCTTGGCATTGATTATTGTAATTTAGGGTTCCGCAGTATAAATCGAAGCAGCAGGACGGTTCAGTAGGTGTCGGAGCGAAGCAAGGTTGATTGAAGTTCGTTCGCTCCATTGCTTCCGTAAGTGAAGACAGTGACAAGGATTGTATGGAGTGGATGATACCCACTTCTAAATGTATTTATTTATTTATTTTATTATAAATGCACACACAGTAAAATCGATACTTACAGATACGACACATAAGTATTGAGTATAAAGGTACTTATTGCTTATTTTTAAGAAATTTCTTCTAGCAGACCTGTGAAAGGAGAAATGAAAAAGAAATATATTTATATTTTATTTAAAACATTTAAGAGTATGGCCAACAATGCTGGTTCATGTAAATCTACATCAGATTTTATATAAATTAGCCTTTTTATCTCTTTTTCTTTTATTTCATGAAATGAAATTTAACTCGGCTGTCGCTGAAAACCAGCTCCACCAGCGGAGCTCTGTCTCACATAGGGTCGCAGCGTTATGCTGAGCGACGATGATGCATATTTTCCCCCCAACTTGTTTTTTTTTTTTTTGTTTTATTTTCTTACTTTTTTATTTTTACAGTTCTGTACGATAATATCGAACTTTAAAAAGAGATATTCACACTGGTATGACTAACACAAAGACCAACTTGATATTCTAAAAAGCTTTTTTCTTAAATCAGTCGTATTCATATTCTAAAAACCTTTTTTCTTAAATCAGGCATACTGTATTAAGAGCCTATACTATCTCAGCTAAAATTCACTCTTTATTTCGCTCGCACGATACTGCTCGCGGACTGAGTGAGAGCGAGACAGAGTGAGGTGCTAGGCGGCAGGCAGCGCAATAGTTTAGGTATTTGCTTTTTACGGTGAAAATAATGGTAATTAAAAAAAAAAAAAACTTAAGACCTGCTTTATAGTTGGTTCGGTTAGTATACAAAGTTTCGTGATCTAATTTGAAGTATTATTTGAATACCAGCGGTTTATTGTTCGGTTTGGAGGTAACTTTGGAATTTTTTTTCTATCGAGAAAATTTTATGGAATCGTGTTTTCTTCTAACATAAGACCTAACATTAATCCTCAACTTTACCATATATTTATTTTAAAATTAATGCTGCAGTATTTTCGACATAACGGAAGATCATGCTAAGCCATTTGAGGTAGTATGGGCTCTTAAGGGGTAATCACCCTCACTATACAAATCCACGGCCTGAAGACAAGCATCTTGGCAGATAATTTGATTTGTATTTAATTAAACAATGACATCGATTCGTTGACGGAGGCACCTCGAAGCCTGCCCACCCCCTATCGGAATTCTCGTTAAGGCTGATGGAGGTCCGTGTAGTTTGTCTGTTTGTTTACATTGAATATTGAAATTAGATGTCGATTGAATTTGTGGAATATTTTGTATATTGGGGTGCATTATTGTGTCTCCAATAATGGATTTGGTGTTTTATAGGTGTGTCGAAATGGTTCCTTATGTAGTACACACGGCTACACATCAAGCTATGCATTTCCAGTTTTAGCTGACCTCGCATTGTTTAGGGTTTTCGTACAATCAGAAGTCAGCTTATACTGGGTATGTATAGCTTGATGTGTAGCCGTGTGGACAGTCAGCAAAGGAGATAAGTATGCAGGATCGTCGAATATAGTTGAAGTTTGCTAAGAAACCGATTGATGTTTTCGAATGAAATTTAATTTGATAAATTAACTGTTTGTTTTCTATTAATTAAATTAAATTTTATTCGAAAACATCAATCGGTTTCTTACTAAACTTCAACTATATATGACGAACCTGCATACTGATCTCCTTTGTTGACTGTACTTATATTCGGATGGGTTATGTAAGTATGCTGGCAAAAATGTTCATATTTTCATCATTAAATTTTTAAGCTTATGACGTAGTTACGAGTGTGATGTAAAAGAATGAACTACCTACCGAACCCGCTCACAACATTGTTTAAAAGTAGTTGCGTCTATTCCAAAAGCTACGGATAAAAGTGTAAACTAACCCTGTTCCACTGTGGACAGAATAGAATAGAATAGAATACTCTTAAAAAATTACAGACATAAATATAGAAATAAAGATTATACATTGTACAGACGCCAGTACATCAAGCTACCTGAAATTATCAAATTTTCCCAATCAACTTTGAACCTTATGCTTTAGCGATAAAGTTGAAAATCTATTACAGAAATTTGACAGATTGTAGTAGCATGATGTGCTGGCGTCTGTACATAGCCTGCACCCTTGGCACTCAGTCCACTTTGCTAACTATGTTCTATGTTATGGGTTTGGTTTCCGCACTTAGTCCTTTAAGTGGACCATTGTGCGTGGGCCATGGCGGCCGTCGGTGGTTATTCCAACCAGCCCACCTCCCTCCAGAAGCTGACTAAGTCTCCTGGACTATTGAGAACATTTGTGTACGATTTGGGTATCCCGAGGGTTTCTGACCTAATCTGGGTGACGCCTGTGCACTCAAAGACAAGCGCAATGGTATCATCAGCCTCCATGCAAGCACAGAGGACTGTCCGTTACGCCTATTGTGTGGAAGTGTTTGTTTAGCGAGCATTGTCCTGTGATGGTCCCCGACCCCCGTCACCAGACACCTTTCTGGTTAGCTTGCCATCTCATGATGGCATGGCTTCCATGGACTGCCTGCAGCGACGTCCACCAGCTCTCTGCTCGTGTTTGAGTGTGCTCCTATGGCCACCTGCGTAGTTGGTTGAAGGGGACGGGCACGACAGGTTCCGGTCCACACTGACGTACTGGATGCCCGTATAGAGGTGTGAAGCGTGGTGCGCGGTAAACTTTGCTTGCGAGATGCAGGATTTTGTGACGTCAGTATGACGCGTTGTTACACGCTCACCTTGCTAACTATTTAACAATTGTACTACAATTCAAGCAAAGAATACAGGGGTAAGAGGACTAGGGTGGAATGTTCCTCGACCTCCATAGAAAAGGGAGGATCCTCCGATCAGACGGGCGTTGTGTCTGATGGGCTACTGCCCGATCACTGTCTTCGGATAACTGCTTTTGCGATGCAGGACAGATGTAAAGCGTAGTCCTGATTTGGTGTTGTAGAGACTTCACAAGAAACACGATATAACATACATAATCTGCATTCGCGATTTATTTTCCAATAATGTAAACAAATATGAGTTAATGGAAAAATAAGTTTAAATCCTGCACAATAAAGTTCAGTTTACGCTACAACTTCAAACATTTTTATGACTTTTTCAATAGAAACACACTGAAATCAATTAAATTGCCGTCAAAATAAAGTTGATATTTGTTTAACTTGAAATAATATTAATTTGAAACGTAATAATCCCCAAAGGTGTACCTGTATTGTACACCCACATTATACAACAAAAGAGGACATTTTTTAGAAAACAAAAGAATAATATCTAAAAACAAATAAACATCTTGTATTTTATATAATCATCGAATTATTTCCACCTGTTTCTCTTCACTTGTAAGTAAACCGTCTTATGAGAAAAACAACACTACCCTAATAAACAATACCCCACTAAGCCAGAGCTCTGCTTACCCCTAAATCATATATTAGCGGCAAAATGAGACTAATGCGAGACTTATAATCAAAGAAAGAAATTTCTGGCTAGCCACACGTGATAATAAGGGAGCGGTTATGGTGGAGAAGAGCAGCGGAGAGATTTGTAAATAAAATGGATGCTTGAACTAATAATACTGCTTGAATTAGAGATAAACGAGGTGAAAAGGAGTTCCTAGTACAATCCTTTCAAACTTATTTTACCTCTTACAGCTGCAACCCAACAACAACCTTATTACAACAACAATAAAGGTCACTGTCATTTCAACAGATTTGACAGTTTCAGCAACCCTACAGCAACCATATTGTCACGAGTTTAAAGATCATTGTGATGCAAAATCAGAGACTGTGAATGAACTGTCTAATCCTACGCCGTCTATCTGTCTGTGTGTCTGTGACAGGGCTTTACCTTTTTAGCCGACTTCAAAAAAGGAGGAGGTTCTAAATTTGGTGGTATTTAAAAAAAAACATAATAGGTAGGCAATTTATTTTCACAAAATACCTACGTGATGGTTATAGGTACTATGTCCTCTATCATAGCAAATAATCTAAACATCACCCTCCTTATATGGGCTTCGCCGTAGTCGGGAAAAAAGGAGATAAACTTGGTGTGCGTGAGTTTCAAATCGCACGGAAGACTATTAGTTCCAGCGATTCGAGATCGACTTGAAGGTAATTCCAGCGATTAAACTATAACAATTCTCAAAAAAATCGCTAACATACCCGCTACCGCCTCCACCATACACTCTACCTCCCAAATAAAGGGGAGGCACGACCAGGGTGGACATCAAAGCGTTAAGTGCTTCTTTTGCTCATCGAATCCCATTTATGCCGGACCAACCCCCGCGATAAATAAGATTATGTTTGGTTACACGTTGTTTCTCGGTTTTCTTATAGCTTTCAAGTAATGGCGTTACTTAGTTTTTGACTTATTTAATGGTGGAAGGTTATGGGATATCTAATGGAAGTTATGGGGATCTGATCCTCTTTGAATTCTCTATGGATTTGGTGACATATATGACAGCTTTTGAACATGTAGAAAAGTGTGTATTGGTTGACAGAATATAATTAATTATAAATACAGAATAATGAAGCGGTACCTATACATAGTTTTATTGAACACTAGCTGCGCCCCGCGGTTTCACCTGTTTAAGTGTCGATCCCGTGGGAATATCGGGATAAAAAGTACCCTATATGTTAATCCAGGGTGGCATCCGGGGCAGCGGGATTGTCCCCGGGGCAGCGGGATTGTCCGAAAGGGTTACCGCTGCCCCGGAACATAAAGGGCTAAGGAAAGAACACGAGTGGGTTTTAGTCAGTAAGAGTCTGACACTCCCTTCTGCTCCACCCTGAGCGGGAGGGGTCATTTGATGATATCCCATCCACAATAAAAAGCCATAAGCATTGATCAAGGCGGGTTGGTAATTTGAATCTTATATCCTAACAAATATTATAAAACGAAAGCGTGTTTGTTTGTTACGCTTTCACGCTAAAACGGCTAAGCAAATTAGGATGAAATTTAGCAAACAGATCGATCATGACCTGGGTAGGGCATAAGCTACTTTTTATTCTGGATCACAGACGAAGTGGCAGGCAACAGCAAATTAATTTTAAGCTCAGGTTTCCACACGATGTTTTCCTTCACCGATCTTAGTGATGTCGAAGATAAACTTAAGTAAATAAAACGAACATAAACAAAAAATATTTTCTATCATACAAAATACAGATCAGACCACTCAAAAGAATGTTTAATCTAGGCAGAGTACACACACAGAAATAATTCCTACAAACACAGCTTTAATAACGTAGGAGCACAAATGATTTATATTTAGGAAACATTGCGAGCGAATAATCTAAAAGCCATAAGCTTCCGACGAAAAATGTTCGCGTATTCATGAGTGGACGTGGAACGGAACGGTGTAAGCCTTGGTCTACAATTGCGAGGAATGCCTAATGAGGGAAATTAGGAAATTGTTGTAGGTTTTCCTAAGAAGTTATGGTTTTGACTACACGATTGCTTAGTGTGTGCCAATTTAGTGCTTACGAAAAGCATAATATTAATAATCAATTAGGTACTACTAACAGTTTCATCTTACACTACCTAATAATAAAGCTGGTGCTAATCTCTGAAAAAAAATTTTTTTATTATTAAATAAAAAAATTTTTTTTCAGAAAATTAGTGAGTTATGGTACACAGCAAAAAAAAAGAATTGGAAAATTTCTAAGGCCTGCAAAAGGCCTTAGAAATCGTCAAATTCTTTTACTAACATAAGGTTTATTTGTATTTGTCATTTCAATAACACAGATTAATTCTACAATTATTCAAAAACACTAGTTATTCTCATATTTCCACGATTCCTCACAACAACCGTAGCACATGTAAATGCTATAAATGTGTTACTTCGTCTCGACAAAGTTAGATTGGCATCGAACGAACTCTGACAGATATGTCGTAAAAATGTGGCGACTAATCGCAGCGACCGACGATTTGTCGCAACGGGTTTTTATTAAAAGTTTTTATTTTTATCCGTCATTTGTTATTTGGAGGCAAAAAAGTTTAATGCTTTATGGTAATTTGAGGATGCGTTGAGATATAAATATGGGGTTATTTTATTCTTCTCGTTATTTTTAAGGTTGAAGCGAATTATTATCCTGTGTCAATACTTACTTTACCCGCTTCTTGTGAAGTTTCAGTAGCCATAAACATTTCTGAGAAAGAGTTCGTCTTGGAAAATAGTATCAATTATGAGGCAACACCTTGAATCGGTCACTCAGCGCGCTATGAAGCGGGCTATGCTCGAAGTTTCTTTGAAGTTTAAAATCAGAAACGGAATTATCCAGAAAAGAACCAGGGTTACCGACATAGCTTGCCGAGTAAGCAAGCTGAAGTGACAGTGGGCTGGCCGTGGTTGTCGAAGGACCGATAGCCGATGGAGCAGATGAGTCCTGGAGTGGAGACCGCGTATCGGCAAGTAGTGTGGGATGTCCCCCAACTAGATGGATCGACGAATTTAAGAAGGTGGCTGGGACGGACTGGATGAGGAAGGCGGAGAACAGGGTGTTCTGGTGCAGAGGCGTTTGTCCAGTAGTGGACTGCAATAGGCATTTGATTGACCTTTGACTTCGTGGTAAGCGAATCAGTAAACCAGTCAATATGTTCGTTTATAGAACTATAGTCTTTTAAAGCATTTTTCTAGACCGCTTCAAATTAAAATCAGCACTCATAGGTATCTAATCATCTTTTTATAACTAATAATAATAGCCTCGTCGACCGATTTCGGTCACGGTGGCCAATCTAAAAAGAAAGAAGAAAGAAAGAAAAATAGGTTAATTTGTCACAGAAACACGTGCAAACAAAAAGAAAATTAATTCTAATGACAGCATATATAATAAAAACAATATATATATATATATATATCTTCAACTACTACTATTTTTTTATAATCTCAACGGAGATTAGCCAGGTACGCAGGAGATATTATAGTGCACAAGTGTGCGCGCAGACACAGGTGCACTCCCTCTTCCCTCACTCGCATAGCCCGATGGGAGGGCAATCTGACTAACGGCTTAACGTGCTTTCCGAGACACGGGGGTATCACACCGCTAACTTCCAAACTCCGGGCTGTTATTAAGAAATTCCTAATGGAAAAACTCAATAACACTTTGCCCGACCCGGGAATCGAACCCAGGACCCCACGCTCAGCAGTCGTGCTTGCGACCACGATACCGAGACGAGTAATAACAAAACTGAAGAGTTTATTTGTTTGACCGCACTAATCTCCGGAACTATCAGTAGGATTTGAGAAATTCTTCTTGCATTTGATAGCTCAATTCTTGAGAAAGGCTGTAAGCTACTTAACATTACGCTAGGACCCTTAAGAGCCGAGCAAAAATAAAAATAGTTAGAAATAATGTTCTTATTCTTAATATTTGTGTTTTATTAATTTTTTTGCTAAACGAAAACGAAGTAAGAGCGGGCAGGCGATGTGATGCGGTGGAAATTTCACGCAGACAAAGCCGCGGAAAAAGCTAGTATTTGCTAAAATAATAACGTATTCCTACTCTCATTTCAATAGCTACGTCATATTGTATAGTGAACAAGACACCAGAGATAAATTGAACTTCACGATTTTTTCTTTCTTCGGTTTATTTGTGTTTGATTACCTAAGAATACAAACCTAACCAAGGAGAAAACTACTACTTAAAAACAGAGACACATCGTGGTGGTAATAATTTTTACTCTAGTAAAACCCTAGTAGTTATCCGCAGTTGTACACCCCGCCGTATCTAAAACCAAACACTAATCCTTCTATATACACATTAACGGATCTGTGAGGCGCAATCCGTACAGTCGTACGGGGATTTTCTCTATTCGAAGCGAGCCATTCCTCTCTGGAAATACTACATTTAATTGAATATGTCCGTGCGTGTGTACCGCGCTTAATTATTTTTGAGGTTAATATTTATTTATTTTATTGCTTTGTGTGTATCTGTAGCTCGACTTTGAGAGCAGTTTTGAATTCTTAACTTGGCTGAGCAAGTGAAAAACGCAGAAATAGTGACAATCATATTTTGTCCTACCTGTATTTTTTACCTGTCTGCAATCACACTCAGGATGCTGTTGATAGTCACACGTACTCTGCGCAGCAGTGACGCCGCTTTCTTGCGTAAGATCGCCGCGAAACCATAATATGAACTCCATGAATGTCCGCCACATTCATGGAGTTCATATTATGGTTTCGCGTGACACGTTTATGGAGGCACGCACAGACGATTATGATGATTTTGTTAGTCAAAAATAATTTGCTATTTCATAGAACAGCAAATTATTTCAATCATAAATGTACAATACATATGCAGTCAAAATATTGTATGTATTTTGACCGCAAAGTATTGTATATATTTCAACATGAATAATGTAACCAAGATTTTTGTAACAATTTTATGATTTAAAAGAGTGTCCGTGGAGTTTCTTGCCCGTTCTTCTCCACAGGTACCTACGCTTTGGAATGGGCAACTAGCTTCATCTTTCTGACTGACCGACCCCTTGAAAATTCAAAAGTGCTTGTAATTGGTTTATCTATCTATATCTATACTTATAATAAATCTGTAGAGAGGTCAATTCTGTACATGAAATATATTTCCAAAATAACTATCAGCGGGTGATTAGTGATCGTTACTGACGCCAAAAATGCAATCAGTAAAATTTTTGTCTGTCTGTCTGTCTGTCTGTCTGTCTGTCTGTATGTTCATTATAGAAACAAAAACCACTAGACGGATTTCAACGAAACTTGGTACAATTGTTTTTCATACTCCTGGGCAGGTTATAGTATACTTTTCATCACGCTACGATTAATAGGAGCAGAGCAGTGTGAAGGGAAATGTTGGGAAAACAGGATTTCTTTTTAGGTGAAGTAGTAATAGGTTAGTAGTAGTTAGTTAGTAGTAGGTAAGTTTTGGTTAATTTATGTTCAGTTTTTTTTAATATTAAGTAGGTAAAAGCGTAGGTACTTTTATTAATTATAGGTATAGGTATTATTAATTATAGTAGTTATAGGTATTTAGTTTTAAGTGAAGTAGGTTTTATTATATATTATTTTATATATTAGACGTACTTATATATTTTTAGTTATTCAAGCCCCAAGCGGATGCCGGCGTCCGTCCGCTATTGTCTTAAAAACGCGTTGAATGAGAAATACGCGTTCTCAAGAATCGGCAGAAGAAAGAGCACATCGGTTAAACTCTATGAGAGTTAGTGCCTCAATTTCCGGAAGTCATTATTCCACGCGGACGAAGTCGCTGGCAAAAGCTAGTTTGAAATAAATGCTTTGAGTTTGAGTTTGAGTTTATACTTTTGTAAGAAACAGCAGATATTTTTTTTTCTTTAAGGGGTTTTGAATCATGTGATTCATGGTTGCAGTTTAGGCGTCGATGACGCCAGTATAAGAATTCTAATCATTGCGTAACAAACACACGTCTACACTCACGATTCGCGACCAACTTCCACAATCCCATTTTCCCAGAAAGTGGCAAAAAATACCCTTCAGCACAATATCCCATCAATTCTCATATTCCAGATCATTACACCCATATCGAAAAGAGAGCCTATTATCTTATTAGAAATTACTGCTGTATGTTACAGGCGATTATCGCCTTTATTGTATGGGGGTGCGAAGGGAATGGGGATGATATTCCGGTGGATGTGAAGAGTCGTTTATGTAGCATGCTGTTATTATTACTCGTATCGGGCTACCATTTACTGGATGTGGCTTGAGAAAAGTTTTGTGATGTTTTCTTTGTAAGTTTGTTTAGTTCATTAATATATTGGCAGTAACAAAATTTCAAAATATTGTATGCTTTAAAATGTTGTTACAATGCTATACAAACTTAGACATAAATAAAATATTAACATACATTTAAAGTTTCAAAATAATATAAGTGTTATAATGATCATCATTTAACGCTTATAATATTTTGAAACTTTGTCACAGCCAATATATTAGACTGTACTTCGAGAAGCTGTTAATATAAGTCTCTTTTGTACGATTGCGTGATCGTGATTATGGTATTTTACAATTGGTCTCAAATTCAACCAGAGACGCATATTATTGCATCTTTATACTTAGATAAATATCATGTTCAAAATAGCTTCAGAAACATCTACTTCATACAAAACTACCTTTTGGAAGAGGCGCATAGAATCAATTCTATTTTCTAAACAATATTACCTCCATAAAGTCGGCACTGTTCCTTGTTCCACCGAGTCTTGGAAAGCACTTGTAAAGTCTTTGGTCCTGCGCCTAATCTCTCTCTGGTCGTGTCGGGTTGCGGTCTCATCGGACAATGAGAGCAAGAGGAGAGAGAGTGCACCTGGTACTTGTTTGAGAAATATCTCCCGCGCCGAATTTTTGTCGAGATTGGCCGCCAAGGCCGAGATACGGTGAAGACTATACTGTCCCACGGGCAGTTAACCTTTTTGGCCGACCACGACACGAACCATTCTACAACTCATGCCAAAAAAAAAATAATAATAATAAATAAATAAATCTAATATATAAAATTCTCGTGTCACAGTGTTAGTTACCATACTCCTCCAAAACGACTGGACCGATTTGTATCAACATTTTGTGTGCATAGAATCGGCTACTATCTGTTTATTTATTTTTTTTGCAAAACGACGTTTGCGGGGTCAGCTAGTAATATATATAATATTGTTCTTGTCTCGACAAGAACAATATTCCTCTCAACGCGCGACTTCCAGCATCTCTAGGGCTCCAGTAAACATTGTGTGAGTACATCTGTTATTACTTACTATCTGCGCACAACACTCCTTGCTAATGGTATTTCTTTACCATCGTGCATCGATGTTCGTTTTATGGGACATGTGGCGTTATTATTTTGATAATAGTTAATCTTAGACAATGATCTTCTGTTGGATGTTTTGGAATGAAGAAATTGTTTATAGTTATAGGAAATTATATCACTTGGTTTTAATAGGTTTTTATATTTTACTAGCTGACCCCGCAAACGGCGTTTGGCAAAAAAAAATGAGGTAAGTATAAAAATTAGTTAAAAACCTATTCTCATACCTACTGAATATACTTACATATAAAATTTCATCAAAATCAATCAAGCCGTTTCGGAGGAGTATGGTAACTAACACTGTGAAACGAGAATTCTATATATTAGAAGATATTAGATTTATCCTTTTGATAGATCCTTATTTTGTCAATGTGAAGACTTTGTAGGCTTTGTAGACTTTAGATCTGTAGACCATTTTTTATTTTATCAAGTACCTGGTACTCGTTGACAGGCCTACGCTGTCCTCCCATACCTACTGTAATTTGAAAACATTGTAAAAGCCAATTATTTTTATAAGAGTAACCGTGGAGTTTCTTGCCGGTTCTTCTCCATAGGAAACGTCCAATTGGAACCGTGCACCTAGCTTCTGACGTTTCATAAGTGCCCATGTAGGATTATGTGAAATAAAATATTTTTATTTTGATTTTGAGTTTTGAGAGGAAATGTTGAGATTGAGCACAAGTACAGCATAAACTGAAACGTATTATACGTTTCAGTTTATTATCTAGAAATAGCATGGATATGCAATGATCCTGGTGGCTCACATGCCATCAGTAAAAACAGCATTCTATTTTTTCTAGAAATATGAAGTCGATGTGTGAATTAGTTGAGGGGTTGCAGGAATTAAACTTGTGTTTAATTCCTGCAAAATAGTATTAGTATAGCCTATAAAGACACCTGAATCTAAGCTCCGGACTTCTAATGACAACTTCCTAATGGGAAAACCTATCACTTTGCTGGGCTTGTGAGACGGACACACACCATGCTCAGTTGCTCACATTCGGGCTTACGACCACGAGAACAACGAAGGACTTTTATACAACGTGTCCCGAAAAAAAAAAATTTAAAAAAATCGAAAACCAGTTGATCCATACATACGTCGAGATAGGGGAACATAAATGTATGGATCAGCTGATTTATTTTTCACGATGTCGGGGTTGGTCCCATATTAAAAGTAGGGGTATGAAAAAATAATCAATTATACAAAAAAAAGTTATTTTTCCCGAAAAAATCGATAATTTTGCTATAAAAATCGAGTTTTATAGCATAATAATCGATTTTTATGCTACAAAAATCGATTTTTATGGAAAAAAAATAGATTTTTTGTATAATCGATTATTTTTTCACATCCCTAATTAAAAGTTGTTCATAATGATGAGTACAACGATCTTTTAGGGATTAAAACGATCAAAATGTAACTGTGTATACTGTCATTGTTGTTTTTATCGAATAAGTAAAGCGTTTATTTTATAAACGTAAACGTTGCTTAAAAAGAAATACAGGGGACAATATTTTTTTTTAAATAACCTTTTAGAAAAAATAAATATAATCGTTCCATACACTTTGACCGTGCACTTATCCATTAAACAGCAGATTTTTTTTAAGCTTACGAAAGATTGAGGCTTAGAATCATGTACTGTATACATGGTAACATGTTGCGCCTCGATGTCCTTGCCAACCTCTATGTATTGCAGCGGGATTGTCCTAAAGGGTTACCGCTACCCCGGAACATAAAGGGCTAAGGAAGGAACACGGGTGGGTTTTAGTCAGTAAGAGTCTGACACTCCCTTCTGCTCCACCCAGAGCGGGAGGGGTCATTTGATGATTTCCCATCCTCAAAAAAAAAACCTCTATGTATGGTCAAAAAAGATGCTTATTTCATTATTTTTTTAGAGAAAGTTACTACTTTACCCAATAAAGTTACCTTCACATGGAATCGTGTCCAAACTAATCCAAAACAAAGCAAACCTCCAGTTCAATGCGTCATCGGTTATATCCCTTGGGGCATAATGCCAATATTTTCCAATATACCGCCATAATCGACTGTGGTGTCATTACTGTCTGTGCAGACATAAATTAATAGACGCTTCCTTCCCTTGCGAGGGTGGTAATAAGGGAAGCTGGCCGGTTTCGATTATTTGTGCTTTGCCGATGTTTATAACGAGAAGAAATGTTATGTGCGGGCAGAGATTCTGTGTGATCTAAAGACACAATTTCAACTGTCTTGATTTCCGTGTGTGTTTATTAGGTCCAGGATAAAAATGCTTGGAAACACGCGGGTCCTGCTCCATAAGAGTGTCTTTCAATAAGGCCCTTTACACAGGGCATGGTTTCTTTACGGTACGGGCGTATAAACCGCGCCGTAAAAAAACGTATCTGTTAACAAGCTTCCATAGTGATCCATACAACACTGATGACCGTGCCTACACACAGCGAATAAACTCTCGTTTTTCACGGCAATAAAAGCGTATGTGTACAAAGGGCCTAATACAATATAGGTTTATTTGTCACAGAAACACGTGCAAACAAAAATATAATTAATTCTAATGACAGGATAAATTAATAAAAACAAAATACATGATTATTTGAAAAACACCAGCAACCTCTTAAGAAGTCATTGTACTCATCATTATGAACAACTTTTACTATGGGACCAAACCTGAAATCGCGAAAAAAAAAATCAGCTGTTCCCTACATTTTGAAGAGATAGACGAAGATAAATGTAGGGAACAGCTGATTTTTATTTCGCGATTTCAGGTTTGGTCCCATAGTAAAAGTTGTTCATAATGATGAGTACAATGACCTCTTAAAAGGTTGCTGGTGTTTTTCAAATAACCCTTTGACTTTGAGGGTCGAGAAGTTGGAGTTGTCACAACACGAGCTTCAAGTCGTTCGTGGTGCGTGTTCCGACACATCATCTCGAGAAGTTCCTCAAGGAAGAGTTCTGACACACCAGTCAGCGAAACACGACGCAGACACTTCGTGTGTCTTAGTTAGTTTTTAGTGTAATTATAATGGTGTATGTATTTATAGTATTTTTAAGTTATATTAATATTGTATTTTATGTGTTTTGTATAGGCCTTGATGCCGAAAATAAATAGATAAATAAATAAAAACAAACAAAATTAAATAATATAAAATTTAATTTATCCGCGGGCATCACCGTGCGTTCATAAAAAGATAGATAGCCAAAGCATTTATTACAGAGGAAAATTCTAATACTATGCACATTACGGTCATTATTTTCTAAGAATTTAATTGTACCTTTATGTAATTCTTTATAAACTACGAGATTAATGATGTATACAAATGTATTAGAAACTCCTCGCTCATTGAAAAAAAAAACACATAGATTTTTACTAGCCAGAGTCACCCACCCATAAAATAATCAATTTAATAAATGGCAAAACGAATGAAATCTAATGAGTAGCAGTAAAACGCACAATTAGCTTCTGCCAAGTCGGGAAAAATCCATTAATTCCGTCGTTAAATCTTATATCAGTCACCCCTAATTAAAAGTCACCCCCTCAAACTGAGGTATCACTTTTAAGTGTCTTAAAGTGATGGCAAGTCGGTTGTCGATTGGGGATACCGTGGTTCGATACCATCAGTCTCTTCAGCTTAATTTAATATTTTATCGTTCCAAAAACAGTGTTACAGATTATTTTTAACCGACTAAAAAAAGGAGGAGGTTCTCAATTCGACTGTATGTATTTTTTTTGTATGTTTGTTACGCTATATCTCCAGAAATTATAAAAATATTTCAAAATTTCTTTTTTAATGGACAGGGTATGCCTTAGGAGTGGTCCCATAATTTTATTGACTTTGCTTGGGTTGTTTTTGAACAAGCTTCAATAATATTTATTTTAGCCACTCAGTTTATATTAATGATGTTATAATGACTTTCTGTCACTGATAATTTACATAGCAAGTAGTGTTATATGAATTTGTGTGGGCTAAGTACAACTTAAAAGTGAAAAATAAAAACGTTTTTACAAAAATCAACTACCAACTTCCAAAAAAGACATCACAAAGTGAAAAATAACTTTAATTTCGAAAGTCCGTGGCAAACAACGAAAATGCGAACTCAACGACACCGACTTCCGAAATTAAAGTTAAGTATAAGTATTTCACTTTGTAGTGTCTTTTTTGGAAGTCGGTTGTTGTTTTTTGTTCCTCCAGTTATTGATAAGCAAAAACTATGCAATACAATACAGTACTTTAGTGGAAAAGATCGCCTGTTAAAAAAAAAACTGTATCACAGGAGACAAGGCGGCAGTGCAATTTCAAAACCTAGCAATTGACATTTCTAAAAAAATCGCTGTTTTTGCATATTTGACTTGCTAGATATCTAGCAAGTGGCTTCCGTTCAAAATGAGACAGCGTATAAGTCAATGTATATAAGCCAATTTTTGTTGGAAAAAGCTAACCCTACTATAGTATTATATTCGCGAAAGTTTGTGTGGATGGATGGATGTTTATTACTCGTTCACGCAAAAACTATTGAACGGATTTCGATGAAACTTTACAGTAATGTAGCTTATACATCAGAATAGCACACAGGGTACTTTTCATTTCGTCAGGGTACATTCCCACGGTATCGACACTTATGCGGGTGAAGCCGCGGGACACTGTCACACTGCTAGTCTTCTGTAATAATACAGTAGTAAAACTGAAGTTTTTTTTTGTTTGTTTAAACGCGCTTATCTCTGAAACTACCAGTCGGATTCGAAAAAATATTTTTGCATTTGATAGCCCAATTCTTGAGGAAAGCTACAGGAAACTAAGATCACGTTAGGACTCTTAGAAACTGGGCAAAAAGAAAAATAGTCAGAAAAAACGCTAAGGCAAACGAAGTAATGGCGCGGGTAAGCGATGCGATGCCACGGGGTGAGTCGTGGGAATAAGAAATTTCACACGGACGAAGTCGCGGGCAGAAGCTAGTCCGACTAATATTATAAATGCGAAAGTTTGTGAGGATGGATGGATGTTTGTTACTCTTTCACGCAAAAACTACTGAACGGATTTGGATGAAATTTGGCACACAGATACTTTATAACCAGGATTAAAACATAGGATATCTTTCATGCCAATATTCCCATGTGATCGAAACTTACACGAGTAAAACTGCGGGGCGCAGCTAGTAGGAAACATATTGAAGTAATTAAGAGCATTTACGACGTACGACATTTCATAAAAACTTTCAAACCCTTGTTTTTCGAAATGAATGAACCGATTTTAATGAAACGTCATGCGCATAAGCAGGATAAAAATGTTTAAAAAATTAGTAAAGAACATTTTCGAAATGTCTTATTTAAAAAAAGATAACTGGAAATCTCTGTTTGTATGGAAAATTTAAAATCGGTCTAATTTGGCTGTAACCCTATTTTTCGAAAATGTTCTTAACTTACTTTTTAGACCTTTGTCTATGCTTATGCGTATGAAGTTTCATTAAAATTGGTTCATTCATTTCGAAAAACAAGTGCTTGAAAGTTTTTATGAAATGCCGTACTTCGTAAACGCTCTTATGATTAATGTGAAACTGTTTAAAGGAATTTATTTTAAGTATCAACCTATATCCCATTTTAGTCATTTTTGCCCAAGTCACATGCATAAATTCGCATCAAACTAAATCTACTGACATTTTTAACAAGTCTTTTGTTTCTTCCAACGTGAACTGTTTACTTCTGGGCATAGCCCATGCCCGAACCATCTTGCCCACCCTTGGCAAAAATATCACCTCAGTAACATTAGAGTGACACAGAAGGGAGGATACGCCATTTTGCTTAATGTCCGTTGCTCACGAGATAAACTTCGTCCCGAGGGAGTGAGATCTGAGGAATCAATGCGGTGAAGACAAGAGGGGTACTGTTTTGTCTCGATAGTAAAATGAACTGTATAAAATAGAAATGAGCCTTTTATTTTTACGATGTAGACCAATATTATAGTATACGGGGCAATTTTGGGCTCTTTAAAAACCAGATAATATAATCACTTTGTTTTATAGTTATTTTTATAGTTAGTTATTTAATTTAGTACCTAGTGTAAATAATTATTTGTAATAATATAGTTTATCACTGTTGATTAAATTTGAAAAACAATAAAACAAAAATAATTTAAAATATAATTCTTGAGCCCTTGCTAAAAAGGTTAGGTGTGGATAACTAATGTCGTGCACTGAAGATTTAATGTCTTGTGCGTGCAGCTAATAATAATTAATTTTTTGTAAATATATTTTTTTATTACGTTTATTAAGGTCTATTTTGGAATAAATAAATCTATTTCATTTACCGATAACCACAAAACAGTAAACGCAAGAAACTACAACGAATTAACAAAATAAAAATATTGTTCAGTATTTAAAGTAATGTTCCTTATCAAGTTTTTCTCACTTCCTTCTCACATTTACCAGTAGTATCTACCACGGTAGTAATTTCGTCACAGATGTTTTCTATGCTAATTCTATTGTTTTTTTGTTAATTTTTATGTTCTTCTTCATGCTCGATTTATTCCGTTCGTCCGTTCGTTTTAGGATTAATGATAATGCTTCTCGGGATGGAAACCTTCGGCTTAATTTCTTCGGAGATTGAAAGCTGTCTTGCGAGAATTGCTGATAAAAAAGAATGGTTGATAATTAGAATTAATTTAATTGTAAGTTTTTTTTTTTAATATTTTGCTTTTGTATAGAAATAGATAAATTGACTCCGCCTGTGTATAGGTATGTCGGAAAATATCACATGGGAAAATTCTACCGGGATTAAAGTATCCAGGTTATAAATTATCTGTGTCCCAGATTTCATCCAAATCAGTTCAGCAGTTTTTGCGCTAACCCGGAGCAATAAAAAATAAACGGACAAAAACTGTTCGTTACTATTTTATAATATGTACCTATACTTAGATTCGTGTCGCTTTTGCGTATAAATACTTTATTATATTTTTATACTTAGTAATTACATATAATTAAATACATAACTATAGAACTGTTTAGTTCTCTCCAAATCACTGGTATCTTAACCAATAGTTTATTGATCATGTATTTATAGGCTTTTCAATAGGAGAAAATACTTACTTATCATAAAATTCAACTTCACAAAAAACTTAACCTGCATCACTCATTTTCGAAATGGCAATCACAACGCTCTCTTTTCAAAAATATTCGAAATTCAACCTTTCAAATATTGAATACTTGTCCCACCCTTTAAAAATCCATCTCTCGAATTAACGTTTAAAAAATACTGGCATAAATAAAAATTCGTAAAATGCAAGACGCTGGGGACCGGGGTGGTTCGAAATTCGAAAGTTTTTGTCTCGATACGAATTCATTTCGGCTAATATTCGATTTTGATTTCGACCAACGTAAGATGACATTTCGTAATGAGAATTTGATGACATTCTGTCATTTGCGAAATAATTTCATTCTATATATACACGATTTTCTTGACATGTTCTGAATTTTTTTTTTTTCGCAGCTGACAGAAACTGATATTTAGTAATTTTTCCATCCCAAACGGACTGTTACAATTATAATCCTTGCAAACAATATGCATTTGCAGATTCTTATGATGTTTTTTTTTAAACCAACAGTACATTCAACATTGGTTTACAAAAGTATTAGTTTAAGATGGGTATTCCTGCTTATGTATACGCAAATTGTAGGTGTACATAGCATTAAAATAAAAAAGTCGTTGGTCAGAAACCTCGTAGAAAGTAATAGTATTTGAAGACTTTTAATAAAAATGTGTTTGCAACAAAGGAAGATTAAGGAAGGATTATTTGGTTAGATAGAAGCAGAAATAAAAAACTTGAGAGGTGTCAAGGGACACCCGGATGGAACGAAGTTTCTTTCGATTAATTAGTGAAGGAATTGTAATAAAATTTTATTTTGTTTAAGTTATAATAATAAATAATGTAATGTATTGAATCTTGTATAAAATAATTATATTAATAATTATATTCAATGCGAAATAGAAATGAAAATATCTGGCTTGCTTTCTATAAGAGAGATAGAGACAGACAGAGAAACATGCACAAAACAGTCACAGATCTTTTTAAGTTGGTGCATAACACATCGCTGCCCTGAAGCTAACTAAAAAAATTTAAGCTGTCATTAATTCGGAGTATAATATTCACCCCCTGCCCCCCTCTTGGGATTGGGGGGCGATTAATCTGTGTTTAATGTCGCCCCCAAAAAATATAAAAAGTAGCTAATCAACAGATTGGCAACGTTTTTCGCCTGAGGGTGTGTGAACGATGCTTTGTAGTTTTATGTTTTGGGTTTCTCAGACAGATTTGGGACCAAAAGCATGAGTTTAATATGTTTCAGATTCTTTTTAATATGTTATAAGATGATGGCAAGTAAGGTGGTGACTACCGAGATGATAACTAATAGATCAAACTGTGAACGTTCTTAAAATTACGAGAATTTCCCCTCAGAGCTCTGTTCCTAGAAACAAAAATTAATCGTTTTGCTTATCAGCATTTTTTTTGCCAATCTGGGCATATAAATAGATTCGCAAGTTAACTTTACTTGTGATAACTACTTCCATATGGGAGGGTTTACAATTCTAAGTAATGAGGCATTTGTTTCATTATTGGTAAAGATACCAGTCTTAATTTACACGGTCCGTAAAATATAGGAATCGGCCATTAGAAAGATCGGCAACATTATTGGCAATCTGTCGGTTTTGTAGATGTTAATTACATAGAAGGTAGTGACCTAACTATTGTATTATATGGTAATTCATGAGTTACCACATAATCAAGCCGCCGGCTGGTTTTGGTAATCGGTAGAAAACCTATGTTACCACAAACTTTACTAATTGTGCATTTTCTGGTGTAGGGACAAGTTTGTACCATTCTTTTAGCAACCAAAACAAATTATTTTATTGTTTAGGGTAAGTTCAAACCGAAACTGCGTTGTTTTGATGACTCTTAAACTTTAGGCCGAAACTCGAAATCCCGAATCACTTATCCCGAATGAACGCTATTCCGAATCACTCTATCCCGAATGAACGCTATCCCGAATCACTCTATCCCGAATGAACGCTGATATCATCTGTGAACTTCTTAAGTTACCTCACTGTTAATTACATATCAACTCCAAATCATACCACATAGACATTTTCAATTCCAAAAAAAAAAAAAAACAACTCGCAACGAACCAAATAACATCGCAAATAATTTTCAAGTTGGATTAGCATAGCTAATAAAATTATAGCTGACATCAAACAAGCAATCAATATTAAAGAGCATTGAAATCGCATCGTTACGGAGCACTGGTTTGATCACCAGTCAGATTGCCCTCAAACGTCCAGGGCTGGGAAAAAATTAAATTTGCCAAGTCGATTTCATTTTTCATTAATTCATCACGGAGGGTCGTTTGTAGAGATATAGTTACTGGATACGATACGTCTGATACAGGTGATTTTACAGTGTTAAGGTCTATTCTGCATTCAAGACTTTTTTGTTTATGTTTTGCTTATTGTATTTGTTCAATATAGGATAAATTTAGTGCGCAAACTAGAACTAAGAATTCAGTATATGATTCAGAAACTCCTAAGTATCGGTAATTAAAAATAAAATTGGGCTGCCATACATTTTGACCGCATGGGCACTTTTCTAAGAATCAGCTAATTTTTTTTTTTTTCTGATAATCGACGGAAAATTACTACATCTAGAATCATGTGCTGAATTCATAATTACTATTTTTTTTATATCGTTGCCCCACACTAGGAATTACACCGTGCCAATTCAATTCATGTTTTATTCAGTAACGATTCAAATTGCGTTCGAATATAAGTATACAGTGTGCGCACTGATTCAATATTTATATTGTATAATCTTAAAAAAAAAAAAAACAATATAATCGCTATACGTATTTATTAGGTACGCAAAGACTAGATTTGAACCCGTTCAGTCTTAGGCTACGAATTATGGAAGTTAAATAGGCTAAAAATTATATCATAATGATATTTAGGTTTTTGTTTAGGTATGTACAGACACCAGCACATCAAGCGACTACAATCTATCAAATTTCTTTAATAGATTTTCAACTTTATCGCTAAAGTATAAGGTTCAAAGTTGATTGGGAAAATTTTACAGTTTCAGGTAGTTTGATGTGCTGGTACCTACTTAAGCAGGATGCCTGATTTAATGAGTATAAATTGAACCTATAAAATGAGAATAACATAACGAACTTTCTTGGAATTTTGCAGTACTATTCTGAAAAATCTCACCGTGAAAACTAAAGTGAAGTGAGCTGTCATTCCGCCTGATGTTAGGGATTGCCTCCATTGATAGTTCACTTCACGCTCACATCATCTATGTTATCACTGAATCGATAGGCAGGACTGGACTATAACGATGTTTATTTTGACTACACTCATGGCACATCCAGTTCACCTACACCACTGTATCCCCAGTCGATACCGAGTTCCTATATAAAATTTCCCTCAGGGTTTTCTTGCACAAAAAAATACGGTTTTTCGTTCTTTGTACAAGACTCTGTTGAACCCTCAAATGGTGGCTAATTTCGGGACGAGATGGCTGATTAATTATTGATAGTCGCTTGAGAGATCGCAAGTCGAACTGCTGTTTGTCTTAAATGTTAATTTTTCTTTTTTTAATCCCTCGGCGGCCATGTTTTTTTTATTAGGGATGATATTGTTTTGCGTCGATCTTTTGAAAAAGAGAACGTCTTGAATTTTTATGGTGTATCTTTGTATTTGATCATTAAAATCCTGTGCCAGTTTCAACCAGGTTTTGCCCGCGATGGCAACAGTGTCGTCTGTCCATCTTGCCGCCAGACGAAAGACATCTCGTTTTCCAGTAATTAGACCCCACTCTGTCACAGCCTTACTCAAAATCAAAATATTCTATTTCACATAAGCCTTCAAGGGCACTTATGAAACGTCAGAAGCTAGGTGCACGGTTCCAATTGGTCGTTTCCTATGGAGAAGATCAACTTTGTAGTTACATACCTACTTTGTACGGAACCCTCGGTACGCGAGTCCGACTCGCACTTAACCAGTTTTTTTGAAAACAAGGTAGCTTCGTTATGATAACGATTGATGGTGTTCCTGAAAATGGAAAATAAAAAACAAGATGGGTGATATAAAGTCAATAAAAAAAAATCCTATAGGTTGAACTTTGCCCAAGATTGGGACAGCTAGTAATAAGCATTTTGTCCTTCAAGATACGGGATTTTTCTAGTTTGAAGGGCAAGGGTCTTCTCATATGTAATAGCCATATCCATCCCTTATTGAAATAACACTGATGTTACCTAGGCTAAGTCTAGTAAAATAAATAATTACTTACTTAACTAATGATATTAAGATTATACAGATGGCTTTTCCAAGCCAATATTCATTCGTTAGTTTCGTCTAACCAGCGAGGTAATTGCGTAACACAAGCAATGGTTTTCATTTTGAAAGTTCAACAACATACATTGCGCTATTTACGTTGTTGAGCAGACAAATTTTTCGAATCTAACAAGCAATGGACTGTGATTGATTTGTGTGAGGCTTGTCAACTGAAAAAATCTAATTAGTCCGTCAGTTAGATTATCAAAAAATATTTGACCCGTATTTTTCTTTTGTTACGTAAACCAAATTTTACGAAGATACGACGCTTTTAAAATTCTCAATGCGTCACACCTTGGTATAATTTTTAGTGCGTTCTGACGTCACGAGCCCCCACTACCGAGTTTTGATGCGTTTTATCTTTGTCAATATTCATTGATTTACAAAAACAAAAAATACGTGTCCATTATTATTCAATACTCTAACTGACGGACTTAATAGATTTTCAATTTATTGATGGTGGAAACTGGCCTATTAGGGTCTAGGAACCGAATAATTTGTGACAGGTTTGGTTTCAAGAAAATTACCAAAGTGGCTTCAATAGTCTGTCTTATTTGAGTACGTATAACTTTATACAAACAAAAGTTTCTGTACCTTTTTTTTTCTTTTCTCATCTAATTAGGGCTGTCGTAGAAAATTTTCCGATTCATGCTAATTAAAATAGACAAGGGAGAAGTGCTTTCGATAATGGCAATTAACTTTAATTGTTAAGTTTAATTTCAGATACCTTTTCTCTATTAGCACAATAGGAATTCCTTTTTTTTCCCCTTTTTGTAAACATATTATTTTGATTTAAAAGAGTGTCCGTGGAGTTTCTTTCCCGTTCTTCTCCATAGGTACCTACTACGTTTTGGAATGGTCAATTAGCTTCATCTTTCTGGCATAAATGGATCTTCATCTTGACCATTCAAAAGTAATTAATTAATTGCCAGTAATTGGTTTATGTATTTGAATTGAATACTATAAATTAGTGTTTGAGCGAGAGTTAAAAAAAAAATAAGGTGGAAATGGGTCTTTGTGGCAAAAAATAGGTTAAATGAACCTTTCAGTTGTTAGTTTTATTTTTTGAGTTTCAGCCTTACAAAAGTGCTGTATTCGATTCTGCCCAATAAATCTCATGACTCGGAAGAACTTTATTATAAATAAGAATTTATTTGTTTGTTCTTAAGAATGGTGGCCCAGTGGTAACGGCCGCAACTTACGAGTTGTAGGTCGTAGGTTCGAACCCCGTCAGGCGCTTTACTTTGTGTAAATTATTTCATCACCATTGCTCTTAAAACGGTGAAGGAAAACATCGTGAGGAAACCGGCATGTCCTAGAACCAAAAATTCGAAGATATGTGACATCTACCAACCCGCACTGGGCCCGCGTGGTGGATTACGGCCCACTCCCTCTCACAGAGAGGAGGCCTGTGTACCAGCAGTGGGAACATTATAGGCTGATTATGTTCTTAAGAAAGTAGTTTTACATAAAAATTGTTTGACGACACGGTTGGCGCAGTGGCTGAGCGATGGACTGTGTTGGTTCGATTCCCGCACGAAACAAATATTTGTATTGCCTATAGGTAATTGTTCCGGGTCTGGCTGTTTGTGTTTCTGAGTTTAAATGTTTGTAAACGCACCCACGATACAGGAGTAATTCTTAGTGTGGGGCAACGTTTTTTAGTAAAAAAAAAATACCTAGTATGATCAGCATCATGCTGAGATAGGAGCTTTTTGGCCTCGTATAGGACTTTCTGTTTCATTTTTCTTTTTGTTACTTTTTTAATTTATTTTTTACATAATTTGGTATTTTAATTTAGACTGTGTTTAGTTTAGTTTGTGATCCTTCTGTACGAGTCGCAATAAATACTTTTTCTTTCTTTCTTTATCTTAATAATTTCAAAAGTTCTGAACATTCTACGAATAAAATATATCCAGCAGTAGACAAACACGTCCACTGCTGGACAACTCGTCAACCCCAAGCACCTCCACTTTGACCGGTTCTGTGCTGCTCACATCCAGAGGATACAATAAAACACGGTATGCTATAATAATATATGAATATGCTTTAGTATCAGACGCCAGCACATCAAGCTACTGCTGCAAGCTGCCAAATTTCTTTAATAGATTTTCAACTTTATCGCTAAAGCATAAGGTTCAAAGTTGACTGGGATTTGACAGTTTCGGGTAGCTTGATGTGCTGGTGTCTGTACACTAAAATTTAACCTAATTCATTTAGGGCTGACTTTTCCATCGCCAGATAATTTTATTCGAGGAGTAAAATGGACGTTTAACAGTTTTTGTATGGAAGAACTGACAAAAATTCAAAATTATTCCTTCGATAAAATTATGTGCTGTTTGAAAAATCAGCAGGTGACACTTTTCGATATTTTTTCTATACAAATTTCTAGGGAATATTATTCCACTGTTTGACATTGTGCATCCAAAGTTATACGTGATATCGTTTTGACTTATTATTAATTGTGTCTGTACGGAAACAGAATAGTAAAATAAAAAGCCATTCAAAAGTTATGAGCCAACAAAGATTCGTTTTTCTTGCTATTTTTAACGTAACTTTGGGTGTCGATAAGTAATAAAAGAACTCTAAAATCTTCAAAACCAACCCCGTACCGACAAAGCTCAGTTATCGAAGAGATCAATAAACTTTATTTCTAATTGATTTATGCAGTGGTTTTTTCATAACACTCGATTTTCGAAGCACTTTTCAAATCAAATTTACGCGTCTATCAGTTCGGAACGGTGTTTCTGTGCGTGAAAACTAGACGTTGTTCGTGTAGACTAGCGTCTAACTGCTCATCACTGATACTAGCGCTGTCGGACACGAAGCCAGGCAAGACAGCGTGCTTTTTGACCATGACCACTAGTGAGTTCGATCTCGCGACTAGTTTACTCTTAGAGTTTTGGTGTCAGATGGCCTTCTTTTAAACAGTTGTGCTGAAATTCAGGTTTTATGTTCCTGTTTTGCTGAAAAATAAAATAGCTGAGAAAAATCTGAAAGCATAAAAAAAGTCACTACTACAAATGCACGTGCCATCAACTAAAACAATTAATAAAAAAACCACTCAATCGAACTCAATACGTAACCACCTAACCGCATTAGACGGAAACCCACCATCCAACCACCTCCGATGCGGCCACGGGCGGCCGAGCGCGGCCGTCACAATGACAGGCCGTCAACAGGCCGTCACGATGGCGGCCGCGCACAATGCTCGCGTGTCGCGTGACACATACACAATCGGAGACGTGACCCGTTTATCTACAGCGTGTTCTTTAGTTGTGTGGCGGTTTAGTTGACTTTCGTAGTGCATTCTTGCAGTGTCGCAATAAGTTATTATCTATAGATATATCTATAGTATATATTGAAAGAACGAAAAATAGGTTTATTTGTCACAGAAACACGTGCAAACAAAAAGATAATGTAATTCTATTCATGATATAATATTATATTTTGTTTTTATTATATTCATGATATAATAAAAACAAAATATAATTGTGAATTGACAATTGATTGGTTGACAATTGGTTTTATAATTTAGTTTGCATGGTCTTTTATTTTCTATATAAATACCTAAATAAAATTGAAGTTTCTGTTTGTGATGTCAAAATAACATCTTTTTACTCAATGCATATGAAAGTATATACGGTAGATACTTATAACAAAAAACAATTATTAAAATGTTATCTGTCAGTAGACCATTTTTCTTTTAGAAAAATAATTAAGGTTCTGCGCAAAAAAAAAAAACTAATGAAATAAAATTTGTTTTCGGACAAGCACGCGAATAGAGTCGCGGGCACAGCTAGTTCTTTAATATAGATAAAAATATTTTCTCATTTAAATAGTGGAATATTCTCCGACATTCACGCGGGCTGTGCCGCGGGCAAAAGCTAGTCAATGAATAAATAAATTGAATTAAAGTTAAAATACCGCTCTTTGTGAAAAAATATAAAAATTTCAGAAGATCGAATTTTCTTTCAATCAATTTTCTTTATTAGTGGACTAAAAATCTAGTTGTATAGGCGACAGCTTATGAATGTCTTTATATGAGATGCATTGCAGGTGCTATCCTTGAGGCCAAGCAGTACCCTAATTGCATAATACACTATCAATCATAATCAGAGCATTTTGCAGGAAATTTCTTCATCCATTGCTTCATATGTTTGAAAAATTCGTCTGCTCAACAACGTAGACACCGCAATAAACATGGCTGAGCTGTCAAAATAAAAGGCATTGCAATCGATTGCCTTTTTGTATGTGTTACGCAATGACCTTACTGAATTGTCCCATTCATTAATAAAAACATACAACTGATTGTTAATTTCTACCATTTAAAAAAACAACCTTGAATAGAAAGGCAAGTAGGCGTTTCTGAGCTAAAACAATAATTAACTCGAAACAATCATAAGAATAACGTAGACGTGGACAATAAGAAGCCAACTTAATGTTTGCGAGGCGGTCACAATAGACTTGCGTAGGAGAACAAATCAACCCCTTTCCTTGGTAAAAAAGTTGTTTTTTTGTTTTTTGTTGTTATTGAAGTGACGCCCCTTGGCAAGGGTAACACCCACAGATGATGACGCGTTGATTTTGTAACGTAATGGAAAGTTTATTGCCGTCTATTGAATTTTTTTTTTCCAAACATACTTACTTGTATACTTAGAGTTGGTTTGACGTAAAAATAACGCTATAATTACCCGCCCTTTTTATTTAATAATAATAAATAAATGATTTATTTTGGACCAAACACTTATATACAATGTGTTAATGAAATAACCCAAAACCTGAAACTAGTTTGTTTAGAATCGGCAGCAAAATCGAATACAATAATTTTTAATATGGGTTATTTTTTTCCAAAAAATAATTATTTGTCATGCCGTGTCTGATATTTTTTAACGACGCTGTACGCTACTGTCCAACGCAATGAAAACAAACAGCGAGGGTGAGGAGGGGGTGCTAGATCTGGCGCCAAGGCCGGGAAGCGCGCCGGCGGCGATAGAGCTACGAATCTGTAAGAAGTAGTGCGACAAGAACATTTACAAATATCTTTTACTATAATTTTTGAAAATAAATAATTATATGTCATATCAATTTATTAATATAAAAATCGGTTGGGGTGTCCGAGGTTTTGGGTTATTTCATTAACACTTTGTATACATCATAAACCTGCCAAACTGTGTGACAGTTTGTCGGCAGGATTAGCGCTCGTCTTAAAACATTTGGTATCAACAATCTGATTAAACATCTAATTTAAATGCGTAGCTATTGTATTTCTGTTTTAAGCATAATCAGCCGCTAATGTTCCCACGGCTGGGACTCAGGCTGCATCCACAGAGAGGACACTGTGAGAGGGAGTGATCATGAAACCACCACGCGGGCCCAGTGCGGGTTGGTAGATGTCACATGTCTTCGAATTTTTGGTTCTAGGACATGCCGGTTTCCTCACGATGTTTTCCTTCACCATTTTGAGAGCAGTCGTGATGAAATATATTGCACAAATTAAAGCGCCTGCTTGGTTTTGATAAATGATTTATTTTCTGTAAGTAGGTTTGTTCAACACTTTTACACGTCAATATTATTATTATTATTTTTAAACTAGATGAGGTCGGCGTTTCCTATCTGACTATTCTGAGAAGAAAGGCCGAAACAAACTCAGAGGTCACAGTCTCTTTTAAATTCCAGACAAAATCTTGGTCAGATCATGTGAAGACCATGTAGATTGGTGTCTGATGGTTTTTTGAGGAAAGAACCACACAGATTGAGCGGACCAGTCCAGTCAGTGCACGCATTTGACCAACTTACGTCTCGTTTTTCGGAGCCGATACCACTGGGCCACCAATGGTCTTTAAACTTGGACCAAATTAGTAACTATTTGGATGAAAATGGGCAGTACCTTTTCATTTAGAAACATGTGCATTCATGTTTCAAAAAGTGGATAGTAAAGTCGCCTTAGATTTACCTTAGCAAAAAGTAATCCTTAGAAAAAAAGAAAAATTCGTGATAATAATAATTATTACCTATTCAATTATTAGTACACTTATAAAAAAATACATACAATCGGGTCAAATTCATAACTCTCCTTTTTGCTTCGCCGTGGTAGGGTAAAACAAAAAAGGGGAAAAAATCATAGGGCATCAAAAAATTCGTCCGCATCGCTGTCAACAGAAAATGTGCCTAAAAGGCTGGCAGCATTGCCACGTTGTATGGCGATGCTGATATTTTGCAAAAAAATAGTTCTGGTTCTCAAGTCTGCTATTACAATAGTTTCAGAATGGTCAAACATTGATTTCATAATTGTTGATTTTGACAAGTTTGGTAATCTACTAATATTATGGCGTCATTATGACTTTCCAATGGTCAACCACTGACACTCCATTGAAAGAAACGGCATAAAATGGTAATCTCGTACATAATGACAAATGAATAAATGTAATGTTTATTGCTATTTACGAACTTCTTACTACTTCAGATTGCAAACTCTAATACGTAATATGTAAAAATATATATTAAATGAAATCTAGCATACTTTTTCTCAGACCATTGACCGACCAATGATCGACCATTAAGAATTTAGCAGATTACGAACTTTTAGCGAAATGACAAATGGGATCGTGTTGGAATGACGAATTTATAAAAATAGCAGACTTGGGCCCCAGCTCTCTGATCACGTGAAGAGTCAGACAACCGCTTGGCGATGTCTCGAAAAATTTAGGTCGTTTACATTATGATCTTGTTTGAATATCTAATTCAAATAAACAACACAAAAATATATATTTATATTGCATGCCTTAATTGTTAGAACAGTAGGTAAACTGTGTTCAGCAAGAAAAAAAATGTTTTTTTTTTCATACATCAAGCAAAACATCATCCTATACTCGAAACAGGTAGATACAGCAATCTAAACGTCCATTCAATAAAACAAGAACAAGTCACAGTCCGCATCGGTTATACTTCGCTAACCGTATTCAAGTTATTTGAATAGTTAAATAGTGGACAAAAGATCTAGACGCTATTGGGTTACCCAACTATTATCTGGGTCAGTAACTAGGAAATGGAATAATGGGTGATGAGACAAAAGTAATGTTATCGGGCGTTTTTGAAAGGAAGTGTTCGTATATGTGATGAGTTTGGATATTGAGAGTTTATTTTTTTTTTAAACGTAATAATACCAGTCTATTATTTCTCAGAGCAGGGCAAAGGCTTCTTCTCATACAGATACAAGGTGTGAATATTGATCACCACACTAAAAAAAAGAATTTCTACTAGTTACACCACTTAGCGATTTCATAAGGCTTACTGACTTTATGCAGTAAGAAGAAATGTTTGTAAAACAATAAAATACAAAACAGTAAAGTTTAATGATTGAACATACCATTTACTGAAAAAAACTTTAATCAATCAAATCATTTATTTCAGATATTTATCTGAAATAAATGATTTGATTGATTAAAGTTTTGATTAAAGTTCATAAGTATAAATCAAATGAAAAACAAATAAAAATAAAATCGCAAACTTATAAAATTAAAATCAAAAACCAAAATCAAAACTAAAATCAAAATTAAAATCAAAATTAAAATAAAAAACAAAGTCAAAATTACAATCAAAATTAAGCTCAAAATTAAAATAAAATTAAAAACAACAACAACAAAATTAAAGTAAAAAATTAAACAATTTTTTTTTTAAATTTTTAATGTTAAAAAGTTAGTTTACTGTCATGACGGTAACATTTTGCTTGAAGCTTTAACTGTATTCGGATCAGTAAAAAATACTGTTTTGAATGTTAGGCTCTTAAGGAACTGTTTAAAGCAGTTCAGATCAATATTTTTTAATTTTTATTTACTGCTTATTTCTTTCAGTGCACGTTTGCACAAGGCGGATTGACGATTTCAGACCTAAATCAATTATAAGTTCAGGTTTCCTGACAATATTTTTCTTCACCGATGTCAGTGATGCACAAGATAAACTTAGAAAGTACATATTATGAATTGAAAAAGTCACATTGGTGCTTTGCCCGGATTTGAACCCAAAATCGTGCTTGAGAGGCGAGGCCTAAGCCAGTTCGTCATCAATAAAATAAGAAAAAATATTCTATTAAGAAAATGTTAACTGTATTATTAAACATTCAAAGTTATGAGAAGTTAATAATGTTCAAAGCTAGGCCTAATTTGGGTAGCGGGATTGTCCGAAAGGGTTACCGCTGCCCCGGAACATAAAGAGCTAAGGAAGAAACACGGGTGGGTTTTAGTCAATAAGAGTCTGACACTCCCTTCTGCTCCACCCAGAGCGGGAGGGGTCATTTGATCATTTCCCATTCATAAAAAAGGCCTAATTTGCGTCATCATCAGCCTACAGCAATCCACTGCTGGATATAGGTGTCTCCAGCTGCACGCCATACAGCTCGATTCTCAGCGACTCTCATCTAATTTCTGCCCTGCAAAGATCGTCAACCCACCTAGTGATTTGCATCACTCGGAACGATATAATATCATGTTTCAGGGGCTTTCTATACACGAGACACTCTTATAGCAGGTCAATATTAGGTGAAAAGTTAAGTGTCATGCAATTTCGGAGCTTCTGCGTAGCAAGTGTAAACTGTGACCTTGGCCCCTGCAAATTGGTTGGTAGGGTACCTAATTTTGATTATACAAAAGAATATGAAGTTTTAATCATCGTTTTCCTCTGAAGTGGTCATTGTACTCATCATTATGAACAACTTTTACTATGGGATCAAACCTGAAATCGCGAAAAAAATCAGCTGTTCCCTGCATTTTGACGAGTTGTGTGAACATAAATGTAGGGAACAGCTGATTTTTCAATGACCTCTTAAGAAGTTGTTAATGTTTTTCCAATAACCCTGTATACGAAAAGAGAATTTTGGTATCCCAATTTAAGACACAATTCACTATCTGCCTAAAAGGTTAGGTGCGGATGCAAGAGCCAAGGATCTAAAAATAGTAGAACTATATTAAAATACCGCACTGGCACAGGAAAAATCATTCTGCGACCTGGTTGTCAAGCGTTCACTGATAACAGTGGGTTACTTCCTCCATTATCATAGAGCCTAAGGTCACGCGTCCGCATACCATCAGAAATGACATATTTTCTTACTTGAAATATGACATTATGACCTTTACAATCTAGTTATGTAAGGGTTTAAATGTAGATGTTTTTTGCATTGGTTGACAAGCCGACGGCTAACTTGATGGTAAATAGTTACCGTTGCATATGATAGCACTAGCACTTCGCCCGCGACTTCGTCTGCGTGTATTTGTGCCAAATTTCAAGTTCATTAACTCAAGCAATAAGATTTTTCATACAAACAAAATTCCCCCTTTTCACCCCCTTAAAGGTCGAATTTCCAAAAACCACTTCTTAGTGCTCCTCTACATAATAACAGGAAGCCGTATGCAAAATTTCACGTTCCTAGTCCTTGCAGTTTCGGCTGTGCGTTGATATGTCAGTCAGTCAGTCAGTCAGTCAGTCAGTTTCTCCTTTTATATATATAGATAATCAGCCTATATGTTCCCACTGCTGGGATGGGCTGTAATTTACCACGTGGCCCCAGTGCGGGATGGTAGTCTTCGAATTGCATCTATTCTAGGACATACCGGTTTTCTCACGATGTTTTCCTTCACCGTTTTTGAGAGCAGTGGTGATGAAATAATTTACTCAAAGTAGACCGCCTGACTGAGTCCGAACCTACAACTCGTAAGCCGTGACCGTTACGTTACCAGTGAGCCACCATTCCTCTCACCGTTACTGGTTACCGTTGGTAACAGACAAAGTTATGCAATACGAATACGAATACGGTTGCATTGCCGACAAAGTTCAAATGTGCCTGGCACCTTATATTTTTACCGACAAGTATATACCTACTACGGAGGGGCCCGTGGCTAAATAATAACAGCCGCACAAGTCGATCGATCAGGTTAAGCTACGCTTGCCGCGGTTGGTCTGTGGATGGGTGACCATCTTTACATACCTAGACCTCTCCGTGCCTCGGAAAGCACGTTAAGCCGTTGGTCCTGGCTGTCATTCGTGGATCTTTGACAACCGTTACGGGTAGTCAGAAGCCCGAAAGTCTGACAAACAGTCTTACCAAGGGGTATCGTATTACCCAGTAACTGGGTTGTGGAGGTCAGATAGGCAGTCGCTCCTTGTAAAATACTGATATTCAGCTGCATCCGGTTAGACTGGAAGCTGACCCCAACATAGTTGGGAAAAGGCTAGGCAGATGATGAAGTATATACCTACTCTTATGTGAAGATTTTAGACACACAAACAGAAACATAATAGAAAAAAAAAATCAGGAACATGAAATATTCATATGTATGTGGGAAATTAAATATGATATTAAAATGTAAAAATAATAAAATATATTTCATCTATTTTACTTGACAATCAATGAAAAGAAAAAAAAAACAAAAATGAAATAAAAATCATAAAATTTCTTTAGATTATAAATAGGTTCAGAGAAACAATAGGCTAGTTTCCACCATCAATAAATTGAAAATCTATTTAGTCCGTCAGTTAGAGTAATGGAAATTAATGGACACGTATTTTTTGTTTTTGTAAATCAATGAATATTGACAAAGATAAAACGCATCAAAACTTGAGAGTGGGGACTCGTAACGTCAGAACGCACTAAAATTATACCAAGGTGTGACGTATTGAGAATTTTAAAAGCGCCGTATCTTCGTCAATTTTGGTTTACGTAACAAAAGAAAAAATACGGGTCAAATATTTTTTGATAATCTAACTGACGAACTAATTAGATTTTTTCAGTTGACAAGCCTATTCTCGTTTATATAACAACGTTCAATTTCTACTCTCAGTCTGAATCTGTCAAAAATATCTCCAATTTCCCTACATTTTTGACATTGAGTGTCGCGTCGCTGAGATGAGATTGATACTAATAATAATAATTAACTACCTAATAATATAATAATAATTTAATTATGAGTCTTCAGGTTGCTACAGGTGTTTTAGTTCAATACTCCTTTATTTTGAATACATCTTTAAGTAGCTTTGACCACTTCAATAAGATAAGCCATCGGCTTATCGACATGAACAAATCCACCAACTATTTCACCTACATCTAAAATGCAAATATAAATGCAGGAAAAACTACAAAAATGCCCTACACAAAATAAACAACACAGCTCAAAAAAGAATCGATCCCAACATCTCAACTCACTAAATTATGAAGCTACCTACATAAAAAATATCCACCGAGGCATTGAAAGATTGAAAAGGGGAAATCACTTAACTTAGGCAATTTATAGCTAAATCTTGCCCGTGGGAGAGCCGTGGTCAGACTAACAACATTAGGCGGTGGAAAACTTATAAGCCGGTGGAGATGTGCCCCGGCAAATTGATGCGGTTCGGTTAGGGCGATTTTTTTCCCAGAGAAGGGATCTCTCTATTGATTTAAATGGATTTAGGAGTTTAGGCTTTTAAAAGGGTGAAATAGTAATATAATTAAAATTATTAAAAAAAAAATTAAATAATAATAATTAAATTATTAATATAATTTGCGAACTTCTTACGACTTCAGATTGCAAACACTAATAGACTTAGGCTGTTTTTTATAATTAATCAATGTAATGTTTTAGGGCGGCCGTACACGGACTGCTCGAGCAGTAACGGCTGAGCGACGTACACGGCCCGCTCGAGCGGTCGGCGTCGGCTCCTCGAGGGGTCGGTTGTTGGCTCCACACGAAAACTACATTTTGGAATGGGCGACTAGAATCAATTCTATTTTTTAATTTTTAATTTTGACGTTCAAAAGTGCCTTTTAAGTGCCTATTTGAAATAAAATGATTTGACTTTGACTTTGACTGCTCGAGCTGTCGCTACCAACCGCTCGAGCAGTTGATTTTCTACCACAGTCGAGTCATGGATTCTGACGAGGAAGCACTGATTTTGCTGCTTCTGCTCAAGCGTAGACGACGGCGGCGACGTCAAAAGAGAAAATTTTGGGTTCATCCAAAACAAACGCTCCGAGCGCACTGTGGCGTACGAGTCACATGTGCGGCGACAAGGTCACGCGCCTTTACGACTTCTATTGCCTTATTATTTAGATTTCTGTGGGCCACAAGGGAAGAGGAGGAGGTCGTAGAGCTGTCGACTGCTCTAGCGCAGTCAACGGCTCGAGCAGTCGGTGTTTGCCTCGCGACCGCTCGCGAGCGGTCGACGGCACGATGGAATTTCGTCATGCAGTTGACGGCTTGAAGCGGTCGCGACTGCTCGAGCAGTCGTGTGTACGGCAGCGAATGAATGACTATAGTTCACCACGCGGTCGCGGCTTTAAGCAGTCGTTCTCAACTGCTTGAAGCAGTCCGTGTACGGCAGGCCTTAGAGCCAATGTTTTAAGAGGAATTCGCTTGATGCGAGAAGCACCGAACCGGCTGAAGTGGCGGTGCTTGGGGAAGCCTATGCCCATCAGGGCCTCAAGTCTGCTATTACAGTAGTGTCAGAATGGTCTATCATTGATTTCATAATTGTTGATTTTGACAAGTTTGGTAATCTACAAATATAATGGCGTCATTATGACTTTCCAATGATCAACCACTGACATTCCATTGAAAGAAATGGCACAAAATGGTAATCTCGTACATAATGACAACTGAATAAATGTAATGTTTATTGCTATTTACAAACTTCTTACGACTTCAGATTGCAAACACTAATACGTAATATGTAAAAATATATAGGTATTTAAATGAAATCTAGCATGAAATTTAGTAGTAGTTTTTCTCAGGTCATTGACCGACCAATGATCGACCATTATGAATTTAGCAGATTACGAACTTTTAGCAAAATGACAATGGGATCGTGTTGGAATGACGAATTTGTAAAAATTAAATAGCAGACTTGGGCCCCTGGACCCGTGACACTGCAACTCTATTAAAATTTTTTGGTGAAAAACTTCTTTACGAAAAAGTATTTTTTGCGTCTAAATGATTTTTAGTTTGTATTAATCGATCGTGTACTATTAATTTCCTAATTTATGTTATAGGTATTTTGTACCGACATTTTTCTTACTTTTTCTTTTTTATGTTTTTTCAGTGGCAACTTGTAAATGACCTTCAATTTCATATTTTTTAAGAACACTGTTTAATTTAACTGAAATTTCCCGAATATAATAAAAAAATAAACTAACACTGAGACAATAAAATTAAATTATCTACGACGCTTATTAGTCGGTTCGCACGAATTTACTCGCCCCAAATGGGCGAATCTTGACTTTTAAATAATTATTTTTTCGATTTTTCATATGAAATTTCTGATTTTAAATTAATATCTTTAGAAAATATAATGAGATCATCGACCCATACACCAACAAAAATACTTGTTTATTGCTTCACTCAGTAATAGATGCATCTACAGGCGACTCGCACGAATTGGCACATATTTAATTTTATGCAATAAAGTATATAAAAAGGAAACAGAAATGATAAGAGTTCAATATTATATAATGTGTACTTTTTTTCTTAAATTCGTGCGAATCGACTAATAAACCATCTACGACCATAAGTTTGTATAAAAAATAACAATCCAATGCTTAACATTTTTTTCCACCGTACCAAATAATTTATTACCCAACATTTTTCCAAAATTACCACCAGTAGGTACTTCCAACAAGGTCATCTCAAAAACAATCTCCGGCTGATTCGAAGATATTTTTTATCCTCGGACGGGTCCGCATGCGAGCACGTCTTCCGCCCAATTTGGGGGTAGTGGCAAATCGTTGGCTATTGACGGCTTAAGTGTTATCAACCCCTTCGGGAATGGGGGTGGATTTATTTTCCCGCATTAGTGTCGATGTATTTGTGAGATAAAGTGGTTGTTCGTGCTTGTTGTGTTGGCTTTTAAATATTTATGTAGGTGTGTGCTATAATCATAATTATTATGCTTCTTTAGAAAAGTTTATAATAATGACTCGATAGAGAATCTAATTTAAAAATAGGCCGAGCTTTGTCAGCTGTAGAACCGATGACCGTTGAGGTAGACGTGGTCTTCAAGTTCTGAGTTGAGCTTCACGATTACTGACAAATGCTTGCATTGGTCCACCCAAATCTGTGTGGTACTTTCCTCAAAAGACTAGTTCAGACATCAATCTACATGGTCGTCACATGATCTGATCAAGATTATGTCTGGACTTTACAAGAAACTGTGACCTCTGAGTTTGTTTCGGCCTTTCTTCTGAGAGTAGTCCGACCTCGTCTAGATTATTTATTTTTTATAATAATGACGTGAGAAAGTGATTCCGATATCCTATTTACAGAATAAAATAATTTCCGCAGGGTGGCTGGTAGCAGCTGGGTATGAGTGGCCGAGAATCGAGTTGAATGGCGTGCAGTTTGAAAGGCCCATATTCAGCACTGGACTGCTGTAGGCTGGTGGTGATGGTGATGATGAGAGCGTCTAGTTATAGTACTGACGCTAGCACATCAAGCTACTACAATGTTACATTTTTTTTTCATAGATTTTCAACATTATCGCTAAAACATAAGGTTCAAAGTTGATTCGGATTTGACAGTTTCAGGTAGCTTGATGTGCTGGCGTCTGTACATGATAGAATGTAAGGAAATAAGTCACACGGGAGATTATTTATGAGATGGAGCAATCAAAAAATGGACTCAACTGGTAGATGTCTAACAGAGCTAGTTCGACAGACGCCGTGAGGCGAGCAACGATTACCTTCACGAAGGGATATAGTTCATATTTTGTTTTGTTTTGTTTTTGTTTTTTTATTTTTTGCTATTATCATGCGTTGCAATGCTGTTTTTTTTCGTTAGGAACCTTCTCCGATACAACAACATACCAAAGTTTCAACACAATCGGTCGAGCCATTTTTGAGTTTTTGCGAGACTAACGAACAGCAATTCTTTTTTATATACAAGAAGATTATCTAGATAAACTAGCTTTGTATAATCAATGTGTGCTAAAAGAAGTAGAAAACAAGAAAATACAAATCCAGTGTCACCATTATTCCCTGAATATCGTCACACAAATCACAAATAAACCATAAAAAGAGAACGACCTGCCAAAAGCGATGGTGTTGTAGCGAAACAATATGCCGTATCTATGAACATCACCTTATCGGCCTGAGGGTAAGGTCCTGGCGAATAAAAATACAGATAAAATAAAACTAAACTTATTTTTTCAAACATCGAACAATAATGGCCGAGCGTCACACCGATATGTAACGAAAGGCGAACCTTTAATAAAAAGGTTTTGTCAAAAATCCGATTACAGCCAATCTATACTTTTATACTTACTAATATTATAAAGAGAAAGGTTTGTATGTAAGTATGTTTGTAACGAATTGGCTCAAAAAATACTTGACCCATTTTAAAAATTCTTTCACCATTTGAATGCTACATTATCACTGATTAGTATAGGCTTTTTTTTCTTTTTTTTTTTCCACCCGTGCGAAGCCGGGACGGGCCGCTAGTATGTAATAAATTGAAGCAACACTACCACGTTGTATGGCAATACTTAGCCTCTGGTCACGGTAAAAGCCAGCACTTCAATCACGGGAACTGTCAACCAGCTGTTTCGAGATTTCCTTAAAGAGACTATGATCGGACCCCACGGCCGGGGGGTTTCAACCCCAAACGGCTCGAACCTAATATAATTATTAATTACCAATAAGGTACTAATACTTACGCCTTTGATGTTTTAAAAATATTATTTAAACCATACTAATTCATTTAAAATTATAATCGACGATACAGTTTCCATAATAAATTCAAAACGTTTTACTTATAACAAGTTATACTCAGATAATCTTTTTATTTGCTCAAATAATAGAATAGCATTTAATAATAAACTATTTGAGTCCACAAACATTGCCACTTACTATAAAAAAACCAAATCCGCTACTCTACGGTCTGAATGCACTATAAAGTGTGGACGGCCGGGGGCAAGTGGGTTAAAATGGAACACAGCGCAATAAAACACCCCTTCTGTCCATAAATATCCGAGTTCGGAAGTTGCTCTGTTAGCGGTCGGATATTTTTTCTCTCCGTCCACTCTATTTTGCGGATACTCAATGGGGTGTCCTTATTTATTTGTTTCGAAAATATCGGGACTTTGAGGAGAAATACGGAATACATTTATGAGTGCGCAATCGAGTAATTTCTTTTGAAGAAAAAACTCGACAATTATTGTGGAGAATTTAGTTCTTATAAATAAAAGAAAGCGGTCAAGTCGGACTCGCGTACTGCGGGTTCCGTACGAAGTAGGTATGTAACTACAAATTTACGGTTTTCGGATTTTTTCCTTTACTTATGCTACATGACCTTACTTGCTTGCCAAATTTCATGATTCTAAATGATAAATGATTTTATTTCTGTAAGTAGGTTTGTACAAACACTTTAACACGACAATCATATTTTTTTAAAACGAGATGAGATCGGCGTTTCCTATCTGACTACTCTGAGAAGAAAGGCTGAAACAAACTCAGAGGTCACAGTCTCTTTTAAAGTCCAGACATAATCTTGGTCAGATCATGTGGAGACCATGTAGATTGGTGTCTGAAATGGTCTTTTGAGGAAAGAACCACACAGATTGAGTGGAACCCGTCCAGTCAGTGCACGCATTTGTCAGTAATCATGCAGCTCAACTCAAACTTAGGGAGCTCAACGATTCGACGAACAATACCAAAGAAAGGACATTTGGGTAGCTCGCATAAATGACTCAAACTGCCAGACCATGACTAAAACTATCTGAGAAAAAAACAAAGGCAAACTAAAATTAACCCACATAGTCTTCACATTCACAGTCATTAAAAATAATATAATACTTTACAAAGTAAATATTCATGTCACTGTATATGTAAAATTTATCAATGTCAATGTGTATATAAAAATCCAGAAATAGTCTTGGTCAGATCATTTTGAGGACCATGTAGATTGGTGTCTGAAATGGTCTTTTGAGGAAAGAACCACACAGATTGAGCGGACCTGTCCAGTCAGTGCTCCCATTTGTCAAAAAAATGTGCAGCTCAACTCAGAACTTGAGGAGCTCAATCATTCGACAAACAATACCAAGTCTAAGTCAACGAGAAGTACCCTATGGTGACTGGTAATTAGTGACCGATACCTAAACACGTGATTGTACTCATGATAAAAAACAACTTTTACTATGGGACCAAACCTGAATTCGCGAAAAAAGAATCAGCTGTTCCCTACATTTTGACGAGTTAGACGAAGATAAATGTAGGGAACAGCTGATTTTGTTTTCGCGATAAAGTTGTTTGAGTTCGAGTTCGAGTAAAAGTTGTTTGTTATCATGAGTACAAGCACGTGTTTAAGTATCGGTCACTAATTACCAGTCACCGTATATATTTTGGTTCCCTTGAGAGTGTCGGAATATACTTTTTTTGCGGCATAATCGGCCGTATCTTTTTTTTTACGTTATCTTAGAAGTTTGATTTTTTACAGCTTCAAGGGACCGCAAACCTGAATATATATATGGTTTTAATTTCAACTCGATATCTCCACGCTTTCTCGAGATAAAGGGTATTGGCAGACAAATAGACGGACGGACGGACGACAAAGTGATCCTATAAGGGTTCCGTTTTTTCCTTTTCAGGTACGGAACCCTAAAAAATGCTGGATTCTCGGCAAGACATTGTTACTCTGTAGCGAAACAACAATTAAAGCGCGCAGCTTTTTATTATGCGGCCAAAAACTATCACATGTTTTGTTCCATGCTAAAAAGTAATATTCAAATACACACATCAAAAGTGTCTAGGGATCAACATATATTTTTGCAATAACTTTTCTCCTGATTGATATTAATTAAAATTTTCTTTAAGGATTCATCAAATAAAGTGTTTTCGTTTGTCACAGTAACGATAAACCAAGGCACCTTTGCATTAATAAAGAAATTTGCCATTTTCCTAATAAAGGGATTATTGACATTTGAACCACTAACACAAAAGTTCGAAAAAAAGACTGAAATAACAGTTTTCTCTAAAATTTTATTGGGTAACTTAAACAATTAATAATCCGTGTTTCTACCGCGAACACTAACAACACAAGAACATCGGTTTGGCATACTCAAAATGAGTTCATCCAAATCACGCTGTGGAATGGCCGCCCATGTTCGTTGCAACAACAAAAAAAGGTCTTCTTGCGACTGGATACCCTCCATATTCGGCAGAGCTCTTCTCTGTAGCATATCCCATGCATGCTCAATCGGGTTCAAGTCTGGCGACTGAGCAGGCCAGGGCAGGACATTGATGTTAGCTGCGGCGAGAGTCTGTCTTACAACTCTTGCGGTGTGCGGTCGTGCATTATCATGCATTAACTGAAATAAGGGACCGATTTGCACTTGTAGAGGAACGATGACGTCTGATACAATCGTCTCAGCATAAATTTGAGCGTTGAGGTTGCCTCTGATCCAAATCAACTCAGTTCTTCCGCCGATCCAAATACCCGCCCATACCATGATGGTTCCACCACTATAAGGATGGACTTCCTGGCAGGATTTTAATCGCTGTTGGCGTCCAGGGGTTCTCCAGTGTCGTATACGTCTTGTATCCGGTCTCATACTAAAACGAGACTCATCAGAAAAGCACACGAAACGCCATTGTTCTTCTGCCCAATTTCTGTGTTCAAGAGCCCATTGATATCGAATCCTACGATTGTGCATTGCTATAGGTGGTACCCGTAGCGGTCTTCGGGAATGAAGCATTCACTTCATGCAAGCGGTTTCTGACTGTTTGGTCGCTAATTAAGTTCCCTGAAGAGTGATGAAGCCTCACGGCTAACATCATGGCGGTTATTGTTGGAGCTCTTCGAGTTAAGATTTGAATGTATCGGTCTTGTCTCCGTGTGGTGCAGCGATACCGTCCTCCATGGCGCTCAGCCACGGTACCAGTGCTTCGGTAACGTGTCCAAAGTCGACTGATAACACTCTGACTTGTATTCAGAGCTAAAGCCACAGTACGTTGCCGGGAACCAGCTTCTATCATTCCCACGGCTCTGAGCATTTCTTCCCTGCTTAAATGACGTCGCCGCTCCATAATAACGTTGGTTTTAATCAGTAGTAGGGAAACAGTAGCACTAATAATGTCTTCAATGCGTTGTATGTTTTTAAAGGGAAAATATTGACAGCTGATTTTCATCTTTTACTCGAATTTGATTCACAGTTCCTGATTCAAATTATGAAATGCACCAAAAAGGATCCATATAAATTTATAAAATCATAAATTTATTACAAAGCCACATCTCAATCTCAAGAAATCCGCATAAAAATGCTTGATCCCTAGACACTTTTGATGTGTGTATATAGTAGATAAAAATAAAAACGCTTTTACTTCAATAGATATTCCTATCTTATCCCATCATATTTCGTGGCCATTACTTCCTTTTCCGTCGGCCCTTCGAGTTGACATTCAAATTGCCACTATTTTTCACAAACATATTTTACTATATTGCAAGATCCCAATAAAGATATAAAAATATCGTCTCGGAAAGCCCATTGGCCCTGGGCATTGTGTAAATCTGTCTCAATAGAAAGAAGGGAAATAGCCATTTAACCCTCTCCCACCCTCACGAGCAAATGTATTTTTTTATCCCCCCAATATTCGGGAAAAAAGAACAGTGGCTTTAAATTAGAAACTTTGTTAAAAGTTTTCCCCTGATTTGTGAATGTGGTTAATTTATAGTATTGAGCCAATTTGAATATTCTTTTGTTTGTAAAATGTAAAGGTAAGGTGTGTTTTTGTAAGGTTTTAATTGTGATAGCATTGTTTTCAAGTTTTCCCAATAAACCCTTTTCTGGTATTTCGTTAACTTATTACTTTATTTTCTTGAATACTTTTGGGTGGTTTTGCTGCGTCATTTGTTGACGCAGCTTATTAAAAGAGACTGGATTCTATTCTATAGGTATATTGAATTAAAATACTGGCTATACTAATGCATAAGAGTATTTTTCAACTTACATTGAAATAAAAAAGTGATTTTTTTTTTCTATTAGTTCCAGAGATTACCCCCTACATACAAACTTACAAACAAACAAATTTTACCGCTTTATAATATTAGTATAGATGAATAATTTGTAATATTTAATCTGGTGGAAATTCATAATTATTTATGGATGTATCCCTGGAAAAAATGTATTTCAGACATATCTTAAACATATAGACTATAGGTATATGTTACGGCTAATTGCCGAAGTGCGGCTACACCTAGTTTTAGCCGGGTACAACTAGGTGCATCCTACGTCGATGGAGCTATTTCTGTGTAAAGGGTTTAAAGTAACCTAACCAAACCTAACCTCGGGGTGCCCTTCGATCGCTCTTGCATCCTACGTCGCCTATCGACTGACCGCAACCACGCAACCGATGTCACCCGAAGTACACACGAACCGCATGTGGCCGACTGCACCTAGTTGTACCCGGCTAAAACTAGGTGTAGCCGCACTTCGGCCATTAGCCGTGACATATATATCTTTGAAAGCATTTTTAATTTAAGACTAAGGCCCCGTCCTCAAATAAGAAGACTTTAATCAGTCTAAGAAAAGTCACGTATAAAATTAAGAACCGCAATTCCAATGAGCGCATCGGAACACCAATAAAGACAGAACGAGTGAAGAATGTTCGCAATTTAAATTTTTGATTCCAACTCCAATGGAATGCTCGTGACTTTCAAGCGCTGCAATATCTGAGCCCTTTTTAATAAAGTTAGACGTTATATAAGAATAAATTCGCTGAAAGCGCTGCTGGTGACAGGGGCACGGAAGCTATAAAACACTGAAGATGTTGATTGAGTGAGAAACGGTAGAGTAATTAAGGATTTATTGGGAAAAATTGCTAATGTCACTGATAGGAGGAAGTGAGCGGTTCTGTCACTTTTCAAAGAGTTAATTAGGGACATTGGGACTGCGGAATTGAGGAAGTGATCGAAAGGGTGGCTTTGGAATTTGATTAGAGGAATATTGCGCAATTATTATGTTAAATAAAACTTTTTTTTTAAGTTTTGTTGTTGACGTGAACCACGTTTCGTTACTACAACTACAATAAGAATGTTATATTATACAAAATGAAGCAAAAAACGTGAGTTGACAAACAAAAAGTTTTACACTGATTAAACCGTCAAGAAATCAGCTTTAAGAACCGAACTGAGTACGTACTCCAGAAAACTTACATTTTCGATGTTATTGAAAAATAGGAAAATTACCTGCATTCCAAGATTATGTTTTTAAAATTGACGATAAGCAATCTCAAATGATTCTCTTTCGAAGATATTTTTTATAATATTGTTGAATATATTGCAATAACAATTGTTCACGTAAATATTCCTTCATTGGAAAATTAGTTTACTTATTCGTCAATAGATGGCGTTGTTAGTTGAGCGCCGATTTGTGAATCGCGGTGTTAAGATTCTCCGGCGCTTGACTAGGTCAAAAATTGTAAAAGTATTTTGTGTGAGCTGCAAGTACTGTGATTATTTATATTATACGCGCTTAATATATAGTCCAGTCTTTGATTGACCACCCTCTCCTAGTCGACCTTCGTTCATGGTCCTTCGAGTCGGATTGGTTCGGGAGTGTTTGTGGTTGTTCCGGTGGTGGTAGAATTAGACCACCCTTCGCGTCATTACTGGGCAGTGGATCGCTGTCCAGAGCAGACCCCCTTAAAACCGGGGTATACCAGGTGAGAGGTATCCTGGAGCTGGTGGTGGAACCTGCTGGAGCTGGCAGCAGCCTGGAGCTAGGAGCGGTCAGTGGAGCGTGGTGCAGCACTACTGGCAGCTACAACCAGAGAACGACGCGAAGGAGGTGACGTGCGGCAGAGGGCGCCACTAGTGGTGCAGTACAGCGCGCCGATACGGTGCAGCAGTGTGTGTGAGTGAAGTGTGGGTGAAAAAACCGTGAGTACATTTACAACCTTATTTGTTAGGAAGAATTCAACTGCAAGTTTTCAAGAAAGTGTATTAGAATCTGAACTTTAAATCCAGTAGAAAATAAACTTTGTCGGTTGTAACAATAATTTGGACTTGTACTAATTTAAGTGAAAATTGGATCCGACGGGGAATCTATACCCGATTTCGGACCAAATAATTTGTGCAAAACACTTATGAATATTTTACAACCATTTATTTTATAACTTGTTGCTTGCGTTTGTTTTTGTGTTTATTTTAAAATATTTGTGCCAAAATGGAAAATTTGTTTAACATCCAAGATGACATTAGCTCAAAAATGTGTAAGGCTAAGACTAATTTAAAGAAGGCTCCTAAGGAGAGACTAACCCACGCATATTTAGAGACGCGTCTTGAGAATTTAGAACAATTGTGGAAAACGTTCACGGTCACACACACTGAGATTTTAAGTAAAGTTAAAAAGGTTGAATTGTCTAACTCGAGCTATGTAAAAGATTGTATTTATGATGAAGTTGAGGAATTTTACGTAGATTTTAAAAGCGAGTTAAAAGAGTTATTGGATAAAGGTCATACAACTACGCTAAATGTCGATTCGAAGTCTATTTGTCAGGACCAAAAGAGTAGAGTCAAGTTGCCAGAAATTAAAATTCCCTCATTTTCGGGGAAATATTCAGAATGGCAAACCTTTAGAGATTTGTTTGTCGGATTAGTGCATGAGAATTCGTCTCTTGATGAGGCGCAGCGATTTTTTTATTTGAAGGCTCATTTAAGTGGGGAGGCTGAGCAACTTTTAAGAAATATAACTGTAACATCAGATAACTATAAAATTGCATGGTCTAAATTAGATAAGATGTACAACAATAAAAAGTTCCTCGCAAACGGTATTATGAAAAGATTACTTAGTCAGAAGATGTTGTCCTATGAATCGGCAAACGAAATAAAGAGGCTTATTACAACTACCTCTGAATGTTTGGAATCGTTAAGTAATTTAGGAGTGCAGGTTTCTTCCTGGGATCTGATTATAATACACATAATTAGCGGTAAATTAGACAAAGAGACCAGAAAATATTGGGAACTCAAAATAGCTTCAGATTCAAGTAATGAGTTACCAACATTTATACAGTTTTCAGAATTTTTAACCAGTCGCTATAGAGGTTTGGAAAATTTAGATAAATCAGAAAACAGGGAAAAACCTACACATCAAAAGGGAACTCACTCATTCCATGTTTTAAAAGACAAAAAGTCAGTATCATGCGATTTTTGCTCAGCCGACCACAAGATTACGTCCTGTCCAAAATTTTGTAAAGAGACAAGTGAAGTTAGGCGTAGGTTTGCTATTGAACATAGTTTGTGTTTTGTATGCCTTTATAACAACCACTCTGCCAGACACTGTAAAAACACTCTCAGATGCCAGGTGTGCAAACGCCGCCACCACTCTTTATTACACCCATCAGGTGTTTCTGGGTTGCTAATTGGTGAGGGTAATAGCGCGGCTCACGCGGAAACTTCATCAGCCGTTGCAACGTTGGTGAAGGAAGATATTAAAATGGATAATAGGGAAATAGCCGCGCAAGCGGAGGGGTCAAGTAAGCCACTAGTCTCATGTTTCTCGTCGGGAACTGGTCGCAAAACGGTTTTATTGACTACAGCGTTAGTCAAAGCGAGGTCGAGAGATGGGAACTATCGATTAGTAAGGGCTTTACTTGATCAAGGATCGCAAGGTACGTTTGTTACGGAGTCCACGGTCCAATTTTTGGGATTACGTAAAACGCCATCCAGGCAGACTGTGATAGGCGTAGGCGGCGAAAAAAGTGCGACGGCTAAGTCAACCGTTGTACTTAAACTGAGGTCTAGAATAGATCCGACGGTCCAAGTAAATGTGAATGCGTTCGTGCTGAAGTCAGTAACTGCGCTTCTCCCAGCGACGAAAGTAACTCGGGTAGAATGGTTAGATTTGGGCGATGATGACTTGGCTGATCCAGAATACGACAGGCCTAATAAAATAGATGTTTTATTAGGTGCTGAAGTGTACAGTCAAGTTATTCAGGAGGGCATTAAAAGGAATCTTGGTGGCACCCTTTTAGCGCAAGACACCAAGTTCGGTTGGATACTGTCAGGAACATTTGAAGTGGAACAAGCCAGTAATCCGCCACACATAACCGTGATGCATTTAAGCCTGGAGACAGATAATCTGCTCACAAGATTCTGGGAACTAGAAGCGGAACCATCTAAGGAAAAAATGTTAACGGAGGAAGAAAGTAAATGCGAAGCGTTATACACAGCTACTACTGAACGTAACGAGAGTGGTCGTTATATAGTAAGACTACCACTGCGTGATGTAGACCCGGTCAGCATGGTTGGTGATTCGAAGGGAATCGCTGAGAAAAGATTAAGATCGCTGGAAGGTAAATTCCGAAAAAACAGCAAATTCAAGGAAGATTATACGAGAGTTCTTGAAGAATATTTGGAGCTGAAACACATGAGAAAGGTTGCAGATGAAACCAACACTCAACAAGCGATCTACTTACCTCACCATGCCGTTATTCGGGAGGATAAAGAGACGTCAAAGGTTCGTGTCGTATTTGATGCTTCCTGTAAGGGAACCAATGGCAAGTCACTTAATGATAATATGTTAACTGGACCTACGTTGCAGCCGGAATTGAGGCACACTATTATGCGTTGGAGAACCCATCGAATATGTCTTGTAGCGGACATTGTCAAGATGTACCGGCAAGTGTTGGTAAATAGCAAGGATGTTATGTTACAAAGGATCCTCTGGAGAGACAATGCTGAAAAAGAAATAGAAGTGTATGAGTTGGATACAGTTACTTTTGGCACAGCAGCGGCACCATATCTAGCTGTAAGGTCGCTTCAACAGTTAGCACAGGATGAGTGCCAGGATCAACCTGAAATAGCAAAGGTTATTTTAAACGATTTCTACATGGATGACTTAATGACTGGAGCTGAAAACGAAGAAACTTGTTTTAAAATATATACAGAGTTGTCAAAGGTGCTGGCCAAAGGAGGGTTTCCGTTACAGAAATGGAGGAGCAACAGCCAAGAATTATTAAATAGTATTAGGGATGGAAATGATGAAGCATTAAAGATAAAATTAGATGATGTATCAAAAATATTAGGACTAACCTGGAACTCACGCGACGATTGTTTCCAATACTCGCTGGAACTTAAGCCGGTGTCAGGACCTGTAACAAAAAGAAAGATAATATCCGATATTGCACGACTGTTTGACCCGTTGGGATGGTTAGCACCAAGCATAATCATAGCAAAGGTGTTGATTCAAAAGCTGTGGTTAGCAGGGTTGCAATGGGACGAAGAAGTTCCAAAGAATTTATTAAAAGAATGGTATACTTACCGTAATAATTTGGCTTTTATCACATCCCTCAAAATTCCGCGATGGCTGACCATGCGTTCCAATAATGTGACGACTGAGCTGCACGGGTTTTCAGATGCCTCAAGAGTGGCATATGCAGCAGTTATATATGTGAGAGTTGTAGATAACTTCGGTAATGTCCATGTGTCGTTAGTAACGGCAAAAACGAAGGTTGCCCCCATAAAGCAGGTATGCATTCCACGTTTGGAGCTTTGTGGTGCGGTGCTCTTAAGTAGCTTGATGGTTGAAGTCGGCAAGATTATGGATATACCAAAAAGTGACTGGCACATGTGGACGGATAGTGAAGTGGTCTTGGCGTGGCTTAACAGTCACCCAAGCCGTTGGAAAACCTTCATTGCCAACAGAGTCTCCCACATTTTGACCATCACAGAAGCCCAACATTGGTGTCATGTACCATCAAAGCAGAACCCCGCCGATTGTGCTTCTCGCGGTGTTTCTCCTACAGATGTGGTCACCACATCTATATGGTGGGATGGTCCAGAGCTTTTAAGACAACAAGTAGTGGAATATAAGAAGCCAAAGTGTAACACTACTCATCTGGAAGAAGCAAAGGTGCACACATCTACTATTGAAGTTGGGTTCTGGAATAACTATTCGACATTATTTAAGCTAGTGCGAGTAGTTGCTTACTGCCGTCGATTTTTAACACTTTTAAAGGAACGATCAGCTAGGTATAAAACAAAATATTTAGGCAAACAAGAAATCGAGGAAGCTCTTACAATTTGTGTAAGGAGATGTCAAGAAGAAGAGTTTTCTGAAGAAATGAAGAATTTAAGAAATAATATGCCATTAAAGAACAAGAAAATTAACTTAAAATCATTAAACGTATTCCTCGATTCCAATGGAATAATAAGAGTTGGAGGCAGATTAGAGATGTCGCAACTTGGTTACGATCGTGTGCATCCTATTCTTATTCCAAGGGATTCATTTTTGACAAACCTTTTAGTATCTGATGCGCATAGTAAAACAATGCATGGTGGGCCGCAGCTTATGGTGACATACTTGCGTTCAAAATATTGGGTAATTGGAATTAAGTTGATTGCAAAAAGGTATGTTAGGAATTGCGTCAGATGCATTCGCTACGCGGCCACCCCCAAGTCGCAACTAATGGGTCAGTTGCCAACCGCACGCGTTACAAAGTCAAAGTCAAAGTCAAATCATTTATTTCAAATAGGCACTTAAAAGGCACTTTTGAACGTCAAAATTTAAAATGAAAAAATAGAATTGATTCTAGTCGCCCATTCCAAAATGTAGTTTTCGTGTGGAGAAGAATGGGCAAGAAACTCCACCGTTACTCTTTTAAAATGTTTTACAAGTTTTTGTATACATTGTTTATATAATTATATGTGAAGACGATGCACCTAAAATAAAATTTAGTCTACCAAAAATGGTAAAAGAATTAAAAATATAACAGACTGGTAAATCAATTATGTGATAGATACATGGTGTCCACATATTTACAAAGATTGAAAAATTTTACTAGTATTTTAAAAAGTGTGTGAGTTACATTTGTCAAAGAATGTAAAAATCAATGTAAAAAAAAAAAAAAAAAAAAAATGTGTATGTATAAATTAAATTAGCAACCAGTTTGATTTTGTCTAGACTCTAGATTGTCCTATGGAGCAGGACCAGCATGTTTCCAAACATTGTTATCTTGGATATAATCCTCCAATTTGTAATATCCTTGTTTACAAAGTGTACTTTTTATATGAGTTTTAAATTTTCTTTCATTTAATTGTAATATATCAAAAGGTATTTTGTTGTAGCATTTAACACAGTACCCCATAAAAGATGTTTGCACTTTAGATAACCTGAAAAAAGGTTGATCTAATTTATCTTTATTTCTAGTATTAAAATTATGTCTATCACTTATTTTATTAAAAAGATGTTGATTTTTTCTTACATACATAATATTTTCATAAATGTATTGGCAAGGTACCGTCATAATATTAACCTTTTTAAATAGTTCCCTAAGAGATTCACGACGACGTAGATTGTAAATGGCTCTGACAGCTCTCTTTTGCAAAATAAAAATGGATTCAATATCAGCAGCCCGACCCCACAGTAAAATGCCATATGACATAATACTGTGGAAGTAACTAAAATAGACCAAACGCGCGGTTTCTACATCTGTTAACTGTCTTATCTTTCTAACAGCATAAGCGGCCGAGCTTAGCCGCCCCGCAATAGATGTTATATGAGGCCCCCATTGTAATTTCTCGTCTAGCGTGATTCCTAGGAAAACTGTCTGATCAATAAACTCTAGTTTTTGGCCATTCAATATGATGTCACATTCGCTGCTTCTAACATTAGGCAATTTAAATTTAATGCATTTGGTTTTTTTTTCATTAAGTACTAAATTATTTACCGTAAACCAATCTTGGACCTGAAGAATAGAGTTATTCACGTCGTCAAGATTTTGTGACCGTCGGTCTATTTTAAAGATCAATGATGTATCATCTGCAAATAACACCATCTTTGGTTGATTTTGAAGTAATTGGGGTAAATCGTTAATATAAACTAAAAAGAGGAATGGACCCAATATCGAACCTTGAGGAACGCCCATTGTCATTTCAGACCCTAATGAGTTTATGCCGTTTACTTGAACTTTAACCTTTCTATCTTTCAGGTACGATCTTAGCAAATCAAGTGCTTTTTTTCTAATCCCATAGTGCTCCAGTTTCATCAGAAGTGTCTCATGGTTTACGCAATCGAACGCCTTAGAGAGGTCGCAAAAGATTCCAATGGCATCTTGTGCTTCTTCCCAGGCGTTAAAAATGTTCTTTATTAGGGTAACACCGGCGTCAGTAGTACAACGCCCTTTGGTGAAACCGTACTGGTGTTCATGAAAGATGGAATTTTTATTAAAGTGACGTAACATTTGATTGAGCATAAGCTTTTCAAACACCTTACTGAGAACTGGCAGAATCGACACAGGCCTATAATTGTTGGGTTCTTTACTGTCACCGGATTTGAATAATGGAACTACTTTACTATGTTTCATAAGATCCGGAAAAACTCCTTGATCAACACTGGTGTTAAATATGAAAGCTAAATAAGGCGCAATGGTTTCTATGAGAGATCTACATACTTTTACAGACATTCCCCAGAGATCTTCTGTTGATTTAATTTTAAGATCTTTAAAAGCTTTTATAACAGCCTGGGGATTTGTATGCTGAAACCTAAACTCCAAAGGGCATGGCTTTACATTATTTTTAAGCAAGGCAGCAGAAAGTGTGGGGGATGAATTTAAAGCTTCAGTAGTTTTAAAGGGAATATTCGCAAAAAAATTTTCAAATTCCTGAGCTATTTCTACATCTGAGTTGATGGGGCCATGTGCAGTCTCTAAATTAAATTCAGTATTACGCTGTTTTTTCCTACCTGTTTCATTATTTATTATTTGCCAGGTAGTCTTTATTTTATCATCAGCTGATTTTATTTTATTGCTAATATAAAGAGCTTTAGCTATTTGGCACACACTTTTAAAAGTTTTTGAATATTTTGCAACATACCGATGAAAGTTTTCATTTTTCAAATGTTGCTTTAAGCCATAAAGTTCAAAAAGTTTTTCCCTGCTTTTACGAATACCTGGAGTCGCCCAGTCACTAAATAAAAACTTTGTGTAAATGCTTTTAGTTTTTAGTGGAAAAGTGTTATTAAACTGATCGTTTAACAGTGAAAAGAACTCGGCATAGAACTCATTTGGGTCACCTATATTATTAAAATTCTGGTCACATAATTTACTGGCCAAAGAATTATTTAATTTTTCCAAATTTTTACATGTAATTGTCCTAAACCTTATTTGAATTTTTTGTAACGGCATGTAGGAGCTAAATGTAATTGTTTGTCCACTGTGATCAGACGGCAACTTATTTACAATTTGTTTGTGTAAGTAATCACAATTACAAAAAATATTATCTATACAAGTGGCAGAGGAAGCTGTCACTCGGGTTGGTTCAATAAAAACATTTGACAAATCAAATGACCTAAAAAGGCTTAACAATCTGACAGTATTCAAGTTATTTTCCAATAAATTAATATTAAAATCTCCACATACGATTATTGATTTACTACTAGTACTAAGTTTCTTTAACACATCTTCCATTACAGAATCAAATACAGATAGATTCTGGTAACTGGGAGGTCTGTATACGCATACTATAACATGCTTATCAAGCTCAACACAGGACAATTCAATGGTGTGTTCAACAGACAGCCCGACGATGTCTTTTCGTTCTTTCGATTTAATAGAATTTTTAAGTAATATTAATGACCCGCCATGTATCATACGTTTTCGGCTGAAATGGCTAACTACACAATAATTTTCATAATTAATTGACATTACTTGATGATCTTTCAGCCAATGCTCTGTTAAACAAATTACATCAAACTTGGTGTTTTCCAAAAACAATTCTATTTCCAATAATTTGGAAGCGCAACCTTGGATATTTTGATGAAATAATTTTAAATTATGTTGCACTCCCCTTGGTTTTTTAGTGTTATTAAATATATTGCCAGAAGATACCTTTTTATTATTCTGTAATAATAATTGGTTATTTAAAGGGGTAACTTCTGTTGTCTCACTGACTAGTTTAAATAATTATCCGGAGTGACCTCCACAACTACAACTGGAGAGTCTAGATTGCCCGTACAAGTTCCAGCAGGAGGAGAGAGCCCTATCTGACTAGTAGTGGTCTCCAAGGATGTTGGTGTTATAGGTGGATCCTCCTTCGTACAACATGACAATTCATAATTAATCACTATGTTGTTAGTATAACTAGGCAACACAGACTCGTCACTAATCCTAGAATTTGTTATATTAGCTATAACCTCGTTAATATTATATGCTATCAACATAGCAATCAGATGTCTACATTCCCCAGACAGAGATAAAGTTCTCTGAGTTAACTTAAAACCACTAACAAACTTGTTAGTGTCAAAATACAATAATTTGTCACTATGATAACATGTCAGCTTGTGAATAGTTCTATTCAACTTAAAAATATAATTATTTTCATTATATGATAAAGTATCAGAGTAAGGAAAAGCACACAACATTATCTTACCTATGTTTAAATTTACTTACTCCGAATAAACCATTTTTAAATAGCGGTGTAGATTATGCCGGTCCTATAAGTATTAGAATGTCAAAGGGTCGCGGTAATAAAGCCTACAAGGGCTACATAGCATTGTTTGTTTGTATGGCCACTAGGGCGGTACATTTAGAAGCAGTAAGCGAATTAAGTACGAAGGGTTTCTTAGCTGCTTTCAAGCGTTTTGTTGCCAGGCGGGGTCGATGTGCGCAACTATTCAGCGACAACGGAACAAATTTTGTAGGGGCAGCACGAGAGTTACTTCATTTGTTCAATGAAGAAAAGTCAGAAATAAATCCTGAATTAGCAGAGGAGTTAGGTAATAATGGCACGGAGTGGCATTTTATCCCCCCTCAGTCTCCCAATTTTGGAGGTCTTTGGGAAGCAGGGATAAAATCCACAAAGCATCACCTTAAAAGGGTGATTGGTAATTCAACTCTGACATTTGAGGAGATTACAACAGTATTGTCTCAAATTGAGGCATGCCTCAATTCGAGACCACTGTCATATTTGGAGGATCAAGATAAATTAATCATATTGACTCCTGGCCACTTTTTAGTAGGGGAACCTCTTGTTTTGCCCCCCGACTCAAATTATGAAAAGGCAAATGTTGGTAGCTTAAGGCGATGGCAACTGCAACAACGTATGATGCAAGAGTTTTGGCGTCGATGGTCGCGCGATTATCTTCACCAATTTTTGCAACGTCATAAATGGCAAAATAAAATTCCGGAACCATCTGTCGGTGACGTAGTGTTAATTAAAGAGGATAATTTACCTCCTGGCAGGTGGTTGTTAGGCAAGATAACTTCAAAACATCCCGGATCTGATGGCGTTACCCGAGTGGTAACACTTCGGACTTCATCGTCCACAATAAAGAGGCCTATTTCGAAATTAATTTTGTTGCCTGTAACAGAATGAATATAATTGTTATTTTTAGATGTACACAATTTATGTGATGTGATTTATATGGTTGCTAGTTTTAGTTAGTTTTACGAAATACCGTGGTTAGTTATAAGTCTCTATGCAATTGTCAAAGGGTGCTTTAAAATTGTTAGTAATAAGTTCAGTGTATTTCGTAAGTTGTTTAAAATTGTTAGTAATAAGTTCAGTATTTCATAAGTTGTTTAAAATTGTCATTAAGTCTGTACACAACTCAACATAGTGTACGGAGTCAGTTTGAAGGACATTCGTCATAATGTCCTTGGTGGGCGGAATGTTCACGTAAATATTCCTTCATTGGAAAATTAGTTTACTTATTCGTCAATAGATGGCGTTGTTAGTTGAGCGCCGATTTGTGAATCGCGGTGTTAAGATTCTCCGGCGCTTGACTAGGTCAAAAATTGTAAAAGTATTTTGTGTGAGCTGCAAGTACTGTGATTATTTATATTATACGCGCTTAATATATAGTCCAGTCTTTGATTGACCACCCTCTCCTAGTCGACCTTCGTTCAACAATAAAACAATGAATACTCAATCTGTTACAAATCAATCTATGAAAACATTTATCACACTTATAATATTATAAAGGCGAAAGTTTGTTAGTGTGTGTGTTTATATGTTTGTTACTTCTTCACGCTCAAACGGCTGGACCAATTTTGATAAAATTTTGTATAGAGGTAGCTGACTCCCTGTATTAATATATAGGCTACTTTTTATCCCGATATTCTCACGGAATCGACACTTACGCGGGTGAAACCGTGGGGCGCAGCTAGTATCAAATAAATTTGTTATTAAAAACAAATTCTAATAATATTGCCATGACCTGGATTAGGACTTAAGGTGCTTTTAATCCAAATATTCCTACGAGATCGAGACTAATACGAGTGAAACCGTGGGTTGCAGCTAGTATCCAATAAATTCAAACTAATAAAAATATATTTTTTAATAATATTGAACCCACATTGAACATAAAGCAACACAGGCTACGTAAACAGGTGGGCACCAAACACAAATACAAGTAACGCTAACAAAAGAAAAGCCCGGCTTTTATAAAATTAAAAACGCAGCACAAGTAATGATATTAAAATTCAACGCTTGCGTTGTGGCCATAGACTCAGCGGGAGCCGGAGCGGAGCGATAATCATACATTATTACAAATGGCAGTATTTATTTTCTTTCTTGTTTTAGCGGTCAATAGTGCGACTACTGCGTGCAAGTGCGGGCGGCCGTTCAAAAGCACGTTGGGTTGACGATATTGCAAAGTCGCGGGAATCACCTGATTGAAGGACGCACAAGGAAAAACGGAACCCTTATAAGATCACGTCGTTGTACGTCTGTCTGTCCGTCTATCGAGGCCCTTTTGTCTCAGGGAAGCCTAGGGTTATCAAGCTGAAATTAATATCAAACACTCAAGGCTGTAATTCCTTGAAGCAGTGAAAAAATCAAGCTTCTAAGTCAACGCAATCAAAAGATACGGGTGTTTATGTTCCGTTTATGCCGCATATATTGACACTCGCAAGGGAATCAAAACCTATAGGATACTTCCCGTTGACCTAGAATCATGAAATTTGACAAGAAGCAATGTCATGTAGCATAAGTAAAGGAAAATGTCTGTAAGCCGTAAATTTGTAGTTACATACCTACAAATATCTACGAAACCCTCGGTGCACGAGTCCGACTTGAACTTGACCGGTTTTTTTATGTTAACAGGTACAAAATAATAAGAGAGACTTTCATAAACTTCACTCTCGATCCCAAATCGCTGTTTTTACAGCCACACCTAACGTACAGTGCAAACGGACATAATATTTGTTTTAAACAGAGCCGGCGTGCCCACGTAAACTTATTAAAATATTTCCAGTTATATTTAATTAGTGTTTCTGTGCCATTCGTCCCCTTTCTCCTCTAGCTCAGGTGTATCGCAGATTCGGCTTTAGCCGTTCATTTTTTTATTAGAATTAATTAATTTCTGTTATTATGTTTTCTTTTAACCTTATTATGAAAGGTAATAAACATTTGTAATAGGTTCTTTTGACATTTTTATTTTCTATTTTTAGATGTTTTTTGACGATAAACTCCTTTTTTTAATTGTTCTGAAAGTATGTAGAGACTGAAAGCCAGCACGCTAATTGGATAACACACTATCAAAGACAATCTGAATCATTTTGAAGGATATTATATTACTTCATAATATGTTCGAAAAATATATCGTTAATAACGCAATTAGTGGTGTTGAAAAAATTAAAGTCATTGCTTTAATTTTGACAGTTCAGAATAAAAAAATATGTCGATTCATTTCAATATGCCAATTTATATACTCCAATGCTGGACATAAGTTACTTTTATTCAATGCTATTACAAAAACTACTGTTATTGCTATTAAATTATAATTTCAGTACCTACGCACCTTCCATAGATAATGAAAAACGTGTAAATTAAACTAGCTTTTAATCTTTTATATGAGTACTAGCTGCGCCCCGCGGTTTCACCCGCGTAAGTTTCGATCTCGTGGGAATATCGGGATAAAAAGTATCCTATGTGTTAATCCTGGTTATAAAGTATATGTGTGTCAAACTTCATCCAAATCCGTTCAGTAGTTTTTGCGTGAAAGAGTAACAAACATCCATCCATCCTCACAAACTTTCGCATTTATAATATTAGTAGGAAGTAGGAAAGTAGGATAGGATAGTAGGAAGTACGATTTAATCCAACCCGTTAAGAACCTGATACTACTAAGTATTTATAAGTTTGTAATTGTATTACTTTTTAAAGGACCCAAATCAAATTTATTTTATTTATTAAGTTCTACTGTGTACCATAATAAAGAATCACAATCGATCTACTTTTAAGACATTGACCAGTTTAAAACAAAAGCAGTCTGCCTACCCTTTTCCCAACTAAGTTGGGATCAGCTTACAGTCTCATAGGAGTCATAGTTGTGTAAAGTACTGGTACGTGTGTGGACTGTATGTCAATAAAACGCTTCTTGTTCGCGGGTATTCAGACTTTATTCCTCGAGCTTCTTCGGTAGACCACCTATTTGCCTAGAAAGGCGCTCGTTTTATTACAAAATTAGAGGGCGCAAGTAGTGGTGGGGGTACACTTTACAATTTCTCAATTGCTCAATAAAACTAAAAATCTCTGGCTGATGCCCCGTGCAGGTAGGAACCTATCTCGACAAGTTCCGACCTGTTTACAAGCTTGGACTTACATTTCAGACTTTGGTGGCACTTATTCTATCTTACTATAACAAAGTTAAACAATATTTCAAACATAATAACTATCTTATCCTATTTATAGCTATATTTATTTTAACTTATAGGTAACAGGCTCGGCGTCTGTCACAAGTTGGATACCAATAGGTACTTAACATGTAGCCTGACTGGTTAAGACTCGTTGTCCATTTTTTTAGGGATTCGGTCTACCCGTAACGACATTCAAAGATCTACGAATGACAGCCGGGACCAACGGCTTGACGTGCTTTCAGAGGCATTTTTTTTGTGGATGGGAAATCATCAAATGACCCCTCCCGCTCAGGGTGGAGCAGGAGGGAGTGTCAGACTCTTACTGACTAAAACCCACCCGTGTTCCTTCCTTAGCCCTTTATGTTCCGGGGCAGCGGTAACCCTTTCGGACAATCCCGTTGCCCTGCTTTCAGAGGCATGGAGGGGCTTCGATTTGTAATAGAGGATCACCCATCTCCGAACCAACCGCGGCAAGTGTAGCTTAACCTTCGATCGACCAGCGGGGTAGTTGCACTATCACTATCAATTTCAAATTGACAGTTCAACAATGTTCATTGCGTTATTTAAGTTGTTGAGTAGACACATTTTTCGAACAAATGAAGCAATGGGTAGGCAATATTCTTCAAAATGATTCAGATTGAGATTGTACCCTGCAGATTATTTAGCCACGAGCCCCTCGGTTTTACACAAAACTAAATGAAAATCCTATCCCTCTTCTTTTTTAGATATAAATTAAGCATTACTAAATGAAGATATGCAAGCAACGTGTCACCAGCTATTATTATTTGTGGAGCAACAGAAACTCCCGACGGTACAACGGAATCGCACGTGTAACTTTAGAAAAATGTAAAATAATGTGAAAATTTACAAATAAACAGTGCACTGTACATTTGTAAGAAGGAAACGGGTTCAGTATATTATTTTAGAGAGGTACACTGTCCATTTTTTATTGTGAAAACTGGAAAACCTACCAAACTTAGATTGGTACCTATATTTTCTGCTAAAGAAATAATGTGCTATTATATTTTGCAGGTAAGTAAATACCATAGGCTTCTGGGCGCTCTCGTTCTATCGTAGACCTCATCCATCGCTTTCCATCAGGTAAGATCGAGGTCAAGAGCAGGCTTATTTCGAAATAATAAAAATCAAACTTATGTTTCAAATTAATATTATTTCAAGTTAAAAAATAGAAACTTTATTTTAATGACAATTAAGTTGATTTTAGAGTGACTAGAACTATTGAAAAAGTTATAAAAATGTTTGAAGTTGTAGCGTAAACTGAACTTTATTATGTAGGAATTAAAGTTTTTTTTTCCAAAAACTCATATTTGTTTACATTTTTGGCAAATAAACCTGAAATCGCGAAAAAAAATCAGCTGTTCCCTGCATTTATGTTCGCACAACTCGTCAAAATGTAGGAAACAGATGATTTTTTTTCGCGAATGCAGCTTTGGTCCCATAGTAAAAGTTGTTCATAATGATGAGTACAATCTCCCAATTCGATTTGTCGCATGTTTTCAATTTCAACCTGTTATCTGTCAAATATATTTTTTTCTCTACGCAACCCTAAAAATGCGAGAAAAAAGCAAAAGTACAGTGGGAGCACAGGTCACACCTGCGCGCGTATTATTTCATAATTTAGAGAGCGGACCGCAAGGCTAATGATGTTTTTATTTTATGTTACATTACGTCGTGATTGAGGACCTGCATAGGACGCCCCTCTTCCGCATAAAGGTGTAAACTTTGTGTAATTAAATTAATGTTATTTGCATGTGTATGTTTTTTGCTGTGCACGTATACAATGCCTCCTCGTATCCTTTTTCTAATGACCTATGGGCCTGACTGAAATTTTGGTGTATAAGGCTGCCGCGACCATGGTCGTGTGGTAAGTGCTGTTGAATACGGCATAGTGTTAGATGGTGGTTAGCGACCATGGTCGCGGGGATATACTTATGTGGAATTTTTATGGTTTTAATAGGTTTTTATATTTTATTTATCTTATTTTGATTTTGTAAATGTGAGGACTTTGTAGGCCCTGTAGATTTTAGATCTGTACACCATTTTTTTATTTTATCAAGTACCTGGTATTTGTTGACAGGCCTACGCTGTCCTCCCATACCTACTGTAATTAGATAACATTGTAAAAAACAATTATTTCTAAAAGAGTAACCGTGGAATTTCTTGCCTGTTCTTCTCCATAGGAAACGACCTATTGGAACCGTGCACCTAGCTTCTGACGTTTTATAAGTGCCCAATTGTAGGCTTATGTGAAATAAAATATTTTGATTTGATTTGGTATTATTGTAGCTTTATCATTGATAGCGTATCCTGAATTTGTGATAACGTACAATAGATAGTTTTCTATATAGGATGGCATACATCGACATACAATCTGTTAGCATAGATTCAGTACAGACGCCAGTACATCAAGCTACTACAATGTGTCAAATTTCTTTAATATATTTTCAACTTTATCGCTAAAGTATAAATAAGGTTCATTGTTGATTGGGAAAATTTGTCAGTTTCGGGTTAGCTTGATGTGCTGGGCATGATTCTGAACGGGTATTAAAAAAATATGCTGCTCTATATATTTTGACCGAGCTGATTTTTTTTTGATAACCGACGAAAAATTTCAACTCTAAGGGAGTCATATTGTGCTGAATTCATGTTTAGAGTTTGTGCGGCGATGATTCCACCCTGTATATTTATTTATTTATTAAAAATTCATGCACAAATAAAAAAATACTGTAGGTACAATAGCGCACTTAATGCCTGAAGCATTTTCTACCAGTCAGCCTTAGGGTACAGCTATCTATACATTATTTATTTTCATCAATCAGTCCCTTGTGGCTAAGTAATAACAGCGCACGGGTCGATAGATCAGGTTAAGCTACGCTTGCCGCGGTTGGTCCGTGGATGGGTGACCATCTTTCTTTACATACCGAGACCACGTTAAGCCGTTGGTCCCAACTGTCATTCGTGGATCTTTGACAGTCGTTACGGTTCATCAGAAGCCCAAAAGTCTGACAACCAATCTTACCAAGGGGTATCGTATTACCCAGTAACTGGGTTGTGGAGGTCAGATAGGCAGTCGCTCCATGTAAAATGCTGGTATTCAGCTGCATTCGGTTAGACTGGAAGCCGACCTCAACATAGTTGGGAAAAGGCAGGCAGATGAAAAAGTTGAAACAGGATTGTTCGAAGTTGACCAATCATGCATGGATAGGCAACAAGACACACCATCTGCTGGAAAACACAGAGATAGTACCGCTAACTTAATTCTAACTGTTACATAAACAAACACAACTTAGAACAACCTCAACGACTCTTTCAAAATAACTTGCTTAAAAAAGAAGAACACTTAAAAAAGTGCCGGAGTACTTATCAAAAACGCATCAAAGATTGCGCGAGTACCATCGGGCGCAAACGCAAATAAATGAGCTTGAAATTTAAAATTATAATGGGATTGTGTATCCGGTGACACAAATGTGTGGAGTTTGTTACTAACGACTTGGGCTGAGACGACGAGCTGGCGGACAAGGGCATAGAATCGATATTGGTTCAACATTTTTTTGGAAAAGAAATTGGTCTTTATTAGCGTAGCGATGGTAATCTCAATAAATTAGGCCCAGAACTTAGCTATGAGTTTAGCATAACGTCCATTATTTTTTGTAACTGTTATAAGGTTAAAACTGTAACTACTGAGATTATTAATAATACAGAAGTATGGAAGAAGGAGACAAGTCGCACTGATCACAAATTAATTGAGATAAAGACAAGAGAATGATGACATTAGTTCATGTTTTTTTTATCAGCCATTTCTGTCCCACTGCAGGGCAAAGGCCTCCCTTCCCTCCTTCCACTTATTCTTATCCAGTGCTGTTATGCGCCAATCCTTGTAGAAAGAGTCGAGTTCGTCCTGCCATCTCATTCTGGGCCTGCCGCGTTGTCGTTTGCTGTTGTTTGGGACTCATTGTGTGGTTACTTTAGCCCATAGCTCCTCCGGCATGCGACAGATGTGACCAGACCAATTCCATTTTAACTTGGCAGCCGTGTGAAATCTTCAATTATCAGGCCACGCAGGACATGATGTCGAGGTGTTCCATCCTTTGTGGAATAACACCACATTTGAAGGCTGGAAATATCTTGTAATCTACACATGCGTGATTTCCGTTGCTTGCTCCATCTAGCGTATTTGCCACACATTCAAAATCGGAGTAGTTCTTTCTCTTAGGGCGCCTTCCACCAAACTTTTATACATAGAATAAGTCCTAAACTGAGAATAAATTTGGAATTTTTGACAGTTTATCCATACTAAAACTGTCAGACGTCCGTTTTACTCCACGAATAAAAGATATCTGACTTTAGTAAAATCAGCCCTTAATAAAACAAATTATATTAATAATTATAAATATAATTATTATTTTTTATTTCCCTTATTTAACTAAATACATATAAATTATATTTTTAAATATTAGAATATAAAAAATATAAAAACATTTAAAAATATAAAAAATAGTAGCCCACCGGTATCGGGAACAGGGTATTATTATTTTTATTATTTTTTATTATTATTATTTATATTTATTATTGTTATATTCATAGTTTGTTTATGCGTATCTTTATATTTAAAATATTTATTCCTCAATTTTTATGATTGCACCTACCACTGTTTGTCTCTGCATCACCCAAAGGTTGACTGGTAGAAAATGCCTATGGCATTAAGTCCGCCTCTGTATATTTATGTGCTAGAAGTAATAAATAAATAAATAAATGAATATACATTTTTATTAAACTGATGGGGTTAGGTTCAACAGGGAAGATGCAGGTTTACTTTTCTGCTAAACATAGTCACATCATAAGAGCTATCTCCAGAGCCTAGGTATCAGTTGTTGAAAAATTTCATTACTTTTGCGGCTCTACGCCTTCCCCTGTCGTATAGTTTTACCTGCCATCTCGTGGCAACTAATTGTGAGTGCGGATAAAGTATGGTGTGTAAGATGGCCTTAGTGGGGCGATTGCATCACCGCAGTGTGTAACTACCCTATGCGTCTGCTGCTCGTATTACGGCACTAGTTTGAAAATAAACTCATTTTACATGTAATTTTCAGCAGGGGACAGATTTGCAGATTATAAAAGAAGGGTTAAATATTATAGCTTTTACTATTAACTGTGCTGATTCTGAACACTACTAATAGGCCAATTCTCGTAATTTAAAACGTTCAAAATCTAGTCGCAGTCTCATCTTGGCGACAAACAAATGTCAAAAACTTGTCAAATGTAGGTAAATTAGAGGTATTTTGACAGATTGAGACTGAGATCAGACTGTGAACGTTCTTAAAATTACGAGAATTGCCCCTCAGGTTGGTCGTGCTTATCACTAGACTAAGCACTTGTTGAGTTTAGTCGCATTCTTGGATTACATTTTAAATCATCATAAAAAGGTTGAAAAATATAAATAATTTTTACTTAGTGTCTCAGTCTGTATGTTAACTTTTGACGCCGAAATCATTGAAAGAGAAAGATGGCATTTTGAGGAACGGAACAAAAAGAAAAATTATCTTATGTCCTCACATAAGATAATTTTTCTTTTTGTTCCGGTAGTACGTATCCGTGTGATAATTGTTGACATCCATGCGGGCAAAGTCGCGGGCAGAATCTAGCATTATGATATTTGTGAGATGATAAAAATGTTAACATTTTTGTTTAATGCTTCCGTTACTTGTAATGTTAATGCATGTACAGACGCCAGCACATCAAGCTACTAAAATCTGTCTTTTTTAATATATTTTCAACTTTATCGCTAAAGTATAAGGTTCAAAGTTGATTGGAAAAATTTGACAGTTTCGGGTAGCTTGATATAGTGGCGTCTGTACTTTAAAACAAGCATAATCAGCTTATAATTTTCCCACTCCTGGGTTACAAATGCCCCCTCTCTGTGAGAGGATGTGCGTCGTACAACGCAGACGTTAGTGCGGGTTGGTGGCCGTCAAATGTCGTCGAGAATTTTTGGTTCTAGGACATGCCGGTTTCCTCACGATGTTTTCCTTCACCGTTTTGAGAGCAGTGATGATGAAATAATTTACACAAAGTAAAGCGCCTGTCTGGTTCGAACCTACCACCTACCACCTACTCGTCAGTCGTGACTGTTCCCACTGGACAACCACTGTTACTTTCTTAAGAAAGAAAGAAAAAGAAAAAGTTTATTTCTCACACAAACACGTGTATCATCATCATCTGCCTAGCCTTTTCTCAACAATATTGAGGCACGGCTTCCAGTCTAACCGGATGCAGCTGAATACCAGTATTTCACATGGAGCGACCGCCTATCTGACAATTAGATCATGAAACTTTGTATACTAACTGAACTAACTATAAAGCAGGTCTTATGTTGTTTATTATTTTTTAATTACCGTTATTTTCACCGTAAAAAGCAAATACCAAAACTATTGGCGCTGCCTCCCGCCTAGCACCGCACTCTGTCTCGCTCTCACTCATTCCGCGAGCAGTATCGTGCGAGCGAGATAAAGAGTGAATTTTAGCTGAGGTAGTATAGGCTCTTAAGTATACAGGGTGGAATCGAAGTCATGGGCATTATTTTAACCTAAGGCACTACTCACGATACTGATTGCATTAGGGCTATTAATACGCAAATCAAAAATATTATTAATGCAAGTAAGGAAAACCTTAAAAATGTAGTAAGTCAAATTGCACAAGGCTTATTATTGCAAATAAACACTTAAAGTAATTAAAACAAAATACTTCGTTAACGCCAATAATTGTTGAAATATCAAAATCTTAAAGCGCAGTACAGCGCAAAGCGAAATGTAAACAAACATCACCTGCGCGCGCGCGGGTTTTTCCTTACAAGTAATAATAACAATGGGCTACAAGACATTCCGTCCGGCGGGATTCCCTGAACTCTCTCCGTCCCACTCCCTCACTCGCAAAAATACGAATATCACCCCCGCGCGGGGTATGCTTCCCGCCGCAACACGAAGTCACGAACCCGGAACCAGTGTCATAACGACTGCGCAGGTGCATTGACGCGTAATTGATTTATTGATCCCGTGACGTAATCGCCGTACTCGCCGCTCGCGGCATACGGTGCTTGGATTGCAGTGTATTAAGTGTTAGTGTAGTAGTTGTGTGTTGTGTGTGTGTTTGTGTACACGATGCCTCGACCGCGTAATGTGCAGGCTAGGTACACCAACCAACAATACCCACAAATGGTTGTAATTTACGATCGCGCAAGAAATTTAGTATGAACTCGTGAAATGTTCCATCGGCGCTACCCGAACGACCCTATTCCTTCACGGGGTCTCATTCCACCAGAACCACTCAGAACCTGTTGGATTTTTCGTCTTTTCACGTGCCAGCACATGCACAAGCTCGTGGAAGAGCACCCGTTTACCCTCTGTCACTTTACCGACAAATAAGGTTTTTTCAAAACAATCCACAAGCTAGGTACGTAAATGTTTTTTTTTAATGTATGTTAGTTGACGTAGTTTTGACCGTCCTAAGCCGGCAAAGTACGAAGGGAAAATTGGAATTTATTATGAATCAATTCATTGGCAACTTACGAATGTCACGTGAGTCGGGCGGGGTCAAAGAATTCACGCCCAATGACGCGCGTACGGCGTAGTGTACCTACGCATTTGCTATCGAGAAGCGCAACTAATTTGATACTTTGTATGACTTACTACATTTTAAGGTTTTCCATACTTGCATTAATAATATTTTTGATTTGCGTAATAGTAGCCCTAATGCAATTAGTATCATAAGTAGTACCTTAGGTTAAAATAATGCCCATGATATCAAATGCACCCTGTATACAAGTATACAGAGTTACTTTTCAATGACCAACCAAATTTAAGGATTCCACCAGCCAGTTACCAGCCAATTAGATTCTATGGGACAGTTGATAAATTTTTCCGATTAGTCCCCATGGGTCCCATGGAGAAAGTTGTTTAGTTTGATGGTCTGTACCACTTAAATTTGGCTGGTCATTGAAAAGTAACCCTGTATACAAATAAAATATTTTAATTAGATAGTCGCTCTCTTTGAACACGGCGGCATCAATGGCTTGTATGAACGCATTGCAGCAGCGTAACTTAAAAACATGCAGCTAAGGAAGACGTATGTAAGTGCAGTTTCAGCTACTGCAGTATTAGGCGGGTAAGTTGGCGCAGTAAGGAGTTTTGTTAGGCACAGGTAGGCTTAGGCAATGATTCAGGAGGCAGATTAAACATTAACGAATGTAGGTATTGAAATAATACTTCAAAAAATGAAGGCTTAGCGGGATTGTCCGAAAGGGTTACCGCTGCCACGGAACATAAAGGGCTAAGGAAGGAACACGGGTGAGTTTTAGTCAGTAAGAGTCTGACACTCCCTCCTGCTTCACCCTGAGCGGGAGGTGTCATTTGATGATTTCCCATCCACAAAAAAAAGGAAAAAAAAGGCGTCCTGTGTGACACTCTTTCAATCGCAATCTGGAGGGGCCCGTGGCTAAATAATAGCAGCCGCACAGGTCATCAGGTTAAACTAAACTTGCCACGGTTGCTCTGTGGATGAGTGACCCTAGGCCCCTCCGTACCTCGGAAAGCACGCTAAGCCGTTGCTCCCGGCTGTCATTCGTGGATCTTTGACAGTCGTTACGGGTCTTCAGAAGCCCGAAAGTCTGACAACCAGTCTTACCAAGGGGTGTCGTATTACCCAGGTCAGATAGGCAGTCGCTCCATGTAAACTACAGGTATTTAGCTGCATCCGGTTAGACTAGAAGCCCACCTCAACATAGTTGGGAAAAGGCAGGCAGATGATGACTCTCAATCACAATCTGAATCAATTTGAAGGAAATTGCTAATACATTGCTTCATGTTCGTTTTTCAATTTGTCTGCTCAACAGCGTAAAAACGCAATGAATGTTGTTGAATTGTCAAAATTGAAAGCTATTGCTATTGTTAGTGTGTTACACAATTACCTCGCTGGGTTCGATTCCTAGACCGGGAAAAGTGTTATTAGGGTTTCCCGGCAAGAATTTCTCAGTGGCATCCTGGAGACTGGATTTGTGACCGGTTTTAACGGTTGTCCCCTGTATCATGGGACTTCAAAATTACTGAAAAAATCTGCTATTTATTATTATTTAATTTATTTTTTTAAGAATTTTTAAATTGTGTCGAAATGTATTACAGTAAACACTCAACATGAATACATAATTATAACTTAAAGATATAAAAATAATTATGTACCTATACAAGATGTATACATACACATATTATAAGGTGTTAAAAATTAACCCCAAAAAACTTTAAGAGGTGCTTGAGACCATTGAACTGAACAACTTTCACTATGGGACCAAAACTGAAATTACGAAAAAAAAATCAGGTGTTCAATACAAAAGTTCAATACCTACTTGACCAAAATGTATGAAACAGCAGATTTTTTTCGTGATTTTAGTGTTGGTCCCTTAGTGAAAGAAAGTTAAGAGTTTGTCGGGTTAATTTTTTAACACTGTATACATGAGCAAATATTTAGGTTGTCCAAGCAAGTTTTTAAGATGGAACGGGCTATATGGATCACATACCTATAGAGGGTATAGCCAAATACCTATTTGGCTATGCCCTCTATACCTGTATGCGCCTGTATTTCTCAAAGGGTTACCAAAAGTACCTACTTTTGGTACCCCTTTGAGAAATACAGGCGTTATAGTACGCTATGTTATCATTCAAAATTATTTGCCCAACATGACCCCAAATGCAGCTACTTAATTACATCAAAATTGGCACTACCCCTTACCAACAACATCATCAAATCAGTCGACAAATAAAGTCATTACAATAACAGTTATCATTACAGCAGTTATTAAACATATATTATCGACAAAAGTCCGGGGTTCGTTCCCGGCCGAGGCAATAAATGTGGAAGTGGACGCGGCGCGTGAATTGTGACCACTGCATCGCTCCATTAGTGATTATTGTACAAGTTTTCGGCTAACAAACTGGACGATCGTAGATGTAGAGGTGATGGAAGTGATATGGGGAAATATCGCACCCCCGGTGCGTCACTGTCACTTATGCAAAAATGTAGTTTTTCAGGAGAAGCATTTAAAACTTTGACACCTCACAAAATGTAGTTTTTCAGGAGAAGCATTTAAAACTTTGACACCTCACAAAATGTAGTTTTTCAGGAGAAGCATTTAAAACTTTGACACCTCACAAAACAATGACTTAAAAATATATAGATGAGATGAACAGCTTATACTACAACGTCAACTTTTAACTTTACTTTTGGATAAATATTAATCACTTTATATTGTAAAAAATATACTATAATTATTTAACTCATTTTTGCATTTTTTGCAAAAGTGACAGTGTCGCACCGGGGGTGCGATATGTAAGATCATAATCAGTAGCAGGGCAGACGATGTCAGAGAGAGGTCAAAGTGGCGGATTGTACCTACGTGGTGTAATATTGCATGTCATGGTATGTCTTCACTTTTGTATTTGGCCTGCTATATGTGGTAAGCCCAGACGATGTGTTCTTTTTGGAAAAATAAAGCAAGCATGGCAACCCGCACTGGGCCCGCGTGGTGGATTACGGCCCACTCCTTCTCACCGAGAGGCGGCCTGTGTCCCAGCAATGGAACCACATTATTGGCTAATTGTGCTAAAGCAAGGATAAGATTTTTAAAAAACTAACTCACAGTGAATTGAGAAACAGCTTGGTTGGCTTTTTTTATAATTAAAATAATAATATGTACAAGTATATAAAAAGAAGGGAAAAAAAATCAAAGGCCATCAAAAAATTCGTCCGCATCGCTGTCAACAGGAAACGTGCCCAAAAGGCTGGCAGAATTGCCTCGTTAAATGGCAATGCTGATTCTTTGACCAAAAAATAGGCCAAAGAATCAGCATTGCAAAAAAATAACTACTAAAAATATTTATTCACTAAAAATATTTATTCCTCAATTTTCATGATTGCACCTACCACTGTTTGTCTCTGCATCACCCAAAGGTTGACTGGTAGAAAATGCCTATGGCATTAAGTCCGCCTCTGTACATTTATGTGCTTGAAGTATTAAATTAATAACTAAAAATGTTATTTGCTGTTCAAATTGACAGCTAAATAAATAGCACTCCTAAAAATGTTATTTGCTGTTCATTACTCTATGTTGTACAGACGCAATTTATTAGGTTTGTATAGATTTTGTTACTTACGAACAATCCAACATACTCGCACCAATTTAAATGCTATCTAAAGCCATAACACATCCAGCACCACTACATCTCGACCACCGGACACAACTCTGCCAAATTCTTTGTACGTATTTAATTCTATTATTTATTGCTTTCGTATCGACTGCGCTCCGAGCGTGCCAAGCGCGCTATTACTTCGCCAGTTAAGCCACTTCCAGGGCTCGCGTTTCTTTGTTCTTGTTACAAAATTAACTTCGAGTTTTTGAATTAGAGTGCCAATTTTGTTTTCATATTGAAATTTTGGCTGGCACATCCTCGGCTGGATTATGTAGTATTCAGTGGTTTGGAGATAGAGATCTAGTGAATTGCATAAGTATGAGATATTTTAATGGAGTCGATATTTCCTATCTGACTACCTCTGAAAAGAAATGACGAAAAATACTCAGGAGTCAACGTCTTTTTTAAAGTCCAGACATAATTTTGTTCAGTACATATGAACAGTATGAAATACATATTGAACTGAAGGTCAGGAGGGATCTCGCACTTACCTCGTATATATTCAAAGTACTTAGAGGGAATATAAAGCGGACATATTAGGGCACATAGGTTTGTGTGTGCTGGATCGGTATGTACGTGTGGAGACGACGCCAGCCACGGCTGCTGGCGGAGCCGCGCGCTCAGACCAATCTTTTAACTGAGGCGCCACTGACCTGAGGGGTAAACCTGGTAATTTTAAGAACGTTCACAGTCTGATCTCAGTCTCAATCTGTCAAAAAACATTTCTAATTTCACTACATTTTGACAAGTTTTTAACATTTGTTTGTCGCCGAGATGAAACTGCGACTAGATTTTGAACGTTTTAATTTACGAGAATTGGCCTGAAGTTCACTCCGCAATCTAAAACTCATAGCCAGTGACAAAAATCTATGCTGTTGTACCCTGAGTGAGTTCACAAAGAAGCATTATCTTTGGCAACCCTAATTCAGTGTCACCATCAACATCTGCCTAGCCTTTTCCCAACTATGTTGGGGTCGGCTTCCAGTCTAACCGGATGCAGCTGAATACCAGTATTTTACATGGAGCGACTGCCTATCTGACCTCCACAACCCAGTTACTGGGTAATACGATACCCCTTGGTAAGACTGGTTGTCAGACTATCGGTCTTCTGACTACCCGTAATGACTGTCAAAGATCCACGAATGACAGCCGGGACCTACGGTTTAACGTGCTTTCCGAGGCACGGAGGGGTCTCGGTACGTAAAGATGGTCACCCATCAACAGACCAACCGCGGCAAGCGTAGCTTAACCTGATCGATCAACCTGTGCGGCTGTTATTATTTAGCCACGGGTCCCTCAACCCAATTCAGTGTATTAACTAAATTAAAGGTAAAATGGCTCCCAATACGCCAGATACCCCTACGTCACTCAATCGTAGTGTAATTCGAACAACATGTGACGTCACGGCCCAATACCTCACAATATCAACCCTGTATTTAAAACCAACTCTATTTGCTATCGCTAACATCCTTATAACCAATAGAATAAGGTAGAATTTCATTATGTTGTGTTGCTGTTGTAAGTTGTGAATGAGATGCATTGCTCGTTCATTGGTTTGAATTCGAATTTCGAATAATGTTAAGGATGTTGCATACTTGCTGTTTTGATTTGAAGTTTTAATGGTGCTTGTTCGTTGGCACTAAAATGTTTAAATACTTATTTTAGTTTTTTCACATTTTCAGTGATTATTTTTGTATTTCCATATGCTTTGTTGGGGTGTCTTTTACTTCATCGTTATAACCTTTAGTCAGCAAGTTAGATAGATAATTACCCAGAGTACTTCGTCTAAACTAATATTATAAAGAGAAAAGATTTGATCTTCTGTATGTTTATATATTACGCTTTCACGCTAAAACGGCTGAACGGATTCAGATAAAATTTGACACCTGCGTAGACCTAAGGGGCAGTTCTCGTAATTTTAAGAATGATCACAGTCTGATCTCAGTGTTAATCTGTCAAAAAATACTTCTAATTTTCCTACATTTTGGCAAGTTCTTGACAATTTTTTTGTCACCGAGACGACTACATTTTGAACGTTTTAAATTACGAGAATTAACCTTCTGGATTGGGACATAAAATACTTTTTATTCCTACGGGATCGAGACTTATGTGGGTGAAACTGCGGGGCGCAGCTAGTTACGTAAATGAATAATAAGTAAATGGTTTCATGAAACGAAAGCTACTATTCATGGTCACATCTACCTATCCAGGTTCTGACTGACCGACTCCTTGACCATTCAAAAGTGCCTGTAAATGGTTAGCTTATTTGAAATAAATGATGTTTTCAGTTTGATATATTCAGAATCCGTATCGTGTGTGGATATTTTTTTTTTTTTGCAGAATAAGTCCGCTCTTTACCTCGATCACGCCTGATGAAATGCGATGGATGAGGTCTATGATGAAACGAGCGTGCCCAGAAGATGCCTAAGGCACTGGAACTCCCACGTATCAACGAAACACAGCACGCTGCTTGACGCCGGACTCCGGTGGGAGGGTGGTTACAAACCAGGCGGGCGTTAGCCCTACCACCGCAAGGGATGAATTGGCCAGTCAAATAAGGTGTTGGGTGTGACTATCCCGGATGCGACGAGCACTCGGTTCACTTGAGTAACAAACTGCGCTACATGAGAAGGCTTCTTCATGCATCCCTAAAACTTGATGTTACTACCTCAAATTGAATCCCCTACAACAATAGCCGAGATGATTACAGTTAGAAAAAAATCATTGAAACTCAGGTATAGCTTTTGGCCATTTCTTGTTTTGATTAATATTATCAGTAAAAACTAAACTGACAGACTGCCGTTGGTCCGGTGGTCGCAAGCGCTACTGCTGGGTATGAGGTTCGATTCCTCGGTCGGGCAAAGCGTTATTAGGTTTTTTTCATCTGGAATTTCTCAGTAGCCGCCCGAAGATTGGATCTGTGCTGATGGCAATAGGCTCGCCCCTATTACTTGGGCCCTAATCATAGCTGACGAAATGTAGGCGTACTCTAGGTACACCTCTGTCTTACCCTTCCGAGTTTACCGGCGCAATGTTGTATTACCGCCACTAAAAATTGTCGGCTGAAAATCAAGCAGTAACTAGTGTATAATGCACTTTATCGGCCACGCAATTGTCCGGTCGACCGGCGGCCGTTCGATGTCCGGCCAGCAGCGATCCGGAATGATCCACGACACGTGGTGTATTCGCTGTTATTCCGATATCGATACGTATTGAGATGGACTGGTGGTAATGATGGCAATGATACTACAGGGTGGGCTGGGTTTTTAAAAGAGTAACCGTGGAGTTTTTTGCCGGCTCTTCTCCGTAGAGAACGTCCAATTGGAATCGTTCACCTAGCTTCTGACGTTTCATAAGTGCTCATGTAGGTTTATATGAAATGAAATATTTTGATTTTTGATTTTCGTGGCAAATTAGTTACCTGCATCCAATAAGGAAGCTATTCTACCCGTTATAAGGTTTTTTTCAAAAAAAAAATCAGCTGTTCCCTACATTTTGACGTGTTATGCGAACATAAATGTAGGAAACAGCTGATTTTTTTTCGCGATCTCAGGTTTGTTCCCATAATAAAAGTTGTTCATAATGATGAGTACAATCTCCCATTTCGATTTGTCGCATGTTTTCAATTTCACCTCATCATCATCTGCCTAGCCTTTTCCCAACTATGTTGGGGTCGGCTTCCAGTCTAACCGGATGCAGCTGAATACCAGTATTTTACATAGAGCGACTGCCTATGTGACCTCCACAACCCAGTTACTGGGTAATACGATACCCCTTGGTAAGACTGGTTGTCAGACTTTCGGGCTCCTGACTACCCGTAACGACTGTCAAAGATCAAAGAATGACAGCCGGGACCAACGGCATAACGTGCTTTCCGAGGCACGGAGGGGTCTCGGTATGTAAAGCTGGTCACCCATCCACAGACCAACCGCGGCAAGCGTAGCTTAACCTGATCGATCGACCTGTGCGGCTGTTATTATTTAGCCACGGGCCCCTCTGACCTGTATATTGCAAAATAAAGTAGAAAAGAAAACCAATGATTGAAAAACCAATGATTGAAAAACGTTAAGTTTGTAATTCTTCATTCTCCTGCCCTTATTGCAATTTATTTATTGTCAGGGCATCTCTTTTTCTTCCATACTTCTCTATTTGTCGTCATCTCAGTAGTCACCCCCCTTTCTAAACATATCATCATTCACATGTTAAGTTTTTAATTGTAATGTCAAAAAGAAAACGAATGTCTTGGAAGCGAACCTCCTACCATATCCACTCCTACCTACGATCTTAAGAGTTGGTACTTTTTGCAAAGTATTCTTCAAATTCTTTTTACAAAGTATTACTTACTATTTATGTTTATCATCAATCTTAAGAATATTAATGTAATAAGCTAATTTGCACTTATGATACGCAGCAGGTCAATTCTCGTAATTTAAAACGTTCAAAATCTAGTCACAGTCTCATCTCAGCGACAAACAAATGTCAAAAACTTGTCAAAATGTAGGGAAATTTGAGGTATTTTTGACAGTTTGAGACTAAGATCAGACTGTGAACGTTCTTAAAAATTACGAGAATTGCCACTCTGATATACAGGTTTATCCTAGTTCAGGTAGATCCCATCATTAATACCTACCACTCTAGTTTAAGACTTAATATTGTAAATATGCAGTATTTAATTAAATAAATAATAAATAAACAAAATAAATTAAATGCACGAAATATCATAAACACCAAAATCAAAAGTCATTTATCCAAATTGGGATAAGAATCAGCACCTTTCGAACCATCCACCGATCACCCATCCAAAACTTGACCTCGACCACATCACCTTAACTTCCACTTCCACCCTTACTCCTGTAATAACATAACATACGACCATAATATACAATAGGGTTGTCCATCACTCAAAACGTACAGATACGAGTGAGGAAAGCACACAGTAATTCCATTCTCCGATATATTTGACGCAAATAAATTATAGTTAGTGTGACAACCCTCGGAGACATGCAAATCGAGGGTGACCCGTCTTTTCAAGTAGGTTATTTATTTTTTTGGGAAATATTATGTTGTTGTGGAATATTGTGGTGATATGACTAACTGGTGAGGCAAATTTAGACTTTTTGAATTATAATTATATACAACGTGTAACGTTAAATGCGCAAAACCTGAAATAGTTTGTTCATAATTGACTACTGGATCGATTCTTGATTCTTGGGAGCTGAGTAAAAAGAAAAAAAAAGACAGAAAACGAAGCCACAGCGCAACAGCGCGGGCGGGCGATAGGATGCGATGCGTTGAGTTGCGAGCAGAAACTAGTTATTAATAATTCCGAAATCAAACAGAACACCAAGAGAAGAAGAATAACAATAATAACAGGGAAGATAATCAAACTAAATTAAATATTACAGCTATTTATTAATTTACGTTACAATAATGAAATACAAAGTTTAAACAAGTAAGTTTACACAAGTAAGTTTACACAAGTAAGTTTACACAAGTAAGTATACACAAGTAAGTTAACACAAGTAAGTTTACACAAGTAAGTTTAGATAAGTAAGTTTACACAAGTAAGTTTACACAAGTAAGTTTACACAAGTAAGTATACACAAGTAAGTCAACACAAGTAAGTTTACACAAGTAAGTTTAAATAAGTAGGTTTACACAAGTAAGTTTACATAAGCTCCTAACATAAAAAAGAAAATAGAAAACGCATTCTGGTAATAAATATGAGACTATCCATGATGGTAGCGGTCATTTGAAAGCGCATGAAAAAAATATGTTTCAAAAGCTTGATAATTTACTCCCTTTAGATTTGAAATATTCAAGACCAACTGGTAAAATGAAAACTACACTACAGTATACTTCATAATAAGAATTATATATTGATGTGGCAACCCTCAGGGTACATGCAAATCAGAGGGTGACCCTACGTCATTCGTAAAAAAATATTATTTATGATTCCGTATAATATTGTCAAATGTTACGTATTACTGACGACGATTCTATTGGATCCTCCTGGCAGTTTCTTTTACCCGACTTCAAAGAAGGGAGACATAATGTTTTCATAAATTAGTCCTATTTCCCAGAAAATATAACTTGGAGAAAAATTATGTTGTTGATTTCTATGATTATTAATCAGTGAATTCGCCATTGAGTAATTCTGCCTTGCTTATGAACTTCTGTGGGGTTATTGCGTAACACGCTAGCAGTAACAAAGGCTTTCTTTTTGACAGTTCAACATCATTCATTGCGTTTTTTACCTTGTTGAGCAGACACTATTTTCGAACTTAAGAAGCAATGGATTAGCAATGCCCTTCAAAATGATTCAGATTGTTACGCAATTAGGGTGCTATTCAATAAACAACCAATACAGAACTACAATTTGCAAAACACATCATAAATAGTAATTAATGGTGTTTATCAGCTATTCTAAGTTTGTAACTCGACGAATAGTATAGCATTTTTCTCTATATTTTTATACCATGCCAAAAAAGAAGCTAAAAACGTCAGGTGAAACTCTGATAATATTAAAAAATCCACTTCTAAAAAAGCGGGTCGTGCAACCATCAATCCAGGGATATCTCTAGACCCGGTGCCGGTACTGACCCGGTTATCCTTAAGTCCACCAGTCGCCTTTCATTTATCACACCCGATTACCAACCCTTGCCACGTCACGACGGAGGGTTTGGTAAGAAAAATGAATGTCAATTGGTAGGTAAATACGTAGTGGATCGGGTAAATTGGGGTTACTCTGTCTGTTTAGTGGACAATGGGGATTGATTGATAAATTATTTTATTATATTTATTTCTGTAAATTTCTTACGCTCTGTATTGTATTTTTTAAAACAACTTTATAATTCTACTTACCGTGTTTTATGCAAATAAATATTATTTAGTTTCACCCGCGTAAGTTTCGATCCCGTGGGAATTTCGGGATAAAAAGTATAATATGTGTTAATCCAGGATATGGTCTATCTGTGTGCCAATTTTCACCCAAATCTGTTCAACGGTTTACGCGTGATTGAGTAACAAACATCCAAACATCTTCACACACTGGCACGTTTATAATACGAGTATTAAGGGCTAATTTTTCCATCATCAGATAATTTTTATTCTAGGAATAAAATTGATGTGTGACTGTTTTTGTATGAAATAACTGTCAACATTTCAAAATGATTCCTCGAATAAATTTATCAGACGATTGAAAAATCAGCCAAGTAGGATATTTAAAATAATAAAATTAAATTATGTTTAAAAACTAAATGAGTTCGGTGTTTCCTAACTGACTACACTGACAAGAAAAACCGTAAAAAACTCAGAAGTCACAGTGTCTTTTAAAGTCCAGACAATAATCTTGGTCAGGCCATATGAGGACCATGCAGATTCGTGTCTGAAATGGTATTTAGAGAAAGAACCAAGCAGATTTGAGTGGACATTTCCAGTCAGTGCACGCATTTGTCAGTAAAGGGATTGGTTTTAGCATTGTAGAAAGGGAAAAGTGATTTTCAACTTTGGGATGGCAGTTTAATTTTATCTTGAAGCGAGATTAGTCTGTCAACAACAGCAAATGGAGAGTAGTACCAAATCAACTGTAGCTTTTCTGAAGGTGGTCGAATCAATTTGTTGAATTATAAGTAAAATTGGTACATAATCGACGTTGTTATCTTTCAAAATAAAATAAATAAAACTTTATTTCAGACCAGGTCCATTATTTTGTTAGCATATTGATGTTAGTTACAATGCTTATGTAAATAGGTTAGTATTGTTAGTTTTCAGAACAGTAATTATGTATCCAGACCTAGGACTATCCCCACCCAGTGTCTCTGAAAGGGACAGTCCGCTCTGGCAGCAATCATTTTTAGAATGCCGTTGTTACTAACATGCAGGCGCTGTAGTAAGGAGGCCACTTTCTTTCGCATAATGGCATGGAAACCATCTGTGCGAGCCTCTGCGAACATTCCCGAAGCGCTACAACGCCATGGCAGTCCCAACAGCATCAGAAAAGCATTATTAAATTAAACACGCAGGACGTTGTAGGCTCGGCGCATGGACGACACCCACAGGCTACTCGTGTAAAACGATTGACAGAACGCCTTATAAATAGTAGTTACACACTTAGGGCTTGAGGTACATGGTGCAATTTAATTACCTGTGGCATGTTATAAGTTGAAGCAAGAATGAAACTTGCATCGTCTAAACAGGTTTTGGAACATGCAAGTCATTTGTTACTTAAATTTTATGGTGTGCCACAGACAATTTACTTGCACCATGTAAATGGGGCCTAACACAGCTATTAAATTTTAATCCCCTTATTAATAAACGTTGTATAGCGTCTGTATAGTTAGGCAACGCTTTGTCTTCTTTTTTCGAAAGTCAAATTACTGACGACTGAAAGAGAGAAATCGGTGTGTAACTATTCATCTGATATAATACGTTTATTAGTAAGGGATTAGTAAGGCGGTAAATGTGTAGTCTCTTTACAACTTCTACTAATAGAGTTGGTGATAAACTAATTGGAAAAAAAATCCAATAAAAAAATACCAAAACATGTATTTAAAACCCATGTTCTGTCCATGATTCTACATTTCCTAATTAATGCTACGTAATAAAACTCCTTTTCTCCCTTTAACCCTTACAAAACCTATTGATTCCCCAAAATCCTTGAACCATCCGATACAAAACACTGCAGGCTCCCATTAGGAAGCCTCCTAAAAGCTGACATTAGGGAAGGCCGAAGGGTGTACATGACCGATGGAGCCAATAAGTCAGCCCGTATTAACACCCTATACTTTAATGGGTCACATATGAATAATGGTTAAAGGAAATTTCGTCTATTAAAGAGGATTTCGTGATTTCGATGATGTTTTGTAATGTAAGGGAGTGTCATGAGGGAGTGTTGTCACGTGTAACGTGTTTTGAGAGTCTGTTCAAGATTTTGTGTAAGTAAATATCTCTTGCTCGTGATCTAATTAACGATGATAATGATGTTTCCTCAGTAACTGGGTTGTGGAGGTCAGATAGGCAGTCGCTCCATGTAAAATACTGGTACTCAGCTGCATCTAGTTAGACTGGAAGCCGACCCAAAAGTTGGAAAAAGGCTAGGTAGATGATGATGAACGATGTTAATCACACAACCGTCTAAAGGATACCATAGTATCCAAAAAAAGACGGTCGCGTCCGTCTAAGGGATACTATAGTATCAAAAAAAAAGACGGTCGCGTTAGGTTAGGGAAATTATGCGAGGTGATTATTACACCGATAACAATTCAAACGTTCTTGTCTTTTGTACATGCATTATAGTTAAACAAGAATTACTGTTATTGACGCCAAAGAACATGGTCAACCGCGTTGGTGGCGGGGGCTGACTATCTACAGCACTACCGACTTCGAGCTGTGTAAAGCGGTCCCGTCATAAAACGCCCGTCACGAAAATCTGTCACTCTCATCAATATCTGACATTAAGGTGTCAAAAAACCCTTTGCATTTGGACAGTCGTTATAGTGTGACCGTTCACCGCTTTCTTACGAAACCAAATATTTATTGTGCAGTTTCTAATTTAAAAAAAAAAAAACATAATAGCAGACGTTTCAACAAATGATAAGTCGTTTTTCTGGTATAGAAGTATGAGGAACAGGGTGTAAAGTTCACCCATACTCTATAGAAAAGGGAGGATCCTCCGACCAGACGGGTGTTATGTCTGGCGGGCAACTGCCCAATGATTCATGTCGGGCCTGCATGCGCGGTAAACTCTGCTTGTGAGATGCAGGATTTTGTGACGTCAGTATGACGCGTTGTTCACATGTGGCGTCGTTGTAGATACCGCTACACTGGTGCACACAAGACATAGCACAACTTACAAAAGCAACAAAAACAAATTAAAAAAATTAAATAAACACACTGGAAATCTGTCCCAGGATATATGGTAATTATTGCACTCACGCTCGCACAAAAATCAGCAAATTCCCAAGTAAGAATGATCTCATTTGCGACTACAACTCCTGAAAACCAAAACTAAAGACAAACACAACCCTCCGAATGATCAACAGCACGAAAAATACAAACAACTATCAATCACCAACCACATTCATATACGGCTAACCCTTTACTGTCCATCGCATCGCATCGTACGTCATTTATTACTCGCAAATCCTCCGAGCTCCTTCCTTGATATCTCTTATTTATTGTCAAAATGCCAACTGGGATGAAGCGAGCACTATTTGTCATTGACAAAGCTTTTCGGATATGTGCGACCCTTGGATATCGGTAGTCTTGGGGTTGAGTTGGATGCTGTGACATGATGTTTTGGTATTCGGATATTGTATTTTTTTTAAGGGTAATTTTTGTGAAGTCTTTTGTGTAAGGTGGGCGTGACCGAAGGCCTAAGATGAATGAATTTTGATGCACGGTATCACGACTGTTAGTAGCTGACAATCGATATTGATATCACCCAGTAACCATCCGATCGATTCTGTAAAAATCTCACCGTGAAAAGTTAGTGAAGTGAGCTGTCAAGAGTATCAATCCCTAGCATCATGATGACACTGACAGCTCACTCCACGCTCACTTCACCTAAGTTTTCACGGTGAGATGGTTACAGAATCGCAGTTGTGGAAATCAGATTGCAATCGCTTCGTAGTAGCTCAATGTGGCTAATGAGACATAAATGAATGTCTATTTTTATAAATCAAATTTTGATTTTTCAACAGCTGAGCGGATTTAAACCGTGTATCAGAAAGGTGTGGTCATATTTAAGGATTTGGTACAGACCATCAAATCGAACAACTTTTTCCATGGGACCAACATCGTAATTGCGAAAAATATATCAACCGTTCCATGAAAACCTTAATACCTACTGCAGGAATATAGGACAACTAATTATTTTTTCGTGACTACGATGTTGGTCTCCTGGAAAAAGTTGTTCAGTTTGATATTCTGCAGCACATTCTTAAATAGAACCTCAGTTTTCTGATACACGCTGTTATTATAAATACTGATACCTTCCACCTGAAGGCTAGTTTCCGCTGAAATTGGCCGCCATGGCCGAAATACGGTCTGAAAGACTGTTATAAAAAAATGAAATTCAATAGCATCACACTTGTACTGAAAACCGCCATAGGTACTTGAAAAAGGCGAAGCTGATGTTAACTTAACGTGAATCAAACTAATTTCTTCGTCGATTTCGCATATTATTATGACATAATTGTGAATACCCACCTCCAGTAAGGTAGGGATGGCCAATGTCCTATTTCTCGATCAGATAAGACGTGTATTTAAGTAATGGCAGGCTGGATATTGAACGTCACGGCTTGGACGGGACGAGGCGTCCGGTTTTTGAACGATTGTCATCTGTTGATGACTGGTAGGGTTGGCACTCCTAATGATACTTGTTGAGGTAATAAATTATGAAACAATTTCAATTTGGGATGCATGAAGAAGCCTCCTTATGTAGCGCAGTTTATTCTGCCAGTTACTCAACTGTGAACCGAGCGCTCGGCGCATCCTGGACAGTCACACCCAACACCTTATTTGACTGGCCAATTCTTCCCTTGTGGTGGTAGGACTAACGCCCGACTGGTTTGCAACCACTCTCCTACCAGAGTCTGGTCCGATGCAATCCCTTGAAGCAGTGAAAAAATCAAACTTTTAAGTCAACGCAATCAAAAGATTCGGGCTTTATGTTCCGGAATCAAAACCTAGGGTACTTCTCGTTGACCTAGAATCATGAAATTTGTCAAGAAGAAGTAAAGGAAAACCATAATTTTTCAGTAAAATTACAAAAAAAAATCCTTTGATAAGCTATTTACATTACTACAAATTTGTACGGAAACCTCGGTGCGCGAGTCCTACTCGCACTTGACCGATTTTTTTTTTTTTTGTAAGTGTTCTTTTTCTGCATCATGTTTACCGCAAATAAACTTATTTTTTTTCTTATAGATTTTTTGACAGATTGAAAAACTTATCTGTTCATGGAAGAAATGGGTAAATATTATCTGCCCTGTAAAAACAGAAACATGTATGAAGAAGAATCTATATATATAAAAATGAATTGCTGTTCGTTAGTCTCGCTAAAACTCGAGAACGGCTGAACGGATTTATCTTATCTTGGTCTTGAAATGTTTGTGGAGGTCTAGGGAAGGTTTAAAAGGTGAGAAAAATCGAATAATTCCCGGGAAAACCCTAAAAACAGCCCTGTTTTATTTCCCATACAAACGTTTTCTATATAAAATGTAAAGTCAATTGTCTTTTATTTTATCGATTGAAGCAGTACGAAGTCTGCCGGGTCAGCTAGTAAGAAATAAAAAAAACACATACAATGACATAGAATACATAATTAATTAATTATTATAAATTAAATTAACTTCAAATTCTCCCAAAAAAAAAATAGACACCACCCACAAACCAATCCATCCAAAGAATCCATCCACCGATCTATTACTTACCAACGTTCCTAACCAGCTAAATGCCTCTCCATTAAGAAAACCCACACGAACCGATTCCACCCGATTTACTAAACCAAACCCAAGCCCTTTCAGTTTAAAAAACAATTTATTTTCCTCGCCAAAAAAAGAGCCGAAGAATTTTCGCCGATAAATATTTGCTGTTGGTAACCCTGGAATTGCTGGCATGTCATGTCCAAGCCCTTTTCAAAATGGCTGTCAACCCTGTAGGGTGGCGGTCAGTGTCCCGGATTGCGTCTGTTCGTAGAATTATATTATTTATTGATATGCTTATACGTGTGTTCGTAAGTAATTTTGGCAGGCGGATGTGATGTCTTCCTCTGTATGGTTAAAGTTTTGTTTGTGTAGTTATGACATTGTCTGTTTTCCTTGGAGGTGATGTCAAAAAACATGAAATGTCATAAAGTTTATTTTGCATGGACTGTTTCCACAGACAAAATGTGGAAATGGTTTTGTGGGGTATAGTTTTAAAAGTAAGTGCTGTAGATATTATAGCCTATTTGGTGCTTACATACAACCTCCGCGAGTTCTTTAAAGCAGAAATACAAGATAAACATTAATTTAGTTTGAGATTAGAATAAAAAAATAAGTAGGTTCTGTCTAACTGACAAGTGAAAAGACAGAAGATGAAAAAATGTAAATTTCAACCATTCTAAGAATAATATTATGGATGTTACATAACAAACTGATTGTTTTATTTACTCATCCCGGTACAGAAAGTTCCCAAGAGCTTTCACAGTACCTACCCATATGAGTGTTATACGTAAGAGTGTTGAAAAGTTTTTTTTTTAATTACCGGTCAAGTGTGAGTCGGATTCACGCACCGAGACAAATCACTGTACGCAGAAATAGTTTATCACGGGTTTTATTCTTCTAATGTAACTACAAATTTACGGTTTTCGGATTTTTTCCTATATTTGTGCTACATGACGTTGCTTCATGCCATATTTCATGATTCTAGGTCAACGGGAAGTACCCTATAGGCTTTGATTCTGGAACATAAACGCCCGTAACTTTTGTTTGCGTTGACTTAGAAGTTTGATTTTTTCACTGCTTCAAGAGATTACAATTTTGAGTATTTGATATTAATTTCAACTTGATAACTCCACGCGTTCCTGAGAAACAGGGTCTTGAATATAAAATAAATGTCTAAACAGTGCGCTAACCTGCCAAATAGACGTTTATTCGTAAATATTCCGTTATTAAATATAACTATTAATTGGGATTTGCTCAATAATCTCTGTATGCATTAAACTGCTAAGGGCGAATTTCACCAAACTTTTATACCTAGAAGAATAAATTTTGAATTTTTGACAGCATTTCCATATTTATTTATTTATAGTTAATTAAAACGGTACAACACCAATTACATTAATTAACATAGAGACAATTTACGTTGACAATAATTATCTTAGATATAGTTTAATTTAAATCTGACATGGCACAGTGGACTCTCTTGCATACTTTCTCTCACAGAACACCAAACATATACGCATAATTTTACTCCATTCATCCGCAAATATATCACATTCAGGGTTGGCAGTCAGAAGGGCATTTAGCACCTTTAGATTACGACAGACTGGGGATTCGGCTCTGGCTACAGTTTTACATGGCAGTTGCACAAACAGATTGCGCCGGCGACTCTGACGGTGTCCGATGTATTTGTCGGGCACAAATAGTCGCCAGAAAAGGCCATGGAGCTCTGGGCAGTCGATACGTCCCAGTAAGGTCTTACAGGCTACCGTGAGCTGATCAAAGCCTCTTCTCACCTCCAACGAGTTAAAGCCCAACGTCCCTAAAAGATAGGTAGGGTACATATAGGGAAAGAAATGGTATAACCTTTGGAAGAGGCATCTTAAAAAAGTTTTCTGTACTTTTTCCAGCATCAATGTTTGGGCCGCGTTATAGGGGCACATTAGCCGCATATTAGAACGGTCAGACGTCAATTTTATTTCATGGATAAAATATATCTTTAGACTTTGGTAAAATCAGCCGTAAGTAGCTAAATATATCCTCACCCATCCAATACACACACAACATCCCCTAATATTTATGAATGAACTCATTAACTCTTCATTACCGTTAACACATCACTCAACACTACCAATCAAAGCCGATACACAAATAAATTATGGACATCACTAAACGCTAGTGAGGGGCGTTCGACATCGATGTCTGCGGTCAGGATCGCGTCGGGTTTACATTATTAATGATTCATTTAGTTCACACTAACCGGGCGGCTCTGCTGATCCCTTTGGGTTTTGGATAGGGATGGGGTAGTTGTTGTGGTTTGTATCGATAGATAATTTGTGATGTTGTTTGGTCGATGAATCGCTTGTAGGTTTAAGTTAGTTTATTATCTTTTTGTATGCACATTTTCTGTGACAAATAAACCTATTTTGTTTTTCTTTCTTTCTCAGTTAAGGCGAACTTTGGTTATTTTCAGTCAAAATGTTTGTTACACGTCTAATTCTAATGATAGAATCATTATTATTTTTAGACAATGTAGGTATTTGGAATAATATAAGTAGATGCTAAGATAATAAATGTGACAAATAGTTTCGGATAATGACCATGTTCGAATGAAATCAACGTATGTCATGAAATATTTCAATTTAGCCATCTACCATAACTAATTAAATGAATACCTGTGACACAATAATGATTAAATCCCATATTCTAGCTACCGAATAATTGTATTAATAACAAACCCACCACTTACCGATATCGATAAACTACTCCACCCCCACATCCCTAAACTGATGTTTAGTCAGTGCAATCGGCGATCTGATTAATAGTGCTCCCGCGAAATGTTTAATCTTTCGAAGCTAGTCGAGTCGGGACCCTTTGCTCGGCGACGAAGCAACAACACATATATTATGCATTAAAACTATCGACTGTATGCTTAACAACACTATAATGTGTGAGAGTTTAGTGTAGATCTTGATTATTGTTTGTTAACTTTGAAGGTAACTAGATTTTTAAGGTGCTTCTAATTTTTCAATTTAACTTCTTGAATAGTATGGCCCATCTTTTTTTTTGCTTTTAAAACGACGGAGAAAAACATTGGCTAAACTCCTTATATTCTGAGTTCAGCTGCATGATTACTGACAAATGCAAGCACTGACTGGACAGTTCCACTCAATCTGTGTGGTTCCTGGCAACAGGCACTGGTCAAAGACCAAACTATATTTGGCATCAAACGGACACAAATCCAGATGCCAGGCTCATAATTATCATCATTTACAGACATCCACTGCTGGAAATAGCCTCCCATAGCCTCCTCTCATAGCCTGGGTTGCCCTAATCGCCTCGCTTGGCAGGCGGGTTGGCAATCGCAGTATAGTTTTAAAATGCATAGAGAACGCTGCTGCCCATTCTCTAGTGAGTCCCGTAGTCGTCTTTACGATACCCACGGGAAATAGGGTGGTTCGGCACCACATGAAACAGATACTGAGAAATTCCTTAGCTTCCTTAAAGATGAAGTCAATCGTATTAGTCAATTTAGTACAAAAAGTCCTGTAGACACGTGTATTAAGTTTCAAATGATTAGACAAACATCTCGGCGTCTTGTTAGCGTCGGGATCAAACGGCAGGGAGCGCCAAACATGGGGTCTCTTCGGCTACGGACCCCTCTTGAGGTTGGGGGCGGTAAGATGGCGCTTTTGTAATGAGAAACTTTTTGAAGATCGATGAATGAATTAAACGGCTTAAAATGGTTTTAAAATTTGTGTCAGATATGAGTAATAATGCCAGGAGGAAGCTCGGACTCGCGAAAGCGTCTAGAAAATGGAACATAATATTTATGATAGGAAATACTATACAGGTTTATTTAAAAAAATTGCAATACTTACTTATTCCGTTCGTAATTTAATTATTTTTTGGTGTTTTTTTTTTGCATTATATTATTAAGTTACAATATTTCACGACTCATAACGCGAAGTATTAGAGAGTGCTAGAGCACTCCATTCTGGAACTGTTTCTATTGATATACTCCTGCTAGTAGGCAGGACCTACTTAATTTATATACCATTGTACCTATAGAATTTTTAATGGAGATTAATCTGTAATTTTCATTTATTTAATGCAGTAGAAACGGATAAAACGTCAATGAAGTGTGAAACCTGAAAACATTGTAGTTTGCAAAAAAAAATCAATGAATTGAGTAAATTTTTTTTATAAATTCGTTTCATCCATAAGAGGAACTGTATTGAAAATGGCTCTTTTATTCAAAGTAGTTTAATTAAAATTAATAAAAAACTAACTAATATAAAATCTATATATCTATGGCTTTTTATGATGAAATGAGCTTTAAGAGTCGTGCACTTTGGATTTTCCAATTTTTTTTTGTAGTTTACGATTTTAAATGCTAAGTCATTCCTCAAACTGTATAATTAAAAATAGAATCCTTACACCTAGCACACTTCATACGGCCTGTTGAAATCATCCGATTTTCATTTTCCTATGCATTTTCCATAAACTTAGAGCGCCATCTTACCGACCCGATTTGTTCAGACAATCGGGAGTCTTACCAATGTTTTCTTTGTTGGAACCGCGGCAAATATTTGAGCTAATTATACGCTTGATTTAACACTCGCGTTCAATTTACAAGCATTTGTCTTTCCTAACAATGTCTGTTCTGTGTTGTGCTGAAGGGAAGTTTATCGCGCTTCATGAAAATGTTAGTCTTTTTTGGGATGTGTTCTTATTTCATAGATGGGACGTACTGGTGAGTTAAATGTTTAAAAAAGGTCAGATTGTGGGCAACAATGAAAGCCTATGTTCTATCTTGCTGAAACATTAGAGAGCCGTATTTTACAGCACTGTTTTTGATATCCTGTTTCTAAGTATCTAGCGTGGTACCTAAGCAACATTACTTATAATTACTTCGTTTGCTATAGATATTTTTTCCTTGATTAGTATGGGGATCATGTATTTCATGCCAGAGGCGACTATGGGGTCAGGATTGGGCCTACCATAAATCTGATATGACATTACAACGGTAAATACTCAGTACCATCAATCATGAAGTAAGCAACAGCATTTGCATATGAATGATAAATTGAATCCAAAACTCAAACAAAAATCAAACTTTGAGCATATAGAAACGGGTGTAATAAAACCGAAAAGTTTCATTTTAAACATTTTTTATTTTGAAATAACGTGCATTTTATTACCCTCCTAAATCCAAAAATAATACCAAAATTCAATATACCAAAACACTAACCCTAAAATGCCGCATCATTTGTCACAGTAACTTTCAATAAGGGTACAATGTACCAACTTCATATCATACCTCAAAAAATATTCCAATATTATGATTTATGACATAATACCGAATGGCATGTGACTATTTGCGTCAACCAGTATCCAAAGACCCCTACATTTCTGATAGGCACCGTAAAATGTGGGTTTTAGTACGTTGGTTTGTATTAAGATAAATATTTTTTCTCCCCTAAGGTATGCAAAAATGTCGCTCAGATATGCCTCGTTCGGGATAATACTAAAATAGCGGGAAGCAGTTTTTGTTCATATAAATCTTCAATAGACTTAATACACTGGAGTGCTATTGGATTTTGGTAAAAAAAAGGGTAAAAAAAAGAAAAGGGAATGAAATGTTTCATATTATTTTTATTATGAAGCTGTAAAAAGGATGGTGTTTTTTGGAAGGCTATTTCTATGCATTTCGTAATGAAAACGTAAAAATGAAAATTACGCTGTCACCCTTTTTACGATTATTTTAGGCATTATTTTACTTACCCTACAATCATTATCTTTCAGCCTTTTACCGACTTTATTGGGGGAGGCTTCTAGTCTAACGAAATGCAATATGAATATTATTTTACTTCTACTTCTGACATTATTAATAGCAGTATCTTTGTAAAATACAATAAAAATAAAATAATATTAAGAAAATGAAAACAAACGTAGTATTTATTAATCTATAGAAGCACATAAAACCAAAAATAACGAGTATTGGATAGTTAAAGTTCCAGTAAACGATTTTAAGGAAATAAAATAGCGTTGATCACTATTTGTAAATTATGATATGACCTCGGGTTCTGTATCTAGATCATCATTTAATTCTGTCTTTAACAAAATGAAACAGCTTGACTCATTTTATCATTTCCATGTGATCTAATTTATAATCAGCCTATATAATCATCTAACATTATTATGTCTTTGTAAATAATTTCTAAGACTATGTAATAATTTTTCCAATTTTAATCTATACTATCTATACTAATATTATAAAGAGGAAAGGTTTGTATGTATGTTTGTAACGAATTGGCTCAAAAAGTACTGAACCGATTTTTAAAATGCTTTAATCATTTGAATGCTACATTATCACTGATTAATATAGGCTTTTTAAAATTGCAAGAAAAAAATAAAATGTTTAAAAAAAATAATGTCCACCCGTGCGAAGCCGGGACGGACCGCTAGTACTGAATAAAACATTTATTTATTATTATTATTTATAATGTTCCCACTGCTGCGACACAGGCTTCCTCTCGGTGAGAGGGAGTGGGCCATAGTTAACTACGCGGGTCCAGTGCGGGTTGCTGGATCGTCCCATATCTTTGAATTTTTGTTTCAAGGATGGTTTTCTCACGATGTTTCCCTTATAAAGTACCTAATATTATAAAAAGTATGACTACATTCAAATTTAAAAGGGCGCTAAACGAATTATTAATTATGAAAACTTATTACACCATTGACGATTTTCTTAATGATGTTTCACTAACTGATTGACATACTGTTACTCTAATTGACATAATTATTGTGATCCTCTTATTGTCTTATTTTATTTTATTTTTTTAACCACGCTGACATTTTTTTATTTATGTAACTAGCTGCGCCCCGCGGTTTCACCCGCGTAAGTTTTGATCCCGTAAGAATATCGGGATAAAAAGTATCCTATGTGTTATTCTGATGTATAAACTATATTACTGTAAAGTTTCATCAAAATCCGTTCAGTAGTTTTTGCGTGAAAGAGTAACAAACATCCATCCATCCATCCTCACAAACTTTCGCTTTTTTATTTGGAAGAGTAAACCTTTGCATGCCCATGTGACGGTAAAATATTATGGAGAACTTTATCATAAAAACAACAATGTGCTATACCCATGTTTGCACAGAAAGATAAAAAGAAATAAATGATTTGATATGATTTGATTTGACCATTTTTGAGAGCAGTGGTGATGAAAAATTACACAAAGTAAAGCGCCAGCTTGGGTTCGAACACACGACTCGTAAAGACTACCACTGTTACTATGAAAAGTCTTAGCTTATTTTATCACTTCTGGTATTACAATAATGGTCTAATGATACCAATCATGCTAATATACCAAATCGACTACCTTCATCAAAAATCCAATTCCATAACAAAACACAACACTCTCGATCACTCTCTAAGCCTCCAGTTAAAATATTACATGTACCATACAAATATAAAGCGAATATGTGCGTTATTTATTAGGTGCGAAATACTTTGATAAATCACCACCTTCTCGAGGGGTACAAATGTACCCCCTTCACATTGTAAGGGTTAAAATTGCTCTGACTATAGAAATGCGAATATGTATAAGAAATATATTGTAGTATTAGAGACAAATATGATTGAAGAAAATTGGTGTGTTCCGTATTTCTTATCAGTTGATATACAGGCTTTCTTATTTTGTTTGTTTTTGGGGTAGACAGACTTCCTGGTTAAAAGGGTAATTCGTACTGTAGCTGTAGGTAACTGCTTTTTACACTTAATATATCTTCACTTCTGTATTACACAAAGTGTTGAGCAGAGATTAGTACACCTAAAACACCGGTTTTGTCTCTAGGGTGAAATTATTGCCATTATCTGGACACAAATCCAAAATTGAGCTGCTATTAAGAGTTTACTAAAGAAAAATCCCAATAACACTTTGCTCAATCTAGGAATCGAATCCAGGGTCCCACGTTGCGTACCAGTCCAGACTCTGGATTTGTGTTCGGTTGTGGTATTACATAATTATGACTTGATTATAACTCTCTGTGCCACTTTTTGGTCCTAATATCGTTGTGTGTTACATAAAATAATTAAACACGTCTATCGCGCTTGACATCAATCAATCAAATCCAATGATCCCTCTAAAAATGATAAATGACAATCAATATTTTACCAATTTTCACACACACACCCACTGCTCTCACGGAAAAACGTACAATTACAGACGAAAACAGTGCAAATAAAACATCAATACACGATGATAAAGTACACAAAACACAGGGTACCACCCCTCGGGGACAGGAGGTGCTCTAAGAATAAATGCCCTACATAAACGGGAGTGCTAGAAAATGTACGTGAGCGTTCTTCGCACACCATATGCGAGGATTTCTATGGAGCTGTTAATGCAAACTGTCGGGCGTTTTTTTTTACAGGAATATACACTGCAGCGGGATTGTCCGACAGGCTTACCGCTGCCCCGGAACATAAAGGGCTAAGGAAGGAACACGGGTGGGTTTTAGTCAGTAAGAGTCTGACACTCCCTTCTGCTCCACCCAGAGCGGGAGGAATCATTTGATGATTTCCCATCCTCACAAAAAAAAATCGGTAACTAAAAATTTTCGTGGAAATCGGTTATCATGGTATAGGCTTGAGATGCAGAGGAATGAGGAAAATGTCATGAGAAAGGTTTTGAGTATGAATGTGGCAATAAAAGTAGACGAAGACCAAAGAAACGATGGATGGAATGTGCAAAAGATGGTATGGCGAGAAAGGGGATGACTGCCGAGATTACGACAAATAGAGAAGTGTGGAAGAAAAAGATTTGTTGCGCCGACCACAAGTAATTTGGGATAAAGGAAGAAAATTATGATACGCTGTATATTGTAGACTGTGGCGACCGCACAGTGGCGTCCTCATCGTTTGTTTGGTTATTTCATACAATTTAGAATGAAAATGCAGAAAATAAGCACGTTAAGTTCTGCTTCACAAGATTATACGTTAATATTATTAGAAGCGGTAGTTTTATATTGTTTAGTTTTATTATAATCCTTAAAACGGATAAAAGTGGTCACTATATTCCGTATAATATTAACGTATAATCTTGTGAAGCACAACTTAACGTGCTTATTTTCTGCATTTTCATTCTAAATTTTATGAAATAACCAAACAAACGATGAGGGTGCCCCTGTACGGTCGGCACAGTCTTAAGGAATAAGGAATTCTTGGTGTCAGATTATAGATATATTTCAGCATTGTCTCTTCGAGCTGTGCTGCTGGGGAGTTTGTTGCGCCACTTCTTCTCCCCAGCGAAAGCACTAGGAAGTGGTGAAGGGCGGGCGTTTTGGGGGGATCGTCTTTTGTAATTTTGACGTTCGAAAAGTGCTGATTCTCAGCCTAGTTTGAATAAATGACTTTTGATTTGATTTTGATTTGATGGCAACGAACCTCTTCTTCTGTGAATCTTCTGATATTACAGATGTCCTCCAGGCGGTGGCCTCTTACCATCAGATGAGCAACTTAATTGTTTTCATAGTTTGAGTTCCAAATCTGCTGTATAATCTTATTGTATATCTGTTCGAATTATTTGAACTAAATAAAAATTGCTCGCCGCGGATGTGCTGATGAAAATATCAAATTGCATTGCAAAAGCTAAGCTGAAGGAGAAAACGGTGAGAAAAATGAATGGCTCAAAGTTATCTAGTTAGTTGAGTTATTTTTTACATAACGTATGCATCTTTTTATCCCCGAAAAAACTGTAAAAAGGCATGGTTCCAGTGGAACAGTGTTTTGTGTATTTTTACAGTACACAGTGTACCATGTATACAGTGAACCCGCTGTTAAAAGCTAGTGGTACAGACGCCAGCACATCAAGATACCCGAAACAGTAAAATTTTGCCAATCAACTTTGAACCTTATGTTTTAGCGATAAAGTTTAAAATCTATTAAAGAAATTTGACAGATTGTATTAGCTTGATGTGCTGGCGTTTGTACATATTTTTTCCGGAGAAAATATTCATGTTTATCAACAGCTCTATATGAATACCGAACGTCTCGTTACAAAGACGGTTTTCTGTGGCGTAACGCGCGAGTATCGCATTATATCATTTATAAACAAAATGTGTTAAAATAAATCGCTACGTCGCGCCAGGAGCCTCAGATACGCGGTTTTAATGGCCACACACGATGTGTGTATATTTTATGTAGCCGTTTATTTGAGGATCATTTTCGAGGTGATTTGAGTACAAAATGAAAACTTTCTGGGGTTTTGTTTGAGGAATTTTGGTTTAGGTCTTTATACGGACTATTATTTTGCACACCTACCTAACAACTTAAGTTATGAAGCAACTGCAGTAGCATAATCAGCCTATAATGAGGGAGTGGGCCGTAATCCACCACGCGGGCCCAGTGCGGGTTGGTGGATGTCACATGTCTTCGAATTTTTGGTTCTAGGACATGCCGGTTTCCTCACGATGTTTTCCTTCACCGTTTTGAGAGCAGTGGTGATGAAATAATTTACACAAAGTAAAACGCCTGTAGGGGTTCGAACCTACGACCTACAGCTCATAAGTCAAGAGTGAATCTTAGCTGAGGTAGTATAGGCTCTTAATCAGTGATAATGTAGCATTCAAATGGTGAAAGAATTTTTAAAATCGGTCCAGTACTTTTTGAGCCAATTCCTTACAAACATACATACAAATCTCTCCTTTTTATAATATTAGTATAGATAACAACACGCCTAAAATCCTCGAAAGGTTGAGCCAAGGTGTAACTCATAGTACACCCTCATTTCACTAGCTATGTTTAAGTCCCATTTAAAGCAAGGTCAAGGACATCGTGAGAGTCGCGGGCAACCGATGGATGCAAGTGTCGGATTGTCGTTCGGCGTGGTGGTCTAAGGGGGAGGCCTTTTTTCAGCAGTGGACGTCTTCCGGCTGATGATGATGATGATGATGATGATGAAAGCAAGGTTATTGCCATCAATCAGGCACAAATGCAGACTCAAAGCTGCTACTGAGAAAGTCCATATGGAAATCATCAATAACACTTTGCCCGACCTGGAAATCGAACTAAGGACCTCATGCTCATCAGTGGCACTTGCGACCACTTGAACAACGAGGCAGTCATTTTTCCAGGTTGTTAGGCTATAGAGGGTTATTGGTAAACCATTAACAACCTCTCAGGACTATACTACTAATATCAAAAACAACAAATTTTACAAAATTCATCAGGCTTTCATACAAAAAAAAATTCAATAATAATAAGTTTACAAATAAAAAAAAACCGGCCAAGTGCGAGTCGGACTCGTGCACGAAGGGTTCCGTACCATTATCTATAAAAATGGCAAAAAAATAATGTCTGTTGTATGGGAGCCGCCCTTAAATAATTTTTTATTTTATTTTAATTATTTATTTGTAAAACAATATATAACTTAATATTCTGAGAATATTTCAAGCGTCTACCTGTTGCCGTTATCAATATCGAGCAATAACGAGCAAAAAAATCACGTTTGTTGTATGAAAGCCCCCTTAAATATTTATTTTATTCTATTTTTTGTTATAGCTGCAACAGAAATACATCATCTGTGAAAATTTCAACTGTTTAACTATCACAGTTCATGAGATACAGCCTGGTGACAGACGGACAGACAGACAGACAGACAGACAGACGGACTGACAGCGGAGTCTTGGTAATAGGGTCCCGTTTTACCCTTTTGGTACGGAACCCTAAAAAATGGTTCAGTAGTATAATTATATTAATCTAATAAAATAATAATAGAATTTAACCTGGATATAAACTATGGTATAACAAATATGAGATTAGGATTACAGTAAAAAATAGAACTCTGAACGTAATGTAGTGCGTTACCTGATCTAGGTTTGTTTAACGTAATATAAGAGACATTCAAACCTGTTTTTCCGGCCAAAAAAAATTTCAATTCTATCTATTGATACATTCGATTTTCTGTTACGAATTCTACGCGAAGCAAAATCGCAAACTGCCGTGTGTAGTACAAAATTCAGCGGAGGGGAGCGCGGGTTAGATGCAAGAACCAAATCTTAAAAGTTTGGTTTTGGTAAATGTATTATGTTTTGCACTAAGTCATAAAACAAAAAGTTCTTGTTTATGATGTTAGTAATTCAGTCTTGGCAAGGTTGTTAGTGTTATAAATATTGCCGTTTACAAGAAACTTAACCAACCAAAACAATATGAAAGATAAACTAAAACCAATTAACAATCACTGGTCTATCGCAGCTACCCCCAGGCCGTAACATAATGACACCCGCCCGACACGTTCCCGTTCGAAACAATGGCTGTAACTACAATTTTCTCCCGCATCCTGGCGCGGTAGGTACCACAGTGGTACCTACGTGGTACCTAGGTGGTACCGAGGTGGTTCGACAGGCCACCCGGAGCTAGAAAGGTGCTCCGCAGTGCGATAGGAAATTGTGCGAAAGCTTAGATTCGTTGCCGTGGGCGCTGCCCATCTGGATGCCCGGGACAGAATACGGTGGATAAGACGGGTAGTTTCAAATTGTTTTTAAAAAAAACAGGGAATATTGTAAATTATTGTGACGGCAACGAATCTACGTTGCCGTGGGCGCTGCTCATCTGGGTGCCCGGGACAGAATACGGTGGATAAGACGGGTAGTTTCAAATTGTTTTTAAAAAAAACAGGGAATATTGTAAATTATTGTGACGGCAACGAATCTACGTTGCCGTGGGCGCTGCCCATCTGGATGCCCGGGACAGAATACGGTAGATAAGACGGGTAGTTTCAAATTGTTTTTAAAAAAAACAGGGAATATTGTAAATTATTGTGACGGCAACGAATCTACGTTGCCGTGGGCGCTGCCCATCTGGATGCCCGGGACAGAATACGGTGGATAAGACGGGTAGTTTCAAATTGTTTTTAAAAAAAACAGGGAATATTGTAAATTATTGTGACTGCCACGTAAGTCTAATGGATTGGTCGCACGACTGCAGAACGCAGGGTCCTAAGTTCTATTTTGGAGTTGGAACAGTGCCACCTATTAGGTGCAGTGTTACCTATTAGGTTTTTTGTTAGAAATGTCTTAAAACAGCGAAGCTATTTTTGGTCTCGGTTAATTGCATTGGACTTATTTAAAACATAGCTGGCGAAATGATGGTGCACTACTGCCTCCAGCCGGGAAAAACGAGCGTGATGTTTGAAACTGTAAAGCATGCAGTAAGAAAATACTTAAGAAATATAGCAGTACCTTTGAACTCAATCTTCTTCTGTATCTATTTTACTGTGTCGATCGTGTATAATCAGCCTATTATGTCTCCACTGTTGGAACACAGGCTTTTGTGACCCAGGGGTCTGTGAGAGCCAATAGGCAGTAAACCACCACGCGGGCCCAGTGCGAGTTGGTAGAAGATCGTGTGTCGATGGCAAACATTAAAAAACCTGCGAGAAACATGTACTATAAGATAATAAAATCACTTTTACACTTTTATTTTAAATTCCAACTTAATCGATATTTCCTATCTGACTTCCTCTGAGAATACACAGCAAGTTTTTACCGACTTCACAAAAAGGAGGAGGTACTATGTTCGGATGATTCTATGTTTTATTTTTGTATGTTTGTTCATCGAATACTCCGCCAATTGTCGACGGATTTTCAAAAGTTTGAAAGGGTATGCTCCCGAGGTGGTCCCATTGTCACCAAATCGGAATCTGATGAGGAAATCCCAAAATTTTGTAGGCACACCTATAGCGATTTGGGTATAATTTATAGTAACTCGTGCATTTGCTCTCAGAAAGCACCATTCGGTTGGACTGAATGAACTACTCAATAATAAATATTTCACGGTTTGCGATTCGATTAGGTACTTTAATGTGGTTGCTAAGCACAATGCGTATCGTGAAGTGGAGCTGATAGTGACTTCTCAATCAGCTCCAGTTCTCCTGGTTCTGACAAGGAGATCTCCTCAAGAATTAACGTCCCTGCCTGCCTGCAAAATATTGCTTTCCCGATAGCAATATTTTGTATAAGGTGATGAGCAGTTGACATTAGGCTGTTGTAACTTAGATAAGTTACAAACTGGCCCACTAAAAAGTGAAAAATAAAAAACTTTTTACAAAAAAAACTACCGACTTCCAAAAAACACTACAAAGTGAAAAATAACTTTAATTTCGGAAGTCGGTGTCAATAAAAGAAAATGCGGAACCAACGACACCGACTTCCGAAATGAAAGTTATTTTTCATTTTGTAGTGTTTTTTGGGAATCGGTAGTTTTTTACTTTACAGTACAAAATATAGCTGTAGTCTTATCCACACTTTCCTACCGCAACATTCAAAACACCAGAGGCGTTATTACAGGTCGGCACTCAGCGCTCACTATTGAATATCGGACAAAGAGCTCTAATTGTTCGTGTGCTGACATTGCTGCAATGCGGCTCTGGACACTCTAATATCCACGACTGGAAGCTCCATAAATTCTACGTCTCCAGGAATGGGGGGTAAATAGTTTTACTGGTCTAGGAATCGGAACGGAATACTGATTTGTTTACTAAATGGGAAAAGCTGCAAATGTGCTAGTGATTCAATACTCTGGTAAAAATTATTTCTTTCAGTGATTGAAATAAAAATTAAAATAAAAAACTAAATAAACAAAAAAAAACTTACTTGTCAATTTTATATTTTTTATTAATTTTATCAATTTAAAATTAATAAAAAATTATAAAAGAAAATAATTTGTTACTGGTCAATTTTATAATTTTTATTAATTTTATCAACTTTACCAATTTTATCGATTTAGTTTTTTTTTTAATTTTAATTTCAATCAGTTTAAATTATTAGTCAATTATTATTGTCTTTACTCTAAAACTAAATGGAAATGAAAATCGCATGAAAATCCGTTTCGTAAAAGAAGAACAATGGAGTCACACGATTTTGTCATATAGGTAATGTCATGTCTATTTATTTTATTTTTTATGTAGCTAATACGCACATATTGGTTAATTATTTTTTTTCATTAAACCACAATACAACATACATGTATGTCACAATATGTAATTTAATTTTGTATGAGCTTTTCAATATTAACACATTTATTTAATTCTCTTAATTTATTTTACTAGCTGATCCCGCAAACGTCGTTTTGCAAAAATAAAAAAATAGATAGTAGCCGATTCTCAGACCTACCCGATATGCACACAAAATTTCATAGGTACAAATCGGTCCTGCCGTTTCGGAGGAGTATGGTACCTAACACTGTGACACGGGATTTTATATATTAGAAGAAGATGTTTAGTTTGTCTATGTATTATTTTTCGATAAACAAACTAATTATTATTATTAGTTGTAGATCGTAGGTTCGAACCCAGATAGGCGCTTTATTTTGTGCTAAATAATTTCATCACCATTGCTCTCAAAACGGTGAAGGATAACATCGTGAGGAAACCGGCATGTCCTAGAACCAAAAATTCGAAGACATGTGACACATCATCCAGCAGTGGGACCATTATAGGCTTATTATGCCTATGCTTACTTATGCATTGGCTATTCCCAATTTCCCATAAGCCACCAGAGAAAAGATTATAATGCTGCTAGACTGAAATTGTTTATCGTAGCACTTCGTCGAAAAAATTCTTTCAAAATTCACTCCATCAAAAGCCACACGAGGGGGTCAAGCATTCCTTTGGCAAAGTTATCCGACCTTTATCCAGCCGTTTAAACTTACATACAAAGCTAGGTACCTAATATTTCTAGGTATTCTATAATAGAGGTTATCTCGGGGAGTTTTCATTATGAATTGTGTAAAATGTGTTGTTCTATTTGTGTTCTATTATGAAAGTACTGAAGAAACATTTAAGATTCTGAAATAGCAAACTCCATACATACTTACATACCTACATACGTAATATCAAATACACTCACACACTCAAAATCACGAAAAGCCAAAATAGTATTAAGTGTAGCAATTTCATTTCAATATTAGTTTAAGACTATAAGTTTCTTTTCTTAAAGAGCCTATATACTCTTAAGTTCTCACTCGTTTGTTACTCTATGGGTCGCAGGAATGAGGAGTAATACCCTACTGTAATACAGTATCAACTAGTACAGGGGGTATTGTGTCTGTTACTGGCGGCCTTATTTAGTGTAATGTCAACAGTATACTTAAGGTGATAAATTGTACAAAATAAATAAATAAAATAAATATTTTAAATACCTAATCTAGGCACGAAAAATGAGGCTTAGAAAAGTAGTGACGGGAAGACCTTGTATGCAATAACAGCCACACGAGTCCATCGATCCGGTTAAGCTACGCTTGCCGCGGTCGGTCTGTGGATGGGTGGTTATCTTTACATACCAAGACCCCCCCGTGCCCCGGAACGCACGTTAAGCCGTTGGTCTCAGATGTCATTCTTGGATCCTTGATAGTATCGTATTACCCAGTAACTGGGTTGTGGAGGTCAGATAGGCAGTTGCTCCATGTAAAATACTGGTATTCAGCTGCATCCGGTTAGACTGGAAACTGACTTCAACGTAGTTGGCAAAAGGCTAGGCAGACGACTACGAAGAGATAAATAGTTACAGTTTTCTGTGCCTTAAACATAAATAATTTATACAATGTATAACATAATTAACCCAAGACCTCATACACCCCAATCAGAGTAGTGAGTTAAAAGCATAATACAATGACCAACACTTATTTTTTTTAAAGCTTTCTATTTATTATTAATAAAATCGTGTTGACACTAGTATTACTTTCTGCATTTAACATTGAGTCTTATTGTCTTGAAATAAGATTTAATTTTATTTGGCTCAATCGGCGGTTAGTATGAAAAAATAAATAATTAAAAAAAAATACCTATATATTAAAAGTTACTGAAATCGATTCAGTAGTGAATTATGTACAAATTACTTTCAGGACTTGCGTTTCTGCTACACCTTATATAGACACCGTTGGCAAAAAGTTTAGGAAAACACTGTGGGATTTGGAGAGTTTGTGATCAAGGCTAGTCCTTTTCTTATCTAGAAAGAAAAGAAACATACCAAAAGACACACAGTAGGTACACCAGAGACATACATCAGATACAATCAAAATCTGAAGATCAAAGCTGAGATCTTTACCTTGCAGAGAGAGAAATTAACAATGATATTACATTATTTATCTAACTAATTTTATTTCAAAGGGCATCTTACACGCGGTGATTAATACAATTAGGTACGTTAAAGTTATGCGAACTATCGCCCGATGTCCGCTCTCAAAGAACTTAGCCACACATCACTTAGCATAATAGTGAGATCAAACGAGCATAGATCTTACAATGTATAGAAATAGCTATTCATTCAATATGATCATTTATCACAAGGTACTCATTGAAGGAACTTCAAGAAAAAAATTGTTATAGCGATAGCCAGCAACATTAACGTTTAAAGCAGTAAATAATAATTGTCAAAATTATATAAATGCTAATGAAAAAAATAATATTTTTTTGTTTAAAATGTAAAGTTTAAAAGTGGTTTATGGTGGTGGTGGTTGGTGGTGATGGTTGGTCAGTGGTGGTGGTTGTGGTTTTAGTGGTTTATGGTGATGGTGGTGGTTGGTGGTGGTGGTGGTGGTTGGTATGTGGTGGTTGGTTGTGGTGGTGGTGGTGGGTATGTAGTGGTGGTTGTGGTTTATGGTGGTGGTGGTGATTGGTGGTGGTGGTGATGGTGGTTGGTAAGTGGTGGTGGTTGTGGTTTTAGTGGTTTATGGTGGTTGTGGTGGCGGTCTGTGAAGGTTTGTGGTTGGTGTTAAATGTTTTGGTAGTGGTGGTGGTGGTGGGTGATTTTTGTGGTGGTGGTTTTTTTTGGGTACGTGCATGTTCCTCGTCCCACAACACTGTCCAACCCGGGAATCGAACCTAGGACTCCTACCTCAGCAGTCGCGCTTGCAACCACGAGACGAACGGGGCAGACAACTAATACATTGCATTCATTAACTAAATAGGTTTGAACAAAGGAGAATTTAACTGGCAACTATTTGGTTGACGGCAAGGGGAATATGGGAAAAACACATAACTTGCAAATGATGGGTGTACCATGAACCTCTGCTTAACCTTTAAGGAAAAATAAGCTTGATGTTTATGTGTCTTAAGTTGTATGTGTTATTTCGAAGGAGTGACCACAAACTTTCAACCAAAAATCGTTCGCCACCTCTATGTTCCTTCGTCAGTCTGCAATTCCCACCCCGCGGCCATATTTCTCTGCAAAGGTCTGTACAAAGGCGATACGTGGCAGAAGCATCGTAGAAAGTTATCTATCCTATTCGTGGTTAGTTGAACAATAGTTTATTACAACTAATAACATGGGGTTCAGCTTACGTGTGGGTTCAAAGCGTATTTTGATTTCTGACTGACGCTCTTTATCCCTGAGAGTTTTTGAAGTTGGTGTAATTAAGTCGATTTTCTGAGTGTTCAGTTAGAGTAAAAATGGCGTTGCAAATTAATCAGAAAAACTAACAGAATATCGCGTCTGAAGTTTCACTAGTTTACTTAATTTATTTCCCCTTCATTCATAAACGGTGCTTAAAGTTATGTAGTGATTAGCGACTGTTTAACCATAAATGTTTGACGTTTAAGCGTCACTTAACTTTAATCATTATTTTAAATAATTTTATCTGAATCCCACAAGTGATGCTTCAGAATAAAAGCGGTATACGACAACACAGTCATTCTGACAAGAATTTTATTAAATTGTGATAAATTTTCTTATTCATTAATGTGACTAGTATATTTTTGACGAATTTATTTTCAAGATTTAGATTTAATTCCAAATACAATCAATTAAAAATCAATCAATCGTCTAGGTCCCAGCATAGCCGGCAGGCGAACCAACCCATTTTGCATCAATTCCCTTTAACTTTTCTACAGCCTCAGGCAAGCAAGCTCTATAATAAAAACCGCCTTATAGATTTCATAGGGTATCGCAGCGAGGTAACAATTTTATCAAAACAACTGTAAAATCGATACGGCATGGCCAATCGATGATGGTGTGTATGGATATAATGGTATGAAGGTAATGATAACTTGGGGTGATGTTAGTACCATGAGGAATCGATGGCTTTAGGCTCCAGGAGGTAAGTGTTGTGCGTGGAATATTGTTGAAATTTGGACGTGATAAGGTATTCTTTTTCTTTTATCAATTTCGAAAACCAAGATTGTTATGTTAACTTATTAGATATATATTATATACAACGTGTTTTTTATTTCCCATAACTCTAGGTTTATATTTTCTAGGTAAAAGTAATACAAAAAGTCCTAGAATATGTGGTCCAAAAATTGCATAGTTTCGAAGATATCATGTATCTAAGTTTCATTAATAAATACGAGTAATTTATTTTCATTCAAACCAATAATTTATATTTGAAGCTAAGAAAATGCGACGTTATCATATTTCACGTAAGGGTGTTTTACATTAATAATCGTGACTTTGTCGAATTATTCAAGTATGAAAAATGTAAGCAAAAAAAAATATAATTGACAAATATTTCAAATGCTAGTTGATTCCTTTATATGGTCTCATTCATATCCTAGAGTTATGCTATATAAAAAAACACCTTGTATAGTTATAGTTTTAAATAGGTTTCTGCGTATTGCGTTTAATTATATATGGCTAGTAAAGGATAAATAGAAAAGAAATAAAATAATGGCATATCATTCTTCAAAATATCACATGCAAGTTGATTTTATTAACCTTCGAAACAACTTTGTTCCTCGATTTTCTAAACCAATACCGAAAATTCCTACAACCAACTATTATTGTATAAAATCACATAGCCCCACAAACTTTTACCCTACACTTCTCACTTAACCTACTCCGAACAAAACTTAACCTTCCAAAGTTCACTTGACATAAAGGTCACTTATCGAAGGGATGCGGTCTGATCGACCTGTGCGAAGGTCAAGGTGAGGAGGGACAAGTATTGGGCGTGATCGATGGGTTCCGACCTTTGGAACAGCAGTAAAATTTATTGGAGTAAGGGTTAAAGGTTTGATGTAAGGGATGAAAGGTGCTGACGGAGTGTTGTGGGTAGTTTTATTGACTTATAAGTCTGAGGAAGTCGGTTATTCAGTTTGGTGTTACACTGTTTCAGATTGATATTAAAATAAAAGTGGAGTGGCGACCGCGTACCGGAAAACGTAAAATTGGAAGTCCTCCCACAAGGTGGACCGATGATCTTGTGAAGGCAGCAAGAAACCGCTGCAAGCACAAAACCAGTCGAAGTGGCGGTACTTTGGGGAAGTTATGTCCAGCCGTGGACGTATTTCGAATGAATGAATAAAAAAAAAATATTATACAAACACTAAAGACAGGCACGACGCGACTTCAGTAGAACAATTTCTATAAAAACTTCATGGAATTTGTTCTAGCACATTCACCGAGCCTTCAGTTATTCTTCTTCTTCAAAACCATCAATATGATCTTCAAAATACAATACACAGTCAGCAACAATATATCAAAGCAATATTTTCATCTGCAGTGATATAATACCATCATACTTAACGTAATCCTATCCAAAAACATATTTATAGCAAGTACCCAAGCAGCGACGCCGGATACTAAATGTTACAAAGACAAAAAATCTATGAGCAACAAGGTCCTAGTGTCAAAATGTACAAATTGCCTAGTGCTAAAATGTAATTTTGCCCAAATGCCGCTATGATAGAATAAATTAAAGCTGTAATGTTCAATTGTACAAATTGCCTAGTACTAAAATGTAATTTTGCCCAAATGCCGCTATGATAGAATAAATTAAAGCTGTAATGTTCAATTGTACAAATTGCCTAGTGCTAAAATGTAATTTTGCCCAAATGCCGCTATGATAGAATACATTAAAGCTGTAATGTACAGAGGTCAGCACATCAAGCTACCCCAATCTGTCAATAAAAACCCTAAACTCTTTCCAAATTATTTGTAACACATATAAAAAGTGTCGGTACACGACGTAACCCTCAAATGCTGCGTGGTACAAAAATCCCCCACGCCCGGTTCGCACCTGTTAACGTATCAATAACAGATATCCCGGTACGGGCCGTCGAACGTCCCAGCACAGGGCTGAAAAACGATAAGTCGGTGCAGGGTTGTCTCTGTATTTTCATAAATTCATTTTGGAATTTATTCCAAACATTTCAAAACGAGTAGGATTGAAAAATGTATAATAAAAAAGAGCTGTGAACTAAATATAGGTAGTGCAATCCACGAAGACGCGCCCCACTCTTTTTCCAAATGCTTACAAAACAAGTGTGCAACATTCTGCTAGTGTTTTAGTTTTGTTGATATACACTAATTTTAATGGGTAATTAATTGTTGTGTATCGAAAAAACTAAAACACTATTGCAATTAACTAGCGATAACCACTAACGATTCGGAAGAAGAGTGGGGCGCGTCTTTGTGCATTGCACTACCTAAAGCAGTGGCGAAGTTACCATACAACTCGATTCCCGCCGGCTTCCCTTCGAAAATTCAGAACACAACCACTCTATAGTCAATTTATCATTGAAAATATAATGAAACGGTTTATTGACATTTTTTTCTTGCTCCGGCTTACCTCTGTCATAAATTCACCCTTCGCCACTGCTAAATAGCTATTTTTATCGTATTATAAGTACCTATTTATTTTTATGTATAATCGCAGGCAAAACTTTTTGATTTCTCAACTCTAACTTTTGAAAATAACCTAAATTATTCAATTAAAATCAATTTGAGTTTTATACATTATAGGAACATACGTCTACCTAAATCAACCAAAAATAGTCTATGATTGTCATTAGTATGAAAGACGCTCAGGATCTTACCGCAGATACATACGCAGGTAGATACTGCAGGTAATTCCTATCTGCCCTGAAATCTTGGATGGAAGAAAGGTAACCTTTAATCAGTCCCAAAGTGATATACTTTACGTGATACTGTGCTCTTCGTAGTGACAACATCACACAACACGTTGAAAACTTAACCATAATTCTATTGCATTGTAACTTGCAGGGAAAACGTTTTACTCAACAAAAATGAAAATGTATCGGAAACCAATCAAACTGCCAACCCTATTCCTGAAGCCGATCAACCTGTTGCGCCGAACATTCGATACCCTTCAATGGCATGCTAGACAAAGGCAGCACTACACGACCGGACCTGCGTGCGAGTGAGACGGGACACAAGTGTGAGGGGCCCACTTGAGCCCACACGTTCCAATGGTTTCAGCGGACCTATAAATATATGTTCGAACTTTGGTGTCGATGAGATGGGGTGGAAAATGCTCTACATCAAATATTCTTTAAATAAATTTCGTATAATTGCAACCGCCTATTCATGAGAAAAAATCGTGAGTTTATATACTCGTAAAAGTGTATATTATTATTGCTACCTAACATATTTTCAGCGCATTAAAGTAGGAACTGCTAGCATGTGGATCTAGGCTCTATTTACTGAGGACACTGAGCGAGCTACATTATATTTTATAGAGGGGCCCGTGGCTCAATAATAACAGCTGCACAGGTCGATTGATCAGGTTAAGCTACGCTTGTCGCGGTTGGTCTGTGGATGGGTAACCATATTTATATACCGAGATCCCTCCGTGCCTCGGAAAGCACGTTAAGCCGTTGGTCCCGGCTGTCATTCGCAGATCTTTGACAGTCGTTACGGCTAGTCAGAAGCCCGAAAGTCTGACAACCAGTCTTACCAAGGGGTATCGTATTACCCAGTAACTGGGTTGTGGACGTCAGATAGGCAGTCGCTCCATGTAAAACACTGGTATTCAGCTGCATCCGGTTAGACTGGAAGCCGACCACAAAATAGTTGGGAAAAGGCTAGGCAGATGATGACTGAGCGAGCTACATACCTGCAGTGTCCAAACTTCGGTTTCGAAAATATAGGTAACTACAAGCTGCTAAAGTATGGCTACCTTGTCAGTACTCCAGCAGAATTTGGATATGGAGTTTTGGTGCAAACTATGTCTCACCTCTCATCCTACCCTGTTATCCAAAAAATGGATCCAAAGTGACCTCTGCGCTGCCACAGACGCTGTCGTGGAAATGGCAAAATTTTGGGGGAACACCATTTAATTCACGGACGTGCCATCGACACGCCGAAGCAGACTAAGGACAATATTATAATAATTATCAATCCTAAAGTTGCCAACAGCATGTCGTTGTATAAAAAAAACATTGAAACAGAGGATACCTAATTTATAGCACGGTTACAAAACGATGCTGTTGAAAGACACGGTGATGGTTAACAATAGTGATGAATTTAAAGATAAGACGAATTATGGTTTTTTGTTCAAAACAGCAATCTCATGATAAAGCAAAACCAAATTCCTAAAACAGAGCACCTTACCAATCACTATACCATCGACAAAAAGACCGCAAAAGCGTCGTAAAAAAAGAATCCTTCGGCCGTCCCGTTCCCGGAAGCTATCGATGTCCGGAGTGTAGGGCCGTCCCGCGCGGGACTTTATTGAACACCGGGATCACATTTGCATATCGACAAGTGATTTTAAATTCTCTCCTGTGTCCCGTAATTGATATCCGGGGTTTTAAACGGGAATTGGAGGTGATTTTTTAACCAATGTTGAGTTGAATTTGTGATTTTTAAATGCTGCTGCATTTTCTGGTTGATTATTTTTTGTCAGTGAGCTGGAAAAGGTGTTGTCTTTACGAATTTGGTTGGAAAGCGATGAGACTGAAAATGCATGTATGATTTTAAATATGTTTAATTACACTCAGCAAAGGAGATAAGTATGCAGGGTCGTCGAATATATATAGCTGAAGTTTTGTAAGAAACCGATTGATGTTTTCGAATTAAATTTAATTCGATAAATGAACTGTAGACCACTAGACCACAGAAGCAGTTAAAGTCAAACATTCAAAATAGCCATAGCTCTCATTGAGAGGAGGACTGATTCCCAACGATGGGAAAATTGCAGGCTGATTATGTGTGTTATGGATTCATAATAGCTGCCTGAAACAGAACGGTTGCCATATTTTTCCGAAAAACATACTAGCCTACATTAATTCATCATTATTAATTCAGATCTCAATAAAACCATTGATATAACGGTAATTACTTTTGTAATACGAGTACAATCAACCAATATTAACGTAAAGCGATCCCAATGAACGGTGAAATATTAACGGCTGCCTGTCACACCGGAGTATAATGTGGTCGTTTATTTTATGGGCGAGCAGATCATGTAATAATTGATCAATTTTATTTCATATAAAAAAATTATCGGATTACCGGCTTGCATGTGGGCTTATTGTAAGTGTAGGTACTACGCGATTTTATGAGTTTAAATAATGTTAAGCTTTTGTTTGGCCAAACGGTAAAGGAAAACATCGTGATGACCTAGAATCAAAAATTCGAAGACATGACAACCAACCTGCACTGGGCCCGCGTGGTGGATTACAGCCCACTCCCTCTCACAGAGAGGAAGCCTGGTCGCAGCAGTGGGAACGTTATAGGCTGATTATATTTTTGTTTCGCCTACTACTAAGGTTAGGTACTTGTTTGAAATGATAAACCGAAGATATTAGACCCACCACTAATCAGAACACTCCTGACACTGAGTGAGCAGGTTCATTTCTACAGAAGAATGAAAAACTGTGTTATTTATAGGATTGAAGCGGTATCTACAACGCGACATGCGAACAACGCGTCATACTGACGTCACGCAAAATCCTGCATCTCGCAAGCAGAGTTTACCGCGCAACTAGCATATATACAACGGCCTGACATGAATCATCGGGCAGTTGCCCGCCAGACACGACACCCGTCTGGTCGGAGGATCCTGCCTTTTCTATGGAGGACGAGTGAACTCATTATGATAAAGAGCCAACTTATTAACTGAAATTGATACCTAAACTTAGCCAGGGCTTGTATTTGGGAGAAATTTTCGAAGTATAAAATATTTTTAAGGTGTCTTCATTTCTAATATTTTTTTTTCAAATTAATAATTTTAAACACGCAAATTATACACCAAAACATAATTTTATGTTTGTTTGTTGCATTATCCATAATTTCTTTACAGCAGATAAGACACAGTTACATTATCGTGACGGTGTAACAGCCATCCACCGAACTTCTGAAACCTCGTTCAAACACCGCTATCGCTTAAAGGAGCGTTTACAAAAAAAACCCGACCGACCGAAAATTAAATAATGAAAAAATATAGCCCCCACTTCCCTTGTACAGATGAAATTTGATTAAAAAATCACGATTATTACGCGACCACCCCATTGTGGAATTTGAAGACACCCTTTACACACCAGAATTGCAAGCCAAGCGAGTTTGGTCCTTATTCTCCGGGTGTAAGGACCAATTTTTCGCTGGTAACAGTAAATTTATCGATGTATTTTTGAAACAGTCAATCTCCCCCCGCCACCCATCCTTCAGTTGAACCCCCTTTCAATAATTTTTCATCGTTTTGATCCGCTCTCTTTGCGGCCGACTCTTTATACTTAGATTAACAAAGTTTTTAAATTAAATTCGGCGTAACAAATATCGGCTTTGTTCGTGAAAGAGGTTTTTTTTAATTAATTTTTCGGAGACTTATTGATGTTGGTTTGAATCCATGTTTGGTTTGTTTAATATTAATTATTACAAAGTATTTTTCGAAGTTAAATGTTTGAGACACCCTTTGTTACTATAGATATCAGCTTATACTGGATGCTAAGGATATCGAAGCGCAACTGTAGCCATGAATTCAGGGCACCGCGATTGTCCGAAAGGGTTACCGCTGCCCCGGAACATAAAGGGCTAAGGAAGGAACACGGGTGGATTTTATTCAGTAAGAGTCTGACACTCCCTTCTGCTCCACCCAGAGCGGGAGGGGTCATTTGATGATTTCCCGTCCACAAAAAAAAAAAAAGCCATGAATTCAGCATTGTTCTAAAACCCTCTGCGTTTAAATTTTTCGTCGGTTCCATCATCAGCCTAGCCTTTTCCCAACTATGTTAGGGTCGGCTTCCAGAGTAACCGATGCAGCTTAATACCAACATTTCACATAGATCGACTGCCTACCTGTCCTTCACAATCCAGTTAGTGGGTAATACATATCCCTTAGTAAGACTGGTTGTCAAATTTTTGGGCTTCTGACTACCCGTAACGACTGTCAAAGATCTACGAAGGACAGCCGAAACCAACGGTATAACGTACATTCCGGGGCACGGAGGAGTCTCGATATGTAATGGCTGGTCATCCATCCACGGACCGACCATAGCAAGCGTAGCTTAGTTCAACCTGTGCGGATGTTATTATTTAGCCACGAGATCCTCTATTTCTATAGATTTTACGAGAGTACATTAAATAGGCTTGTCAAGTGAAAAAATCTAATTAGTCTGTCAGTTAGATTATTAAAAAATATTTGACCCGTATTTTTTCTTTTGTTACGTAAACCAAAATTGACGAAGATACGACGCTTTTAAAATTCTCAATACGTCACACCTTGGTATAATTTTTAGTGCGTTCTGACGTCACGGGCCCCCACTCCCAAGTTTTATCTTTGTCAATATTCATTATTTTACAAAAAACAAAAAATACGTGTCCATTATTTTCCAATACTCTAACTGACGGACTAAATAGATTTTCAATTTATTGATTGTGGAAACTAACCTCTGGTTATGCCTACATGAGATCACGACTTGTTTCCCCAAAAGGTTGGAGAGAAGGGTCCATTGTTCACAAGTTATGTTTAAGTCCCATTTAACAAGGGGCGAGCCTATTGCTACCGACCGTGCAAAAATCGAGACTCCAGGCTGCTACTAAGAAATTCCAGATGGAAAAATTTAATAACACTTTGCCCGACCTAAGAATCGAACCCAGGACCTCATGTTCAGCAGTAGCCCTTACAACTACTAGACCGACGAGGCAGTCTGGTTATACCGTTGTTAGTTATACGCGTACATGCCCTAACCGATATTATGTCTGAACTTAAAAAGAGTCTCTGACCTCTGAGCTTATTTTGAAAGAAAGAAAGAAAAAGTATTTATTGCGACTCGTACAGGAGGATCACAAACTAAACTAAACACAGTCTAAATTAAAATACCAAAATAAAAACTAAAAAAAATTAAAAAAGTAACAAAAAGAAAAATGGAACAGAAAGTCCTATACGAGGCCAAAAGGCTCCTATCTCAGCATGATGCTGCGAAAATTTAAAAATAAATGACACAGAGCTGGTATTCTGATAGGGCCCGCTGTGATGTCACGGGCAGTTACAGAAATAAAAAAAAAAAAAAATAAATGAAATAAAAATAAATAAATAACGTATATTTCGGTATTTCTTCTCAAAGTAGTCCGTAAGTGACCACCAAACTCATCTAGTTTTAAAAACATTATTTAATTTTGACGTGTGAAAGTGTTTTTGAACCAATTTACAGGAATAAACATCATATATCCATCATTTATATTAACGTGAATAGTTTTTTTTTCCAACATAGTTTTTCCACTGCACTTTCACAGTCAAAGTTTTCAGCCCCACTCCGATCCATTCCCATTGTTATATCAGAAGCTAATTTTCCATTTCCCACGAACACCACAAAAAAAAAAACAAAAACATTGACCATCAAGCAGCATTTTAATCAACTATCAAAGGGTCCTTTTCGAAACAATACCCATATTAGGCGCCCTTGATGTACTCGGAACGACTTTTAAAGATCAAAGCGCAATATTGGCAACGGAGTCAACAATACAATGCATGGACGCACGGATGCATATGCATGTGCTTTCGTTGCATGGAATATGTATGAGGGACGAACGAGGTCGCGAGTGTAGATGCGGCTTTATGCAGTTATTGAGGCCTGCTTTTTGAACTGTTTTTTTTTTTAAAGAAAATTGGGATTTGAAAATGTAGTATTATTGATTGTTTTATTGGGGGAAGTTGTCATTTGAGGCGTCATATAATGATTTAAGTAGTGAATGAATGAATTCGTTGTAAAGTATTCTGTAATAGAAGGATTGTATGTGCGTTTCCAAGGTCTTCACGGCTTTACTGTCGACCCAAATTATATTATTGAATTTGAAGTAAATACTGACGTGCAACACAAGGTGGGTAAATGGGTAAAAAAGTTATAGGTACACGGAAAATAAAACAGTTGGGTTACACAAATGCAAACTATATTTTTTGTAACTTTCAATGCATTTATTTACCACCAGCTTTTGCCAGCGGCTTCGTCCGTCAGAAACTATCCAACGGGAACTTACTACCGGGAGATAAAAAAACTATCTGTGTGCCAAATTTCAACCAAATCCATTAAGCCGTTTTTCATGATTGAAAGCAAACATAATTAATTTATAATCTTAAGATTATCAGAACCCAATAACTGAAAAATCCCATCTACTCATAAAAGGTAACATTTTAAGTAATGATACAACAACAAAGAAGGAAATTCAAGAAAATTTATGCAAAGAAAATCGGCTGTAAGATATTCCTACCGTCACTTACATCACCCTCTAGACAACAATAAACCCTTTGATCTGCTGATAACTAAAGACAATCAGTGCCGATGACGATCAGTGGCAGTCGTATTCAATCACCGATATGGGTATTCATGACGTCATGAATTTGTAATCGGTTTACCCTCGCAAATACAGGGTTGGCTTAATAGATAGTAATAAAAGTGTTCTGGAAAAGGATTGGGTTGGATTTACGAGTTATAAGTCGAACCCAGCCAGCTGCCAGCTGCCTGTCCTGGCCTGGCCAGCTGGCTGGGTTCAAACCCAGCCAGGCACTTTACTTTGTGTAAATAATTTCATCACCACAGCTATCAAAACGGTGAAGGAAAACATCGTGAGGAAACCAGCATGTCCTAGAACCAAAAATTCGAAGACATGTGACATCTACCACCCCGCACGGAGCTCGCGTGGTAGATAAGATAAGGAAGCCTATTGATAAACTAGTCTTAACATTGCTATAGTGAATTTTAACTTGATATCGCACTATGCCACTTACGCCAACGTGACGTTGAGTCCGAATAGTGTTTAAACTATAAAATAGACAAGTTAATGGCGTAAGTAATATATTCAGTTTTTTTTAATAAGATACTCATAACAGTGTTACGGTGAAGTGTAACTTGATACCGCATTCTGCCACCTACGCCAAAATGATGCAACTTGAGTCCAATAGAGTTTGTACAGAGGCTACTTCAAGCTACCCCAATCTGTCGGATTTTTCCAATTGAATATGAACCTTATTCCTTTGGGCTAAAGTTGAAAATCTATCAAAGAAATTTGACAGATTGGGGTAGGTTGACCTGCTGGCGTCTGTACTATGAAATAAATAGTATAGGACCATTAAAAGTAACTCATATTTTCAGTTTTCCTAATTAAATACGCGTCATAGATGAGCTGAGCTGTCATAATAACTATTGTATTATGAAAGTATACTATACATCTAACAGAGGGGCCCGTGGCTAAATTAAAACAGCCGCACAGGTCGATCGATCAGGTTAAGCTACGCTTACCGCGGTTGGTCTGTGGATGGGACCATGTTTACATAACGAGACCCCTCTGTGCCTCGAAAATCACGTTAAGCCGTTGGTCCCGGCTGTCATCTTTGATAGTCGTTACGGGTAGTCAGAAGCCCGAAAATCTGACAACCAGTCTTACCAAGGGATATCGTATTACCCAGTAACTGGGTTGTGGAGGTCAGATAGGCAGTCGCTCCATGTAAAATACTGGTATTCAGCTGCATCCGGTTAGACTGGAAGCCAACCCCAACATAGTTGGGAAAAGGCTAGGCAGATGATGATGACTACACTTCTAACAAGGTGGCGTTAGTGTGCATTCAAAAAAGGCACCATTTTTGGGCATAGCCCTTAGCTGTTACATGCATTTTGATCGCGTATTTATTATAGTTTTCTATGAAACACCAGATTTTTTTTTTTGATAACCGACACTATTTTTTTTTTTACTTTTTTTTTGTTTGTTTGTCACTGAATTTTCTTTTCTGGTTATGAGACAACCCTGCATAGAATCCAGTACTAAGCTGATACAAGGGTCAACACACAATCAGTTTATGTGCATAGCTTATGATTATCTAGTTAGTCAAAGCGGCATATGATTCAAGAACTTACATATTAAGTAAAAGGTTCAAAAGAAAATGAATCATTGTGAATTTTATTTAAGTAACAAACGGGTTTTATAGGTCAATTATTTGGAAATAGATGAATCTCTGTGAAAAACGTTAAATCTTATTCAGAAGGACGGTCTCTTTTAAAGTTCAGACTACGAGGTACAGAAATTAGTTGGTGATCTTTTAAGGACTGAACATAGTAGCTTTGAAAGTTGACCCAGATAACATACCCAAAATAACATCACGCCAAAACACCCGAAGTGTTGGACAGACGTGTACCTATAGATGATACGTTGGTACTACATATTTTTTTAATATCTCCTGATTAAATAGTAAAGGTTGGTATACATTTACTAAACATTGTACAGTAATGAGAAAGTTAGGTTTTAATTAGTTAAAATTATCTTAGATAAAACCACTCTCATGCGCTCACAATCATACACACTCAACATTACACCCTCACACTCACCCACACACATCTCCATACATCAACACACCACGCACCCACATCACTCAAACTCCACATACCTAAATCACCTACTACTTATTCCTCGCACACTCACAAACACTTCACTCACGTATAGATCATTTACTTATTATATTACAGGTAATCTACTTTTAAATAATATAACATTTATTATTATGTTTTTTTGAGATATAAATTTACTTACAATTACTTACTTACACAAGTTCGGGTCATATTCGACTCGGCAGTATTTGTTGAACAACAAAGCCGACCCGAAGCAATTAATACGCATATTCGGCATTCATTCGGCTCTTGCCGATCGGTAAACTTCGTTCGGCATCTATCCTCGGTTTCAATCATATTTGGGTCGGCTCGGCAGAATTCGAGCTAAGTCGAGCGGTTATTTCCGAACATATAAGAAGAGGTGTATCTATTGTACACTAACATTTGACCATGACCATGTTTAAGCCCCACATAACAGCGAGGCTATTGCCATCCACCGGGTACTATTTTTTTGGGATGCATGAAGAAGCCTCCTCGTGTAGCGCAGTTTGTTCCACCAGTTACTCAACTGAACCGAGCGCTCGGCGCATTCTGGACAGTCACACCCAACACCTTATGTGACTGGCCAATTCTTCTCTTGCGGTGGTAGGGCTAAAGCTCGCCTGGTTTGCGACGACCCTCCCACCGGAGTCCGGCGTCAAACAGCCTGCTGTGTTTCGTCGCTGCGTGGGAATTCTAGTGCCTTAGGCATCTTCTGGGCACGCTATAGACCTCATCCATTGCTTTTCATCAGGCGTGATCGAGGTCAAAAGCGGGCACATTCAGCAATAAAAAAAAATCCAGACCAGGCTGTAACTGAGAAATTCGTGATGAAAAAAAAACAAATACAACTAATACCACCACCATCACCACTGATCACTAACTGATATTTACAATCAAAGGACTTACTTTCAACTTGAAGTCATTTCATATGGAATTAATAGAAACATAAACTTACCTGCATTTAGAAATAACTTGAGTGGTCATATCGTCTAAAATGGCCGCTTCTTATCTGTCATCGAGATAATAAACCACTTCTATAGAAATAAACAATAAAACATCATGATATCCTGAACGATGAGAGGCCAAACTTGTATGTGTAATAAATGTTTTAGGGTTCCGTAGCTTAGGACAAAAACATTTAACTATCGACTATAAGGAAAGAGTTTATTTTTATCCCATTGCAGGACAAAAAGCCTCTTCTCATACAGAGAAGAAGCGAAAATTGATCACCACTCTTGCTCAAGACGAGTTGGCGATTTTAGACTTCATCATTATCATCAGCCGGAAGACGTCCACTGCTGAACAAAGGCCTCCCCCTTAGACCACCACGCCGAACGACAATCCGCCCCTTGCATCCATCGACTGTAACGATGTCGTCGGTCCACCTAGCGGGAGGCCTGCCTACGCTGCGTCTTCCGGTTCGTGGTCGCCACTCAAGAAATTTTCTTCCCCATCGGGTATCATTTCTACGAGCGATGTGGCCTGCCCATTGCCACTTCAACTTGAAAATTTTAAGAGCTATGTCAGTGACTCTGGTTCTTCGTCGAATATCCTCGTTCCGGATATAATCACGCAAAGAAACTCCGAGCATAGCACTTTCCATTGCTCGTTGAGTGACTCTTAGTCTCTCTAAAAGAGATTTTAGACTTAAATTAACTATAAATCCAGGTTTCCTCACAATGTTTTTTCTTCACCGATGTACCATACCCAGAAAAAAACAACTGATTTCCAAAAAAAAACACTACAAAGTGAAAAATAACTTTAATTTCGGAAGTCGGTGTCGTTGGTTCCGCATTTTCTTTAATTGACACCGACTTCCGAAATTAAAGTTATTTTTCACTTTGTAGTGTTTTTTTGGAAGTCAGTTGTATTTTTTGTGAAACAGTTTTTTATTTTTCACTTTTTAGTGGGCCAGTTTTGTAACTTATCTAAGTTACAATAGCCTAATGTCAACCTTTTACAAAATATTGCTTTTCTCGATGCAGGGACGTTAATTGTTGAGGAGTTCTCCTTGTAAGAACCAGGAGAACTGGAGCTGATTGAGAAGTCAAAGCAAATGCACGAGTTACTATAAAAATACCCGTATCGCTATAGATGTGCCTACAAAATTTGGGGGTTTCCCTCGATTTCAAATAAAAAAAGTATTTTGAAAATCCATCCACAATTGACGGAGAAATCAGTGAACATACATAAAAAAAAGCACATGAATTACAGTTATATTGTTACTTGCCCGGATCTTGACCTACAACCTCGTGCATGAGATGCGGGGCCGCAACTAACTCCGGTAAAATTAGATTTAAAGAAAATCATTGATTGATGCCCAGTGCGGGGTGGTAGATGTCACATGTCTTCGAATTTTTGGTAAGAACATGCCGGTTTCCTCACGATATTTTCCTTCACCGTTTTGAGAGCAATGATGATGAAATAATTTACACAAAGTACAGCGCCTGCTTGGGTTTGAACCCCCGTAACCAGTGGTACTGACCGACACTCGTAAAATTCTGTCAGTACCACTGGGCCACCACTGCTCTCTAGATTTAAATACTTAACAAATATTGAAGTGTACAGAACCAAATCTCTTAAACTTAACAGTTCCAACTGCCATGAATCAGTAAAACAAACGACAATTACCAACTGTCTTTTTAGTAACAATCTTGATCTGTTACATTGTATTATTGTTCAGGTTTCAACATTTGGACAACGTATTATTGTTATTGTCAATTTAACTGAGATTATGTAGGACATGCTATAAAAAGTCGCCTTGGTTTTGGTAAATCTTTATCTCGGTCATACCTTAGCGGGATCCACTCATTTGAATTAGTCATAGTACTGCTGAATATAAGCCTCATCTTAAGCAAGAAAGAGCGCTGATAAAAATCTATAAACTCTTGAGCACCACCAAAATATACAACGTGTAACGTTAAATGCGCAAAACCTCATACACCCCAATTAGAGCATTGAGTTAAAAGCATAATACAATGATCAAAACTATTTTTATTTAAAGCTAACTATTTTTATTAAGACTGTGCCGACCGCACAGTGGCGCCCTCATCGTTTGTTTGGTTATTTCATACAATTTAGAATGAAAATGCAGAAAACAAGCACGTTAAGTTGTGCTTCACAAGATTATACGTTAATATTATTAGAAGCGGTAGTTTTATATTGTTTAGTTTTATCATAATCCTTAAAACGGAATATAGTGGCCACTTTTATCCGTTTTAAGGATTATAATGAAATACACCTACATAATTACCTACATAATTTTTGAAAAAAAAACCTATATTAAAAATTACTGAAATCGATTCAGTAGTCAATTATGAACAAACTATTTTCAGGTTTTGCGCATTTAACGTTACACGTTGTATACATTATGTCTCCGTGCCTCGGAAAGCACGTTAATCCGTTTGAATATATTTTATACAGCCATTACGATTAGTCAGAAGCGTATTAGCGAATAAGCGTATTTTCTTTTTTTCTTTCAATATTCTGAAAACTAGTTGAAGAGAGAAAGTTGTGAAGTCAGATAGGCAGTCGCTCCATTTAAAATACAGGTATTCAACTGCATCTGAAAAACTAGAAGTTTGTTCATTCTAAGTTTGTCTTGGACGTCACTAAACATGCGGTGAAGGAAAATATCGTGAGGAAACCTGGATCAGTAATGTTAAATCGCCAATCCACCTTGAGCAAGCATTGTAAGCATCATGATAGCCGTGTCTGTATGCGAGGAGGCCTTTGTCGTATCAGTTGGGAAATTTTTATTTGTGTCAAGACAAAGGAAAAAGGGTATTTTCTGCAGTTTCTATGATCCCTATGACTTATTTATACATATTATAAAAATTCAAATCGTTTTTGATGTTCGGCTGTTTAATGGCGTTGTTCTTCAAAACTAGGCAGCGGATTTTGATGTTGATTGAATTGATGTCACCATTATTTGGAGAATATAAGATTAAATTTAGATTTTTTTTGTTAAGATTATACTCATACCTATAATATTGTAAAAGAGAAATCTCGATCTTTTCTCAAGCTTTAAAAACCGTGCAGAGCAGCACTTTGAGTAATATATTAATGTGCCTAAGTTAATACGTAGTCTGTTAGAGAGATATTTATACACGAAAAAAAACTTAATTTCCACACACTCCTTCAGACCGAATGCCGTCACATCCCATCCAAACTCCCATAATCCCATTTACACCATCGATTATAATATAAATCGGCGAATTTAAATTCCTACCCCACACCATTTACTGTAGGGAAAATATGAGAAACGTCATAAAAAGCAATAACGAGTGTTCATAAAGTGTTGTCGATATATAAAAATGAAAATGTTGGATATAAAGTATATATTTGAATGTGAGTGTTCCCGTCGTGATGAATGCTTCCGTTGGCAGAGTAATATTATAGAATTGCAGATGTTGGTAAGCGTAAGTCGAGAGGCTTGTGGCTAATAATAGCTGCACGGCTCGATTTATCAGGTTAAGCTATGCTTGCCACAGTTGGTCCGTGGATGAGTTTTTTTTTTTTTATCCTTTATTAAAAAGAACTAGGTTCTTAATAATTATTTACAATCTAGCCTATAAGACTAATAAGCAATTTTAATCTAACTTAATTTTCTACGTGATACTTATTTTAAAACTTAGAATAGTGTTGGTTGTACTTTACACAAGTCTGTTCCACTTTCTTAGAGTCTGATATGATGATATTAACACTTTGTTCGTGTGTTATTATGTGTGTCATTGGCACTAATATTTCTACACTTTTTACACTACACTAACTCAAAAGGTTTTGTCCGTTTTAGTCTTCGCACTATATTTGTTTGATCTAACAGCTGAATTGCCTCGATGTTCACATGTCGTTGGAGTCGGTGCTCATGGGCCTCAGCAAATTTTTTAATTATGTTAGTGACGGGTTCCATTTTTAGGTCACGATGGAGGTCGTCATTTCTTATATACCAGGGCGCATTAACAATACTCCTGAGTACCTTATTCTGGAATGTTTGAATAATTTTGATGTTGGTCGGCTTAGTACAGCCCCATAATTGGATGCCGTATGTCCATATTGGCATAAGGATATGCTTATACAATAAAATTTTGTTATGTATCGATAGGCAAGAATCCCGTCCAATCAACCAATACATTTTTTTAAATCTCATGTCTAGTTCCTGTCTTTTCTTTTTGACGTGCGCTTTCCAGCGCAGTTTCGCATCAAGCGTTATGCCAAGGTATTTGGCTGTATTTGCATATGGCACTTGTTGGCCATTTATGAAGATTGGGTGATAATCACAATTCCTGTTGGTAAAGTCAATGTGAAGTGACTTTGATTCATTTAGTTTTATTCTCCATTTTTGTGCCCAGTCATGAACTTTATTTACAGCCATTTGTACCTTTTTGATTGCTTCCGTATGGCATGACCCTGTAGCCATAATGGCAGTGTCGTCCGCAAAGGTTGCAATAGTATTATTTTCTAGCTCTGGTATATCATGCGTGTACAGCAGGTAGAGGACTGGACCTAGCACACTTCCTTGAGGCACGCCAGCCTTAATAACTTTTAACTCGGAAAAGGCATCCTCGTGCCTTACTCGAAACATTCTATCTGTAATGTATGATTGCAAGATATCGGCAAAATCATTGGGCAGAATTAGTCTTAGCTTGTATATCAAACCCCTATGCCAAACTCTATCAAAAGCTTGTGCCACATCTAAAAATACGGTGGAGCAGACTTTTTTGTCTTCAAGTGTTTTCTCAATTATGTTGGTAATTCTGTGCACTTGGTCTATTGTTGAGTGTTTCTCTCTGAAACCAAACTGATGGTCAGGGATCAGATTTCTCTCGTTTATTATAGGTTTTAGGCGTTTTAATAACAATTTTTCAAACAGCTTTGATATTATAGGCAGCAGGGATATGGGCCTGTATGATGATGCTTCGTGAGGTGGTTTACCGGGCTTTGCAATCATAATCACTTCAGCAACTTTCCATGGCTCAGGAACGTGCTTTAGTACAAATGCAGCATTGATGAGCCTAGTAAGCTTAACGATGGCTTTACGCGGGAGATGTTTTAGGATTTCTCCCGTAATAAGGTCATACCCTGGTGATTTTTTAAGGCTTATGATTTGAATTTCCCTTGCAACTTCTTTTGGATGGGTGACCATCTTTACATACCAAGACCCCTCCGTGCCTCGGATAGCGTGCTAAGCCGTTGGTCTCGGCTGTCATTATTGTATCTTTGACAGTCGTTACGGGTCGTCAGAAGCCCGAAAGTCTGACAACCAGTCATACCAAGGGGTATCGTATTACTCAGTGACTGGGTTGTGGAGATCAGATAGGCAGTCGCTCCATGTAAAATACTTGTATCCAGCTGTATCAGGATAGACTGGAAGCCGACCCCAACGTTGTTAACATAATTGCAGATGTTGGTAGTTGAGAAGCAACTACCTATGTTTTAAAGTTTTATAGGTAGATAGTTTTGTAACTATAGAAGGGTTAGTTAAAATATTTGTTATGCAATTACTACTGCACTAATGTTAGCATTAGGTAAATGGTGAATAGATGCCATTGGTAAAATATTAGACGGTCACTAAGATCATGGCGGGAAACACAGTCCATAGGCTGCGACGGTCGTACCTTCTGATGTAACGTCATTTCTGAAGTCTCTTTTAACAAACTTTTTACCAAAACGAATTATTATTACTATAGAAATATTTATATCTATGATTATTACCTATCAGATCAGAAGGGCAATAAATTCTCGTTAAGAACGTTCACAGTATGATCTCAGTCTCAATCTGTCAAAAATACCTCTAATTTTCCTACTTTTTCGACATTTTTTTGGCGCCGAGATTCGACTGCGACTAGATTTCGAATGTTTTAAATTACGAGAATTGGCCTTCAAATCTATTATCAACTAGCTGATCCGACAAACGTTATCCTGTCCATAGGTCATATAAAAATCCCATAAAATGGACGTTCAGTTTTTCCTAATATTGTTTTTTGTTTTCGGAAAACTTTTCCAAAGATTTTTACGGAAAATCTTCGTAAACGAAGATTTTAAAACAAAAAAATATCCAAATCAGTCCAGATAGTGTCAAGTGATGCGCTTACCAAAGGATAGGATTTCATTTTTATTTACCTTTAGGTATAGAAGGTAGATTATTACAGCTTTTAAAACCTTCTACCTACAAGAAACAGTTCAATGAAAATCTTTCCATTTCTCAGAACTTTTAATACCAACCCAGCTATTTTCCATCATAACATACACTTCTACAAACCTAGTATCTCAACTCCGTACCAAAGTCTGGAATATTTTATCCAGCCCGGAAACGGATATTGCAGCGGGGCCGATGTCTCAGTCGTTCCGTTTGTCAAGTTGCCCGTTTGATAACAAAGAGGGCGCTACAAAGAAGTGTGAAGAATTGCAGTTCAGTGACAGTTTTGTTTGTCTGTCTGTTTGCATGCGTGGACGATGTTTTTTTAATGTTTTCTTGATTGATATGGTGAAGGGTTTTCTTAAGATTTTTCGTGTGGATTTTTATTTTTTGTTTGAATTGCTTACTTATTTGAACTGTTATGATATTTTTCATGGTCTTTGTCCAACACCGAAATAATATTAAAACGACGTTTTAGTCAGGTATTTTATTTAGCTATTTTTATGAAAGAAAGAAAAATTTTTGATTCCACAGATTCAAAAACGTAACGTCTAAAATAAAATAAAAATGGTGTACATTTTGCTAGTATGGAATGAAATGGTGTGATTTTGCTTTTATAGCATTTGAATTTGCGTGGTTTATTCACTCATTGATGGTAGCCATATGCTTAACTAAACACAATGACTACTGTTTCTATATACACGGCTTTACTATATTGCATAAACATCACAAAACATTTTAAAAGAAAAAAAATACCGCCACACACGTGAGCATAAAAATCGAAAATCCCAAGACTTATCCGCGTGAAATATGGCGAATGAATATAAACGTCTTCAAATACGGCGATACGGGGTAGTATCGGCTGAAATATGTTTACAATAACGGTAACTTAAAGATACACTGCCACTTTGGGGATGAAAGAAGGGGGTGCAAATATTCAATGTTTTTTTTGCGCATTGTTCAAAGTATTTTCTGTGAATTATATTTGAGAAACTGAAGTTCTGATGTTCGTTTTAATTTCGCGTTATTCTGTGTGCTTTTAGAGGAACTCGTTACTTTAAAAAGTTTCTATGGTGATTACGATTTTGAAAAAAAAAAAACAATCCTGCTGTAAACTTAACCATTAGAACCCAATTATCCTACTTGTTTTTAACTTAACCATTAGAAGCTAATGAATTATGCAATGATTTAGAACTTTAAACTGTGTCACTGGTACTGTAACTACATCATAAGACACTGCAATAAAGACATGAATTTAGTTTTTGAGCACTAAATAAAAAAACCAGTCAAGTGCGAGTTGGACTCGCACACGATAGGTTCCGTGCTACAAGGCAAAAAACGCAAAAAAAAACGCGTTTCTTGTATTGAAGACTTGAAGACCTTTAATTTCTTACTTGTATCTTATTCTTGTTATAGTGCCAATAAGAATGCATACTCTGTAAAAATTTCAACTGTCTATCTATTAAAGTAATTGATGAGATATACATACAGTCCACTGTCAGTCAGACGGACAGTGGAGGCTTAGTAATACGGGTCCCGTTGACACCCTATAGGTACGGAACCCTAATAGCGCCTTCACACTAGCATTTGTCCAGCGTAGGCGTTCGATAAACGTATGCGCAGCGAAGACGCCGCGACAACGCGGCGCAGGCGTCGCGTTGTTGCAGCGTTTCCTCTGGAGTCAATTGAACGCTGCGCTGACGCGGCGCAGATGTCACACAATTGCGTTGTTTTTCGGAAATATTCCGCAGTAACGCGGCGCATGCGTCGCGCACCTGCAGCGCTAACGCAGCGTATTAATTTACCCTTGCACTGACGTCGCAACAACGCGACGCCTGCGCCACATAGGCGCTGCGCATCCGTTTATCGAACGCCTACGCTGGACAAACGCTAGTGTGTTGGCGCTCTAAAATGATCTTTCTCCAAAGAACCTATACGAGAAACGAAACGTAAAAACATAAAACAAACTTTCAGTTCACATACAGAAGACTTCAAAACTGCCTACCAATAACCACAACCACTGCACTATACTGTACCGAACAATTCAAAAGATTATCACAGAAAAATCTATTAAAGCACAGACATGCACACATTCAAACTTCTTTTAACGCACAGTGTCGCTGTGTGTCGGGGGGGTAGGGAGAATGGAGAGAAATCTTCAGTAGATGGATGCTCTAATATTCAAATGGAATACGGAACTATTATTGTAGGAGCCACTGTCGATATGTATGTAGTTGGAGCAGTCTTGATCGTTGGGGAAAAGACAAATTCTGTTAATGAGGATATTGTAAACTTTATGTGCAACTTTTCACTTTAAATGTGGCTTAGAAGTATTATTTTTATTATCTATCTATACTACTATTAATAATGCTGAATAGTTTGTTTGTTTGAACACGCTAATCTCTGGAACTACCAATCGGATTTGAGAAATTCAATTTTTTTTTTCTTTTGATAACCTAACTCTTGAGGAATGTAATGTTAATGTTACTTAACATCAAGCTAGGACCCATAGGATCTGTGCAAAGAAAATTCAGAAAAAATCTAAGCGAAAACGAGGTGGGTAGGTAATAGCGCGGGCAGGCGATGCGATGCGACGACGGGGTGGTTTGTGGAAGCAATAAATTTTACGCAGACGAAGTTGCGGGCAGAAGCTAGTATAGTATAATGTCATAATTAGATTAAGATAAATATTATTTTCGGATAGTGTGAAATGTATTACGCAATTAATGTTGCTGTTTAAACAGAAGAACCTTCAAAACGTCAAAATAAGTTTATCAGTCAACTCAAATTCATCTCAAGCTACAAACGAACATAAAATTTAATCTCAAAACACGACACATTATACATAACGCAAAATAAATCAAAACAGAACCTAAAATCTAAAACTCCAAGTCAAAATGAGCTGTCAAAAGTTATGTGCCCCGAGGCGGCTTCAAGTATCAAGAGTGTAGGGCGGCGTAGCGGCAACTTCTTTGCATACTTCCCGGGAAGCGCGGGTGTTGGTGTGCGATACGTCACTTATATTGTGTTGTCTGCCTACACATATTGCTTGGCTAGTGAGGGGGTAGTATCGGTAGGAGAGTTGTGGAGATTATGTTTCTGTTTGGTGATCGTATCGATGGAAAGTGAAGTAGCGTTAACAGAATTGTAGAATGAAAAAATAGCGAACTGATCTTTGGGATTCATTTGAATAGGATTTTTTTTATAATAATATTATTATATTATTTATTTCGGACTACACATATAATGTTAGTAACAATGACTTAAAAACTATGTTAGTAAACTTTTTCAAACTAATAAAAATAAAAAAAAAAACGTGGCCCAACACACAATGGCACGTGCCTCCGTACCCAGTGCCTTATAAAGAGAATGCCCATTTTGAAATATATATTTTCTTTCATGAAATATATATTTTATTTTATTTACTCCTACTTAAATTAGTTCGTAGGCCAAGAGCGTTATAGCTAACTTTTTTACAAGCTTATAAATAATTTTACGTGTTTTGTGCCACAAGCTTTTACAGTATTTACCTAGCCTTAAGGAAGCTTTTGAATAGAGATTAATTCAGGAGCAATTGGATAAGGCATCCTGAATTTATATTCAAAAGCTTTCAGAAAAACTATCGATACCCAAACTACCCCGCATAATCTATCGATACATCCCACCACTAAGAGATATATCAGCTCACTTCATTTACCCGCGTTGCCGTATCTTTTGTTTGCTATATTTTTGACAAGTACAAAGCGAAATCTGCGCTTGTCATATGTTTGACAGACGACGGGGTGAAGGGGGGGTGTAGAGGGGGGCAAATAGGGGTGATAAGTTGTTATTAACTGCACTTGAAGACCTATAGATGCATAGTTTTGTGTTTTTTGGTGAGCTGGAAACAAAACAGCCTGTGCTGTAGCTTAATGGGGTCTAAAGAAAAGAGTTTGCAGGTAAATGAAAAACAATTTACAGTATGAAGACCATGAGTTTTTGACAAAAGGAAAATTGACAGCTAAGTAATAAATAGCTGGACTTCTTTATTAAAGAGGTCCTTGGCAGTTCCGAACACAGAGAGGCTTTGCCCAGCTGTGGGAAATCAATCGACAGTACCTAAAAAAAATTATAAAAAATTGTTTTAATAACGACATAATTATTATTTTCAGATCTTGTCCTTGAGCGGAGACTGCGTATCGGCAAGCGTAGTGTAGGACGTCCCTCAGCTAGATGGACGGACGACCTAAAGAAAGTGGCTGGAATGGACTGGATGCGGAAGGCGAAGGACAGGGTGTTGTGGCGCAGCCTGGGAGAGGCCTATGTCCAGCAGTGGACTGCGATAGGCTGAGTTGATCTATTAATTTAAAAAAGCGCCTGTCGTTAGAAGGTCAATCAAGTTTTTAGAGGATCGGTTAAATATTTCCCTTTTTCTAAAAACTTGATGTTCTAGATTTACAACCAAGTACCGTATAATCACATCGTGAAATAAATAAAGCATCCGTCACTCGGCATTTACGAATACATTTCATTTATAAGCAGTGAAGAGTAGGAACTGTAACAATTTGACATATTATATAGTGGTGTTAAGTTATCCCCCTCCCCCCCACTACCCCCCCTCGATACTGGCATCGCGCTTTTAGACACCTTTCCAATGGAAGGTGTTATGTTGTATTTGTTAATGGTGTTAATAATTTGTCGTGGAAAAAGATTTGGACCCCGTAACTGGGTTGTGGAGGTCAGATAGGCAGATGCTGGTATTTAGCTGCTTCCAGTTAATCTGGAAATCGATCCCAATATACTTGGGTAAATCATCTGCCTAGCCTTTTCCCAACTATGTTGGGGTCACCTTCCAGTCTAACCAGATGCAGCTGTATTTTACATGAAGCGACTCCATATCTGAGCTCCACACCCCAGTTACTGGGTAATACAATACTCCTTGGCAAGGCTGGTTGTCAGACTTTCTGGCTTCTGACTACCCGTAAGATTTAAGATTAACGGCTTAGCATGCTTTCCGAGGCATGGAGGGGAGGGTCTCGGTATGTAAAGATGGTCACCCAATCTCAGACCAACCACGGCAAGCGTAGCTTAACTTGATCGATCGGCCTGTGCTGTTATTATTTAGCCACGAGCCCCTCCTTAGCGACGAACCTCTCCTTGGGAAAATGCTAAGCTGATTATAATGAAGATTTTTTACATTGTTATTATTTTTTTTTTGGTATCCATAACTATATTATTTGTGTGACTGATCATGTCTGCACAAAGAAATTGTAGTCATTGGAACAAAATGAGTCCTGGAGTGGTCCAGGGTTCATTTTTTTCCAATGACCGCAAATTGAACGACAAGACCGATGAAATGAAAAGACACAAGGATGGACTGGTTGCGAAAGACTTTTTTTTCAATCAAATGATCCCTCCCACTCTGGGTGGAGCAGAAGGGAGTATCAGACTCTTACTGACTAAAAGCCACCCGTGTTCCTTCCTTAGCCCTTTATGTTCCGGGGTAGCGGTAACTCTTTCGGACAATCCCTCTGCCCCGACAGGCTTCGGCCCTTACGGGCCCCTTCCTTAAAGCTGACATCTCTTTGGGGCGCGCGTGGAACAAGACTGAGAACCGGATTGTGTATGCTGTGGCGTAATTTGGGAGTAATCTTATGACCAGTAGTAAAAGTAAAGACAATGTGAAACCCATGTATAGGGGCCCGTGGCTACATAATAACAGCCACACAGGTCGATCGATCAGGTTAAGCCACTCTTGCCGCGGTTGGTCTGTGGATGGGTGACCATCTTTACATTCCGTGACCCCTCCGTGCCTCGGAAAGCACGCTAAGCCGTTGGTCCCAGTTGTCATTCGTGGATCTTTGACAGTCGTTACGGGTAGTCAGAAGCCGAAAGTCTGACAACCAGTCTTACCAAGGAGTATCGTATTACACAGTAACTGGGTTGTGGAGGTCAGATAGGCAGTCGCTCCATGTAAAATACTGGTATTCGGCTGCATCCGGTTAGACTGGAAGCCGACCCCAACATAGTTGGGAAAAGGCAGGCAGATGATGATGATGTATTATACTGAGACATGGTTCTGTTATTTTTTTGTGAAACGCAAAATACCTCGTTTTCTCCTATTTTATTTTGCATTAGAAAATAATTTTCTTCTTTCTTTTCTGTTTGGGACATCTAAAATGGTGAATAGAAAATGTCTGCCTGCTTATTGACTTGGTACATCACACCATCCAAACGGCTCCGCCTGAAACGTACATAATTTGATTAATTTTCGACTGGCACAAAATGCGAGCTGTAATTAAAACTAGTGTAAGTGGTTGCCGCGATAAGGGTAGTTTCGGGGTGTCTCCCCGCTTAGATGTGGCGTATCGGCTTTCGTAAGTATTGTGTATACGACTGCATGAAGTGCGGTGTTTAGTATAACCTAATTTGGGAGTTAATACGTAATTATAACCTCCTTCTTTTTTTTTAAGTCGGTCAAAAAAATGTTTCTGTAGTAGGTAAAGTAATAACCGCCATACAGCTTTGCGGACAAAGTGGACCGATAGCATGGAGTATTTCGCGAAAATCTAAACACAAATAAAAATCAGACCTTCAGTTATATTTTGTAAAAATCTTACAGTGTTAAATTAGGTGAAGTGAGCCGTATATAGAGTAATTCATCAAGACTGCATCAAGAATCTGTCCCGTTGGTCTCGTGGCTGCAAGCGCGACTGCTGAGCATGGGGTCCTGGGTTCGATTCCCGGGTCGTACAAACTGTTATTGGGTTTTCCATTAGGAATTTCATAATAACAGTCCGGATTTTGGAAGTTGGCGGTTCACGTAAAGCCGTTGGTCCTGCGCCTGATCTCTCCCCGGTGGTGTCGTATTGCTTTTCCATCGAACTATGAGTGTACAGAAACAGAGAGTACACCTGTGTTTACGCACACACTTGTGCACTATAATATCTCCTGCGTACCCGGCTAATTTCCGTTGAGATTGGCCACCGTGACCGAAATCGGTCGGGATGATATTATTAATCCATCAGGTGAAATGACAGCTCATTTCACCAGAATTGTCACGGCGAAATTTTTACAGAATAGACGCCAGTCGTAGATATGCTTGGGAGATGCCTACGTATTTCCTGACCTTCAGTGGGTATGTCCTTCAATTGAACAGGCATGGAGACACCAATCTACATGGTCCTCAAAATGATCTGACTATATATATATATATATATTATATATATATTATTTTAATGACTGTGAATGTGAAGACTATGTGGGTTAATTTTCTTACCTACTTAGAGAAATAAAATCATTTATCAATACTGTTCCCATTTGTAAAAGAAAACACCGTTTTAGAGATTGAAGTTTTTATTTAAACATATGATTTCTACTTCAAAATCAAACCATGCACTATATTCCGCCGCGCATACGCACCACCCACATATGTAGCGACCACTTTTCCCTAAGTACTCATATCAAGCGTTTGACTTTGACAAGACATACTTAACTTATACTTGACTTTGACTTGTGTTAGCTTATTATTTCGCTAACTACTTTTAACACCCGGTATGTGTAAAGTTAATTTTAAGTTGGCAGTGGATTGTGGATCATTTGGTGGTGGTGTCACTTGTGGAATGCATTGAAGGGGTTCATGTTTGAGTAGGTACAGCTTAAGTTATTGGATTGAGAAAATTTACTGGTTTTCTTGTACAGTTACCAGCACATCAAGCTATTACAAATCTGTAAATTTTTTTAAATAGATTTTCAACTTTATCGCTTAAGCATTAGGTTCAAAGGTGATTGAGAAAGACATTTTCTTCTCTTCCCAACTGTGTTGGGGTTGGCTTCCAGTCTAACCGGATGCAGATGAATACCAGTATTTTACATGGAGCGACTGCCTATTGAACCTCCACAACCCAGTTACTGGGTAATACGATACCCCTGATAAGACTGGTTGTCAGATTTTTGGGCTTCTGACTACCCGTAACGACTGTCAAAGATCCACGAATGACAGCCGAGACTTTCGAAAGCACGGAGGGGTCTCGGTATGTAAAGATGAAAAAAAAATCTGCTGTTTCATACATTTTGGTCAATTAGGTATTGAAGTTTTGTATTAAACAGCAGATTTTTTTTTTCGTGATTTCAGAGTTGGTCCCATAGTGAAAGTTGTTCAGTTCGATGCACCTCACCTAAAGCACCTCTTAAAGTTTGTCGGGTTAATTTTTTAACACTATTTAGATAGGTTTGACACATATATTACTGAACCATGCTCAGCTATAGCATAGAATTATTCTACATACCTAAATAAATTTACCAAATACAGCCACATGAGTATTTAAAACTCAAAATTAAACCCCACCACAGCCCAGTTACTCAATCCAAATAAACCCCAGAGCACAAGGCTTCGCGAAAATAGACAACAGCAACATTACTCCGTCTGTCAGCTGATATCTCCGAAACTCTCGCATCGGACGCGTGACAAAGATATGTTCATTTTCTAAAATAATCAACCCATAAATCCGCGAGAATGACAGCGGAATCGGTACGAGATGACTCGTGTATACACGGCCTTATTTATTCTGAAGACTTGTGTCTCCCTTGGCGTTGCTTGCGTTAATTTTTAAGCAAAAAATATCTACATATGTAGGTATATGCAATAAGACACGGATAAGATTGGCAAATCTAACAAACTGATGGCAAATGAGACGAAGATGGTGAGATGTCCATTTCGCCGATGTTAACTGCAATATGAGAGACAATACAGATGCGTTGCCATCCTTGAGACAAAGTTGAAATGGCTCATGCGCCCCAATTTTACACTCAAACAGGAAGGTGGCAGTAGTGCTGGCGTCGGTATTTCCCTGGGCGAGCTAAGGAGCTCTTGCAGGGAAATACAGACGCCAGCACATGAAGCTACTACCAATCTGTCAAATTTATTTAATATATTTTCAACTTTATCGCTAAAGTATAAGGTTCAAAGTTGATTGGGAAAATTTGACAGCTTCGGGTAGCTTGATGTGCTGGCGTTTGTACAAAGTATGGCTCTTTGTGAAGGCACAAAGACCCCTTCTACTCATCTCCTCTCATATACTAGGTGGTATTTATGACAAAATTCCTCTCCACCATCCATTATGGAGTGAGTTATTGAGTTCCCTATCCAATATCTCACAATTCTGAGATCATGATTACGTAATAGATTGACAATGTTTTTTTTTCTCAAATGACATTGCTATTCCGTTATAACTACCCACCTCGCGTCACTTCTGTATCTGTAGAGTTTCGATACTATCACCAACAACTGTCACTTCGGAAGCAGAAGTCACTTTACCTCAACTGTCTGACTGGTCAGCCAAACGTAGAAATTCAAGTGACATACATACAAAACCACGTACAAACGCTAACTTTAACTAAGTTATCGCGGAGTGCGAACCGACGACACACAGACGGGAATAATTCATCGAACAAATGCATAAATCAAAGGCAATACACACTTCCAAACATACCACACAGCTGTACAACTTAAAAACCAACGAATACTCAACCTTATTTGAAACAACGGAAGGTTGATGGATTTAAAATTGGCACTTTCGCGACGGTATTTCCAAGTTTGTCGGTCTAGCAATTCGAAATTCAAACGGGCGCCTATCGCAGCTCGGTGATTGGTCAGGGCGCGCGTGGCTGTGATATAAATAGTGCGGTTGGTGCTAACTGCTAGGCTAATATGGAATATGGGATTGATTAATTGGGGAAAATGGAACACGTGTGAGTGTTCGGTTTTATTGGATCGAGAGGGGGAAAGTCGGGAGATAGGAAAAGGATCTTATTTTCAGGTAAAATTGATTTTAGAATTGGTTTTGCACCGGCTTAGTGCCTGTTCGGTCGTGATTATTTTTCTTTCAGTGTACAGACGCCAGCACATCAAGCTACCAGAAACTGTCTTTTTCCAATCAACTTTCAACCTTATGTTTTAGCGATAATGTTGAAAATCTATTAAAGAAATTTGACAGATTGTAGTAGCTTTATGTGCTGGCGTCTATTTTTAACTTTATCTTACATAATCTTTAGCATGCAGTCGTTTTGTGTCTTAGTAGTGATGAAGAAACAAAAAATCTTGGAAGAACGGTGTCATCTGAATTACTGCTGATCGAATGATCATAAAAGAATTAGACGTATATCTACTCGAAACCGAAGTCGACAAATCAGTTAATTTCTCCCATCGACAACTTTTCAACCAAACCTCGCTTATACAAGAACAGTTTTTAGAACATTGCGAGTTCGAAAAGTGAGAATGTCCGTGCGTGTCTATACGGGAATCGTAAGGCGATTTTTCGCACTCAGTGTATAAACGAAGCTTTACGGTAACAGATCAATCTTTTTCTCAGGTTCCTCTCAAAACACTGCCAAATTCATAGAAATAGGCTTGTCAACTGAAAAAATCTAATTAGTCCGTCAGTTAGATTATCAAAAAATATTGGACCCTCATTTTTTCTTTTGTTACGTAAACCAAAATTAACGAAGATACTACGCCTTTAAAATTCTCAATACGTCACACCTTGGTATCATTTTTAGTGCGTTCTGACGTCACGAGCCCCCACTCCCGAGTTTTGATGCGTTTTATCTTTGTCAATATTCATTGATTTACAAAAACAAAAAACACGTGTCTATTATTTTCCAATACTCTAACTGACGGACTAAATAGATTTTCAATTTATTGATGGTGGAAACTAGCCTATTACCTATATCGAATTTCCTTCTTATACTCTTCCATAAATAAACTAGATAACACAAAGTCCAACTCCACACTATCACATCGGATGCTGTAAAATATGCAGAAGGCTTCAGTCGGATACCAGAGCGACACGTTATAACACCTCCATACTCCATACTGCGAGCTTGGCTATTGATTGAGCCATATGTTGCACTTGGCGAGTTATCTTAATGCTTAGAGATGGTGTGGTTTTGAAACATCACGCCTGTAGTTGGAGAAGGAGGCAGAGGGTCAGCAGTAAACCCACATTTTCCAGTAATATACAATGTAGATTTTTAGACCATTTTCTATTTCGTTAGTACTTGTTTACAGGCCTCCACTATACTCCTATAACTTGTTAACACTGTAATTTGAAAACATTGTAAAAGTCGATTATTTTTAAAAGAGTAACCGTGGAGTTTCTTGCCGTTTCTTCTCCATAGGAAACGACCAATTGGAACCGTGCACCTAGCTTTTGACGTTTCATAAGTGTCCATGTGGGTTTATGTGAAATAAAATGTTTTGATTTGAATGATTCAGTTCCGTGTAATAAAGGTTGCCTTAAAGGCTCAAATCACGGGTCCAGATTCTGAGAAATTCCATGTTGAAGAAACTCAAACATATTTTGCCTGACCTGGTAATCGGACCCAGGACCCTACGTTCAGCAGCCACGCTTGTGACCTTATGCTGCAGCCTACTACATAAAAAAAAAGAAAGAAAAAGAAGCCCTGTCCTCATAACCTGTATGGCACAGCACCGAGTGGACCCAGCATGCTGCTGCGCCCTGCTGTGCCTACGACGCAGCTGTACCTTTCGCGTCTGCATCACTCCACGACAACTGAGGAAGTGGTACAGTATTTGAAGGTGAAGACCAACTGGACTCTGAAGGTCGAAAGGTTGGGATCGCGCCACAACATCAACTTTAAGTCATTCGTGGTACGAGTTCCAACCCAACATCTGCAGACCTGCCTGAGAGAGGACTTTTGGCCGAAAGGTGTCGCATATCGTCGTCTCCGAGGACGGTTACGCGACACGACGCAGTGAAACACGACGCCGACATTACGTGTATAATCATAGTTTTAAGATTTTTAATATGTATTAGTTTATTATTGTTTATGACTATGTTGTGTATTTTATCTATGGGCCTTAGTAGCCTGATAATAAAATGGTTATTATTATTATAAGGTCACAAGCGTGGCTGTTGAATGAAGACCCTAAGCCCTAGCTTAGGGCCTTCATTCGTATTCTTATGACCGGTAGACTTATTATTTTTATATACTCCAACATCATCATCTTCCACAGTCCGCCTTCACCCACTGGCCTCACACCAGGTACTTAAAAAAACAATCTCTCAATAGAAAGAATTACTCATTTACAGGCATTTTCCAAATAGTTTTCAAGACTTACCGCTGACAATGTTTAAAAAAATACTTTTCAAACTAAACACAGACAGATTGTAGTAACTTAATGTACTGGCGTCTGTACTTATAGTTCTTCTCCATAGGTACCTACTACGCTTTGGAATGGGCAACTAGCTTCATATGACCGACTCCTTGACCATTCAAAAGTGCCTGTAATGGTTGAAATAAACGCTTTGAGTGTTTGAGAGCAATAGTGGCACAGTACGAGTAATAAGGACCCCGACTTACAAAATAGTAGTACGTTGTGAGTTCAAACTCAATCAGTCGAGTTATTTTGTGTACTTCATTTATTTCATCACCACCGCTCTCAAAACGGTGAAGGAAAACATCGTGAGGAAACCGGCATGTCCTAGAACTAAAAATTCGAAGACATGTGACATCTACCGACCCGCACTGGGCCCGCGTGGTGGATTACGGCCCACTTCCTCTTAACATAGAGGAAACCTGTGTCCCATCAGTGGGGACATTATGAGCTGATCATATTGAGTTTTTGAGATTTTTGGCAAACTTTTAACTAAATGATCAAAAGTATCTGGATAACAAATACCGTCATCGTAAAAGAGTCTAAACTTTACCGAAACCCCAGAAAAATATCCAAAACTAATCTAATTAGAAATCACGAGGTACAAAGCCTTCTATTGCAGGACGCTAACGCAAATCTGTCATGCGATTATCCTGCGTTTGTAAGCCGGACAAGTGGACACGGAACAGATTTATAGTTGTCGTAAATCACTATTTCAATATTAGAGACGAGCCACGCGATTGTCGCAACGGTCTTATTAGTCGCATGTCGCTCGCGTGTAATCAACCTAATGTAATTGATGCGGGAATGCTGTAAGGATGGGATGATAGTAAATTAATGTTAGGTTCTGTTAATGATATTGTGCTGTATCGTAATTAGGTGTGTCCAGATTGTAATTAGGAGGATTCTGATGTCTAAAGACGCGACGCAAATAATTATATAATGGACATTAATGGCTTATTAGTCGATTCGCCCAGACGGAGATGGCGGGATGAGTTGGTCTCTTTTAATAAAGATTAGTCCTTGGCAGGTCTGGTGAGAGAGGTGGAAAGAGAGTCGGGAAGCCTTTGCCCAGCGGTGGGACATTAATGGCTAGTAAAAAAACAAGATTCACACGAATTTACTCGCCCGAAACGTGCGAATTGTCACTTTTAAATGATATAATTTTTTCTATAGGCGACTCGCACGAAGTTAATTTATTTGTGGTCGAGTCGACAATTCCAGAAATATGTTTACGTAAGGCGATTGCTATATTTTGATTTTTATTACTAGAATATTAAACTTATACACATAAATGGCAGATAGCAAAACGTATGTCAAGTGAAGTCAATCAGCTAATCCAGCAATAAAAATAGGTTTTACTGTCCGTTCACAGTTATTTTACCTGTAACAGCAGCAACTTAAAAGCAACCTCATTAGAATGAGAATAGAGATCACTGTGATATGGACAGTGGTGCAAAATCAGAGGTAACGGTGAAAGAATTCTGTGAACTTTTTTTTTTTAGAATAGTCTTTCAAAATCCCCGGTTTTTTTTTTAGTTAAAAACATGAAGTTTAACTAAGGGCCGATTTTTCAATAGACATATAACCTATGTATATCTGAAGAATAAATATGACAGATTGACATAAGTTCTATGCAAAAGCTTTAAAACCGGAATATTTATTCCTCAGATAACTAACTACTGAAATATCAGTCCTAATTCTAATTATATTAAACTGTTCTTCTACTATTGAAAGTGATCTCGCATCAAAACAATTACAATGTAAGAGTATCAAAAACAAAGAATCGACAAATTCAGTGAAGACCCCTTAAGGGGACTACAGGACCTAAACGCAAAAAACGCAAGTTTTATAATGCCTAATACTATCGACTACTGTAAACAAAATCAGAAAAATATTATATATTTATATAAAATATTTCAGTATATATGCTAGTGTTAAGACATACTTAATACAACTAACTTGAAACGACAGAAAAAAAAAACATGAAAATACCTCTAAAAACTTTATTTTCACATATACACACAATCATTCTGATTTTTTGACAGATTATTCTACAAGCAACATAAAAAAGCTCTAGTGTTTTCACTGTTTAGTCCAAACAGTAGATTTTTTAAAATAGATAATTTCTTCATAATTTGCAATAAATTACTTGCCCGCGTTGTGTCATCGCGCTTCTCTTTTTTTTCTACGCAGTCCGACAGTGACCGCGCTTTAGGTCATGTAGTCCCCTTAAGAAGCTAGCTTAGAGCATAATCAGCCTATAATCTTCTCACTGCTGGATCACAGGCATCCTCTCTGTGAGAGGGAGTGGGCCGCAATCCACCACGCGGGCCCAGTGCGGGCTGGTGGATGTCACATGTCTTTGAAATGGTTCTAGGACATGCCGGTTTCCTCACGTGTTTTCTTTCATCAGTTTGAGAGCAATGGTGATGAAATAATTTACACAAAGTAAAGCGCCTGGCCGGTATCGAACCTGCGACCTACAACTCGTAAGTCACGGCCATTTCTAGGCCAACACTGCTCTCAAGAAGCTGGAGGTATAAACAAAACACTCTATTATGCCCGTGGCTAAATAATAACAGCCGGACAGGTCGATCGATCTGGTTAAGCTATGCTTGCAGCGGTTGGTCTGATGATGGGTGACCATCTTGAGATACCGAGACCCCTCCGTGCCTCGGAAAGCACGTTAAGCCGTTGGTCCCGGCTGTCATTCGTGGATCTTTGACCGTCGTTTCGGGTAGTCAGAAGCCCGAAAATCTGACAACCAGTCTCCCCCCCTTGGTACCTCTACCTGCTATGACGTCACAAGAGCTCTTTCTCACTTACGCTTACCCAGCCAGCAGTACACAGAACTGAGCGCGAAAGTGGCGGCTTACGATTTTTGAACATAAGTTGGTGCGATTTTTGGCACCTAAATAACGCCAAAGCATAGTTGCTTTTGCGTTATTTATGTTATTTAGGTGTATTGTGGTAACACAGACCAAGTAAATCATAGCCACAATAACAATCCAACATGAATTTAATCATAATTATGTAAGACGACAATACAATGGAGGTTCGATGCTGATGGCGTATTGATTATGTTCAGCGGATGTGTGACGCATGATTTATTACGTCACAACATTGGATTCCGACTGTCAAATGGATTGAATCATTTGGGGGTAAGTGGGGGTGGAGTGTGGGCTGTGATCGGTTTTTGTTTTGGTAACTTATGTAAGGAACTGATTTAGCACACACTCATTTTTCATGTCGTGAAAAACGACGGTTTATTCGCCGTGTGTAAGCATGGTCGTCAGTGTTGTATCGATCACTATGGAATCTTGTTAACGGACACTTTTGTTATTCTACATCGTTTTTTATCGTCAAAAAACCATGCCATGTACAAAGGGCCTTACACGGTGCCATTCAATTGCATATATGTAGAATACCATAAGTGAACAGCAAGTCATTTAAATGATACAAGATTATATTACATCAACGCGCCTATTCTATCACTGTTTATCGAAACAAAAAAACTACTAGAAATAATTTGCAAGCTCGTTCTTAATTCGCTTGAATGTTCGAATGCAACCAGAGTTATTTTTCTGCCAGCCTGCATAACATAAGGACGACTTTTGCATACAACCTTCACGCTACCTTCGAGGTTGAGGTTGGTGGACCAAAAGCTGACCATTGGTGTGACTTTTTCAGTGGTTCAATTTTGTAGTTTTATTGGAACTTAGAATACCAATGACTTTAGGTATGATAAAGGCATACTAAAGAAGCAAATTACGTGGATTTGGTAGATAAAATTGCATAGCTAGCAAAGTTAGTAGAATATTTACAAGTTTATATTACTTATATAATATATATATTAAAAATCATTCCTCTTTAAAAGTATGAGGAACAGGTGTAAACACACTCAACCTCCATAGAAAAGGGAGGATCCTCCGACCAGACGGGTGTCGTGTCTGGCGGGTAACTGCCCGATGATTCATGTCGGGCCGTTGTATATAATTATGATAGTTGTGCGGTAAACTCTGCTTGCGAGATGCAGGATTTTGCGTGACGTCAGTATACCGCTACACCTCAATCTTGCTCCTTGAGCTGAAACTAAAAATGCAGGTGGCCTTTTTAGTCTAGTGTAGTCGGAACAGTTGGAAGCACTAAGCTACTGCAGTTGAGCATGTGGTCCTGGGTTCGACTCCCAGGTTGGACAAAGAGTTATTAGGTTTCCAATCAGGAATTTCTCCTTTTATGCCTGGTTTCTGGCAATATGCTAGCCTACTATTACATGGAACTTCATCACGTGAGCGTAATATAAGTACTCCTCTACGCAACTCTTCAGGAAAACAGGCTTTTATATAAAACAGAGGCAAGAACAAAGAAGCTTTAATGACCTCCCATCCCTCTTGTGACACATTCACTCAAAACTCATCGGAAACAATACCGCCCCCCCCCCCCCACCGCTCACCTGCATACAATCCGATAATAACACAAGATTATTAGACATGAATTATACACGCAATTAGACGAGACAGCTAGGGAAACGGCTCGGTCGCGACAAAGCGCAGGACGCGACGGACAGTTGCTCACGTAAATCAATCAGCGCTTGAATGGAGCTTCTATTATGATAATGTTGTAAGAACTGTGTTTATGTTACAATAGGATATCTAATTAATTAGATTTGTGACGTCAAAACGACAAATCATCAACGCTATTGGCGTTTGTAATCGAAGATGTACCTACTACAGTCATTCATTAGTTTGTGTCCCAAATCAATACCTACGTTTTAGAGAAAACATTTTTTCTATAACCTTAATGGTAAATGTTATTCTTAGCTGCTTTAATTTGATCAAAAACATTACAAAGAGGTATTGCTTTAGAGTTTATTTCAGTACTTTTTTAGAAGGATGACATTTTTCTAGCAATAACACAGAAGTGGCGTTTTGGGGGTTCTAAAAGTGCTGAATTAGTTGACAATTAGGAAATGATTATTGACTTTCTTTTTTGACTTATTTGACAATTGATTATCACCCCTTTTAAATGCATCCACTTTTTTGTCACATTTGGTGCCATCTTTTTTGTGATATAGCGCCATACTTTTATTTATTAAGTATTCATTGCCTGGACATCAAATGGGGTTGGGGTACTTTTCTAATTCAATGAGATTTTCAGTCTCACAGAGTGGCAATTCAAAGTATCCAGATTATTCTAGTTTAGGTACTTCCAGATGTGCCTATGCGAGGTAGTGCGAGCACAGATCGCGACGCATAGTTATCTCGACAGCGGCCACCGCCGATATGTTTTGTAGTCTCGCAGGCGAGCACCGCCGCTGTGGACGCGTGCTCACAGACGTGGGAATGGCATAGAGGTTGCAGTTTTAAATGTGATGAGAAACTTAAGCGATTATGGCAAATGTAAAATTCATAAGAATAGAATTTGTATACGAGTAGTGTATAGACGCCAGCACATCAAGCTACTAAAATCTGTCAAACTTTAATAGATTTCACCGTAGTCCGGCGTCAAGCAGCTTGCTGTGTTTCGTCTATGCGTGAGAGTTCCAGTGCCTTAGGCATTTTCTGGGCATGCTCGTTCCATCATATACCTCATCCATCGCTTCCATCAGGCGTGATTAAGGTCAAGAGCGAGCCCATTCAGCAATAAAAAAAATTGGTTTTCAACTTTATCGCTTAAGCATGAGGTTCAGAATTGATTGGGAAATTTTGACAGTTTCGGGTAGCTTGATGTGCGCCCGTCTGTACATGATGAGAGGGTAGCTTTCTTGTCCAGCGATCTATGACACGCCGTACACACAGTCAGTCTCGACCGCGATCTGTGGTCAAAACACTGGACTGGACCCTTACACAATCAGTCTGGATCTTTGATTGTTGAGCCTTAGAATGGTTTCCTAACTTGTTTGAGACCCCTAGTCCCTTCGATCGCTGCTGCTTGTAACTACAGGTCTTGTAGGATGCCCAACATAGTATATCCCAAATTGCGTAACACATTTTAAGTCACAATCCGAGACTTTTGAAGGATATTTCTAATCCGTTACTTCATAGTTTTAATAAGTTCTTCTGCTGTGTAGCGTAATTAACGCAATGAACGTGACTGAACTGTAAAAATTAAAGAAACACCGCTGATCTTAACCGATCAGGCTAGTGAGAAATTAGACCATCACCAGTTTGTATTTAAACTCAAGCATATTAAGAGTATCCTTACATTAGTATAAAACAAAGTCATCGAAATGTTGCCGAAATGTGGCAATACCGGAGTATTGCCAGGACAAACTTTGCATGAAAGAAAATTTCGGAAATTCTAAAATAAAATTTCACACAAGCAAAGCGGGGGCGGGCCACTAATTTAATAGAAAATAGGCTAATTTTGAATGAATTCAACAATATATTATTTAAATAAGAAACAAAGTTGTTTTGTTTTTAAATTAGGCTCCTTACATACCACATGACGCTCTATGTAAAATACTGATATCCAACTGCTTTCGGTTTGACTGGAAGCTGATCCCACCATAGTTGGAAAAACTCTAGCAACCAATATTTTCCAATAGGCTAGTTTCCACCATCAATAAATTGAAAATCTAATTAGTCCGTCAATTAGATTATCAAAAAATATTTGACTCGTATTTTTTCTTTTGTTACGTAAACCAAAATTGACGAAGATACAACGCTTTTAAAACTCTCAATACGTCACACCTTAGTATAATTTTTAGTGAATTCTGACGTCACGAGCCCCCACTCCCGAGTTTTATCTTTGTCAATAATAATCTTTGATTTACAAAAAACAAAAAAATACGTGTCCATTATTTTCTAATACTCTAACTGACGGACTAAATAGATTTTCAATTTATTGATGGTGGAAACTAGCCTACTTATTTAATTTTCTATATTCAAATTCCTCAAAAATTCTACACTGTCCATTCTAACATAAGGCTAGCTCCACACCCGGCCATACCGTGTGGCTAGCCGAAATTTAGATGTCACAAGTGTAGCTCTTCTGGCTAATGTCCGACTACCGAGTTGTTTGTTACTGCCGTGTGGCGCGCAAGATGGAAGATACCAGCGAATTATACGCTCTTGTATACGAGCTTAATGGGTTCGCTTTACTTTGTGATGTGCGCCACTATTTGCATGGATGGCAATTTGATTGATGGGTTCTGTTTTGGATTTAGTTGCGTCGGAATTACTACCTAAATACGCAAAATATTATGATTAAGGGTTTCTATGTTTCGGGGTTTTCAGATTTGAGGATAGTGGCCTATGTAATAAGAAAATAACCATTGTTTCAGATAAAATAGGTACTGAATCGGAAACAATTAGAATACCTGGGCCTTATTTAATACCGTATTTTGGTCAAAGCTGCTAGAACTGAGAACTGAGCAGACGTTCGATATCGAGAATCTTTATCAAACTTCTGAATCTACCATTAAAAAAAAATCTATGTGTTTAATTAATAACCTGAGGGGCTCGTGGCTAAATAATAACAGACGCACAATCAGAGTAAGCTACGCTTGCCACGGTTGTTCTGTGGATGGGTGACCATCTTTACATACCGAGATCCCTCCTTGCCTCGAAAAGCACGTTAAGCCGTTGATCCCAGCTGTCATTCGTGGATCTTTGACAGTCGTTACGGGTAGTCAGAAGCCTGAAAGTCTGACAACCAGTCTTACCAAGGGGTATCGTATTACCCAGTAACTGGGTTGTGGAGGTCAGATAGGCAGCCGCTCCATGTAAAACACTGGTATTCAGCTGCATACGGTTAGACTGACGGTTAAGTAGTGATTAGCGACTGTTTAACTATAAATTTTTGACGTTTAAACGTCAGTTAACTTTAATCATCTTTTGTAAATAAACCCCTTATTATATATATTTTACTTGATCAGAACGATGAACATCCCAACATAATTTTTACACAATATCTACATAGTTTTAAAACTAACATACCACCAAGCAAAAAAGTACGCACACTAGATAATCAATCCGCAAGCATAATAAGGCTGTACGCACACCGCACGACAAAGCGCCACAAATGACGCGCACCGCGATCAACAATCCTCGCTTGTTATTCAATAACCGTCCCGGGCGATATCAATTTATCACAGGTTCAATGAAGGCGAAACTATATTTCATTGCTGTTCGGCCTGACATTGAATCTCCGATGTTATCTGCGAATAGATTATGAAATTTCACCTAACATTGAAAAACAAACCCTAAGCATTATTCCCAGAGTTCAATTTTGGCTGCGGATGACAGTGGAGATAGGAGGTTTGGTGGGACGGCGAAGGTTGCATATTGACGTCATCCAAAAGGGAGTAGGCAGTCGAATGCAAAACGGTTGAACCATGGATTTGGCATATGTTATAGGGTGGTAACTATTGTCTGACACACGGTTCAATTAATATTCGACATAGTAATTTAAACACAGCAAGTTGACTTGATAGAAATATGACGGTGCAACCAATGGATATTCCTGAAGCCATGTAGACAGGCTGAGGATTTCTGATGGCTAGCTTTTTAATATCCCAAACAGTAGAGCAGTAAAATTACCCTGTATTGTTAAATGTCTACCTATAAGAAAGTTTTGTATCTTTTGTAGGTATTTAATTTTGGCGTTTTTCTTTTATTTTTTCGATTCTGACTTTATATTTTTGAACTTAATAAAATGGTAAGACGGCCTATGTTAAACAGTTTTCTCCGCAAGATGCAGGATCAATAGGGCAAGCGTTTAGATGCCTCTTAAACACATCTGCGAAATGTATAACCACCGTGCTTTTGTTTACCACCAGAATGAAAGAAACAAAACATATTATCGCCTTGTTTCCCCAAAAGGTTGGGTAAAGGTGTACCAATAGTACACCAACAGATCGCCTTTTATATTTAACTCTCATGTAATAGAAGGCAAACAAATCCAGAATTCGGGTAGATACTGGGAAATCCCAGATAGTCAAACCCAATAACACTTTGCCCTGCCTGGGAATCAAACCCAAGACTCGGCAGTAGCGCTTGCAATCACTCGACTAACGAGGCAGTGAAAGAAACATCAACAAAACAATTGAATACCACCCCACTGAAACAAATCGTCCGTGTGTATCCAACCTATTCTATATGTCTTAGCTGATTCGAGCGGCTGTATTTCATATCGAAACTAGTGAGCATGCTACTAATTGCCGTCCGCGTGCGTATTGCGACAATTCCATTTGTCTATCTGTCTGTGCGAACCCTTTGATTGAGCCCGTGTTATTGGTACATTCGTACTGGATTCGGGATTATGGCAGATTATTGTTTGAGTGTAAGCTGTGAACGTAAATAATGTGTGATTCGAGGCGTTTATGGCGACAGTGATAGATGATTGCGTTGTGTTGTTATGATTAGACTTGTTTTGACTATTATAAAGGTAGTGTACGTATAATCAGCTTAAACAGGATACAATTTTAACCACTACGCAAACTTTCAACATGAATTTAGCACATGATTCTAGGCCCCTTATAGCGCAGGAATTTTTCGTCGGTTATCAAAAAAAACATCGACTGTTTCAATGAAAATTGCAATACCGACGCGATCAAAAAATATGGAACAACAAATATATATTTTTTATAACCATCGAAAAATTTCTACACTAGGGGCTCTAGAATCATATCAAAACAAATAATTTATTTATAAGACAAGTGTTTAAGATGTGAATGATTATAAAAAAAAAGATGAAGATCAAAGAAAATATGTATGGATTGTATGAAAGATAGTATGGCTGGGATGACTCAAACTCAAAGCATTTAATTCAATTAAACCATTTCCAGGCACTTTTGAATTGTCAAAATTAACTAGTCGGTCAGTTAGTCAGAAAGTTGAAGCTAGTTGCCCATTCCAAAACGTAGATCTCTTGGAGAAGAACGGGCAAGAAACTTTTAAATTAAGATATTACAAAATCCTTAGTACAGTATTCTTGTTGCTTCTATATGTGAGAACAATGTTATGAAGAAACAATTCAAAATAGGTATAAGATTAAAAAGAAGCCCTGGCAGCTAAGAGATGACCATGAGATGGAAGAGAACACTGAGATGATGGCTAATAGAGATATGGAAGAAAATGAAGTAACATAGCATAACGTCATGCCTGTATATCTATATATGAAGAGGCAGAAAATGAAATTTCCAAATAAATTGGGATTAAGCCCAGGAGGATGATGATGGCTATTTAGATAATATTGTTATGGAACTAAGGACAGTAACTTAGTCAAGAGTATAGTATATACGTTTTGCTTGTTTGTTATTAATAATTAGTTAGAAAAAAAAAGTATGATCGCCAATTTGTGAAGCAATATGTTTATGGCGATTCGCCTTTTCATTTGTCCTGTCATTCTTTCTCTTAACTTATCTTTATTTTTTAGTTATGAATCAATGTCATGCTTTCTATTTTGCAGGGTATTTTTATTTCTTTCTTGATCATTAATTTTGCATAAAATATTTATCTAAACCTTACCTGATCATTATACCTATTAAACATTCAAACTGTCTTCCCAAAAATAAAATGTCTTATCGAAAAATGCGTCTGGAATTCCATTACATCAATCACCCATTTCAATTTCCCAGTTTTATAGATTCATACAAAAAGGAATGTTTAATCTAATCCCCCGATGCCATCAAACGCCACAAATTAACAATTCCAACTTTCAATATTCGTCATAACCCTAAAAAGCGGTGGCGGGCAAAAACGACCAACTTAATAGGATTGACAAGATTCCCGACGACCAATAAAAGATGGGGGCCGATCCCATAAAACTATAAGCAAGAAATATGTCTAGAGGATATTTCCTGAGCTATAACCGTGACCATTGGAACCCCGAATGTCATACCAATGAATTCATGTCTCGCAATTTTTTTGCACAGTTTATCGCGTTTCTTTATTACGGTCGGTCGTTTTTGGCTTGTTGGGTATGTATTTTTATGGGCAGCATTCGAGGGGTTAGCCAGTTTCACCGCGAATTTTTATAGCACACATATTGGTTTCAGTGATCGCATTGTTCTGTTTTATTTTTTAATAATGCTGTAATAGGTTCCTGTTATGTTTATTTCTATTTTATTTGTAGCTGTAAAAGTGTATATTGGGGACAGATTCTTTCAGCCATATTAATATGTTATGATCTTTTTATATCTTTGTAGACCTGGCGTATTGGTAAGTACACATATAATGATTTACTGGTTAGTTATATAGGATACTGGGTAGTTTTAATGGATCTCAGAAAATCATCCATCACCATTTTAACACCTTTAGGGGATAAATTCTTAAATTCCTTCGATAGTGTTCTCAATCTTCCTCTTCGTTAGTGATATCCATCACGTCTGCAGAGTTTCGTTAGCTAATTTTAATTTGACCCTGTATGAGGAACTCTTGTGCAAAATGTATGCTTCGAAACCCAGCGGTTTAGGCTGTGTGTTGTTCGACAGTAAATAAATTGTCAATTTTATTATGTAGACTTTCTGAAAAGAAATAAAACTCATCCATTAAAAACCCATCCCGAACCAATCAAACGTCAAGTGAGATGCATCCTCCAATATCATAGAAATGTCATAATTATGACACTCCAGGACTAGGGCGACATCAAACACTCGAAATAATAAGACAAAGCATTGAATACAAAGAGCCGTATTAAAAACATGAGTATTGTGGCCCCCCCCAATATGGAGGGCTTTCGACTCGATCTCGGGAAGACATCCATTAGGTATTATTGAAAATTTTAATATCAAAAATTGCGGAGAGGTTTTTTTGTGTTACGACACGACTCAGGTTCTGCCTTATAAAGACTATTAGCAATTTGGGTGGAGCTCAAACTCGAACTCAGCATCTGTTTCAATTAAACCATTTACAGGCACTTTTGAATTGTTAAAGAGTTAGTCAGAAAGTTGAAGTTAGCTCCCCTTTCCAAAAAGTAACCTGCTCTAGTAAGTTATCTTTTCAATTAATTACATCCATTTTTTTTGTTTTGGTGGTACTTTACTAATAGTATTAGTCCAAGGACTGTCATCGTCGTCTAAGGCTTTACAGCTGCGGCTGGGCCTTACCCTGGTCTAGTTTATTTCTCCAACGTGACAGTTCTCAAATCTTGGTCTACGCCATCATGCCATCTGAGCTTGGGCATCGGAGCTCGAGTTCTCCGAGCATCCAGTAAAAGTTTGGGTGCTCTGGTCTCGTCCATTCTCTTTCACACTGATTTGTACTTTATTTGATCCTAGTTTAATATAAGTTTTATTGTTTATTTTTTGAGAATCCACCCATCTATTGTGTCTGTGTATGCACACATACTTGTGCACTAACAATAATATATCCCGCAATACTCCCACTGTACAGCCACCGCAACCGAAATTCTGTCAGAAAGATGTTATAATAAAACTGTCAGTCAATTTCAATCCTCTTTCTACTTCGAAGATAATTTAAATCCCTACCTAAAATGGTATACGATGAAGTAGGTGCACGAAGGCCGCGCTGACATTCATATTCGGGGTCACCAGTATAGAGGTATGAGGGCCAGGGTGTAAAGTTCGCTCATACTCTATAGAAAAGGGAGGATCCTCCGACCAGACGGGTGTTGTGTCTGGCGGGCAACTGCCCAATGATTCATGTCGGGCCGTTGCATATATGCTAGTTGCGCGGTAAACTCTGCTTGCGAGATGCAGGATTTTTGCGTGACGTCAGTATGACGCGTAGTCCACATGTGGCGTTGTAGATACCACTACAACGGCATGTACTAAAAAGTTGTGCTCATATTTAAGGGCGTGGTACAAACTAAATAACTTTCACCTTGGGATCAACATCGTAATCGTGAAAAAATAATCAGCCGTCCCATTCATTTGGGTCGAGTAGGTATTGAAGTTTGTATGGGATTGTTCCTTCTCCCGACTATGTTGGAGTCAGCTTCCATTCTAACCGGATGCTGCTAAGTACCAGTACTTTTTAATATTTTTTTCTGATACACGCTATGATTATATTTACAGACACACGACACCGTTCCGACACCGACACGACTAGAATCGTGTCCACTAAAACCGGTCGGAAACATTTCAAGGAATATCATTTGGTATCGCGAGTGAGCCACTTCTGTTTTATAGCCTTTTCTATATTGTGCGATTTGAATGTAGCATTCTTGATACTTAGATCGATATCTGTTTCAATGTTTTGCTATTTCATACTTGTCGTGTTTGTATGACTTTAGAGGGGCTCGTGGCTAAGTAATAACAGCCGCACTGGTCGATCGCTCAGGTACCTAAAGCTAAGCTTGCCGCGGTCGGTCCATGGATGGGTGACCATCTTTACATACCGAGATGCCTCCGTGCCTCAGACAGCACATTTTAAGTCGTTGTTCCCGGCTGCCATTCTTGGATCTTTGACAGTCGTTACTGGTCGTCAGAAGCCTGACAACCAGTCTTACCAAGGGGTGTCGTCTTATCCAGTAACTGGGTTGTCGAGGGCAGATAGGCAGTCGCTCCATGTAAAATACAGTTGCGTCCGCAGTCGCTCCATGTAAAACACTAGTATTCCGCTGCATCCGGTTAGACTGGAAGACGACCCCAAAATAGTTGGGAAAAAGGCTAGTCAAATGTGTATTGTATCACTTTTGTCAACGGCCGCGACTTACGAGTTGTAGGTCGTAGGTTCGACTCCAGACAGGCGCTTTACTTTGTGTAAATTATTTCATCACCACTGCTCTCAAACTGGTGAAGGAAAATATAGGGTGCAGGAAACCTAATCAGCTTCTGGAGGGAGATTGGCTGGTTGGAATAACCACCGACAACCGCCATGGCCCACGCAGAATGGTCTAATTGAAGGACTAAGTGCGGGAAGCAAACCCATATCATAGAACATAGACCCAAGATGTAGCCTTGGAACATTGGCTCCAATGTGTGTATCGAACCTTTTTTTTTTTTTTTGAGCATGGGAAATCAGCAAATGACCCCTCCCGCTTTGGGTGGAGCAGAAGGGAGTGTCAGACTCTTACTGACTAAAACCCACCCGTGTTCCTTCCTTAGCCATTTGTGTTCCGGGGTAGCCCTTTCGGACAATCCCGCTGCGTGTATCGAGCCTGGAGACAGATATTGGACACGATTTTACTGATTTTGCTCATCATTGGATGTGGTGCCAAGTTTAAACCAATGGACAAGGCCAGTGTGTAGCGCAATCAGAAAGGTCCGGTGCGCAGTACCCGCAAATGGCGTGCGGGTATGACCAGATTATACAGGTCTACCAGATTTGTCCGGTAATTAATGGATAACCTCTTCAGGGGTCATTGTACTTATCATTATGAACAACTTTTACTATGGGACCAAACCTGAAATCGCGAATAAAGAATCCGCTGATCCTACATTTTGATGAGTTAGGCAAACATAAATATAGAAAACAGCTGATTTGTTTTCGCGATTTCATGTTTGGTCCCGTACTAAAAGTTATTCATAATAATAAGTACAATTACCTCTTAAGAGGTTATCCATTAATTACCGGACACCCTGTATAAACGTACACGATGAAAAAGGAGTATGTGAGGATGTAGCAGGTGGCGTTCTGTAGGTTCTGCCTACCCATGGTGAGAAGGCGTGAGTTTATGTAAGTATATCTGTTTAGGAAAACCTTGGAACCTGGAAAATTGTCGTAGTATTTGACGCGAATAACAGCGTTCAAAAACACAAGTAATGAAGACTCAAAAAGTCCTAAAAAGTGATTAAAGTTTTCGTAAAATTATTGTACAGAAGCCAGAACATCAAGCTACTACGATCTGTCAAATTTCTTTAATAGATTTTCAACTTTATCGCTACAGCATAAGGTTCAAAGTTGATTGGGAAAATTTTACAGTTTCGGGTAGCTTGATGTGCTGGCGTCTGTACGTCAATGTAATTTTTTCCTTTCACTACATGGTTTTAAGGAACTATCCGATTTCTCATTGTTCAAAATGCTTATTGACTTCTAACCAATGAAGAACGTTCTCATTTTCTTGATTCACAAACCTATTTATTTCACTCTTCTCCTACTAAATTATTTCGTGTCCTGGATCACCATAGTCCTGGTTACTAATTGCCATAATTATGTGAATAGCTCAAGAGAAGGGGAACACCAAAGAAACGATGCGATTGCATAATAAAAGATTAAAGACTTGGTACGTTGAAAACAAGGAAGTTTGGCAATAATTCCTTCTGCACATGTGGTTTTCCTGTAACCTCATTAACGGTATAACTATACCCATACCTACGATGTTCATTTTGATTTTGATGTATTGACTTTGTGAAAGATATAATATAGCTAGAAAATAGAAAAATGCTGCGCCGACCCCAATTAATAATTACGATGATGTTAATTCCTCAATACTACATAATCAGCTGATAATTATCCAGGCCTCCTCTCTGTGAGAGGGAGTGAGCCGTAATCCACCACGAGGGCCCATTGCGGGTTGGTAAATGTCACAAGTCTTTGAATTTTTGGTTCTAAGACATGTCTGTTTCCTCACGATGTTTTCCTTCACCGTTTTGAGAGCAGTGGTGATGAAGTAATCTACACAAAGTAAAGAGCCTATCTGGATTCGAACCTACGACCTACAACTCGTAAGTCGCAGCCGTTACCACTGGACCATCACCGCTCTTTCCTCAATATAACTGAGAAACAAATGTTTTAAATACTCAAAATTCCTAAGCAAAATACGCGCATTGCCGTGGAGTTGCGGATACCAGCCCGAATTATAATAATAATAATAATAATGCACAGTTACATAAGCGCACTGCCTCCCGAACTATATAGGTTGTTAGCCTGTATCTCAGGAGACAGTTCCCTTCCAGTTTACATAATTACTAGATTCTTACAGTGTTCTCAAGTATTACCTATTACCTATACTCAAAATTTGGCTTACCTACTGATCTCATTGACAACCGTATCAAAACACCTACAGAAATACCGCACGGCTCTCAAAAATTCACACAGAAAACATCTGTCAAAGATTTTTTCTACAAATCTTAATCCTGCTCATCAAAGATCGGAAAAAAGTCGAATGTGGAAGATTTTGTTGTATTTTGTTATAAAATTATAAAGCGTAACGTATCCAGCTGAGTATGTATCGAGTTTGATTGTGAAGTATATGAGATGAATTAGGGTTCCGAGATGGATAGTGAAATGTGGACGATAATTTTGTTTTAGAGAGGCCTAGATAAGAGTCTTTGAAACTAAATAATAAAAAGAAAGAGTAGGTTAATATTTTAACAATACATCACGCATGTAGTTCTTATTTTTTTAAATTCTCTTTGTTTTTATTATTTATTTTAATTTGATTTATATTGATTTTATTTCATTTGAATTTATTTGATTTGCTCTTATTTGTTTTTTATCTCATTTTATATCATTTTATTTATTTATTTTACCATTTATGTTAACAGAACAGAAAAATAGGTACAAAGGTGATGCTTATATCTTAAGAAATCTGTTCCAGCATACCTTCGATAGGACAATAAATAGAGAGATGTAGACAGCGTGTGAAAGAATAAAAAAGACAAAAAAAAATACATAAAATCATAAACAATTCACTTAAAAGAACTAAACACATACTATGAGAATATATTTACATACATACAAATAAACATACATACTTCTAAAATAAATATCACTACAATCTTAACATATATACACAACTATGATGAAGTGGAAAGATAGTGTTCTTTTACTCTTCTTTTAAAAACTGCAACAGTTTGGCAGTCCCTAATTTATACGTTTTCTATTAATTTATGTTTGGCAATGGGTGTTATTTATCTGAAATAAATGTATTTATTATTATTATTACCCCGAAGGGTTAGGCATAGGTACCTATAGTACAGACGCCAGCATATCAAGCTGCTACAATTTGTCAAATTTCTTTAATAGATTTTCAACTTAATCGCTAAAACATAACGTTCAAAGTTGATTGCGAAAATTTTACAGTTTCGGGTAGCTTGATGTTCTGGCATCTGTATATTAAGCAATAGGTAATTATCCCAAAATAATCGCTTTGTTTCAAAATCTGAACCAAAAAGAAACCCACATTTTATTCAAGGAAGAACTCATAAAATCAATCAACAAATCGCACCTTTAAAGTAAAACCGTTACTAAACGAAAATTTTCATGAATTGAGTTATCAATGCCATCTATTTAAAATATACGTAAATTGCAACAATAAACTTGTCATTTTTGTAAAATGCTGTTATACTAGGACCTCATTATATGTCTTAAAGAACCCTGCACTCAGATATTATTGACAAGAAACAGTGACTTTGTCTAATATTGGCTCTCCTGTAAAATTTTATAATTTCGTTTAGTAACGGTTTTACTTTAAAGGTGCGAAATGTACGGAACTTTCAGCACCAAAAAATAAACAACAGCACACCCCTGATACATTTTTAAAAAAGAAATATAAAAAACTACCTTTCGCGATTCGACCTGTGTTTAACCGCTGTCAAGGGTTGTCAATCATACCGCTTCGGCCCCGCCCGCCGACTCGCGTTTGACAGCCCTACTCTGATATTATTTTACTTGTTTTCGATTTTGTTTCGTCTGTTAGTTGTTTCTTGTTAATTAGGGCTTTATTGTTTTCGTTTGATAATACCAAAAACATTAGTAGTCAGAAGCCCGAAAGTCTGACAACCAGTCTTAGAAAGGGATATCGTATTACCCAGTAACTGGGTTGTGGAGGTCAGATAGGCAGTCGCTCCATATAAAATACTGGTATTCAACTGCATCCGTTTAGATTGGAAGCCGACCCCAACATAGTTGGGAAAAGGCTAGGCAGATGATGAATACCTAAAACATTAATTTTACAGAAAAATCTCTTCTGATCTACTTTTTGATACGGCAAGCAATGGCGATGTCGACATTTTGCCAATATGATAAAGCCAGTGTTTTCATTTATTTTCGCTGTCACTTCCCATTGTATAAAGGCTAATAAAAGTAATGAAGTTTCTGATACTAATATATTTTTCTAGAAGATATTTCATTAATTCTTTGCCATAATAAACGATTTTTTAAAAATAAAATATCACTCTCAAAATATTCAACGGCATTGGAGCATTGACATGAAACTGACAGCTGACAGATGGACAGACAAACCGATATTTATATTCGTGGCATCACTTATTATTAAATCATCAATCAGAATTAAGTTCAGCTCGGAATCCATGCTTAATTACTGGTTACATGGTTATTGATTAATTTCCATCATTTATGTTATGGATCTTGAGGCCATTTTTTGTAGTACGAGTATAAAAAGTACTAAGTATGATTTCGTGGTTTTAACTACACACATCAAAAGTGTCTAGGGATCAAGCATTTTTATGCGGATTTCTTGAGATTGAGATGTGGCTTTGTAATAAATTTATGATTTTATAAATTTATATGGATCCTTTTTGGTGCATTTCATAATTTGAATCAGGAACTGTGAATCAAATTCGAGTAAAAGATGAAAATCAGCTGTCAATATTTTCCCTATAAAAACATACAACGCATTGAAGACATTATTAGTGCTACTGTTTCCCTACTACTGATTAAAACCAACGTTATTATGGAGCGGCGACGTCATTTAAGCAGGGAAGAAATGCTCAGAGCCGTGGGAATGATAGAAGCTGGTTCCCGGCAACGTACTGTGGCTTTAGCTCTGAATACAAGTCAGAGTGTTATCAGTCGACTTTGGACACGTTACCGAAGCACTGGTACCGTGGCTGAGCGCCATGGAGGACGGTATCGCTGCACCACACGGAGACAAGACCGATACATTCAAATCTTAACTCGAAGAGCTCCAACAATAACCGCCATGATGTTAGCCGTGAGGCTTCATCACTCTTCAGGGAACTTAATTAGCGACCAAACAGTCAGAAACCGCTTGCATGAAGTGAACCTTCATTCCCGAAGACCGCTACGGGTACCACCTATAGCAATGCACAATCGTAGGATTCGATATCAATGGGCTCTTGAACACAGAAATTGGGCAGAAGAACAATGGCGTTTCGTGTGCTTTTCTGATGAGTCTCGTTTTGGTATGAGACCGGATACAAGACGTATACGACACTGGAGAACCCCTGGACGCCAACAGCGATTAAAATCCTGCCAGGAAGTCCATCCTTATAGTGGTGGAACCATCATGGTATGGGCGGGTATTTGGATCGGCGGAAGAACTGAGTTGATTTGGATCAGAGGCAACCTCAACGCTCAAATTTATGCTGAGACGATTGTATCAGACGTCATCGTTCCTCTACAAGTGCAAATCGGTCCCTTATTTCAGTTAATGCATGATAATGCACGACCGCACACCGCAAGAGTTGTAAGACAGACTCTCGCCGCAGCTAACATCAATGTCCTGCCCTGGCCTGCTCAGTCGCCAGACTTGAACCCGATTGAGCATGCATGGGATATGCTACAGAGAAGAGCTCTGCTGAATATGGAGGGTATCCAGTCGCAAGAAGACCTTTTTTTGTTGTTGCAACGAACATGGGCGGCCATTCCACAGCGTGATTTGGATGAACTCATTTTGAGTATGCCAAACCGATGTTCTTGTGTTGTTAGTGTTCGCGGTAGAAACACGGATTATTAATTGTTTAAGTTACCCAATAAAATTTTAGAGAAAACTGTTATTTCAGTCTTTTTTTCGAACTTTTGTGTTAGTGGTTCAAATGTCAAAAATCCCTTTATTAGGAAAATGGCAAATTTCTTTATTAATGCAAAGGTGACTTGGTTTATCGTTACTGTGACAAACGAAAACACTTTATTTGATGAATCCTTAAAGAAAATTTTAATTAATATCAATCAGGAGAAAAGTTATTGCAAAAATATATGTTGATCCCTAGACACTTTTGATGTGTGTATTTAAATATAAGATTTAATTGTTCCAGTCATTGGAAGGAAAAAATATAGAAAACTGTGAATGCAGACACAGTATACGCGCCAGACGATAAATTACATTCACATCGAGATACGAAGACGTGCGAAGGTCTTCGATATCGGAAAGCATATTATGGAACTCAAATGCAGGACACCTGGCAAGGCGTAGTGATGATAGATACAGTAAGGCTGTGACAGAGTGGTGTCCAAGGACTGGAAGACGAAATTTTGGTCGTCCGGCGGCTATAAGGGCAGACGACATTGTTGCCATCGCGAGCAAAACCTGGATAAGGCTGGCACAGGAGCGTGGGGATTGGCACAAGAAAAGAGAGGCTCGTATCTAGCAGACGGTGCAGTCGGGGCTCTGGATGATGATTAAATTATGATAAGGATTAAGGAAGATTGTACATAAAGAACAAAAAAAAAACCGGCAGAAAATAACACCCCAATAACCTATTAACAGATCGCTACTGATGGTAGCCAGTATGAATTATAACTACCAGTATAATATAATCAAACAGATCGCTACTGTTATCGAATAGATAGGTTTTACTGCCTCCAGTATGTCAAAACTGGAAATTGGGTTTTGCCGTAAATATCCAAAAGACCAGCCGGTCGATTCTGTAAAAATCTCACCGTGATAACATAGGTGAAGTAAGCGTGAAGTGACCTATCAATGGAGGCAATCCCTAACATCAGGTGGAATGACGGCTCACTTCTCCTTAGTTTTCACGGTGAGATTTTTAAAGAATAGCACTGCAGTATACGAGACACATTTAAAAAAGTTTACAATGGTTGTAAACACTACCGTTTTTGTTTATTTTAATTAAAATTCCACATAATTCAATATTCAAAGGTAAATCTCAACTCATAATAGATAAACCCAAATCTAAATTATTAAAGTTTAATCGACAACCCCAAACACAAAAAAACAGCAGATATGACAACAGATTTCATCTAAGTACCGCAAAAAAGCGCTCGACGTATCAAATAAATCGATTTCTCAAGCACGCTTTTTGCACAAAACTATTGTGGCACACTCGATAATCTTGATCCATTGAGTATCGTTGAAGAGGGTTATGCGCAAACCAGTGTTCCGTAAATACGTGAAATAATCGGATCAACACAGGTAGGAAATGACATATATCGAAAATACCGCAAGCGTTTTTTTTTTGTTCCACACTTTTTGGGATTGTTTTTGTCACATGTTACTGAACGTGTTACATGGGTTAAAAGGGAAAAAAACGTGGTTTTTGAAGTTTACCGAGTTTTGTGCGGTGTTTACCGATTGATATTACATCGTTACCAGGAAATAATATCAATCGTTAAACAAACGTTAGAACAATATACAAGTTGTAGACGACAACACGACAAACTGCGTTTATCTTGTATTTTAATTTTGTTCTCACTCTGCATACGGAAATTCAATCAAATATATCCAATAGCTAGTCGAAGATTAGCAAAACCTAAAGTCGACCCATCATTATAATTATTTAGTTTGTTTTAAAACATCACTTTTTTCATTTCAGTGCTAGGATTTCTTTGATTGTTCAGAAATACTCAAGTGTTTTCATTTATTGTATACTAGCGACCCGCCCCGGCTTCGCACGGGTGCAACGCAATTTAATAAATTTTATTAAATAATTAATAATTTTAATTCAATGTTTTTTTAACTTGCCGCCAGCCCCTGCCGCCGATACCGCAGCAACCGCTATGTCCCTGCATTTTAAATCTGTAATATCTTCGAAAATATTAATTAAAATAACATGCTGTACAGGGCCATATTGATCTATATTAAATGAACAATGTATTTAAGGTACTTAATTGGATAAGGATTAATGCTGTATTGCTTAAAATCGCTTCGTAATTATGCCATCATTTCTCGTAAAAAGTAAAGGAAAAAAAATGGTTACTGTGGGTTATCCCTAAGAGATAGACATATCAGCTAAAACTACCAACAAAAAACTTTGGGACGCTATAAAAAAAATAACACACTTTAATAAAAAAACAAATCCAGCTATGGATCTTATTTCTCCGTCAAACCCTACTACCTCAGCCAATAATATAAACAGTTTTTTTGTGTCTATTGGGAAGAACCTTGCTGAGAGCTTTCATCGCGGCAATCCACCTGGCAGTACATCTTATGTTAACTCCTCTCCTTTCTCCTTCGCCTTGTATCCTACTGATGAAACAGAGATTCGTCAAAGCATATTAAATTTAAAGAAGGTCAATACTGCTGGACGTGACTATATCTCGGGAGCTTTTCTGAAAAGATACCACGCCATTCTGGTACCCCCTTTAACGTACATTTTTAACTTGATGTTCTGCTCAGGTGTTTTTCCGAGGGAATTCAAACTTGCGGAGGTCATCCCAATACACAAGAGTGGTGACAGAGGCTGTGTCAATAACTATCGCCCCATCTCTATACTACCTACACTTTCAAAACTTGTCGAGAAACTTATTAACAGAAGTTTAGTAAATTATCTTGAGACCAAAACCCTACTGTCGAGATCTCAATTCGGATTTAGAGCTGGAATATCGACAAATGATGCAGTTCACGAATTAACTGATTACATTGTTAATAAACTAGACCATAAAAATAAAGTAATAACAATATTCTTGGACTTAGCAAAGGCTTTTGACACAGTCTCTGTCCCACTCCTATTAGCCAAGTTACATGCCATGGGGATTCGCGATGCGCAGCTCGAATTGTTTAGGGATTACCTTTCGGATAGGCAGCAGAGAGTTAGAGTGGGGGAAACAACTAGTGATGACTTACCCATAACTTACGGTGTGCCTCAGGGCAGTGTGTTGGGCCCCACACTCTTCCTCATTTTCATTAATGATCTGTGTAATCTCCTACTTGAAAATGGCAAAATCGTAACGTTTGCGGATGACACAGCACTTGTCTTCCATGGTGATACTTGGGATGATGTCTACGGATTTGCTCAAACTGGTTTCAGCACAGTAATACAATGGCTCAATGACAACGGCCTTACACTCAACGTAGACAAAACCAAATATATACCGTTTTCCATCAAAAATACTACAGTTGCAATTCACGAAAATTACTCCATAAAAGCCCACTACTGCTCCTCCAATCATTCATGTTCCTGTAGAGACATAAAAATAGCTTCTAGTATAAAGTATCTTGGAGTCATGATTGATAGCACACTAAGCTTCAAACACCACCTTGACTTACTATCCTCTAGAACTAGAAAACTAATATATTTCTTTAAAAGTCTGAGAAACATAGCTGACAAAAAAGTAGTTAAAATGGTATATATGGCTTTATGCCAATCCATCCTAAGCTATTGTGTTACTGTGTGGGGTGGTTCCTGTAGGACACACATACTGAAACTAGAAAGAGCCCAAAGAGCGGTCCTAAAAGTAAGTTTGTCGCTACCATTCTTCTTTCCTACTAAATATCTCTACTTGCTCTCTGATGTCTTGACAGTACGCCAACTGTATATATTGTGCACAGTTCTAAAACAGCATTCGCTAATAGGGTTTTGATCCCTTACTTAATAATAATAAGCGAGTCAAACACAGGGTTTGCCAAACGTTTACCAAGCGAAACACTGCTTTCTCACGCAAATTCTTTGAATTTTTAGGTGGATATCTATACAATAAAATAAATAAAAAGCTTGCAATTTATCCACTTACAAGAGCCAATTGTAAAAGGGCTTTAACTACTTGGCTAAAGTCCCTCAGTTACGAGGAAACAGAAAATTTGCTCAAAGTCCCGTCCTAATATGACCTGGTATGATCATACATCAACCACACACTCATCCACATCCACACACACTCCCACTCCCACACAGCACCCACTATCACCTACATATGCCCACACACATACACCCACTCCACACACACATTTACACCCACACAAGTCTCACACCCTCACCCCCCACACACACACCCTCACCCCCCACACACATCCTCATATACACATTCACACACCTGACTCTCACTACCTCTTATACTTAATTCTCGCTACAGTCACACTTCACTCAGCTTTACCAATTTAAAAATTTAAATATCACGTAACTGGAATGATGTACAGCTTACCGTTACCCACTTCCGGAGTCTGGAGAGGCTGGTAATCTGTCATACAGGTCTCCTAGTACAGAAACCAGTCTCTCACATAGATTATAAACCATAAATGTACACCCTGAATTATGTATATTACTATTTAGGTATATTCCTTGTATAATTCTATGTGAGAGAGAAAATAAACTTTTTTGTATTGTTTTGTATTGTATTGTATATACCATCGTGGACTTTTTTGTAGACCTTTTTAAGGTGTACAATACTGTAGTACATTATTTTGATGAATCTCATAGGGTTCAGCCAGCGTTTGCAATGTAAGCGCAAAAAAAAGGGTTTATTTACGACATCACATTAGAAACCTCTAAAATTATCAGTGTTTCTCTACTATATTATACATGTATTATACATATGAACCTTTCTCTTGAATCATTTTATCTATTAAAAAAACCGCATCAAAATCCGTTGCGAAGTTTTAAAGATTTAATCATACATAGGGATATAGGGACAGAGAAAGCGACTTTGTTTTATACTTTGTAGTGATGTTGTCTCCACATTGTTGATTTCCTGAACTACTGAGCTCAAGTAGGTTGCGCCGAACGCATGCAAGTCGTAACATTTAGGCCTTAAGCATGGTCTACCGTTGTACGGTGTTTCAATAAAATAAGAGTTCAGCTTATAATGGTTTTGTTACAACTGACACACGGCCTACTGGGGATCCCTTGATTGATTGACGGGAATTGACGAGAGGGGTAACTGGCTCAGCTTGAGATCTTCACGAGATGCGACGAACTGTGAAAGATAGTGTGTGGTCATGATAACAGTACTGATGGTGTTTAACAATGAACATTTGAATGTGTATAGCATACTTAATGGCATGGGCCATTAGCATACCTAGAAGTATTATGGAGCTATAATAAAAACTAATTCTTGGATTCGTGACATTAAATTTTTGCCCCAAATCACTCTTAGATGAAGGAGCCAAAATTAACAACTCATCATCCATCATCTGCCTTTTCCCAACTATGTTGGGGTCGGCTTCCAGTCTAACCAGATGCAGCTGAATATCAGTATTACATGGAGCGACTGACTATCTGACCTCCACAACCCAGTTACTGAGTAATACGATACCTTTCGGTGAGACTAAAACCAAAATTAACAACAATATACCAATATTCATGTATATACAATGCCCTCCGAAAGTTAGTTGACATTTTTCCACTTCAGCTGTGACACAACACATTATCGAGCAGCCTGTGGGTCTCATACACGCGCAGACAGTACAACGCCTTACGTGTGCAATATAATAAATGCATTCAGGGTGCTGATGGGGCTGCCCCGATTCTGTAGCGCCGAGTGTTCGCCGAGTCGCAAGTAGACTGTTTTTATTCTACTATGCGAAAACGATGCACATCCCTGGTGCGCAGGGTTCGGGCTAGCTCCAGCGGCATCCTGTGGGCATTCGCGCAGAGGTTCGATTGCCACTAGTACCTGAACCATTGCTGTATGGTTCACATACTGGCCAAACGAAGTATGTAATATAATATCTTGAAATGGTCTTTCTAATTGTATGTGTTTTTATTTTATTTTGTTTTATTTGTGTGTTTCTGTTGTGTGTCTATGATCCCATGTTGGTCGAAATAAACGATTTTATTTATTATTTATTTATTATGATTTAAAATTCTAGTGATACAAGTGTTTCAACTGCTATAACATTGTTATTGACTAATAATTCGACCTTTGACTTATCATAAAAATAAGTTGTGAAGTTGGAGTGGATATAATTAAGTTAACATACATATCTAAGTACTGTCATCAGACGATTCCGAGTATTCTGCATCTGTATTCTGCAGCATTGACAGCATCAGCGTGAACCTATTTCAAAATAGAGGTCCAAATGTGTACGTTCCATGAGTCAGACGCGTTCCAGTACCACAAAACATTCGACGACAGTGCTTTATATCGCTAAAATATAACCCGAACAAGTGAAATTGCTCGTTAGTTTCGTATTACACGTATGTTACTTTGATTGAATTTGGGATTTTGTTGTTGATTGAATTGTCGCTACGTAACTTAGTAAAAGTTCTTTATTTACAAAATGTAAAGCTTCTCGTGACTGATGGTATACGTAATATCTATCTAATCTAACTAGCCTTTATTGTCCCACTGTAGCGCAAAAGCCTCCCTCTACATTTTCCAAACAATTCTGTCTTTTGCTTTATCGACGTTGTTAATTTAAATGTTATTAGTAACCCCAACTAAGGCTAAAAGTCACCCAAAGGGCAATCGAGAAGGCTATGTTTAGAGTTTCCCTACGTGATCGAACTAGAAATGAAGAGATCCGCAGGAGAACAAAGGTAAACGACATGGCCCGAAGATGTGTCAAACATATATGGCAATGGGCAGGGCAAATTACTCACAGGACAGATGGCCGATGGGGCCAGAAGATTTTGGAGTGGCGACGGATGACGTAGCGTTGGAAGGCCTCCCACAAGGCGAACCGACGACCTTGTGAAGACCGCAGGAACCCGTTGGATGCGAGAAGCACAGAACCGGTCGAAGTGGAGGTGCTTGGGGGAGGCCTATGTCCAGCAGTGGACGTCTTTCGGCTGAAATGATGATGATGACCGCATACCGGAAGACGTAGCGTTGGAAGGCTCTCCACGACGTGGACCGAAGGCATTGTGAAGGTCGCAGGAATCTGCTGGATGCGAGAAGCACGAAACCGGTTCAAATGGCGGTGCTTTAGGAGGCCTGCTGCTGGACAGTATTGGACCACATGTGGCTGAAATGATGATGATGAATCCCAAATAATAAATATCAATATTTCCCATGGGACAAGTGAATGGCAGTCGTTGACCTAAATCTCCATATTCCAGGAGGATGGAAAGCTCTTAGTCGATACGAGCATTGAGTATTCAATGAATATTGTTGGCAACATGTAAAACAATCTTCCATATTGGCCGTAAGTTATTCAAAGCCGTACCAGTTTCAACTTTCTTGTGTTTTATTTGCTCATCGAGTTGCGATATTTTTGTGTGGGGCAAGTTATACGAGAACGTGTGTTTTGATAGATTGATACTGAGATCTGAGGGGCAATTCCCGTAAGTAAAAACATTCAAAATCTAGTCGCAATGTCACCTCAGCGACAATCAATGTCAAAAATGTTTTGGAATTTGGAGGTATTTTTGACAGATTGAGACTGAGATCAGAGGGGCAATTCTCGTAATTTTTAAGAACGTTCATGAACAGTCTGATCTCAGTCTCAATCTGTCAAAAATACGTAAAATTTCCCTACATTTTGACAAGTTTTTGACATTTGTTTGTAGCCGAGATGAGACTGCGACTAGATTTTGAACGTTTTAAATTAGCAGAATTGGCCTACAGACTATGGGCGTTCTTAAAATTACAAGAATTGCCCTTATGATCTCGTCTTAATCTGTCAAAAATACCTCTAATTTCCCTACACGTTTGATAAGTTTTGACATTTGTTTGTCGCCGAGATGAGACTGCGACTAGATTTTTATCGATTTTAATTATGGAAATTGTCCTTCTGAAGTGCATATTGTGAGTGTAAAAATAATATTATACGTTTCTACGATTATAGTATTATTCGTTTATTTTACAATATTGACTGGCTCTTTAGCCTAGAGGTCGCAAACGATGCTGCTGAGCATGAGGTCCCGGGTTAGATTCCCGTGTCAGGCAAAATGTTATTGGTTTTTATACAACACCTATACTTATCTATGGTTTTTTATACGATCAAATGAGCATTATGAATTGTGAACTTTTGGATATTCCAAATTTTATTTTTATCCTATTTTATAGAAAACGTATTATCTAAAATCCGTTAAGCAAAACTAGGAATATCATCTTCTGAATCCGCTACGTCTTTCTTCTTGCACCACATTCTAAAGGGGATGTCAGAATATACGTCAAACGTCATCGGCCTGGAAGACGGCTCTTCGGTTTTGATACAGCCGTGTCTTATAAATATTATATCCATGTGCCCTGAACTTTATATCGACAACATTGCCATTCAACTTTAAACCTTGTCAAATACATCGTAAAGTAGTTTTCAGATTGGTATCTAAAGACTCTTAAGGGTGGGTTACCCACTTTGTCAAGATGAGCAACCAATTATAAGTCAAGTTTGATATTACTCTTTAGAATTTTGATTTCTTTCAATTCTTTTTGTATCGGTTTGACGAGCGAAGTGGTTATTTATAATTAAAATGGCGATTTCTGATCTCTTTGCGTGTGATACGATTTTTAATTTTGTGTCGATCAAAAGGATTATGTGATTCTAATTAAGGATTCAATTTTATGTCAAGAAGATTTCCTTTGCAATAGCTGTGAGACGTTTGTTAATTGAAGAGGTATTAGCAGATCCCAAAGCCTTTGCGTATAATAATATTGCAGATATTTTATTGATTAATCATCGAAAGCTAAATAATTCTCGATTTCAGAAAACTTTGTCTTTTTCGATGCCATCATCTGGCTAGCCTTTTCCCAACTTTGTTGGAGTCGGCTTCCAGTCTAACCGGATGCAGCTGAGTACCAGTATTTTACATGGAGCGACTGCCTATCTGACCTCCACAACCCAGTTGCTGGGTAATACGATAACCCTTGTTAAAACTAGTTGTCAGACTTTCGGGCTTCTGACTACCCGTAACGGCTGTCAAAGATCTACGGAGGGGTCTCGGTATGTAAAGATGGTCACCCATTCACAGACCAACCGCGTCAAGCGTAGCTTAACCTGATCGATCGACCTGTGCGGCTGATATAATTTAGCCACAGGCTCCTCCTGTCTTTTTCAATGTAAATTCTTTAATTATAACCTTCAGTGTAACAGTGCTGATTTGAAAAAGATGCTATCAGAATATTGGGAGTTGCAAGTCACCAAATGGATTCCCTTGGTAATTTCGTATCATACTTGAAAGAGGTGGGTGGTCTATCGTTCGACGAGACCACACATTTTGCGTATGCATTGATTAATTCTGGAGATGTAAAAATCAGCTATGACTACAAGCTAATCAAGAGATATAACATAACGCATGTAGGTAATCTCTGAGAGGTTAAGCAGAGATCTACAGACGCCAGCACATCAAGCTACCCGAAACTGTAAAATGTTTCCAATCAACTTTGAACCTTATGCTTTAGCGATAAAGTTGAAAATCTATTTTTAAAAAAATACAGATTTTAGTACTTTGATATGCTGGCGTCTGTATCTAGTACATCCAAATTTCTCTAGTTATGTTTGAGTCCCATGAAATAGGGGGCCATCGCCAACAAACAGGCACTAAATCCAGACTCCCGGCTGTTACTGAGAAATTCCAAATGGATAAACCTTTGCGCAACGTGGAAATCGAATCCAGGATCTCATGTTGTATCTCAAAACCTTGTAAAACATTTTAAAGGAGTAACGGTGGAGTTTCTTGCCCATTCTTCTCCATACGAAAACTACCTTTTGGAAGGGGCGACTAGAATCAATTCTATTTTTTCATTTTCATTTTTGACGTTCAAAAGGGCCTTCTTGAAATAAATGATTTGACTTTGACATGCTTAGCAGTTGGACTTGCAACCACTAGACCAATGAAGCAATTAATTAAATTTTTTTAGTGGAAACTGGAATAGCATATACGACTTTAAATCCCGAAACCAAAGCTGCAAACTCTTTCGATAAATAATGATAATGCAATCATCTTACATCGATTCAAGAATACTTAATCAAACGATCCCATTCAGAGTCAATTCCTCCTTGAAAGAACAACAAAATACACCAGTATTAGTCATTTATTTTCCAAATGACAATAATAATGCTACCATATAAGATCAGGCCAATAAAAATCAATACAAACTCGAACTGGCCAGAATTCCCTAGTCGATTGTCTGTGGACGTTGTACGGGAAGTGGTCAGCTACTTACGGCCCGATACGTCTTGTAAATATGGGTTTGAGCAAAAAGATTATCCGTGATTGTTTATTGTATTGAATCGTTTATGTACGGTCAGCAAGGCAACTATAAGATTTCGAATAGTAGAATAGAATAGAATAGAATAGAATAGAATAGAATAGAATAGAATAGAATAGAATAGAATAGAATAGAATAGAATAGAATAGAATAGAATAGAATAGAATAGAATAGAATAGAATAGAATAGAATAGAATAGAATAGAATAGAATAGAATAGAATAGAATAGAATAGAATAGAATAATTATTTATTTGCATAGAAAGTAGGCACAAAAATGCAGATGTTTTTATAATTATAGATCCTTATACATTCTACCTTAAATTAGGCATGCAAACATTTAGCACAAGTGCTTAGTAGTCTAAAATAGGTACTGTCAATATGAAAAAAAAAATCTTATAATATGGTCAATAAAATAAAATAAATAATTAAAGATGTCAGGATTCATTAGGAAACTATAAGGTTTTATCATTTAGGAATTCACAAATTGAGTAATAACATTTATCAATTAATAAGACTGACAATTTCTTTTTAAACAGTGGAATGGACTCATTTTTTATTCTATCGGGTATTTTGTTAAAGATAATTGGGCACATACATAGAACACTTTTCCTTAATAATGCAGTGTTATGACCACTAACACGTAGCATGTTTGTATACTGCCTTCTAATTGGTCGTGTTCTATTATCAGACGATTTATTAAAAAGATGCATATTTGATTTCACAAAAACAGCAATTTCAAAATGTAAAGTGATGGGACTGTCAGCAAATTTAGGGACTTGAATACAGGTACGCAACTATCTGTTACTTTCATGTTACACATTGCCCTTATGCATCGTTTTTGAGCCGTGAATACCTGTTCTCTCAGGCTACAATTTCCCCAAAATATTGTCCCGAATCTGAGAATTGACGCCACCAAACCATGGTAAGCAACTAATCTGGTGCATATTCACTTTCCTGGATAGGTTAAAAAGCACATATGCTGCTGTACTTAGTCTTTTGCATACTGTTCTGCGTGTGGCTTCCAGGTTAGTTGGCTATCAACCATTAAACCTAAAAACTTTGTAACTTGCACTACTTACTTCACCCTGTTTTCTAAAATAAAGAAGGAATCTTAGAAATCTAACAACATATTCTGCATTGTTTAAGGTTTTTTTCAAGATACGAATGATAGTGATGAAAGCAATAATATCAGAGATTCACTAATAACACCAGGTGTGTAGTTCCCGCCACACTACCAATGCTGCAGGGTCACAGCAGCATGGAGGCCTAAGCTTCTGGGACCCCCGACGTATGTAGGTCAAATAAATAAAATATTATGCAACATCAGTAATTCGTAGCGTTGGAAGGCCTCGCATAAGATGGACCGATGAACTTGTGAAGGCCGCAGAATTCGCTGGATGCGAATCACAGAACCAGATGACGATAATCAAAAATTCATAATGATTACGAAACGGTCATAAAAGATGAGCTGAAACTCTACTTCAAAAAATTGTTCAAAACATATGCGTCGCTTCTATTTATTTATTATTATTTCTTTATTTATCCTCACACTGAAACGTCGTTCAGCAATTACAGCAACGGAGCGAAAATTATTACTTCATGTGTTGCTTTCCATCTATCCTGTGAGCAGTGGACATCGAACGGGCGGCAATGGATCACGCATCGTCAAGACATTTTTCCATAGCCCCATTACTCCTTCCATATAGCGCACATTCTTTGCAATTTTCGAAACTCAATGAATTTTTAAAATAAATACATTAAAATTGAAAAAAAAAACGGAGAATTTTAAGGTGTCATAATAATAATTTCTAATGTTGTAAAATTTTCTCTAATCTTACAAATGTAATATATACCTCTATTCGAGTGTATTATTTTGCTGACCATGCTGAAAACGGTAGGCAAATGAGTTGTGCGAGTGCCGATACCTGCGGTAGAGAACTTATTTTCATATTTGTCCCTCTACATTATTTATCACATTTACCTTAGGGCTGTCCCTTAAACCACCATCGTTAATATTTTCTAAATAATATCCTGAATCCTCCTTATCAGTAATAGTCATAAAGCCTACTTGGTAGTACTGACCACCGAACAAACAAATGACCCTGTCGTGAAAAGGCGCCTTTCCATGGCTCCAAAGAAGAGGGGACGAGGAAGACCTCAAACCACATGACTGACGAAGGTCCAAAAGTGCATAAGGGAGATGGGAGTACCGGAAGATGATGCACAAGACCGAAATAAATGGCGTCGCATGATTGGGAAAGCCGACAACGCGTAAGAGGAAAAGGCGAGGTGAAAATAGAAAAAGGCAGTAGACCAACTGGAACTATAACCGAAGTTACTGGTGACGCGTAGCATTTAGTTGCCTTTTTGAACTGGCGTACTATTTGTTGTTTTGAAGTTTGAATTGTGATTTATTCCGGTCTGATCCCCAGAACCCCCTTCACCCCCCTCCCTGGATCTCCCGCTAGTTCTTCTTCTGTTTTAAACTCATCACTTTGAAAGTTTAAAGTTATCAAAAATCTTAACTTAGGTAACCCTTTATCTTCAAACTAAAAATCTTTTCCTTAATCAGCAGGTACACAACTATGATTTTATATTGAAGAAATGATTATGTATCAGTATTATACGAGGGTGAACCATGAGGTCTACGTTTTGGAACTAGCTTCAACTTTCTGACTAACTGACCGACTCCTTAACAATTCTAAAGTGCATGTATTTTGGTTTAATTGAAATAAATAATTTGACATGATCGTGAGGAAACCGGCCAGCACATCAAGCTATCTGAAACTGTCAAATTTTCCCAATCAACTTTGACCTTATGCTTTAGCGATAAAGTTGAAAATCTATTAAAGAAATTTGACAGATTGTAGTAGCTTAATGTATTGGAAAGAACACTTCGAAGACATAATATGACACCTACCAACCCGCACTGGGCTCGCGTAGTGGGTTACAGCCCACTCCCTCTCAAAGAGAGGATGCCTTTGTCCCAGCAACCTCATTGGCTGATTATGATTTCACTTGATCCAAGTTCTCTTTTACTACGAAGTGCTAAAACTTCACCACTTTAGGGTTCAGGTCACGTAGGTTCACGAAGGTGCTAAGCCGTATTTATGAGCACTGCTTCGTCTGGCCCTGGGGTCTCGGAATATCAATGTAAAAACTGATTTTGGATACTAAATTTATTTCCGCGTTTACACCCCGTGAGAGAATCGTTCACTCGGGCCATTGTGTATTAGATTGAAAACCAAATTTAAAGTAGGTAAAAATGGCTTCAGAAAAAGTCACATATACCCGTGTGACAGTCTCCTTCTAAAACGTGATGTCTCCTCATATTTAAAGCCAGTTGTGTACATTAAGTTCGGTGATACTGTGGATCATCCATCATAATGAATAATATAGCATGTTTACTAACTACCTTCCAAAATTCAAAGTAAAGGACATTGAAAAGCCGATAGACAATTAAGATAAAATTTTACGAGCTCCGTAAGAGGCAACCATGGGGTTTGACGTGACCACGCGTATTGTTCATATTTTTTAGTCTGCCGATTGTCCCATAAGCATGGTATTCAAATTAGGACCGCGCATTGTGCAAGGAATACATCGCCGATGTTTGCGCTGTTCTTAGGGTGAGGTTATGTTGAAGGACTTTGGTATTAGATTGTGTACTTTGTTATATCTTCATTATACAATGTAGAGACGATGCGTGGGTTTGCGAAAGATGGAAGCAGTGGAGGGACGCCTTTGCCCAAGAGTGGAAAAGCGTAGGCTAGTAAAAAAAAATTAGAGATGACGATCCTAATCCTACAATAATTCAACTAATACTAATTCCTACTTAATCACACTAATATTTTAAAGGCGAAAGTTTGTGAGTGTGTTTATGTTTGTTACTTCTTCACGCAAAGACTACTGAACGGATTTCGATGAAATTTGACACAAGGATAGTTTATAACCAGGATTAACACATAGGATACTTTTATCCCGACTTACGAAGTTCGCCGGGTCAGCTAGTTACAAATAAACCAATTACAGGCACTTTTGAATAGTCAAGAGGTCGGTCAGTCAGAAAGATGAAGCTAGTTGCCAATTCCACAGCGTAGTAGGTTCCTATGGAGAAATACGGGTAAGAAACTTATTAAGACTATGCCGACCGTACAGTGGCGCCCTCATCGTTTGTTTGGTTATTTCATCCAATTTAGAATGAAAATGCAGAAAATAAGCACGTTAAGTTGTGCTTCACATGATTATACGTTAATATTATTAGAAGTGGTAGTTTTATATTGTTTAGTTTTATCATAGTCCTTAAAACGGATATAATGGCCACTGTTATCCGTTTTAAGGATTATAATAAAACTAAACAATATAAAACTACCGCTTCTAATAATATTTACGTATAATCTTGTGCTTATTTTCTGCATTTTCATTCTGAATTGTATGAAATAACCAAACAAACGACGAGGGCGCCACTGTGCAGTCGGCACAGTCTCAACTAAATAACCTTTAAATAACACAAACCCGTAGGTCATGATTTACAATTAAGATATTCTATAGTTTGTGGGGGCTTGTGGTTAAGTAATAGCAGCCGCACTGACCGATCGATCAGGTTAAGCTATGCTTGCCGCGGTTGGTCAATGTATGGGTGACCATCTTTACATACCAAGATCCCTCTGTGCTTCGAAAGCACGACTATCATTCGTGGATGCTTCTCCAACAGACAGTCTGACAGCCAGTCTTACTAGTGGTATCGTATAACCCAGTAACTGGGTTGTGGAGTTTAGATAAGCAGTCACTCCATGTAAAATACTGGTATTCAGCTGCATCCGGTTAGAATAGAAGCCGACCCCAACATAGTTGGGAAAAGGTTAGGCAGATATTTGAAAGATGGATATTTTAAAGATTGCAAAGCATGCTATTTCTGATTCTGATCACTCATTCTTACTACAAATTCTTTTAAAAATCAATCTTAAAGACAGCTATTTAAAACTCTTTGAGTTTGCCAATAAATACCTGTCTTCAAAATTATCCCGCAGTGTGTCCGCACCTCAGGATCTTGAATAATTATCCTATTATGTATCGCATTCTAAACAGATAGCTCTATTTGTGCGCGTACGCTTATACTTTGTATTTCTTCAAGATAATAATTTTTATGTGAATTTTGTCTGCTGTTGCGTTAAAGTCCTCAGATTTTAAAAGGCTATTTGAATTAAGAGAGAACGAATAAGTTTTTCCATTCGTCTTTGAGGAAAAGGTAAAAATAAGACATGAATTTTAACATTGATGCTAAACACTTAAAACTGGACATCTTGACGGGCTTATGGCTAATAAGAGCCGCACAGGTCGATCGATCAGGTTAAGCTACGCTTGCCGCGGTTGGTCCGTGGATGTGTGACCATCTTTACATACCAACACCCTCCGTGCCTTGGATAGCACATTAAACCGTTGATCCCGGCTGTTTTTCGTAGATCTTTGACAGTCGTTACGGGTCGTCAGAAGCCCGAAAGTCTGGACAAGCAGTCTTGCCAAGGGGTATAATCGTATTATTTATTTATTTATTTAATACTTCAAGCACAAAAATGTACAGAGGCGGACTTAATGCCATAGGCATTTTCTACTAGCCAACCTTTGGGTGATGCAGAGACAAACAGTGGTAGGTACAATCATGAAAATTGAGGAATAAATATTTTAAACATAAAGATACGCATAAACTTATTAAAACAATAAATATATTATATACCTAATTACATATAAATATAAATAAATACATGAATATACTAAAATGAAATAAGACAAACAACGAGAAAATATTACGGTTGTGATAATACTGCCAGCTTCTTGCGAATGTTCTCACGAACCTTGACTATTACCCAGTAACTGGGTTGTGAAGATCAGATAGACAGTCGCTCCATGTAAAATACAGGCATTCAGCTGCATCCGGTTAGACTGGAAGTCGACCCCAACATAATTGGGAAAAGGCTAGACAGATTGATGGACTTAAAACAGAACATCACGCTTGTAATCCCTGACTGGTTAGACAGAAGTATAGCTATAGCGTAACCACATTTCACCAGTTATGTTTAAGTCCCATGTATAGGGGATAAGCCTAATGCCATCGACGACGCACAAATCCAGACTCCGAGAAAACCCTAATAAAATTTTGTCCGGCTTTAGAATCGAACTCAGGACATCATGTTCAGCAGTAACGCTTGCGACCGCTAGACCAGCGAGAATTGATGCTACTAGGTACATAACACGGCAATGATTAAATTTGAAATCAGCATCGAAAGTTGCATTACTAAAAATGGTCATGCATTTCTGCTGGGGAGTTTGTTGCGCCACTTCTTCTCCCCAGCGAAAGCACTAGGAAGTGGTGAAGGGCGGGCGTTTTGGGGGAGACTGTCTTTTATAATTTCGACGTTCGAAAAGTGCTGATTCTCAGCTTAGTTTGAATAAATGGCTTGATTTTGATTTTGATCATGCAATGAAGATGTGTGGTCAGAGAAAAATTGCCATAACTGTGTAATTTGTTTGACGAAATGCTGATGGCATTATGCAGGCTATGCCATAATAAAAGACAAGAGATCATCGTATTGACGTGGTTGGTCTCGTGGTCGCAAACGCGACTTCTGAGCCTGGGGTCCTGGGTTCAATTCCCGGGTCGGTTTTTCCATTAGGAATTTCTTAGTAACAGCCCGGAGTTTGGAAGTTTGCGTTGTGATACCCCCGTGCCTCGGAAAACACGCTAAACCGTTGGTCCTGCGCCAGATTTCTCTCCGGTCGTGTCGGACTGCCGTTCCATCGGAATATGACAGTGAGGGAAGAGGAACTGCACCTATGTCTGCGCGCACTCTTGTGCACTATAATATCTCCTGCGTACCTGGCTAATCTCCGTTGAGATTGGTCACCGTAACCAAAATCGGTCGGGGAGGCTATTGTTTAGTCGATATAGGAAGAAAATAGAATACCCCTTGGTATTATATTTTGTGCCAATTTTTTACTAATAAAGATATTGAAAAGCCTGGCAATATACCCATGTTGCCAGGCCAAATTCAATACGTTTATTTGTAAAAAGTTTTGTAATCAGCAGGTACTCAATCTTGGCTTGTACCACCCAAGAGAAGAAGATTTTTATTTATTTCCTGTTAGGAGATTAGAATTAAGCTACAATGACGTAAATAGCTAATTGCTAACTTATCTTGTTGAAAAAAAAAAATATAGTGTTGTTGTGTATAAAGGCTTGTCCGAAATGTTTGAACTGGGACGTTTTCAGGTTTTCTCAGTTGATGCCCGTATCCTGTCCGTTTATCTTTCTGAACGCACACCTCAAATATGTCCGAGAAAATTTTAGGAAAAATTCTGCTGTTCGCCAATTTACATCAAAGACCCAATGTAGGTACCATCACTTTTTACAACAACGAAAAAATGAACAGACACACAGTAGTACACAACCTTTTCTTACCGCAAAAAAGTTTTCCGTGGGCCAACCGGGCATTTTTCCCTGCAAACAAACGAACCGCAGCGTTTAAAATACAGAAAAAAAAAGTTGTCGGCACTCGCCTCGACCGACAAAAGAGGATTTTTTATTTTATATTCCAAATATTAAAGGACATCGTTAGCGGTTAGCATTTGTTAAATATCTGAAATATTTTCGCGGGCTTTTAGGGCTTGAGTTTGTTTTTTTTTTAGCAACGGCACGCGAGCGAGTTGTCTTGTTTAAGTGGGGTGTTTAAAAATAAAGTTTTTTTTTCGCCCAGCGGTTATTGTTTTGCGAGAGTTGCAACCTTTCACCGCAAAGGGTGTTATAAGTTCTTGAAAGGAAAGTTTTTAATATTTTTTTGTCCAGATGCTCGGACGCTTTGTCGCTCTGTGTGGTTGAAGATGTTTCCATTTCTGCTGTCTTTCATTCGTGGTTAATTGTTTGTTTTGTAGTAATATTTTTATTTAATCACTAGCTGCGCCCCACGGTTTCACCCGCGCAAGTTTCGATCCCGTGGGAATATCGGGATAAAAAGTATCCTATGTGTTTATTCTGATGTATAAGCTATATTACTGTACAGTTTCATCAAAATCCGTTCAGTAGTTTTTGCGTGAAAGAGTAGCAAACATCCATCCATCCATCCTCACAATCTTTCGCATTTATAATATTAGTAGGAAGTAGGTCAAAGTCAAAGTCAAAGTCAAATCATTTTTTTCAAATAGGCACTTAAAGGGCACTTTTGAACGTCAAAATTAAAAATTAAAAAATAGAATTGATTCTAGTCGCCCATTCCAAAATGTAGTTTTCGTGTGGAGAAGAATGGGCAAGAAACTCCACCGTTACTCTTTTAAAATGTTTTACAAGTTTTTTAGGATAGTAGGAAGTAGGATGTGATGGACTCGCAAACATACTACTCTGTATGTTCCCATGTGAGTGACGAAAGGATATTATCATTAGGACTAGCTACTACCCGCGACTTCTTCCGTGTGAAATGTCTTGTTCTCCCGACCCACCCCGTAGCATCGCAACGCCTACTCGCGCAATTACTTCGTTTTTACTTAGCTAGTGTTCTTACTGACTTTTTTTGTTTTTATTAGGTTTCTAAATCAAATCAAATCAAATCAATTTATTTGCGATAAGTGTTGGTACAATATCGGTCTTAACATGTTATAATATTATTATTATGGATCCTTAACACTTAGTCATATTACTGTGACATGCAAACATTTATGTTCATAATTAATAATATAAGAAATCGATAAAAAAAATGAAGTTATGATTCTATTAAAGTTATTTAAATCACAATTGGAAATAAGGGTCCTAGGGTGATGTTAAGTAAGTAGCCTATATATATGGTGACTGATAATTAGTGACCGATACTTAAACACGTGCTTGTACTCATGATAACAAACAACTTTTACTATGGGACCAAACCTGAAATTGTGAAAAAAAATCTGCTGTTCAGTCATTTATGTTCGCCTAATTGGTCAAAATGTAGGTACTGAACAGCAGATTTTTTTTCGCGAATTCGGGTTTGGTCCCATAGTAAAAGTTGTTTGTTATCATGAGTACAATCACGTGTTTAGGTATCGGTCACTAATTACCAGTCACCCTAAATAGCCTTCCTCAAGAACTAAGCTATCAAATGCAAAAATATTTTATCAAACCCAACCGGTAATTCCAGAGCGCGTCCAAACAAACAAACTCTTCAGTTTTATTATTAGTAAAGATAGATAATCACTTAGCTTAGCATAGCTTCTTAATTTATTATTTATCATATTACCCAGTAACTGGGTTGTGGAGGTCAGATATAATAATAATATAATAATAAGTTTATTAGTACATAAAAATAACAACGCAGTACATAGCAGTAAACAGTGGGTTGTACTATTTATCAGTAATAAAATTCTAGTGTCCGCTTTCCGGGCTCCTAAACTAGGTACACAGACCTGTATCTTAGGAGTCGGAGATTTTGCGGCTTCAATTTATATAATACAACCGTGACTTTTCTGTTTGCTTACAGTGGTTGTTAACACAGAAAAAAGAAAAAAAAAAAAAGAGTGAATGGTTGTGTTTGTGTATTTAGGTGTGTATATGAGTGTAATTTGTGTGTAGGGAGGTGTGTATGTGAAGTGTGAGTGTCTGATAAGCTTTCTATCAAAGTATGATAAATAAAGTTATGATTCTATTTAGATAAGCAGTCGCTCCATGTAAAATACTGGTATTTAGCTGCAACCGGTTAGACTAGAAGCCGACCCCAACATAGTTGGGAAAAGGCTAGGCAGATGATGATGAGATAAACATTTAGCATATTATTTTTTTTATTTGCCTTTGACCTCAATCACGCCTGATGGAAAGCAATGGATGAGGTCTATGATAGAACGAGCGTGCCCAGAAGATTAATAATAGCCTCCCCGACCGATTTTGATCACGGTGGCCAATCTCAACGGAGATTAGCCAGGTACGCAGGAGATATTATAGTGCACAAGTGCGCGCGCAGACACAGGTGCACTCCCTCTTCCCTCACTCTCATAGTCCGATGGGACGGCATGTCGGATTGCCGTCCCATCGGAGCGGCCGGAGAGAGATAAGGCGCAGAACTAACGGCTTAATGTGCTTTCCGAGGCACGGGGATATCACACCGCCAACTTACAAACTCCGGGCTGTTACTAAGAAATTCCTAATGGAAAAACTCAATAACACTACGTCCGACCCGGGAATCGAACCCAGGACTCCACGCTCAGTAATCGAGCTTGCGACCACGAGACCAACGGGGCACAGAAGATTACTTTTGGCATTGACCAAGTCTGCCTGAAATGAAATCTTACCATGGGAAAAACATAATGGTCCAAAAATTAATGTAAGTATTGTTATAAGATTATTGTTGATTTGCATGTAAACTCACTTTATGTATCTGGGACGTTCTTCTTTTTTATCGACAATGACTTGTCTTCTCCGCAAAAAAATAAATATATTGCGCCTAAATACTAAATTTCTTATTTTTTTTTGTATAAAAATACACTTGACAATGCAATAATTATAATATTCTCAAAACTAGATTTTAATTATTAATATTTTTTACAAAATTAGTGTGACATAGTATACAAAAAGCGTGACGGAGGTGTTTTACATACAAATAAAGTGTGTCCCTCTATGACCACTAATGTAAACAATCTGCTCTCGTAAAAAAAAATCACATTGAAAGTTTCTATACAAAAACATTTACAGAACTACTTAACCTTTGTTATTAAATTAATAAGAAGAAATAATTTTTAATGTTTCTATTATTAAATAAAAAAAATATTTTATTGGCTGTCTCCCGACGTATATGATTTTTTATGCTACCTTCTGTCACTCATTTTATGGGACAAAATAATGTATGTTAGCAATTTTGACCTTGGTCACTAGACAAGAGAATAGTCCACCTCCACCCTGGACCCACGCTATGCATCCCTACGCCCCTGCAATACTAATTAGTCGCTCGCAAACAGTAAAAGGAGGTGCGTGTGTTTATTTAGCGACCGCTCTGTCACGTAAGTTACTACTATCAAATGTTATTGTAATTTCTGTTTTTTAATATTATTTTATTGATTCCTGATAAATATTTCATATATGCCTAGTTTTATGCGTAAATTTAAATTAGGAAAATCCTGAGAATCTCGAACACTACTGTTTTACACCTCTGTCACGAAGCACCTCTGTCACAAAAATGTGACGGAGTGGTATAACTCGTGACGGAGTGGTCATTTTTGTATCGAACTTAGAGCTTTAGTTAATATTCATAATAGATTATTGTTAGTTTTCTTATGTTGGTTATTATATCGTCGATTATTTTGTTAATTTAAGGTGTTACCATCAGGTAAATGGAAAAATGGCATTATCTGCGGCTGAAAGACAGCGACGGTGTCGTGAAAAAAGGAAACTTAACCCTGAAATCTTTGCAGAAGTGAAACGTAAAGATTTAGACAGATATCATGCTCATAAAAAGTTAGTTAAAGATATGATACTAAAAAAATACAAAAAAATAAAGAGAAAATGGCAGATTAGAAATAAGAAGATAAGGGAACGACAGAAAGCTATGCAGAACGTTTTGATGAACACTACGGCTTCTACACCACCTCCTTCAAGTCCCAGACTACTTCCATATTGTAAGACTAAATTAATATCTACCGAAGAATGAATACCAATCAATAAAATAAAATCGTTTATTTCGACCAACATAGGATCATAGACACACAACAAAAACATAGAAACACAAATAAAATAAAAACACATACTTACAATTAGAAAGACCATTTAAAGATATTATTATGATTACTTACTTCGATTGCCCAGTATGTGAACCATACAGCAATGGTTTAGGTACTGGCAATCGAACCTCTACGCGAATGCCCTTAGGATGCTACTGAAGCTAGCCCGAACCCTAAACTTAAACTCTAAGGACTTATAGTAACATTTTAAGGAAATGTTATAATTTGTTATTGTTTTCTAAAATTAAAAATTGTTTTATGGTTAACTTTGTTCGGCGGGTAAACATTATTTACCACTCCGTCACTTCGTTAACCACTCTGTCACAATGTTGTCCCCCTTGTAATTTAAGTTCAAAGTAATGTATGAACCACTTTATTAGTAATATTTACAAAAATAACGTTTTCTAGTATTACATGCTAAACAATAAAGGTGTTCACTAGATTTTCAAGTTACTTTATTGGGCGACTTTCATAATATTAAATAGTTTTTTGTCCTAGGAAGCAAAAATGTGACAGAGTGGTATTGGATATATTTTTTTAAATGTTTATTTTAAGAATTCCGTCCAATGGAGCTAGATAAAAATAAATGTTTATATTCTTGATAAGAAAGTAATAAGAAACTAAAGATCTGATTTTAGATGAGAAATAAAAAAAATAAACTTTTTTGTGACAGAGGTGTTATTTTTTTGATACCATTCCTACGAAATTTGAAATAAAACAAAAATTACAAGTAATACTTCGATGCATTATATGTTTTTGAAATCTACAATAACGAGGCAATAATTTAAATCACATTTTACTAAACAAATCAGATGTTTACTTTTTTTACAAATATAAAAATTTGGCGGTCAGATTGTCGATAAAAAAGAAGAACGTCCCATCTAAATATTATTGTACGCCCTAAGGGCAGGACATAGCTGTTCGCAAAACACTAAATTAACACCAGCTGTATTATGTACACTTTCCTATGATCCACAATAAAGATGAATTGATTGATTGATTGATTGAAAACCTTTCCTTCGATTATTCAGTGATAAAAAGACCGTAACTTATTCTTCCCGTAACTTAGACTTCACTAGTATTTCAAAAAATCCTCAACTACAATTCGAAGCACCGTCGCTATGATGTCTGCTTCTTTTACAAACGTTCTATAAAAACATGTAATTGGCACCTTTTCTATCTTATTAGGTACTCAAACTCCCACAAACTTCTAAATCAATTAAACCCAAACTACTGCCAAATGAAAACGCTTTAATATTAACACTAGTACCTTTGAAATTCAATGAACTCTATCAACATTCCCAATTGAGCCCCCGGGGCGTGTTGGGCACGTGCAAACGTCATGCAATATGTTGACAATTGCACCTTCCCTAGCCAACAGGTGGTGGAGTTCGATCAGGAGAATTCAGACTCGGGTATCTGCTGGAGTGGCAACTTGCTCCAGTAACTGTTGCAGGAGAGACTGAATGGTTATCCTAAAGTTGGGATGATCGTGGAGTTTCTGTGGCAATGTGGGTTTATGTAGGTAATGTGGCTTTATGGTTGCTCACAATCAAATGTATGACACTGGAGTGGGTACTTGCTGTAGTAATTGTTTCAAGAGAGATTGAATGGTCATACTGATTTTGGATAGTAAAGCACGGAGATTTTGTAGCATTATTGTACATCAAGGCAATTTTGAGGTGATCAGAATATTTGTGTTACTATAAAATATGTCACTGCCTTTGCAATTTTACTCCTTGTCCTCCTTCCTTGCGCTGTGGCTGTGTGTTGGCTTGTGTGTGCTTGTGCTTGTGGCTTATTGAATGTAATTTTTACAGTTTAAAAGATTTTATGGATGTGAGAGATTCCTTTTGTCAAAATATAAATTTTTGCTTGCTATGTTATATCATAGCGAAACATGTTGATCTACTGTAATAATATTAACATCAATGTATACCATGTTTTATGCAAATAAATTATTTACTTACTTACTTACTTGTTCCTCATTGTTGCATAGTTTGACCATACAATGCACCATTTAACTATGCAATCTGTTCACACTGGGTATAGATCTAATGGACGTATTTATTGAAACTATAAGTAATTCAATGCGACTGTCTGAAGTTTCAATTCAGACACTGAGAAAGTTACCCACAAACTTAGCGAAACTGTTCAACATAAAAATGAATTCCATCTTTTTTTTACGTTCTAATCTCACAAGTAAATCTAGTAGCTAACCCCATTTGAACACAGCACAGTGCATACCATCTAATTCTCGGAGGAGCGTCTATGCAACGACATTAGACATTACGTTACACAACTTAGTTCAACTAGTCTCTGATTTGTTCACACTTACACATTATCTCAATGGCTTTTGTCACTTTCTCGACTTGACTTGGGATATTCAAGAATGTAGAAGTTATTTAATATTTATCAGGTTTGTTTGATGTAAACTTGAATCATATTTGATTTATAACAAGTTTTAAAACAGGGCTTCCCATCAATCATTGGGTGTTAAAATGTTTTTGCTTTTGTAAAAGCTACTTTATCTTAAAAAGTGAAACAGTATTTATTAAAATCTAGGTACTTTATTACTCACCAGAAATTTTATTTTAAAAAATTAACAATACATATCAATGCGTGGCCTTATCGCTTTCTTTTTCTTTAGTATTTACAAAATTTCAAAAACGATATACCAACTTACAATAAAAAAGCTACTTGCAAAATTTGTAGGTACCTACTGCTGAAATCATAATTTTGTAAGCCACAGCAACATTAATAGAAAGACATAGGCAGAAAAACAAAACTATAGTACGTAATTACCATTCCTTATCTCTCTATAACTGCAAAAACCAATTGAAGCTAGCTAAAAATAAACCAAGCCACACATGCACACCTAAAAATACATCCCAATCTTCAGTCCCCGATCTTAAAAAAGCATAATCCAGAAATATGTCGCTTAGATAACATGTCATTACGCTCTTTACGCTCGGCTAGCGTAGCGCGCGTAATTTTTATCGTTCTGCTCACATCTGAAACTTCAGGATTAATGATCCAACGCGTCTAGTGATACGGTTCCGCCGAATGCCGTAAAAACGCTATGCGCAATTCAGTTTTGTTCAAGAATTAGGGTTTTTCGGAGACGGTATTTTTTTGTGTTGTCAAGGGTGCAAAAATATTTCTTGGTTGCTAGATTTACTCTAATAATAGACTCGCCGACCGATTTCGGTCACGGTGGCCAATCTCAACGGAGATTAGCCAGGTATGCAGGAAATATTATAGTGCACAAGTGTGCGCGCAGACACAGGTGCACTCTCCCTCTTCCCTCACTCTCATAGTCCAATGGGACGGCAATCCGACACGACCAGAGAGATCAGAGGCACGGGAGTATCACACCACCAACTTCCAAACCATGGGTTGTTACTAAGAAATTTCTAATAGAAACTCAATAACACTTTACCCGACCCGGGAATCGAACCCAGGGCCCCACGCTCAGCAGTCGCTTTTGCGACCACGAGATCAACGGGGCAGTTAGATTATTTGTTAGATTTACTCTATTAGGGTCTTCAATAGGGAATGATTTTCTATATTCAGCGTTTGAGCTTACATTCAAGCACAGTGTGATACATTAATTTAATTAATATTAACAATGATAATCTAGGGTTTGTTATTGCATTGTGACAATAAATCGACTTCTAAATTAGGGTTCTAACGCGCGGTTATATTTGCTTCTACCGCGTGATTCGTACTTTTTTCTTAGGCAAAACTTACGTGACGAAAAGATTAAGAACAATTTCCCGCATTATACTTTTGTGGTCTACCTATCTGTATATTTGTAATTTTTCCTTGAAAGTGTTTTTTGTTGACTTTTATTGTCTCCCTTGTTTTTGTCTCATTCCTCTTTACTTCTTTTACTGTGCTGACGTTATGTAATGAATACACGCTATTCTATTTATTCACACATACCGCCTCCACCCACCCCCTCACTGAGATTCACGTCATCCGACCTTTAATTGCTCTCATCCTGATACGGCTGGTATATCGAGCGAGAAAATGGGTTTTTCGCTGTGGTAAACGGCAGCAACTTTGTACTACGGCACATTATCGGATTTGCTAGCAGCTCTGTGCGATTGCATGTAAACTTGTCGTGAATTGGTGCTGTGACATAGTTTTCAAATGTGATTTGGATTTGAATATGTATGTTGGTTTTTAATGGACCATTAGATTATGTTGATTAATGTCAATATGCTTACTACTGACATGCTTTTACAAGTAATCACGCTTAAATTGATTATTTATCTTAACATTTTGATTAAAGTAGTTTTAATTTTGGTTTAAAGAAGTTTCAGTTAAAGTTAATTCTATCAGGGCTCTGGGAACCTTCTTCACGTCGTTAATCGTTTGATTTAGCAATCAAATTCATTATTTATCATAACGAAATTCAACTTTTCATAGCCCACGTCTTTTAGATTTATTTTATTTTATTTTATTTCTTCAGGATAACAAACAATTGCGTAATGCTTAATATGTAGGTACAGATATTTTATGAGACACTTAATTAATCACGCAACCAGCATCGTTATCCACAAATTAATCCAATTGTATAAATAGTTTGAGCAAAATCCAAGCAAACTTAGCAAGCAATTATTGTCTATAATAGATTAACTAGGTTCGGAGAAATAACATGTTACAAACTAGATATGTGAATTTAATACAACTAAACTATGTGGTACCTATTTGAGAGGATTTTTTATGAAAACTATTTTTAAACTGTGCGAGTGACAATGCGAATTAGATATTGTATTAAAGTTAAGAAATCTCTAATCTTACACTACCCTGTGCAAATACAAAACAACCTGCAGCAACTCATCTGAACATATAGACGAGCGTATCGAACAAAACCTTTATAAATACACTGTTATTAAATGTTCATTAAGCTGCGACAACAAACTTACAAAGAAATTAACATCAAGCAATAATCACTCCTAAACCTAAAGAAATAGAATTTAAACCAACTGCATTTGCAACTTCGTCAATTACTTTACATAAATGATGAAGTTATTTGCCGTTTGTTTAGAGAAAATTCAACCTTATGTCAGGGGAGGAATTGTGAAAGTGGTGGAATATTTATTGGTGCAATGAAAGCCGCAATTGAACGAAAGGTAACTAGTGATTTCGAGGTGAACCGATTTGGATTAATGAATTAAATACACTTGTATGCCTGTATTTAAGTCTGGGTAAAAATATGTCCGAAGCACCTACTTATAATAACATCATTGTAGTTGATGTAAGGTTATTGAGATCTGCGATGTGAAGGTCAATTTGAGAGTTGGAAATCAAATTGATGAAGATGCAACAAATAATATAAAAGAGATATGGTAGATATGTTGTGTTAAGAAGTTGATACTTTATTCCTACACTTCTAGATTTCAAGAGTTATCTACCGTTTATAAATTTTACGATAACTCTAGGGATATAGCAATCTATAACTTCGCTGAAATACCTAATATCATAATCGATATAAGTAGGGTTTGAGTTCTGAAAATATGGCCAGTAAGAGACTTTTTGAAATTGTACAATATTGATTTTTATTATGTTTAAAAATAATAGTGGAATTCTCAAAGTGTGATACTGGGTCCCATATTATGTTCAATCATTTTCTTTTCCTTTCACTATTCCAACTATCCTACTTTCGAAGAAACTTTCTGCAGATTAGTCTATGTTTAAGATAATGCAAAACTGACTCCCAAAATCATAGAAACTAATACCTACGATACCATTGCAATGTCTCGGTAAATTAAAATTCAAACCTTTAATTCGGTAGAACGAAAAATCTAAGATTAATGAACCTATTTTATCCGCACATTAGCATCGAACCGAAAATATTTTAGGGCAATTAAAATATGGTCTGTTTTTTGTTGCAAAAGGGACAAAAAATCACGCGTGATGCCTCGGGAGAGGGGTGGGCAGGATAGCAAACGTGCATATCTAAATAATTATACGGCGTCAACGGATAATGATTGAAAGGTCTTCAGACGTGGCCAGAGTAGTCTCTAGACAGAGATTTTGTTATTCTTTGATGGGGAGAAAGAGATTTATGTTTTGATTTTGACAATTTATTACATTGATGACTACATATGTACCTAGTTATGTTGAAACCTATGTATGTGAATGTTACATATTCTTTTAAAAATCAAAATCATTTATTTGCATCAATAAGATACAGAAAGTTCTTCAGATAATTAAATCGATCACTTAGGTATTATGCCACTAATGTCGGTGTGCAAATTTTTCACAAATGATAAATGACTTTTACACGTCAATATTATTATTATTTTTTTTTTAAACTAGATGAGGTCGGCGTTTCCTATCTGACTATTCTGAGAAGAAAGGCCGAAACAAACTCAGAGGTCACAGTCTCTTTTAAAGACCACACAAAATCTTGGTAAGATCATGTGAAGACCATGTAGATTGGTGTCTGAAATGGTCTTTTGAGGAAAGAACCACACAGATTGAGCGCACCTGTCCAGTCAGTGCATGCATTTGTCAAAAATATGTACATACTTCTAGTTCCTTATTATATTGTATTCAATTGGTTTTTAATATCAATATTTTCGCTTGTAGGATGCCTATGGCCATCAGTCTCTCGAATGAAACGATGAAGATGGTAATCTTCATTTTTAGTTTAGGTAGCTTAATTTTTGTACCTATTTATTTTTTACTTAGGTATTGCTTGTGGGCAATTTGTCGCTAAAATTCGACAGTCCAGAGAGTATTACATCATACAATCAGCATCTTAAAACAAGCATAAACCGTTGAGTTGCAAAATGTGTTCAGATTTTCGTAACCAAGCATTCTTCTAAGTAATTTTTTATCTGATAATTCAATCGATTTACATAACCGAAACAGCGTCCATACATCTTTACTTTTCGCTTTAAATTACGCAAAAACCAGTAGCAATATCACGAGAAACCAGTCTAATAAAACATTCATACGAACATACGACATTAATCTTGTGAAAAAATCAAAATATACGCAATAATAATAAATGTGCTGTATCTACTATAGTCAGTACGACCAGACTATTACACGGTACATAATATTCTAAAACAAGACACTGTCCACTTTCTTGTTCCGAGAAAATACATAGTCGCGCGCGCACTTCATTGGAATCGATCGGGCGTAACGTTTCCTATCTCTCTCACACTCACACTGTCAAACGGAGAAGCAACAGGAGCGAGGAGCACAGGTATAAATCCTACCGATCTATAAGCCACGCCCCACAATCGATCTGATAAATGAAAAACCCGTTTAAGTGCGCGGGCGCAATGATTTGAATCTCGTCATGACTTGATGTTTGTTTCGCGATTACTCGTGCGCTTCGTTGCTTTGTATTTAAAATTATCTTTATTACCCCATCCGTGGGAGTCTTAAATCTCGCATTTAAATGTTTATTACAACATGACTCATAATTATGTATGTACGTTTTAAATGTTCAAACGTGAATCTCTCTGATCCTAGGCAGTGTGTGAGGTCAATGTTAGTTCATTGACATTCTTATTGAGTTATTTTTGCTATTTTTGTTCGCTTTTTCCCAAGTCTTAATAGGCGAATGAGTCATTTTTTGTTGCACGAAAATATGGTAAAGATCGTTAGATTCCGCGATGCACGAACAGCAATAAGTACCGTCGCTATTTCGTTTCCACAAAAATCACGTTGATTTTTTTCTTTTTTCCTCTTAAATGATAATGGTTTCTTCTTTCTGTTCTCGTCCATGACATTTTCTTTAAAACCAGCTATCTACCGCAAGAATTTTATTATAGTTAGTTATTTCGTATGAGTTGTCAATATCAGCACCAACATGCTTGTATCAATTTTTTATCTTCCACATAGACTTTTGAAGAAAAAAACTGAAAATCTATATCTCTTCAGTTCATCTCGATGTAGGTATCTGCTCTATTTTGTTTTTGTAACTCAATGTGCTAAATTACGAGACGACATTGCCTATTCTGTGACATGCGACCTTGAGCATATAGAACACTCAAACTAACATTAAAATTAAATTAATAACATCTGTAAACTAAAGCTTTCAAACTTAACCTTACGCTACTCTACCACAGATGGCGCTGCTAACCTTAAAACTTCACGATCGACTCCTGCGCATGACACACTAACGCCATCTCTTGTCAAGCTTTGGAAATTGTCACCACTATCTTTGACCAATTTGATCAGAGCTCCGATCTCTGAATGTTTTTACGGAAGGGGGGATAACCTATGTGTGGTCATCAATAATTCGATTTTAATAGCTGCTGAAGATGTTTGATACATTCGTACCGTCTGTACAATTACTTTTACCTCGAATGATTGCTTGAATGATGTCTGATAATTCGTATGAAGCATGCGCAGACTGATTGCCTTATTTCTTATAGCATATTTTATTGATGTTCCCTTTAAAGATATTTATTACTTGGAGATGTGTCGTATTTCTACATCTATCATCAGGTCTGTCTATTTGTGGCTGGATCCGGTTGATTTTTCCTTTTTTTCTGAAATTGCGAAGGTACTCCAACGCAAACTTAGTTCAAGCTATGAAAAAGAAGCGATGCTACTGGTTTGTTTCACACACATCAGTGCATCAATTCTTTAGAGAAAAAAATAAATATCGTAAGCTTTGCTAATGGTTCTTCAGGTGTCATTTGAAAAACTGATGTCTTATTTTTCTTCTGGATGACTATTTGCTTTAGGAATATCTACTTTCCTATACCTACGCTATTTGGGTACTTTTTGAGCAACTCGAAGTCTTCGAAGTCCAAAGTCCTTGAGGACAGAATGTAGTCAGTCACCTGTGTCACTACCTTATATATTTATTATATTATATTTGAGAGCCCGCGGTTTCAATTTATTTCCATAACTGTCACTAGTGATAGTATCTAAAATCTATGTAAGTATATGATTACTTTAACAGTGCTGGCGATGCTGTGTCTTATTGGTCTTTAAGGCATTGAACTCAAGAAAATGTGATTATAATAGTTTCAGCGTGTTTCAACCATGCAGGGCTAATGCTATTTAATTTTGTGCAGTGGTCGGGTAAAGCGCTGAATTATTGGGTTATGAAAGTTATGGATGACAGTCCCTTAGAATTGAAACCTTCTTATGGTTTAATCGTGAGATCGAGATGGGCACGACTTTAATATAATTTGGTGGAAAGTTAAGCTAAGTAATCTAAAGGCTGTCTAGTTTAATGTACTTATTGTATTTTGCCCATACACTAGTTGTCGATGAAGATTTTTAATTACGGGAATTATCCTTCATGTATGCGTATACATAGGTATGTATAAACAGTAACTAAGCAGCATTAGGTTTTTTTCACTAAAGTTTTGCCTTAATTATTAAAGCTACAAATACACAGATTAGTTCTTATAACATCGATAACAGTATGACGAAAGACGGCACAAATTATAACTCAAATGATAAAACACACGAATACGAATGGCTGCAAAGCTACACCTACATATATTTAGTAGGTACTCAAATAATCTAAAAGGATCACACTCATCGGATCAAATATCCAAAAGGCATATCAATTTATCAATAAATAAAAAACACCGGACTCAAACCAGTCCCCATGACACAGCAGATTCGAATACTTTATGATAAAAAATCGTCGAGCTGTCATTGGGGTCAATAAAAGATTAATTTTGATGTTCAGTAGCTGACGGGTTGAGGGCTACTGGGTTCGACAGATTAGGGAAAAAAAAAGAATCAGGTTATTTTAAAATAAAACGTTGATTTTGTAATGGTTACCAGTGGGGACCATAACACCAGAAGGCCAATTCTCGTAATTTAAAATGATCAAAATCTAGTCGCAGTCTCATCTCAGCGACAAACAAATGTCAAAAACTTGTCAAACGTGTAGGAAAATTAGACATATTTTTGACAGATTGAGACTGAGATCAGACTGTGAACGTTCTTAAAATTACGAGAATTGCCGCTCAGGATTATTGATCTAATGATGTGGTGTGGTGAGTGGTCAAACTAGAAACGAAACTATAGGAGATTAGAAACGAGTGTTAATCAGTTACAATAATCTCTTCAACGGTAGCTTTCTGTGATCTTGCCACTAAGGCTAAATTATCAAACTTTCAAAGGCAAGACAGCTGGATAAAAGGCATGAAGGCTAAATCCCATTTTCTATCCTTCTAACCTCTCTAGATTGATCAAAATTGTCAGTTGTTCACTCAAAAGCCTATCGATAGACGAAAAAACTTTAACCGAGTCACAGATAGGTTATTAGGATTGACCGTAATATTCTTGAATCAACAATAACATTATATAACTAACGCAGTGGTGCCGGGGTAATGTCTTATTGGAAAGCTTAAAACCAGCAACTTATTTAAGGCTAAACAGAAGCTCACCAAAACCCACGCACATCCAAAGCTTATCGCTTACTAACTATAAAACTAACAATTAACACTGTCAACAGGAAGCGGTCCTATGGACCAATTTCCTCTCGCCTCGGTCCTTTGTACCAAAACACATCGTTACCATACAATGGAGGACCAAATTGTCGCTCTAATCCCCATAATGTATCGATTTGAATATTTTGACGGTTAATTCTTGGGGTTAAGAATGGTGTAGATAATAACCCTATTGATGGTAAATTGGTAAGTTAATGTGGCATTCAATTGAGTTATCTTATATGTTGTTTGGCTTGAGAATTTTATCTGTTTGTCTTTTACTGATTTAGTTTTAGTTTCAGGCTTGTGTGAAGTTGTTTTAGTTCTTTTTTATATTTGTGGGTTTGTCATTGTGCGTTCGTCTAGCCTTTTCCCAATACATAATTATGTTGGGTCCGATTTTCAGTCTAACTGGATCCAGCTGAGTACCAGCATTTTACATGGAGCGACTATTTAAGAATGACTAAGAAATCTAACAAATATCTGAAGATATTTTGATTTGATTTTAACAATTTCTGAGATTTCAATTCAATTTTATGTCATCATTGTAGGTAGGTACTTACAAGTTAATGCTTTCGCTTCTATATTATCTTTTATAGCCTTCAAAATATGTATTGAACATGTTACAAATACATTAAACATTACTGTACTAATGGTTACTCGAAAATAAAACCCTATAACAATTGACTCTAATAATGCCACAACAGATCATTACAGACTAACAACCACCGTAAAACTTAACAGGGCCAAGATAACCACAATTAAAGGAAAAGGAAATCATAAAATAACTTTAGAAGAAGCCATACCTATCAAGATGGTACACATCACAGAGTAGTTATATGTTTTTGTGATAGACACGAGGACATAATAAAGCTATAGGTACATTTCCAGTATAAGTTGACAACTCTTTATACGGAAAGCCAATGCAATGCGAGGTCAGCTTATACTGCAAAAGTATGGTCTGTTGCGAAAGTATCTGATGAAAGTGTAAACAACACTGTTCAGATTTAATTTGTACGCAATCTCACACGAAAATTAGTAACACATACTACTTTTTCCAACAATTTTTGTTTCAGCGACGACAATTTAGGTTATAAAATTAACCTCAATTATTGTCCAATGAAAAACTTCTTTAAATTGATTTAAAATTAGAATTTCGGACTTAATACCCAAATAATCAAATCAAAGCGCTCAATGTATAAGTTGCACTACAAATTGACATCCACAGGTACGTTTTTTAATGCATTTGTTTACATTTTTATCAGATGCTTTTTGAACTGACTATATAGCTTGTAATGTAGTCGTGTGTACAAGACGTTAAAGACACAATGGAAATTAAGCGAGCGTCACGTGATAAAATTTAAAACGTCTCAATTCTTTGATCGAACTAAACGTGGAGCTTGCTGATGATTGACTTCCTCAGCGTGGGCTGCCCAGCATCGGATTATGTTAACAAGATTAGATTGCTCTTAATGGCTGTGAGACGAGTGAGGCGTCGATTGTTATAATTAATGAGTCATGCCGTTATCAGGTCACGAGGGTTGGAGATATGTGCTTTTTGTCTTTGCTAGGATGTTGGTCTAATGTGGAGCAGATGCTAGAGTGTATGTGGAGCTAGTACGCTGTGAAGATGTGTGTGGTGGGGTTTATGGCTATGAATGTTGATATAAGTAAGCCTAATACTAGACAGGCATGCACGCATGCGGGCAGTGCATGGGTACTAGACGGGTACCATAATGTCAACTAAAATGACAATAGTTAATAGTTCTAATCATATGAGGAATGCCACTGATGACTATAAAGGCAATTTCAGAGGATTTTTTTTAAGTAAATCTTATCAATAATTCTGAATTATTTAGTGAAATCACAAATTGTCATCGTATATTTTCGGGATGCAGTTTTATCCAATTCCAAGTATAGCTCAAGTTTACACAGTAAATATATTTAAAACGTTTCATAACTTACAAGTTTGTAATCAATTCATCGGATTCTCTTCGAAAGTATTCGTGTTAATTACATTTGTCTGCTAATTCCTGCACTAATTGTTCTATTTCAATTATGTTTACTTAATTGGAACTTCAGTCATTACTACTCCTATTATCCGTGTTAGTACACTTTGTCTTGGCTCATGTATTTTGTCTAAAGTTTATTGTTCAATTCAAGATCTCTCATATCTCCTGTGACATCTATTCCATTTCAAACCACAAAAGACCATTCAGATATTCTTTATAAGAATAATTAATTACTACTAACGATACTGTAAATATCTAAATCAACAAATAGAAATAGATGAAACGATCTGTCATCATGCATTGAAGAGATGTATGAATGATGGATGGAATTAATAAAATTATAAAAGATATATACAATGAGTGGTGGTTCGAATTTCTGTGCGGAGACAAATTGTGACTCTTTAACCATAAACAGTGTTGAGATGATTTTGTACTGGTTAGTGCGTATAGTATATGGAAAATTATAAGGTAATTTGGAAACATCACTGATGCATCGGTATATAATTTAGGCATTTTGGAAATACATCTTTAGGTTACATGTTTGTGCTTTGTGAAAACAGAAAAAAATTTAACTCTATCTTAAATATGTTTTGGTAAGGAACATTTATTTACAACCCTAGGACGCCCTCAAGCTGCGACGATCTTCGCAGGAAGGTTGATAACAGTTGGATGACAGTTGCCGAGAATCGAGTTAAAGGCGTGTAGTGAAGCCTAAATTCAACAGTGGACTGCTGTAGGCATGATTTATTTACAAAGATTGAGTTTTTTTGTAAAATAAAAACATTGAGCGAAGTAACGAGTAATAATGTCGTGAGGACTTTTTATCGTTAGTCCTCTCTATAATTTATCAACCCGTCAATGCTGAGTGAAGGTTTCCTTAGGATTTTATTATTATAAATGAAAAATATTTTACTAGTATTTATTGACCCTTTTTATCCATCCTCCCACACACACTCAAAGTTGATCTCCAAACTCACCATATACTATCAAAAAAGAGAATTAAATATGAAAACTCTTAAAGGATTAGAGGCGGTGACAGATTCGTTTCCACAATAAAGGTGGCTACTCACAATTGATTTATGATTTCCAGGCGAATAAAGCCTCGTGTGCAATAGCCTTATTTCTTGTTTTATTTTGTATATGAATGGAGTTGTGGAGTCATTGGCTTAGATATATATGTCTATATTGTAGCTGCTTCGATGGGTTTTAAATCCGTTTATGTCTCATGTGTGTTCTGGTGCTTAGCTTAAGCAAGGAGTGTTGGAATTGTAGCAGATGACTTTATTTTTGCTAAGATTTTATTTAGCGATGCCTTAAAAATATATCACTAAATCCAGGTGGCCGAAGTTTTAAACATTATTTAAGCTTAATCTGCGGGATAATTGCTTAACACACTGACAGCAGGAATGGCTTCCATTTTGATAGTTCAACAACATTCATTGTGTTATTTATGTTGCTGAGCAGACACGCTATTCGAACATAAGAAGCAATGGATTAGCAATATACTAGATAATGATTCAGATTGTGGTTGATCGTGTATTTCGAATTAGGGTGCTGGCGTCTACTATTTCATCATCTTGAATCTGTAACAGCCGGTCTATTTTGTAAAAATGTCACCTTGAAGACATAGGTCAAGTCTGTCATTCGCATTCCATCTGATGCTGCATTGTCGCCATTGACAGCTCACTTCACTTAAGTATTTACGGTAAGATTTTTACATAAATCATCAGGTTACTGCAGTTTACAGCAGTCGTTGGAAGGTTATGTGTTTAGTAGGTGCTGCTTCTTTTTAGCGTGTTTTTTTAATTTGTTTGGCCCAAAATTCAGCAATGTGACACGCGAATGGTATCTATTCGCTGACGTGGCCATTAGGTCCTCACGTGTTCAGGTGACAGGGCACGCGGTGCTAGAAGGGAGGTGAGCCATTGTCTGTGGAGAGACACCGCATACACACCGGAGGTCTGAGCTTTCCATGAACCCCCACTTGTGGAGGTTGTCCTTGCTGCGGCCTATTTGGGTACGAAGTCTATTTAAGATTTTCCATGTTGGCCACGGTAACTTGTGCCCAGATGGGAGACTCTCTGATGGTTTTGTAAAGAGATCAGGAGGTTTAAGCTGTTCTTTCTAAAGGTGTTCTTTCCGTGGAGCGGTTGCCTTTGGCTGGACTCACGCACCCAAGGAAATTTTTGCGGCTCTTAAGCCTCTGTGGCACTGAATTAATGTTGTGCATTGAGTAGCGTGGGTCATTCTGTAGCTTCGCTCTCTCAATGCGGCTGGCTAAAGTCCTGCTAATTTTTGGAGGCGTGATGTCAGTCAGTGGTACTATGATACTGATGAAAATGTTTAAAAATGACCACGAAAATTTACTATTTGATGTCCAAATATCGATGGTTATTAGTATTGGCGCAAGTATCTTATTTTGGAATTTGTACTGTCAATGTCAAGTTCTATAACGTGTTGGTTGTCTTTGGTGCCTGGCCCAAAAATCAAGCAATGGACAAAATTGTCAACATTTTTTATGCTTCAGTACAAGACTTTTGACTACGTTGTATGTGTATGTTATGTCTTTTTTAATTTAATTTATTTATTCTTAGGTATTGTTCGTTTTGTTTGTACAGAATAAAATATTTTTCTTTTCTTTCTTTTTTATCTTCTGTTTTTTTTTTTTAATATGTGGATTTCTTTTTAACAGAAAAAAAGGGGGAGGTTCTCAGGTCGACGCGTATGTATTTTTTTCTTGACGGAACGATACTCGTGACTTGTCTGTTTACAAGTTTACCATTTTCGTCTTAATTATGGACGAAATCATCTTTCGATACCGTATAGGTGAACGTGATAGACCGAGGTGAAATCTGTAGGTACCTATCCAAAACAAATATTATGAATTTACCATACAAAATATAAATGCAGTGGTGGCCATTACTGGCCGCGTATTGTTAACTGGCCCACAATGGAGTTTGAATCAAAGCGTATAGTTGTGGGCAAAAATATCGCCGGGTATGCAGCCCAGGTGATGTATAGGGAAGTAGGGTTGGTGAAAATACTTCAGATTCATTATTTATAATTATTTAAATAATTAATCAGTTTTGATATAGTGTTCAAGAATATGAGTTGTTGTTGCTGCATCTAGTTTTGAGAATGATTCAATATTCTAAAGAGTAAAATTTAATTATTTGTAATAACACACTACTTTTGAAATTCTCATTGATCGTGTAGGTAGTTCTTTTAGTTGATTAATGTTTTCTTTAGCATAATTTTTTTTTTTGGGATATATTATATTATTATTTTTTTTATATTGGTTTATAATATAGGTCCTAATTACTCGATAACTCACATCTTCAAATACTGGAAATCTTTATTTCGTAAATTGCATTTACAAAAACTTTTTCTTCCCCTTCGTCGATATCACTATTAATTATTAATCCAGTCACATACACAACCAATATGAATGTCTATTATTGCTAATAATTTATAAACAATAATCGCCAGTGACAATCCTGCGGGGTGCGTAGGCGACAACACAGCGAGAAGACATCGCCTTGTGAATGGACCCCTGAACATGCAGGAGTTGTGCACATTGGGGACGTTTTGAAAAATGAAATTTTTGATAATTAATATTTTATGGGAATTAAATATTGAACGACGATGATACGACGATGGTTATTTATGATGGTAATGATTGTGAAGAAGAAATTGAAAAAAAATATACTCGCATTTTTTTTTTCCCTGACCCCCGACCCTGCTACCTTGTATATCTGGCTAGAGAAATGTAGGAATAGAAAATTTTATCTAATATAGCTCTTAGAAGAGACCAATGTCCATATTACTTAGAAAATACGGAGAAATATAATGAATTTAAAAATATTTCAAATGGAGAAGAACCAAAGTGAAAATTCTATCATTCCTGCGGGGTAATTGCGTAACACACTATATTGCAATGGGTTTAATTTTGACAGTTCAACAACATTCATTGCGTTATTTACGTTGTTGAGCAGACACATTTATCGAACATATGAAGCAATGGATCTGCAATATCCTTCAAAATGATTCAGATCGAGATCGATAGTGTCTTACGCAATAAGAATGAAAGAAAGAAAGAAAGAAAAAGTATTTATTTCGACTCGTACAGGAGGATCACAAACTAAACTTAACAGAGTCTAAATTAAAATACCAAAATAAAACTAAAAAAAAATTGGGTGCTGGAAAGTGTTATTTAAAAATAAAAATAGGGTTCAAAGTAATACATGAAAAAAATATCAATCACTTGTTTATAGCTGTCATACCCTCATGACAGCTATAAACAAGTGATTGATATTTTTGATATTTCTTGAAAAAAATCCTAACGATCATATAAGGAAAGAAAGTGAACTTTAACCAAATGTTGACAACAACGCCAAGCTTACTCGAAGTCATAAAGAAATCATAAATTACATTACAATACAAACAGGCACGATATGTACTAATTTCAATGGTGTGGGATTCAATTTTTTAAGAATTAAAAGTCGCCTCAGAAAGCCTCTTGTGGTATTGTTTGGTGCTAAGAAAATAAAAACCTTTTTTGTGTGGAAGTACCAAGGAGTTTCGATGGTAAAGAAAGGTTGAATGTCGACTTACTGGCTGTTGTGATGATTTACCGATGTACCAAGTTGCATTTTTAAAACTATAAAGGCTACTTGGGATATATTGGCGCTCGAATGACGTTGTCAGGGGCGTGTTTTTGGTAAACATTATTTTAAACAAGTTTTAAACAATTGTTTTGTGAAACGTCACTTGTAAAGTTAAAAATAAAAACAAGATGGCGGTGATAGTTCACCATCTGCCTAGCCTTTTCCCAACTATGTTGGGGTCGGCTTCCAATTTAACCGGATGCAGCTGAATACCAGTATTTTACATGGAGCGACTGCCTATCTGACCTCCACAACCCAGTTACTGGGTAATACGATACCCCTTGGTAACACTGGTTGTCAGACTTTCGGGCTTCTGACTACCCGTAACGACTGTCAAAGATCCACAAATGACAACCGAGTCCAACGGCTTAAGGTGCTTCCCGAGGCACGAAGGGGTCGACGGTATGTAAAGATGGTCACCCATCCACAGACCAACCGCGGCAAGCGTAGCTTAACCTGATCGATCGACCTGTGCGGCTGTTATTATTTGCAAGAGGATGGCCGTGATAGTTTCAATTTTAATTAAAGTTTTCACTTCTTTCGTGTGGACATCTTAAAATTCTCGTGTCACAGTGTTAGTTACCATACTCCTCCAAAACGGCTGGACCGATTTGTATGAAATTTTGTGTGCATATCGGGTAGGTCTGAGAATCGGCTACTATATATTTTTTTTCTTTTTTTCAAAACGACGTTTGTGGGGTCAGCTAGTCTACACACATCAAAAGTGTCTAGGGATCAAGCATTTTTATGCGGATTTCTTGAGATTGAGATGTGGCTTTGTAATAAATTTATGATTTTATAAATTTATATGGATCCTTTTTGGTGCATTTCATAATTTGAATCAGGAACTGTGAATCAAATTCGAGTAAAAGATGAAAATCAGCTGTCAATATTTTCCCTATAAAAACATACAACGCATTGAAGACATTATTAGTGCTACTGTTTCCCTACTACTGATTAAAACCAACGTTATTATGGAGCGGCGACGTCATTTAAGCAGGGAAGAAATGCTCAGAGCCGTGGGAATGATAGAAGCTGGTTCCCGGCAACGTACTGTGGCTTTAGCTCTGAATACAAGTCAGAGTGTTATCAGTCGACTTTGGACACGTTACCGAAGCACTGGTACCGTGGTTGAGCGCCATGGAGGACGGTATCGCTGCACCACACGGAGACAAGACCGATACATTCAAATCTTAACTCGAAGAGCTCCAACAATAACCGCCATGATGTTAGCCGTGAGGCTTCATCACTCTTCAGGGAACTTAATTAGCGACCAAACAGTCAGAAACCGCTTGCATGAAGTGAACCTTCATTCCCGAAGACCGCTACGGGTACCACCTATAGCAATGCACAATCGTAGGATTCGATATCAATGGGCTCTTGAACACAGAAATTGGGCAGAAGAACAATGGCGTTTCGTGTGCTTTTCTGATGAGTCTCGTTTTGGTATGAGACCGGATACAAGACGTATACGACACTGGAGAACCCCTGGACGCCAACAGCGATTAAAATCCTGCCAGGAAGTCCATCCTTATAGTGGTGGAACCATCATGGTATGGGCGGGTATTTGGATCGGCGGAAGAACTGAGTTGATTTGGATCAGAGGCAACCTCAACGCTCAAATTTATGCTGAGACGATTGTATCAGACGTCATCGTTCCTCTACAAGTGCAAATCGGTCCCTTATTTCAGTTAATGCATGATAATGCACGACCGCACACCGCAAGAGTTGTAAGACAGACTCTCGCCGCAGCTAACATCAATGTCCTGCCCTGGCCTGCTCAGTCGCCAGACTTGAACCCGATTGAGCATGCATGGGATATGCTACAGAGAAGAGCTCTGCCGAATATGGAGGGTATCCAGTCGCAAGAAGACCTTTTTTTGTTGTTGCAAGGAACATGGGCGGCCATTCCACAGCGTGATTTGGATGAACTCATTTTGAGTATGCCAAACCGATGTTCTTGTGTTGTTAGTGTTCGCGGTAGAAACACGGATTATTAATTGTTTAAGTTACCCAATAAAATTTTAGAGAAAACTGTTATTTCAGTCTTTTTTTCGAACTTTTGTGTTAGTGGTTCAAATGTCAAAAATCCCTTTATTAGGAAAATGGCAAATTTCTTTATTAATGCAAAGGTGACTTGGTTTATCGTTACTGTGACAAACGAAAACACTTTATTTGATGAATCCTTAAAGAAAATTTTAATTAATATCAATCAGGAGAAAAGTTATTGCAAAAATATATGTTGATCCCTAGACACTTTTGATGTGTGTAATATATAAAATTCTCGTGTCACAGTGTTAGTTACCATACTTCTCCGAAACGGCTGGACCGCTTGTCATCATTACCCTTTATATTTAAACCGACTTCAAAAAGGAGGAGGTTATCAATTCGGTTGTATTTTTTTTTTTTTTATGTTTGTTTCCTCAGTACGCCGTCATTTATGAACCGATTTGGATTTTTTTTTTTTTATTTGAAAGGATATGCTTCCAGATTGGTCCCATTCTTGTCAAAATCCAGTTCTAATGATGGGATCCATGAGGAATTGAGGAAACTCCTCAAATATTATAGGCATACATATAGCAATTTTGGTATTTTCATCAATATATCAAGCATTTGCATTCAAAAAGTATAATTTGGTGAAGTGGAACTGATGAAGGAGACCACAGATAGCCACAGGATCTCTTCAATGATAATAAGTATTTCACGGGTGGCGATAAGATATCTCGATTAAGATAGTTAAGCGACTATGACGAAGCAAATTTAAATAAATGGTTCTGACGAAAATGGTACCATCAAACCGATCTGATGATGAAGCTGGAAGGTAGGTAGGAACTTCGTAATAAAACCATGTATTCTAGCCGTGTTTGGGCTTATTGGAATTGTCATGAGATGCACTCTGACTATAAAAAGTAAAAAATAAAAACTTTTTAACAAAAAAAAACAACCGACTTAAAAAAAAAACACTACAAAGTGTAAAATAACTTTAATTTTAATTTTGGAAGTCGGTGGCAAAAACGTAAATACAAAACCAAAGACACCGACTTCCGAAATTAAAATTAAAGTTATTTTACACTTTGTAGTGTTTTTTTTTTAAGTCGGTTGTTTTTTTTTGTTAAAAAGATTTTATTTCGTCCTGTTGTTAACCTGCCATTTGCTTTAAGTATGCATACACACCAGCGACATGCGTCAACGGCAGAGACAACTGCTACCGCCGACGCGTCGACTGCGGTCGTGTATTTGAGTATATACGGTGCTCAAATACGAGGGGAGGGGCCCGTGGCTAAATAATAACAGCCACACAGGTCGATCGATCAGGTTAAGCTACGCTTGCCGCGGTTGGTCTGTGCATGCGTGACCATCTTTACATACCAAGACCCCTCCGTGTCACGGTCGCGGCTGTCATTCGTGGATCTTTGACAGTCGTTACGGGGTAGTTAGAAGCCCGAAAGTCTGACAACCAGTCTTACCAAGGGGTATCGTATTACCCAGTAACTGGGTTGTGGAGGTCAGAGAAGCAGTCACTCCATGTAAAATACTGGTATTCAGCTGCATCCGATTAGACTGGAAGCCGACCCCAACATAGTTGGGAAAAGGCTAGGAAGATGATGATGACGGTGCTCAAATACATGAGCGGCATTTTGTCGACAGCTACCGTCGACACGCCTTTACGGCAGCTACGTTACCGATGAAGCGTATCGCTCGTGTGTATGAGCACTTAGATAGAATAAAAAATAGTTTTTTCTTTTTCAATTTAACGCTCACCTTTTGTATTTGATTTTCGGATATGATTTTCTGTCACCACATAACCCTATCCCGCCACAGCCTAAAAATATTCATTGAATAAACAGTAGAGATTGTATTTTTAATGAATATTAATATTCATAAAAAAATATTCATTGAAAATACAGTAAAGATTGTATTTTTAATGAATATTTTTAAGCTTCGAGAAACGTTAGTAAGTTCCATACAGAACACGCCTACTTTTGTATAGGCCCCAGTTTTTGTTGGCCCACAACTTGACTGCCATTGTATCACACGTCCTAACCGTTGATTTATTATACGAATTTATATGAACTATTAATTAGAAAACTGAATGAATAGAAATGTGTCTTCGAGTTTTCAATCTTCTATAATTTATGACGGTTGGATCAATGGGATGATCTGAATATACAAGTGTAAAAAAAAATTAAAGTTTTTTTTTTATTATTTAGCTAATTTAAAATGTTAGCGTATTGCTTAGTAGGTTATTGGCTAGTGAAGGTCTGGAATTTATAAAAAAAAGTACACATTTTTGAGCCAAGGACAAAAGTCAGGGAAGTTGTAATTTTGGTCAACTATAATATGTGAAAAAAGACTTTATTAACTAGTTAGTAGAGTGAGTGGGTCCGCGTTAGGCTAAAAGACGAACTGACTTTAGTTGTAAATCTCAAACTCAAAGCATTTATTTCAATTAAACCATTTACAGGCACTTTTGAATTGTCAAAATTAATTAGTCGGTCAGTTGGTCAGAAAGTTGAAGCTAGTTGCCCATTCCAAAATGTAGATCTCTTGGAGAAGAACGGGCAAGAAACTCCAAGGACACTCTTTTAAATCAAGATATTTCAAAATTCTGAGTACATTATTCTTGTTGCTTCTATATGTGAGAACAATGTTATGAAGAAACAATTCAAAATAGGTATAAGATTAAAAAGAAGCCCTGGCAGCTAAGAGATGACCAGTCTCAACTGACAGCGCCCGTTCACGAACATGACGCATGGATCAGCACCATACAGCTCAACCATTTTGAAGGGAACCGGATGATCCAACACACGCCATCAAATTTTTAAATTTCTCACCATCAGTGAGACATTTAAAAATTTGAATAAGACTGAACTGTTAATAGAGCTTGTTGATGCCTAGCTGACACATGGCAAATAATTCCAGTTAATTTTTTGTGTTTCGTTATGTTGATTACTTACTATTGTATAGAATCAAGTTCTTCTAACTGAACAGACAGCTGTGCTGCTGGGGAGTTTGTTGCCCCACTTCTCCCCAGTTAACTACACACACTAGCAGTAGGGAGTGGTGAAGAGCGTTTTGGGGGCCTGTATAATGTAATTTTAACTGCCCCGTGGGTCTCGTGGTCGCAAGCACGACTACTGAGCGTGGGGTCCTGGGTTCGATTCTTGGGTCGGGCAAAGTGTTATTGAGTTTTTCCATTAGGAATTTCTTATTAACATCCCCGAGTTTGGAAGTTGGCGGTGTGATACCCCCGTGCCTCGGAAAGCACGTTAAGCCGTCGGTCCTGCGCCTGATCTCTCTCCGGTCGTGTCGGATTGCCGTCCCATCGGACTATGAGAGTGAGGGAAGAGGGAGTGCACCTGTGTCTGCGCGCACACTTGTGCACTATAATATCTCCTGCGTACCTGGCTAATCTCCGTTGAGATTGGCCACCGTGACCGAAATCGGTCGGGAAGCTATTATTATTAATGTAATTTTGACGTTGAAAAAGTGCTAATTCTCAGCCTAGTTTGAATAAATGACTTTTGATTTTGATTTTAGACCTAAAAGTGAGAAAGACTGGTAGTGAAATGAGTACTCATGACTTTTGAAATGTTTCGACATTGGACTTTGAAACCCAGAGATTCTATATAATATTCTAACTTGAGCCAATCATCTAAGAAACGACTACAATTTGTAACCTAAGTACATACCAAACACAACAAAACTAAGGGTGTCGCCACACTAATGTCATTGACACGATATTGCGTGAACGGATGTCAAACGTATTTAATAATTAAGACTTTACAACTGTCATCCTTAATTACCTTAACTTCTTCTCCATTACCAATAGAATTTCAACCTTGTGTATTAACATAAAGATTCAAATTCAATTGGGGATGGATAGATGTTTAGTTTCTTTTGTCATGTGAAGAGTATTGATGACCAAAGTCATTCGTATGAATATAGGATCATGCAGTCAATTATGTGCGCCGGCGATCATCGCACGGATAGTATTAATACTAATTGGTTGTTTTTTGGTTTGTGTGTCTGTTATGTTTGTTCGTTTGTTTAACAATGGAAGTTGTAATGTTTGATGTTCAGTTGGTTTAAATTGTTGGACTTGATCGGTTGGTTTAGGATAAGGATCAATTTGGGACCGTGAGATATGCGTATAGACATGACGATTTTATTGGATATCTTGGTTATATGTTTCTGTAATAGTATCAACCGCTTCAAGCACTTCCTCTTTCTCTAAACCTTATTCCAATTTATTTGGAATTGGTACAACATGTTTTTTTCTTTCATACTTCTCTATTCGTCATCATCTCGGTTCATCCATCGTTTCTGTGGTTTTCCCCTACTCTTGGCATGGCATCAAAAATATACAACAAAATACCTATTGACATTCTGAGCACTAAGGAACTTCCAGTATTTAAAAATAAATTACGTAACTTTTTAATTGATAAAGCATACTACATAATCCAAAATTTCTTGAATTATTGATTGAATTGTTGACAATGTATTAATTTGCCTGTATATTGATATTTTGACATTTATAATAACTATTAAATTTGACATGTAAAATAATTTTAGCTAAAATGTCACTACATAATTATTGTATGCCTATTAGACAGGACATATTGGAACTTTTATTTATTGTTAAGACCTGTAACTAACATTTAGAACAATAAAGATATTTTGAATTTTGAATCATAAAGCGTTCATATTCAAATCTTTCCTCAAGTCATTTTCCTAGTTTCAGGCTCTTACCATGCACAAAAGCTTCATTGAATTCTCTTTTGTTACAGATTACAGCACCACTGAAGGGTAGTATAGACTGGATGCGGAAGGTGAAGAACCGTCTGTTGTGGCGCAGAGACCAGCAGTGGACTGAAACAGGCTGAATTGATTGAACTACAAGCTGTAAAGCTAAAAAATCTACGTGAACTCTTAAGAAAGTTATACCTCAACAAAGTCATTTTCATAGTTTTGTTTCAGAAGCTGCCATCCACTGACTGACTAAATGTGGAGATAGAAAGATTTTGCAGAATTTTACAGAAGGCAGATATCCAACAAATTTATTATTTGAATCTCCACGCAAGGGCTCTCGTTTCATAATTAACTTTATACTCAGCAATTAAACTACAGAGGCTCATATTACTGATTACTCTGAATCTGAAAGCACAAAGCATATTATTTCTGAAGATCTGCATATACCTACAGTCTCCATCTTTGACAGCTATTATTTCATTAATAACATGACGCACCTGCTAATAAGTTAATCCCGATCGATGTGTTGCTGTCTTCGTCTCTCTTTAGTACAAATCAATATGTTTGTCTTCCTCTAACTAACGGATGAACGGAGCTGTCAAAACGTCAAATAAAATTAAGCTAAAGACGGTCAAAGATTAAGTACCCGGAGTTGATTTAAGAGTAAGATACGTTTTTGAGGTTGATCGACTTAAGATATTGCTGTTTGCAATCATGGCTGTTCGCATAATCAGCCTCTGGACACATGCTTCCTCTCGGTGAGAGGGAGTGGACCTTCATCGGTGGTATACACACATATACATACATCTACCAACCCGCATTGGGCCCACATGGTGATATGGGCCCAGTGCGGATTGGTAGATGTCATAAGTCTTCGAAAATTTGGTTCTAGGACATGCCGGCTTCCTCACGATGTTCTCCTTCACCTTTTTGAGAGCAATGGTGATGAAATAATTGACACAATGTACAGAGGCCAGCACATCAAGCTACCCCTACCTGTCAAATTTCTTTGATAGATTTTCAACTTTACTGCAAACTTTAATATTTGACATTGGTATTGATATGACATATAATTAATTTAATCTCTGTGAGATTTAGTGAAACTGATATAATTTAATCTAATTTGTAATGATGTGCCAATTAATATTAATTTTGAATTTATTAATGATGTGAAAGTTTACATAATCTCAAAAGGCAAATGATAATTGACAATGTTAATTATATATATTTGTACGCCTCTGGGCAAAACATAGAGAATCTATCTATTTTTAACACCTCACACTCCGTTGTAATCTGACCTATGTTTACAAATAAATAATTCTGATTCTGATTCTGAAGGAATAAGGTTCATATTCAACTGGGAAAATTTGACAAATTGGGGAAGCTGAAGTGCTGGCCTCTGTACTTGCTTGGGTTCAAATCCACGACCTACAACTGATAAGGCGCGTGTGTTACAACTTGGCCACCACTGCTCTTGATTACAGTTGATGATTGCTGATAGCTACATGAAAGTTTCACTGTAAAACAACATGAACATTTAAAAATTATTGGAGTACAAAAGCTCCGTCGTTAATTTAGAGTTATCAGAATTCTCCTCACCTTTAGGCCGAGCTTAATGGATACGTTATTCATCTTGTGCCAGTGATAGGTTGGTTCTTTGACTAGCCATATGCAAATGTTGCTTATAATTTTCATTTCTTATTAACTTATGATCGAATATGCCTGTAACTGAATACATACTATCTCAAGATTCTCCAAAAATATCATCTTCTCTATATAGTTTCAATTCAAGTTTTGTGCTATCATCATTAGTCATTATCCTTATCATCGTTATACTGATCCCATCATTAGAGTCGATACAGCATGACTTCTTCCACACATCTCTATTAACCGTCATCTTCGAAGGCACCCCTTTCGAGCCATGTCTGTCAAGTCTACTCTTTGAAACAACCGATCGGAAAATCGCTTCTGTAATTAATTGAGACGCTAAGTAATTTGATGACAAACTTGATATTTTGGGGAAATCGCTTAACAGTTAACGGTCATTTAATTTTGCTTCACTCTTCCCTGATCGGTTGTTTTGTTCATTAAATTTGCTGTTTTGAAGACGTCAGTTGCAGTTCTGGGTGGTTTTTGACGAGTGGCAACACTGGCAACTTTAAGTCAGATTTGATAGATGATTTCATGTTTTCTTCTAATTTATGACTTACTAGCTTCTGCCCGCGACTTCACCTGCGTGAATTTGTTTGTTGCCCCCACCCACCGCATCACATCGCCTGCCCGCTCTTACTTCGTTTTCGTTTAGCAAAAAAATTAATAAAACACAAATACTAAGAACATTATTTTTATTTCTGACTTTTTTTATTTTTGCTCGGCTCCTAAGGGTCCTAACGTAATGTTAAGAATTGAGAATTGATCTTCAAGAATTGAGCTATCAAATGCAAGAAGAGTTTCTCAAATCCGACTGGTAGTTCCGGAGATTAGCGCGGTCAAACAAACAAACTTCAGTTTTGTTATTACTACTACTATAATTATAGAAAGATGATTAGATATGAGTGTTGATTTTAATTTGAGGCGTTTAGAAAAATGCTTTATAAGACTATAGTTCTATGAACGAAAAAATTGACTGGTTTACTGATTCGCTTACCACGAAGTCAAAGGTCAATCAATTAACTCAATCTATCGCAGTCCACTGCTGGACATAGCCCCCTCCCAGGCTGCGCCACAACACCCTGTTCTCCGCCTTCCGCATCCAGTCTGCCCCAGCCACCTTCTTAATTTCGTCGGTCCATCTAGTTGGGGGACATCCCACACTACTTGCCGATACGCGGTCTCCACTCCAGGACTCATCTGCTCCATCGGCTATCGGTCCTTCGACAACCACGGCCAGCCCACTGTCACTTCAGCTTGCTTACTCTGCAAGCTATGTTTCTGATTTTAAACTTCAAAGAAACTTCGAGCATAGCCCGCTTCATAGCGCGCTGAGTGACCGAGTCAAGGTGTTGCCTCATAATTGATACTATTTTCCATGACGAACTCTTTCTCAGAAATGTTTATGGCTACTGAATCTTCACAAGAAGCGGTTAAAGTAAGTATTGACACAGGATAATAATTCGCTTCAACCTTAAAAATAACGAGAAGAATAAAATAACCCCATATTTAGGTATATCTCAACGCATCCTCAAATTACCATAAAGCATTAAACTTTTTTGTCTCCAGATAACAAATGACAGATAAAAATAAAAACTTTTAATAAAAACCCGTTGCGACAAATCGTCGGTCGCTGCGATTAGTCGCCACATTTTTACGACATATCTGTTAGAGTTCGTTCGATGCCAATCTAACTTTGTCGAGACGAAGTAACACATTTATAGCATTTACATGTGCTACGGTTGTTGTGAGGAATCGTGGAAATATGAGAATAACTAGTGTTTTTGAATAATTGTAGAATTAATATGTGTTATTGAAATGACAAATACAAATAAACCTTAGGTTAGTAAAAGAATTTGACGATTTCTAAAGCCTTTTGCAGGTCTTAGAAATTTTCCAATTCTTTTTTTTTTTGCTGTGTACCATAACTCACTAATGCATTTAACGCTAAACATATTTAAAACATCATTCTGTCTCTGTCATTTTCAAACGATTGCCAGAAACAGAACGATTTAAATACGTTTAGCGCTAAACATAATGGGCGATTTGTTGTGCAAGCAACCCTAAATACTAAAAGAAATCCATTTGATTAGTCTTGATTTACAAATTAATAAAATTGATAATACTCATATAGATTTACCTCAGATCAATGCAACAGTCCCCAATATTTAAAAAAATATACATATGTGCAGTCAGCAAAGGAGATAAGTATGCAGGGTCGTCGAATATAGTTGAAGTTTGCTTAGAAACCGATCGATATTTTCGAATGAAATTTAATTTGATAAATGGACTATTTGTTTTGTACTAATTAAATTACATTATATTCGAAACATCAATCGGTTTCTTACTAAACTTCAGCTATATTCGACGACCCTGCATACTTATCTCCTTTGCTGACTGTACCTACATAAAAAGTTATATTCCCTTTTTTTTACGGACTTGATGCACGGATATCAAGTCCGTTAAGAAAAAGGAACATTCTTCATCTTACATATTGTACTCTATTCTATCAATACTAGACATTTGCGAAAGTACCCAAGTTCTCCTTTTGGCTGCAACACAGTACAGATACAACTTATTTTAAGTTTTTAATGAAATATCCTTTGGCGAAGTTGATCTCAAGCAAAAGAATTATTTAGTGAGCTTAGCGAATTTCCACCAAACCTATAAAAAATATGAAGAGTTGTAAGATGCGACAAAGTCTACATTGGTTCGTTAAATTCTTAAGAAATTGTGCTTTAGTTACATATACCACCTAATACCTAATAATATATGTGCCACATATTATGCTACCTATGTTAATGCCTATTTATACAAAGTGTTAATGAAATAACCCAAAACCTCGGACACCCCAACCGATTTTTATATTAATAAATTGATATGACATATAATTATTTATTTTCAAAAATTATAGTAAGAGATATTTGTAAATGTTGTTGTCGCGCTACTTCTTACAGATTCGTAGCTCTATCGCCTTGGCGCCAGCTCTAGCACCCCCTCTCCTCACCCTCGCCAGCGCTGTTTGTTTTCATTGCGTTGGACAGTAGCGTACAGCGTCGTTAAAAAATATTAGACACGGCATGACAAATAATTATTTTTTGGAAAAAAATAACCCATATTAAAAATTATTGTATTCGATTTTGCTGCCGATTCTAAACAAACTAGTTTCAGGTTTTGGGTTATTTCATTAACACATTGTATAAAGGTAATATAAGTATTTACGAACATATTGAAATTTAAGAAAAAGAGTTATTATAATTTATTTGAAAATCGACTATCGTTTTGTGGTCGTTAGGTACTATTTAACAAACTTTTGTCTAATTAAAAAAATTCAAATGTAAATTATATTCATACAAGGATCTTCTGATAACATTCGAAAATCATTAGTGGATATTCCACACTGTTAATTTCTTATACATACCTAAATAAAACAAAGTCGGGTTAGTTACACAAATTTTATAACTCAAGAAGGGCTGGACCGCTTTTTTAGATCTTTGATTGTGTTGGATTTGTCTCCGGCTCGAATAGCAAAATAACAGCTAATAAAACATGAGAAAAAAATCACGAAAAAAAATGTAGGTAATTCATTTTCTCATAGTATACTTACATTGTTCTTATTGATTCTGAGGCGTTACGAAGTTCGCCGGGTTAGTTAGTATACAAATAAATAAATTCATTTATTTCAGGTTATTTACAATCATTGCCAAACATAAAATAAAATATTTTTTTAAGTGAAATCATAATAAATTAGTCAAATTAGGGATCTTTTTTTTTTGTGGATGGGAAATCATCCAATGACCCCTCCCGCTCTGGGTGGAGCAGAAGGGAGTGTCAGACTCTTACTGACTAAAACCCACCCGTGTTCCTTCCTTAGCCCTTTGTGTTCCGGGGTAGCGATAACCCTTTCGGACAATCCCGCTGCCAAATTAGGGATCTTCATTATTAATTTATTTATTTTATTATTTACTAGCTTCTGCCCGCGACTTCGTCCGCGTGAAATTTCATCCTCCGCCATTCACCATCTTAGAGGTGGAATTTCTAAAAACCCTTTCTTAGTGGATACCTACTCTTCATAAAGAACACTCCTTCCACATTTCGTGTCTCTAGCACCAGCGGTTTAGGCTGTGCGTTGATATATCAGTCAGTCACGACTTTGATAGGTGTTACACACAGTAAAATCGATACAGCAGTGTTATTCTGTAAAAATCTCACGGTGAAAACTAAGGTGAAGTGAGCTGTCATTCCACCTGATATTAGGGATTGCCTCCATTGATAGTTCACTTCACCTACATAGGTGGTATCTACATAGGTGGTGGTGGTCGTGATGTGTATGGTGGAATCTATAGACAGATATCTTCGTCATGTTTATTAGTATTAGGTACAAAGGTGCTGCATATTTCTTAAGAAATTTCTTCCAGCGGACTTGAGAAATGAAAAATAAATGTAGACAATAGCGTATGAGAACAAGAAGAGAAGAGAAAGAAGATAAAAGTTTGTTGTTATTATTTCCTATTGATTTTTGAAAATGTCAAAGGTCATGGACGACTTTCCACAATATCCTCGGTGCATTGTGCAAACTTATCAATCATGCACAGACGCCAGCACATCACAAGCTACTACAATCTGTCAAATTTATTTAATAGATTTTCAACTTTATCGGTAAAACATAAGGTTCAAAGTTGATTGGGATAATTTGACAGTTTCGGGTAGCTTGATGTGGTGGCGTCTGTACATATTTCGAGACTCAAGATAAGTATTATTTAGACAATTACTGGCTGGAAAGAAAACGCACCAAATTGGTTCCAAAAAACAAAAGCAAACGGATAACTCATTAAAACAAAACAATTTTGATGATATACGGAATCTCCCACCGATATATCGCCGAACAAATCGTGATAATACAACAATACATTTCCCAGGTTATGAGGGTAAGCAAAGACGTAACGTCATCACTGTCAAACTATTCAGCAATAAACGGAATTGAATTTTTCGTCAACAATCAGATTACGATATTCATTGCTGTCTGTTGCTTGCTTTAGTTGCTTTAGTTCCCGGTTTTGCTTGTGTATTTTTGAAAGATTTATATTTCATTGAGGAACTACAATTATGTTTAAACTATCCAAAAATTTTACAGCAAATTTTTTCAATTTATTTCTATGGTATGGATGGACTAGCAACAATTCTTAGGAAAATTTTGTGGGTGTACGCTTTTATTTTATTTTGTAAGGGAAAACAAACAGTATTATAAAGACGCCAGCACATCAGGCTACCTGAAACTGTCAAATTTTCCCAATCAACTTTGAACCTTATGCTTTAGCGATAAAATTGAAAATCTGTTAAAGAAATTTGACAGATTCTAGTAACTTGATGTGAAAAATAAACAGAAATAACTAAACAATGTGAGTATATTTATATATATATGTTTATATATTTTAGCATTATGTATTTATTCAAGTATAGGTAGTTATGTATATATATATATATATTTTTTTTGCATTTATTGTGTAAGTTTATTTAATATTTTAGTTTTAGACTTCACACATTCATATTTTTCTCTTCTTGTTCTCACACACTATTGTCTACATTTCTTTTTTTACTTCTCCTTTCGCAGGTCTGCTGGAAGAAATTTCTTAAGAAATAAGCAGTACCTTTGTACTCAAATTATAATTATGTCATATCTTTATGTATTTTTCTGTGTGTACATAAATTATAAAATAAATAAATAAACAATAAACCTAACAAATACACTGTTTGGAGATGAATGAAAATCTTCTTCGATAGTATTAAGGCGTATAATCAATAATTACAGTTTTTTACTTAAAATTTTAGCGTTCTTCGTGTGCGTGTCTGTCGAGCGATTTTTAGAATGTACGAGGCGCCGCGCGCGGAAGAATTCGGAACTACACTCGTGACGTCCTGTGGTAGTGGGTTCATGCATGATGACGATGCGTAGACATGTCGCCCGCCTTGGAGTAACAACCTCCAACGAAGAAGAAGCAGAAGAATGTAGAAGTTGAGAGAGTTTAGGGTTCTTCCTCCTTTAGCAGAGGACATAATCTGGGGTATGATCTTCGTATTATTCCGTTAGCTGTTTTAATGTCAGCTACACGTGCTAGTCCATCCTTCCCAGTTGAAGTACTTATGACTCGTCCAAGACGCCATTTTAAAGGTGGCAGGTTGTCTTCTTTAATGAGCACTAAGGTATTGGGTGCTATTGTGTCGGTGTTGGACTGCCATTTACTTCTTGTCTGCAGCTCCGAAACGTACTCCTGCGACCAGCGTTTCCAAAAATTTTGCCTCATCTGTTCGATGCGCTCGTAGCGGACCAAGCGTGACGTGTTTGCAGCTGTGAGGTCTTCGTAGGCAGGTGCAACGAGCGGCCGGCCAATCAGGAAATGGGCTGGTGTAAGAGGGAGTAGGTCGTTTGGGTTTGAAGACATGGGATACATGGGTCTGGAGTTTAGGAGACCTTCTATTTGTGTTAACAGGGTGGAAAATTCCTCATACGTGAGGTTTACGTTTCCTACACGCCGGAGATGATATTTAAAGGATTTTACCCCTGCCTCCCACAAACCCCCAAAATGTGGTGAGTACGGAGGAATAAAGCTAAACTTAATATTTTCGCCAGCAGCGAAGTTCAAAATATCGTTTTCACTAGCATTTAAAAAATGAGAGAATTCCTTTAGTGCACCTACAAACGTTTTCCCGTTGTCGGAAAATATTTGTGCAGGTTTTCCACGACGAGATAAAAACCTTCTCAAAGCCAATAAGTATGCTTCAGAAGTTAAACTGGTGACTAATTCTAAGTGTATCGCACGAGTAGTAAAGCATATGAATAGGCAAACATAACATTTTTCAAGTTTTGAACCCCTTCCTTTGCGATTCAATATGAACATAGGTCCCGCATAATCTACACCGCAGCGTAAGAAAGGATACCCCGGCTCCAATCTTTCAGGCGGCAAGTTACCCATTTTTACTGACAGTGCCTTTCCTTTCTGGCGAGTACATGTAATGCACTTATGTACTGTCTGCTTGGCTAAATCACGACCCTTGAGTGGCCACCAACCTTCTCTGATAGTAGCCAAGAGCAATTGTGGACCAGCATGGAGTAGCCGTTTATGTTCAAATTGAAAAAGAAGTCGCGTGAAAGTATGTTTCGAACATAATAATACAGGATGTTTTTTACTGTAGGGAAAGGTGTGTGAATTTCCTAGTCTGCCTCCTACTCTTATGACGCGATCAGGATCTAGGAACACATCAAGGCTGGATATGTTTCTCATCGACTTAACAGGTAAGTTTTTTATTAATGCAGTATAAATGTCTGGAAATGAAGTTTGCTGTGCCAAGCGTACTAGAACTAAAGTTGATTTATTTAACTCATCAGACGTAATCGGACCAGTGCTACGTTCTGTTTTGACTTTGATTCGTGCATTATGAATGAATCGTAACAAATAAGCGGTTGCACGCCTCATGCGATTAAAATTTGAAAATCTTTCAAAGGCAAAAATGCCAGTAGAAGTTGATTGTGTAAATAAAGAATTAACTTTTGATTTCATTTCTGGTAAATCGTGCGATTTCATCATTTCATCGTGATTATCTTGTTTAAAATTAGTGTTACTTTCGGTTAAAAATGCTGGCCCGTGCCACCAAATATCTGAATTTTGAAGCGCGTCGAGCGTGAGCCCGCGAGACAAAAGATCAGCCGGATTGTTTTTACCAGCAACATGTAACCATGGCAACTCACCAGTCAATTCATTGATTTGCACTACTCTGTTCTGGACAAATGATTTTAACAAGTTAGGTGAAATTTTAATCCAATTTATGACAATCGTGGAGTCAGACCAAAAGTATATGTTATCAAAAGATGATCTCCATGATTGAATTATTTTTTTATATAACTTAGCACCAACTAAAGCTCCGCACAGCTCAAGTCGCGGTATTGTAACAGGTTTAATTGGTGCGACTTTGGTCTTAGCACAAAGTAGCGCAACAGTGACTGGTGAATTATTGTCGTTGTATGTTCTTATGTATGCGCATGCACCATATGCATCCTGTGAGGCATCCGTGAAAATATGTAAATCTGTGTATTTTGCATTTACTTGTCTGACATGACGAGGAGTTTTTATGTTTTGTAAGTGCTGAAGCGTGTCAATAAAATGTTTCCACATAAACAAAATATCGTCAGGTACTGGATCGTCCCAACTTAACTTACAAAGCCATAATTTTTGTAAAAGTATTTTTGCAATTATAATTGAGGGTGATAACAAGCCTAATGGGTCGTACACCTGTGAGACAACAGACAAGATAATCCGCTTAGTCACATGAGTGACGGTTTGATCAATCTTCGTAGTAAAATATAATAAATCTAAAGAATTCAACCAACCAAGACCGAGAGTTTTAGTTAAACAATTTTCACCTAAAGCTAATTCCTTTGGTTGATTTGTTGTAGAAGTCTCCGAATTAAACAACCATTTACGTAAATGGAAGCAACCAGATTTTAAAACATCATTTACTTTGTTGCAAATGTCTAATAAACATTGTTTATCATCATGACCAGTAATTAAGTCATCTACAAACAGATCTTCGTCTATTACTTGCTTTATGACGTCATCCTTACACTCCGATGCCAGCTGTTTGATGCATCGAATACTTAGATAAGGAGCGGACGCGGTACCGTATGTCACGGTATTAAGCTGGTACACACCGAGTTCGTCCGATTTATTTTCACGCCAAAGAATCAACTGAAGATTTCTTTGATCTGGTTGAATATTAATTTGTCGATACATTTTTTCGACGTCAGCGCATGCAACAAATCTAAATTGTCGAAAGCGTAACAAAATTGAGAAAACGTTATTATGTAAACTAGGGCCAATATACTGAATATCGTTAAGCGATTTGCCCGATGTTGATTTTGCGCTTCCATCAAAAACCACCCTAAGTTTGGTAGTACTACTATGAACTCTTAAAACACCGTGATGCGGTAGAAAATATTTTGGTGATGGATAGTGATTGACTCGACTCATGTGTCCTAAACTCAAATACTCATTCATAAAATCGCAATATAATTTTTTATATTCAGGTGTAGATTTATCTAATTTACGTTCAAGTGCGTGAAATCGATTTAGCGCGAGTGTGTACGTATCTCCTAGTGTGTCGCTGGACTCGGCTAATGGAATGCGCACAAAAAACCGACCCGTGTTATCGCGGTACGTAGTTTGCACAAACAAGTTTTCACATAAAGATTCGTCATTAGTCAATTTATTTTGCGGAACTATTTCTTCTAACTCCCAGAATTTCCTAAGTTGAGCGTCTAATGATTGTGAGTAATTGCATTGAACTCGATTGTTACGTAAAGTTTTATTATTCAACAATGAGCCAGATATTACCCATCCCAGCTTAGTATTCTGAAGATATGGACCACTACTTAGTCGAATTAGTCCGTCATTTAAAAGTTCCCAGAACTTATCTGCCCCAATTAATAATTCGATTCCTGATGGCGAATAAAATTTGGGATCTGCTAACTGTATATGATCAGGGATATTTATGTGTGATGTTATACCTAAAGATGGCAACTGAGCTGTAATTTGATTTAAAACTAAACATTTAAAGCGTGTATTATATTGTGTAGTTTTAGACCTCAAATTAACTTCGCATGATTGTGTGGAATTAGTCACCGAGTTACCTACTCCGGAGACTTGCACAGTGGACTGTATTAAATTAAGATTAAGTCGTTTGCATAAGGATTCTGCAATAAAGCAATGCTGACTACCGTTATCCAATAAAGCGCGGGTAGTGTGATAATTATTGCTTTTATCTGCAACCTCAACTAAAGCTGTAGACAGCAGTACCGTCTCTAATAATGAATGAGTAGTACTTTGATGTGTTGTGTGAGATGCAGAATGTAATATGGTAGTATTTGAAGACTTACCACTAGTTGTTTCCTGTGACGATGCCTGTGAATTAAGCGCAACAGCTGACGATGTGGATGCACTCACATTATCATCACATTTTTCATGAATTAAATTGTTGTGTTTCTTGTTGCATTGCTTACAAGGACCGAACCAACACTCATCTACCGAATGATTAGCCCGTAAACAATTACAACATAACTTCTTTTCATTAATGAAGTTAATTTTATCGTTAACAGTTAATTTTAAGAATGAATCGCAAGAATAAAGCGGATGGTTAGCTTGACACATAGTGCAAATACGAGAACGTTTGGAATTTTTATTATTAGAGTGCTTATTCTGTGTTGATGTGTAACTATGTGATTTGTTTGGTTGTTGTGATTGTGATGGTTTCTTTGCGTTATTGTCTGTTGAAGATCTACTATGTGCTAAATTAATAGTTTCTAGTACGTCAGCCCTATTTTTAAGAAAAGTAATCAAATAATCAAGAGATGTACGTGCATTTGACTGATTATGACTATTTATAATTGAACTTTTATGAGTCTCCCATTCTCTTTCGGTAACTGAATCAAGTTTAGATGTAATTAAGTAAATAATCAACGTGTCCCAAGATTCGGTCGGTTCGCCGAGGTTTTTGAGGGAACGTAGATTTTTGAGAACGGTATCTATAAGTTTACGAATTTGATTGGATGATTCCTTATTAAGTGACGTAATAGAAAATAAAGCCTTGACATGGTTTTGCACAAGTAAACGGTTATTATTGAATCTGTTTTCTAATAACTCCCATGCTATGTTGTAGTTCTCAGAGGAGAATTCTAATGACTTAATAACTGATAATGCACTGCCAGTAAGAGAAGACCGTAAATAATGGAATTTTTGCACATTATCTATTTCTTTAGAGTTATGGACGAGAGATAGGTAAGTATCGCGGTACTCCAACCAATGATCATAAGAGCCATCAAAGGAAGGAAGTGAAATTGTAGGTAATTGAACTTTACTAAAAACTTTAGAACAATTTTGAGCATTATCTACGTTAATAATACACTTAGCTTTAGTCACATAAGCATAATAGTGGGTTTCAAAAGATTCCCTCTCAGATAATTCCTTTTCTATTTGACTATCAGATATTCTTAAGTCTATTTCGTCCTGAATGTCTGAAAACTGCTGTAATAATAAGTCTGCCTTTTGTAAACGCGTTTGTAATTCTGTTTTTATGATTTCAGTAATAGGCATTATTTCTACAGAGTCTACATACTTCATGAATAGTCGAAATTTACCGCGAACAACACCTCTTCTTTTATTTAAATCTCGAAATATATCCTCACGAGTTTCTTTTGATGGAGTTTTAGTCATTTTGGAGTGTGTGGAAGACACTGGAAAATAGTTATTTGAAAGATTAGCAAAGATTTTTATTATTTATTTTTAAGTTGAGGGTGGCGACAAAACGAAAATCTTTACGCGATTTAACTATTTAACGGGAATAAAACACCAGGATTTCACACAATATCAACACAAATGAAGCACTAATTAAGAAAAAGGATATAAGGATAAAGAATGATGATTGACCTGACCGTTTTATGCTGGTACCGTAGATGACTTCGCTGATGGCCTCGTACGTCCGATTTATGCTGGTCGCGACGATTTGCTTCTGCTGTATCCGGCGTTGAAGGTCCAAAATATGTTTGGAGATGAATGAAAATCTTCTTCGATAGTATTAAGGCGTATAATCAATAATTACAGTTTTTTACTTAAAATTTTAGCGTTCTTCGTGTGCGTGTCTGTCGAGCGATTTTTAGAATGTACGAGGCGCCGCGCGCGGAAGAATTCGGAACTACACTCGTGACGTCCTGTGGTAGTGGGTTCATGCATGATGACGATGCGTAGACATACACTACTCGCTACATTTTCCACAGATTACAACCAAACTATTTACGAATAAACGTAACTTTAGTCAAGTCCTATAATGACAATTATAATTTGCTAAAGTATACGGAATCTACCGCTGATCCTTCAGAACTTTAGCTAAATTACTTTTAAAAGTATTTTGGTCAAGAAAAGTATCTCGATTTCACTAAATCGCTTATTATATGTGTCGACTAAGCGGTGTAGCGGTGCTCGTCAGCCAGCATTGGATTTACAGAAGCTGGTAGCGAACAGTCGCTCTCCTGTGCTGCACGCCTCCCGCCCATGCACAGTTCGAGGAACCAGGAATTTGCTCCAGTTAGCGTATAGTATTGCCTTTATAGATCAGAAGACAAGTTATTTACTCACTAAATGCTTGTAAACACTGTATTGCCAAAACACAAAAAAACTACCTATTGTTATTTAAATATTTTTATGTAGGAGACATATTTCCTCCATGTGTCGATATAAGTCCACCATGATCACCCTAAAAATAAAATATACACAAACAGACAGGCACACTACGTGTTCCTACAACAACATTACGTATTTTCTTGTTTTCCTCCAATCTTATTTATAGCTTGTTTTTATTCCGAATCTTTGGGATACAATCAAAAGTTCTGTTCATCTCAATCAAACTTTTTTAAATGTCCTCTTACGTCATGGCACCCTCGCTATAATTCCATTCTGTATTATCGCCTTTTCATTCCGCGATATATTTTTATTTTATGGACGATTGTTAAAAAGTTTGAGTGCCGTATTTTGAGGTTCAATTATAAATGTAATGATGATAAGTTATGGGTGTCTGTAAATGGAAGTTATTCGATTATTTTACACATGGATAAAGTTACGCCATATTACCATGGGGGTAGCACTACAGAACGCCACCATCTACAATCCTTACATACTCCTCATTATCTGTTTATTTAGGTAACTAAATATGTTAATCCATAAAATAGTAGATGTAAGATTTTTTTAAAATCAAGATGCTCTTTTTTTATCGTTGAATGGGCGCGCTCTTGACCTCAATCACGCCTGATGGAAAGCGATGGATGAGGTCTACGATGGAACGAGCGTGCCTAGAAGATGCTTAAGGCACTGGAACTCCCACGCATCGACGAAACACAGCAGGCTGCTTGACGCCAGATTCCAGTGGGAGGTGGTCGAAAACCAGGCGGGCGTTAGCCCTACCACCGCAAGACTGTCCAGGATGCGCCGAGCGCTCGGTTCAGTTGAGTAAGGCCCAGTATCCACCAAAGCGGAGAGGAGAGGAGACGAGAGGAGATGTGCTGCGAAGCTGGCAGGTTATTTCCACCAAAGCGGAGAGGAGTTGCGTAGCGGAGAGGAGATACGAACTGCGCGTAGCGGAGATGTGAGCTGTCATTACAAAGGTTATATCTTGCGAGCGCGGGCACCGCCGACCGCCCGACTACACACATCTCCGCTCTGCCGCGCCGCTTGCTCGCTCGCGGCACAAAATTCTATAGAAAAATGAGACATCTCATCACCTCTCCGCTTGATTAATTCCCACTGAAGCTAAGCGGAGAGGAGTTGTGGAAATAACGAAATCTGATTGGTTATTCAAAACACATCTCCTCACGTCTCCACTCCGCTTTGGTGGATACCGGGCCTAACTGGCGGAACAAACTGCGCTACACGAGGAGGCTTCTTCATGCATCCCACAAACCTTAATTTTATACAGATGCAATAAGCATATCTAAAGGGTTAGTATAATAAATTTGTCGAACGAAATTAAATTTTGTAGTATCTATTTTAGAGATAGATAGGTTTAACATAATCATATGCCTAGTGATGTGCCGCTGGAAATATTAAAAATTTACGGGAACTTTCCCATTGTAAATTTACGCAATATTCCCAATATTCCCGTAAGTATTCCCAAAGTTTCCAAATATGTATTTAATACATTTTTCGTATATACTGTATAATTACACATGTGCAACTAACATTACGCGATATTTATACTCCTATTACCACAGCTAAACATGTCGTTACATGTTTGTACCTGCACTAGCTTGCGCCACGGCATAGCGATCGCCCCCACCCCTTGTAAAACAAGCTTCAGTTAGTATACAAAGTTTCATGATCTAATTTAAAGTATTTTTTTAATACCAGCGGTTTATTGTTCGGTTTGGAGGTAACTTTGGATTTTTTTCTATCGAGAAAATTTTATGGAATCGTGTTTTCGTCAAACATAAGGCCTAACATTAATCCTCAACTTTACCATATATTTATTTCAAAATTAATGCTGCAGTATTTTCGACATAACGGAGGATCATGCTTAAGCCATTTGAGGTAGTATTGGCCCTTAAGGTGCCACTTTTCGATATTTTTTCTATACAAATTTCGGGAGAATATTACTCCACTGTTTGACATTGTGCATACAAAGTTAAACGTGATATCGTTTTGACTTATTAATAATTGTGTTTGTACGGAAACAGAATAGTAAAATAAAAAGCCATTAAAAAGTTATGAGCCAACAAAGATTCGTTTTTCTTGCTATTTTTAACGTAACTTTGGGTGTCAATAAGTAATAAAAGAACTGTAAAATCTTCAAAACCAAGTCCGTACCGACAAAGCTCAGTTATATGTAATTGATTTATGCAGTGGTTTTTTCATAAAACTCGATTTTCCGAAGCACTTTTCAAATCTTTTTACGCGTCTATCAGTTCGGCACGGTGTTTCTGTGCGTGAAAACTAGACGTTGTTCGTGTAGACTAGCGTCTAACTGCTCATCACTGATATTAGCGCTGTCGGACACGAAGCCAGGCGAGACAGCGTGCTTTTTGACCATGACCACCAGCGAGTTCTAGCTCGCAACTAGTTTACTCTTAAGTCATAAGAATGGAAACGTAGCAAACGCTTTTTTATTAGAAACAAGCCCTGTCGTGATGAAAAGGGAGGACAGTTTATTTGAAACATCAGTAGTTTAACTAAAAAAATGGTCCGAATACTTATTTCTCTAAATATAAGTAGTATAAAGATCGTAAGCAATAATTTTAGTAATAGGGAAGGTGGAGAGGGTGTTAAATTTATTTGAGGAAAGTACGAAACCCACGCGGACAAAGTCGCGGGCAACAGCTAGTACGAGTATATTTAGCCTTTAGAGACAGATACTTGTTAATTTTAAACAAATATAAAAGTGTGTTGATTCCGTGGTTTATTAAAATTGTTAACTTTATTAAAAAGTTTACAACTCTCAGAATCTGATTGTAAAATTGTGTTAATAAACCAATTTGATTAAAAATGTTTTATAAAACATAATTTCTGATGCTTTGTGATTTTTTTACTACGGGAATATTTACGGGAAAATTGTAAATTTACAGGGAATATTCCCGTAAATATTGGAAACTTTGGAAATTTTCAACTTAATATGTATAATCAACTATCGACGTAACCACGATAGTACGCAAATTTACCTAATTAATTGGCTAGCATATAATAAAAAACACTAAAGTACATTATCATCAATATTCCCCTAAATTTCCAGTTTTGGGAATATTGCCGGGCACGTTTACGGGAATATTCCCAAAGTTTCCAAAATTCCCGGGAACGGCACATCACTGCATATGCCTATAATGTACTGCTGGGACACGAGCCTCCGCTCTGTGACAAGGAGCGAGCCGTAATCTACCACGCGGGCCCAGCGCGGGTTGGTAGATGTCACATGTCATCAAATTGTTTGGTTCTAGGACATCCCGGTTTCCTCACGATATTTTCCTTCACCGTTTTGAGAGCAGTGGTGATGAAATAATTTACAGAAAGTAAAGCGTCTGTCTGGGTTCGAACCTACGACCTACAACTCGTAAATCGCGGCTGTTACCACTGACCGACCACTGCTCTAGATATTTATATTTATTTCTATCAAGATATAGTACATATACAACGTGTAACGTTAAATGCGCAAAACCTCATACACCCCAATTAAAGCATTGAGTTAAAAGCATAATACAAATGACCAAAACTATTTTTTAAAGCTATTTTTATCAAGAAAATCGTATTGATCTTAGCATTAGTTTATACATTCAAAATTGAGTCTTCTTGCCTTAAATAAAGACTTAATTTTCTTTGGCTCAATCGGCGGATAATATGGCAAAATACATAATTTTTTAAATATTACTGAAATCGATTCAGTAGTCAATTCACGTTACACGTTGTATATTATAATTAAAATGTAGATATATATACACAGTTCAAAAGCATTAATAATCTTAATAAGCATTAAAATAAAGAATTACAAACACCATCAAATCATAATAATACCACACTAGCAAAAACAACACAAATAATTAAGTTATAAACACAATTAACAGAAAACATAACTACGAGACATTATCACAAAAAGGCCCATAAGAAAATTGTCGCGTCTCCTTCTCGAACTTATGTCCGTACATAACTTTACGTTTAAAACAGTTTTAAAAATAAATTGCGAAATAAAAATTACCAAATACAACATCAATATCACATTCAGGCAATAATCGTCAGTTTGAAGCCTAAATGACCTTCGGGAGATGGTGCACGGGATAAGAGAGCAGAGAATGTTTTATAAATTTTCTATATAACTACTCAAAATAGCTCCTTAATATACATAACCATCCGATCCTTGAGTTTGTTTCGCCATTTATTATCAGAGATAGACAAGAAATGTCAACACCACTTAGCTTATTCTTTTTAATATGACGTGTTAACGTGATTTTTATATTCTATACAGAATACACAATTTCATTTCATTTCCCATAGCTCCATATAATTATTTTGTACTTGTTTAGCGGATATTGACACGATTTTTTGTATTAATTTTTGGTTGCTTAACTTATATTTAAATTAATTTTTTTTCAAGGTTTGCAGTTGAAAACCCACCTTCACGTTCTACCTTATTATAATATGCTGATCTGATGGCCATTGTGGCATTAATATTTATATTTTTGTTTGTGCCAATCTTAATACTTATGTATCTTTAGATATTATCGTTAATGTGTCGGAAACTTTTTCACTGTACACTTCATTTTATAATCGTATTTGTATAGTGAAGGTTCTTTCTTTCTGTTATACCGATATCTTCTTTCTGGTATAGATAAGAAGTTCTTATCAAAAATTATACTTCCTTGGCTTTTGTTACAATTGACAGTTTCTCAAGTCTTCTTTCAAAACATCTATAACAATTTCAAAATTCAAAAGAATACTCTCCCGCTCCCTCTCATAACTTGATCCAACCACAAACAGTAATGTCCACTTTGAATTATAATTATTGCCGGGTTAATGTATGTCTTCTTCAGTTAAAGCATTGGGTGTCCCTATTTTTTGTTGTCAAGCCACAATATGGATGGCCGACCCGCTGCTGCGATATTGGAAAAAGCGCTTTTTGTTTTTTTTTTGGGTTCCGTACTCAAACGGTACCAACGGGACCCTATTACAGATAATGCAATCCACGAAGACGCGCCCCACTCTTTCTCGGAATCGTTAGTGTTTATCGCTAGTTAATTCCATTATTGTTTTAGTTCTTTCGATACACTCTAATTACCAACTAATAATAATTAGTTTGTATTTACAAAACTAAAACACTAGCGGAATGTTGCACACTTCTGCTGTAAGCATTATGAAAAAGAGTGGGGCGCGTCTTTGTGGATTGCACTATCTGTACTAAGGCTCCGCTGTCAGTCCATCTGTCACAGGGCTGTATCTTGTGAACCATAATAGGTAGACACTAAAAATTTTTAGTGTGTAATACTGTGGCTGTTATAACAATACATAATAAAAATGAAATAAAAAAGGATACAAGGTAGCCATACCTTCAAGAAACGTGTTTCTAAAGTATTTTTTGAGCCAGCAAGTTTTTTTGCCAGGTGTCGCGGCAGGCCTCGGAGACGATAACGGGATGAGCTGGAGATAACAAAGGACCAGTAGTCCACTTGAGTCCAACACCTTAACAGCGTAACACACTATCGATCTCTATCTTAATCATTTTAAGGGTTATTGCTAATACATTGCTTCAAATGTTCGAAAAAACGTCTGCTCATCAACGTAAATAACGCAATGAATGATGTTGAACTGTCATAATGAAAACGATTGCTTCTGACTATCAGAAGCAATCGCTTTACGCAATTACCCCGCTGGATCGATAGAGCTGGAAGTCTTTGCCCATAAGTGGGATGAAGCAAGCTAAAAGTAACATTATTTTTTAAAATATGTATCCAGTGATCACTAAACTGACATTTTATTCTACGTATTAATTCATCTTTGTAATTTATTTTTATTATTATTTTATTATTATTTATAAACTGAACAGTATTGCTATTTTTATAAAATCTATTGTATAAAGTGACGAGCATGTGTAGTATATTAAGCCATAATTTAATTGTATTGTAAGAAAATTAACCGTATGAGCGTTTTGGATGTACAATCTGTTAGCTCGTAAGGCCAATTGAATAAATAAATAAATAAATAAATCTATATTGAACGGTGGTACGGAACCCTTCGTGTGCGAGTCGGACTCGCGCTTGGCTGCTTTTTTTTTCAACTGATGTCCCCAATGCGTTTCCGATTATGGTCGCTTTTTGTTTCGTTAAACGGTTATTGCGTTTCTATATATGTTTGGGTAATTAAATTTTATTTGTGATCGTTTGTTAGAGTTGCATTTTATTTGGACGAATATTAATTCATTGGTGAGTGCAATATTGTCTTTAAGTTCTTTTGTTTGTTTTTTACTTAATTACGAAGTAGAATTTATTATTTACTTACATATTTAGATTCACCTTTTTTACTTATTATTTTAATTAGTAATATTACGTATTAAATTAATGACATGAAGATTCCAGTCTGAAAAAGGGAGTACCAACCCTTTAAACAAAAGAAAGAAAGAAAATAAGTTTATTTGACCCAGCACCCTAATTGCGTAACACACTATCAATCGGAATCTGAATCATTTTGGAGCAAATTGCTAATCCATTGCTTCATAACTTCGAAAAATTTGTTCGCTCAACACGTGGATAATGCAATGAATGTTGTTGAACTGTCAAAATGAAACCGATCCGCATTGATAACGTGTTACGTAATTGGTTAAGGTAAATGCACACAATATTTACACAAAAACAAAAAAAAAAACTTAAAATAGTTATTGTATGCCTCATCACTGTCGTCCATCGGTCATGTATAGCTCCGTCTCTCTCTTGGTTACCAACGGCATCAGCGCTAGCGGGATAGTTGAGTAACACACTATCAGTAGCAATCGTTTTCATTTTGACAGTTCAACAATATTCATTGCGTTATCTGCGTTGTTGAGCAGACTTTTTTTCGAACATATGATGCAATGGATTAGCAACAAGTATATCCTTCAAGTGTGTTACGCAATTAGGGTGCAGGTCATGAACAAAATTATGTTTCAAAAATGGTGACGACATTTTTCTAACGTAGAATCATCTTCATTTCTCAGAAATAAAGAATGTTTATTTAAAAAGACTTTTCAAATAATCTAATTCCTTTATCACAAAACCAGTGTTGAATTGACACATTTGAATTTCAAATTCGAATTCGATTGACGCGTTCGAACATGGCCGAATGCACTGCGCGCGTTCGACTGGAAAAAATATTTATTTACACTATTTTATTTACCATTTTTATGTAGACTATAATTTTTAAGTCAAGGAGGTTAAGTTCAAAATCGTATTGAATTTTGTTTGGACACTGCAATAAGTTAGTGAGTTCGACGGGTTCGGTAGCAAGTTCTACCGATCGGAAAGATATCTTATAAACACATTCCGATGAAACAACGCGGATAACAAATGTTTTTGAATGCAATAAATAAAACAAAACAATGGGAATGCCATATTACCTATAGAATCGATTTAATCCGTGATACGATTTGAAAATAATCTTCGAAAGATACAAATATGATGCAGGTAGGTATCAACATATGTCATACCTAATCTACCTGCATCTTGTACCTACCACTCAAACGCTGATAGCAGTGACAGTAATTGAATTTATAGTTTGCTGATTTTGGAATGTTGGCCACATCGAGTGAAGCTACTTCGAGTGTTGCCTGTGAAGTTTATGAAGGAAGGAACATCCATAGAGTATAGAAATCTTCCCGCCATTATTATTTTTCTCATGATGCCGCGAAACGCGTTTGATATTTTGGATTGTTATTATTTTTGGATTAATAATGTTTGTATAAATAGTTAATACGTGTTTTTAAATACCTTCTGTGAAGAAATAGTTAATAGGATGCTCAAATGAAGGTCCACAGTTTACAAAAAATATCAGATATTGTACTGCATTTAATTATTGATTGAAGAATAAGAACATTAGGTTAGATTTGGGGGAGGCATGTCCAGCTGTGGACGTCGTTATGAGACAAAAACTAAATGAAACAAAACAATTAGATTCGGTAAAGTTCAAATCTGTTCAGATGTCCAGTACTAAGTGGAGGTTTTTTTCCAGAATGAATCATCATCTGTCTAGCCTTTTCCCAACTGCGTTGGGGTCGGCTTCCAGTCTAACCAGATGCAGCTGAGTACCAGTATTTTACATGGAGCGACTGCCTATCTGACCTTCATAACCCAGTTACTAGGTAATACGATACCCCTTGGTAAGATTGGTTGTCAGACTTTCGGGCTTCTGACGACCCGTAACGACTGTACTATTTTATTATAAGTACTTATGGATTTATATTCGTTTAAAAAAAAATACAGCAATTATCATAATGCTTACAAACGCACAACCATTATTTTAGCAAAGTATCTGCTACCAAAGGCGGCAATTCTGATAATTTTAAGAAGGTTCACAGTCTGATCTGTCTCATTCTGTCAAAAATACATGTAATTTCCCTACATTTTTGGCAAGTTTTTGACATTGATTTTCGCTGAGATGAGATTGCGACTAAATTTCAAACGTTTTTAATTAGGAGAATAATTGGCCTTCAGATCTCTTGCTTCGCTATGACCTACGGCAAAAAAAAAAAACAATCGCCCATCAAATTAAAACAAAGCTACCTACCTAATTAAACTTCAAAAATCAACAATTGAACATTAAAAAAAAAACCAAAAAGGTACAGCAATAGTTCGTGCACCTCCATACGTGACGGTGACATCGAGATGAGAAGTATCACTCGACTAAATCGGAGGGCTCACTCCTTCTCGGAAGGCCTCCGACTGACCCCAGGTACCTACATTGGAAACCGTACGTGCTTGTATTATGGTTAAAGAAAGGGTTATTATATGGGTTTTCACCGAATAACATAGGATTTATGGGTATTTAGGAAGATTTATGTAAATCGTCTACTTTTACAGTGTTTGTAAATATGTGTATACAAGGTGTAACATAATTAACGCAAGACCTCATACACCCCAATTAGATTAGTGAGTTAAAAGCATAATACAATGACCAAAACTTATTTTTTTTAAAGCTTGCTATTTTTATTAAGAAAATCGTGTTGACACTAGCATTACCTTATGCATTTAAAATTGTGTCTTATTACCTTGAGATAAGATTTAATTTTATTTGGCTCAATCAGCGGCTAGTATGAAAAAATAAATAAGTTTTGAAAAAATACCTATACCTATTAAAAGTTACTGAAATCGATTCAGTAGTCAATTATGAACAAACTATTTTCAGGTTTTGCGGATTTAACGTTACACGTTGTATATCACATAATTAATTTATCTATCATGGCTTCATTTTTAATTCTTTTACCTATCATGGTAGAGATAAACCATTTTAAAAATGAACGCCCTGTCCACTGCTTGTTGCATACATATTTTAAATGTTTGTAAGTATAAAAATTTTAGAGGGGCGTGCAGTTTTATAAATTGCTTATCTATACAGTATTTTTATTCTAGTTGCATCGTATTCAAATCGTTCCAGTACTTTTTGAGCCAATTCGTTACAAACATACAAATCTTTCCTCTTTATAATATTAAGTATAGAAGTCTATATAAAGATGTATATAAAATATTGTAAACATTTTGAAAGGGTATAAATGTCGTAGTTTCTTGCCCATTCCTATCCATACGAAAACTACTTCTTGGGCGACTAGATTCAATTCTATTTTATTGTAAATTTTGACGTTCAAAAGTGCCTTTTATGTGCTTATTTGAAATAAATGCTTTGACTTTAACTTTGATTTAGTAGGTTCGTAGTTCTAGAGTTTTAAGGCTTTCGATGGCAATTCATTTATTCCAGGCATCAAGGCTCACATAAACACATACAATACAATATTAATATAACTTAAAAATACTATAAATACAAATTATAATTACACTAGAAAACTAACACACACGAAGTGTCTGCGTCGTGTTTCGCTGACTGGTGTCATGTAGCCGGCCACAAAACCGGCGGTACACAACACCCTTCGGCCAGAACTCTTCCTTGAGGAATTTCTCGAGATGATGTGTCGGAACACGCACCACGAACGACTTGGAGTTCGTGTTGTGACGCGACGCCAACTTATCGACCCTCAAAGTCCTATTTGTCTTCACACACATGTACTCCACGATCTCCTCAACAAAAATATTCTCATATTAAAATAGTCTATCTACACGAGTGGTAGTTTTTAAATATATGACCGGCGATACTCTGGTAGAGAGCACGACATCAAATATTCGCGTAGATTTCGAGGCGATATACACGACACGACTTACTAACGTATTATTAACTTGTTTATGATTTGGTTCCGTCGTTTATGGACCACCGTTGAAAAACTTGTGCTGGTGCATTCTGGCTACTCATTGGTGATTTGAGTTTGTAACTGATTACTTCTGAGGAGCGTTGTGGACACAAGATGATCGGTTTAATTCGTATACAGCCCTGCAGAAAAACGAAAAAATCTCATATGTTTCTGTACTTCATAATCAAACTATAATGTTCCCACGGCTGGGAAACAGGGCTTCTCTCTGGGAGAGAGAATGGGCCGTAATCCACCATGCGGGCACAGTGTCTGTTGGTAGGATATATCGGTTTCCTCACGATGTTTTCCTTCATCGTTTTGAGAGCAGTGATGATGAAATAATTTACACACAACAACCTGTTTGGGTTCGAACCACGACCTACAAATCGTCAGTCGCGGCCGTTTCATCTGGGTCACCATGCTCTCATGTTACTGTAACTTCACCTTTTCACATGAAATTCATTAACAGAAGTAATAAGGATCAGTGGCGAAGGGTGAATTTTGACAGAGGTATGCCGGAGCAAAAAAAAAAGACAATAAAACGTTTCATTATATTTCAATGATGAATTGACTATAGAGTGGTTGTGTTCTGAATTTTTGAAGGGAAGCCGGCGGGAATCGAATTGTATGGTACCTTCGCCACTGATAAGGATAGAAAAGTAGTACTTTTCTAGATCTGCTCTTCCACGAACTCCTCTTCCACACTTCGACTCTACTGAAGGTATGAAAGCATCCATGCTATAATATATAATATTACTAGCTGACCCCGCAAACGTCGTTTTGCAAAAAAAAAAATAGGTAGTAACCGATTCTCAGACCCACTGAATATGCATATAAAATTTCATAAAAATCGGTCAAGCCGTTTTGGAGGAGTATGGTAACTAACACTGTGACACGAGAATTTTATATATTAGAGATTATAAACTAGCAGCGCCTCATCGTTTCATCCGCATAAGTCTCGTGGGAATATCGGGATAAAAATGAGTAATTATCGTATGTGTTAATTCAGATTTGAAAGAATACGAAATGCTGATTAATTACGAGAACTATAGTGTAGGCAGTTGCTTTAACCGAAAATCCATGCTGCGTGGAGGTTCATTAATCCTAATTAAAAATTGTGTAAAATATAAGACTCGTAAAGACATAGTGGAACTATCGGTCGAACATAGCATCGAACTGTCCTGTGTTGAGCTGGATAAGCATTTTATAGTGTGCGTATACAGACCTCCAAACTATCAAAACTACTCTATTTTTGAGTCTGTAATGGAAGATGTCTTGGGAAAACTGGCAACTGGCAATAAATCAGTAATTGTTTGTGGTGACTTTAATATTAATATTTTGGAAAATAATTCAAATAGCAGTAGATTATTAGGCCTCTTTAAATAATTTAATTTGTCAAATGTGTTCTTGGAACCAACGCGAATAACTACAGCTACTGCTACATGTATTGATAATGTTTTTTGTTGCTGCGAATATAAAGCCATTGTAAATTATCTCCCTTCCGATCACAGCGGTCAAACCGTTTCTTTTGAGTCCAACACAACAATACAAAAAGTGCAGATTCAATTTAGACCAATAACATCGGGAAATTTGAAAAAGTTTAATATCACTTTAATTAGTAAGTTAAGTGCTCAGGGCCTAAATATGAATAGTGGTAATATTTTGTATGAAGAATTCTTTTCGTTAGTGCAAACAGAGTTCAATAATTCTTTTAAGAAGAAATCTAAAACTATTTGCCCTAAGTTTTTATTCAGTGACTGGGCAACTAAAAGAATCAGGAAAAGTAGGGAAAGATTATTTGAACTGTATGGCCTTAAGCCGTATATTAACACGGATACTTTTAATAAGTATGTTGCTACATATTCTAAAACTTTTAAAAATATTTGCAAAACAGCTAAAGCTTCCTTCATTAGCAACAAGGTTAAATCAGCAGACAATAAAATAAAGACAGTTTGGAAAATTATTAACAATGAAACAAACAGGAATAAAAAACATAATACTGATTACACACTGAACACTTCCCGTGGCCTTATTAGCGATAACATCGATGTTGCTCAGGAATTTGCAACTTTCTTTACCAATATCCCAATTAAAACTACAGAAACTTTAAATTCCTCGCCCGCACTTGCTATTGAATTATTAAGAGCGAATGTCCTGTGGAATTTTAATTTAAACATGTAAACCCTTCAGTAATTATAAAGGCATTTAAGCAACTTAAGATCAAAATGACCGAAGATCTGTGGGGCTTGTCTACTAAAGTTTGTCAATCCATTATTGAGACAATTGCACCCTATTTAGCTTTAATATTTAATTTGTGTGTTGATCAAGGGGTATTCCCGGATTTAATGAAGTTCAGTAAAGTTATTCCACTTTTCAAATCTGGGGACAGCAAAGACACTAATAATTATAGACCCGTATCGGTTTTGCCGGTTTTCAGCAAGGTGTTTGAAAAAGTAATGTTAAATCAGATGCTCAATCATTTTAATCGTAATAACATCCTACACGATCAACAATATGGTTTCACCAAAGGACGTTGTACAACCGACGCCGGTGTCACATTATTAAAACACATATTTGACGCATGGGAAGAGGCACAAGATGCAATAGGCATCTTCTGCGACCTATCCAAGGCATTTGATTGCGTGAATTACGAAACACTGCTTTTGAAACTTGAGCATTACGGACTGGGTAAACTCGCTCTTAGCTTAATAAAATCATATTTAAATGATAGGTTTCAGCAAGTTCAAATAAACGGTGTAAATTCATTGGGTTTAAAAGTCAAAATGGGTGTACCGCAAGGCTCAATATTGGGGCCGTTCTTATTTTTAGTATATATAAATGATTTACCTTACTTACTGGAAAACCGACCACAAATGGTGTTATTTGCTGATGACACATCACTGATTTTTAAAGTAAGCAGACGTGCACAGGAGCTTGACGACGTAAATAACGCTATGCTTGTGGTCCATAATTGGTTTACTGTAAATAATTTGGTATTAAATGAGAAAAAAACTAAATGCATTAGATTCACTTTACCGAATGTTAGAAGTAGTGAATGTCACGTTGTATTGAATAAGGAGATACTTGAATTCGTCGAAAATACGGTTTTCCTGGGGATCACGCTTGACTCAAAGCTGCAGTGGGGTCCTCACTTAACATCACTTGCAGGGCGGCTAAGTTCAGCCGCTTACGCTGTTTGGAAAATCCGTCAATTAACAGACGTGGATACCGCGAGACTGGTCTATTTTAGTTACTTTCATAGCATCATGTCTTACGGTATTTTGTTGTGGGGACGGGCTGCAGATATTGAATCTATCTTCATTCTGCAAAAGAGGGCTATCAGAGCTATCTACAACCTCAGCAGACGTGAATCTCTAAGGGAACTGTTTAAAAAAATTAACATCATGACGGTTCCTTGTCAATATATATATGAAAACATTATGTACGTTCGAAAAAATCTACATCTTTTTAGTAAGATATGTGACAGGCATAATTTTAACACTAGAAATAGGAACAAATTAGATCAACCTCGTTTCAGATTGTCTAAAGTAAAAACTTCTTTTATGGGTTATTGTGTAGAGTGTTATAATAAAATACCACTCGATATTCTTCAACTAAATGAGAAGAAATTTAAAACATGCATTAAACGCACACTATGTAGACAAGCCTACTATAAGTTGGATTATTATATCGTAGATAAAAATGCTTGGCTAAATGCTGGTCCTGCTCCACAGACACTTGGGCTCACTAGTTAAAATTTCAATATTTGGAAGACATGCTTCCCTTTTAATCTTTTCTTTTTTTTTTAAGTGTTTCTGACATTCGAACTTAATGTGTATTTTTAATTCAATCAAGTTTTAATTGTTACTTTAATATCTTATACCTCTTTCTAGTAAAATTTTATTCATCTCGTTAATAAATTGGTAACTATAGTTTTGTATAATTTAGAAGCATTTTTTTTTTATTTTGTAAATGTAAGAACCATGGATCCGTTCATTATTATTTTTTTATATTGACTGAAAGAGCATGGCAGTTGAGAATGTGTCATGCTCACTTAAATGTCTCACTGATGGTGGCGCGTGTGTTGGATCATTCGGTTCCCTCCAAAATGGTTGAGCTGGATGGTGCTGATCCATGCGTCATGTTCGTGAACGGGCGCTGTCAGTTGAGACTGGTCATCTCTTAGCTGCCAGGGCTTCTTTTTAATCTTATAACTATTTTGAATTGTTTCTTCATAACATTGTTCTCACATATATGTAGAAGCAACAAGAATACTGTTCTCAGGATTTTGTAATATCTTAATTTAAAAGAGTGTCCTTGGAGTTTCTTGCCCGTTCTTCTCCAAGAGATCTACGTTTTGGAATGGGCAACTAGCTTCAACTTTCTGACTAACTGACCGACTAGTTAATTTTGACAATTTAAAAGTGCCTGGAAATGGTTTAATTGAAATAAATGCTTTGAGTTTGAGTTTGAGTTTGAGATTATAAAGTATATGTGCGCCCAAATTTCATCAAAATCCGTTAAGCAATGTTTTGCGTAATTGAGTAAGAAATATCCAACTCTGTCTGTATGACTAACATTCTATTTGTTAACTTTTCACGCCTAAACCACTGAACGAATTTAGACAAAATTTGACAACGAGGTAGATAGCATCCTGGGCCTCAAGTCAGCTATTGCAATAGTGTCAGAATGGTCTATCATTTCATAATTGTTGATTTTGACAAGTTTGGTAATCTACTAATATAATGGCGTCATTATGACTTTCCAATGGTCAACCACTGACACTCCATTGAAAGAAATGGCATAAAATGGTAATCTCGTACATAATGACAAATGAATAAACGTAATGTTTATTGCTATTTACGAACTTCTTACTACTTCAGATTGCAAACACTAATACGTAATATGCAAAAATATATATTAAATGAAATCTAGCATGTTTAGTAGTAGTTTTTCTCAGACCATAGACCGACCACTGATCGACCATTATGAATTTAGCAGATTACGAACTTTTAGGAAAATGACAATGGGATCGAATAGAATTGATTCTAGTCGCCCATTCCAAAATGTAGTTTTCGTGTGGAGAAGAATGGGCAAGAAACTCCACCGTTACTCTTTTAAAATGTTTTACAAGTTTTTGTATACATTCATTATATAATTATATGTGAAGACGATGCACCTAAAATAAAATTTAATCTACCAAAAATGGTAAAAGAATTAAAAATACAACAGACTGGTAAATCAATTATGTGATAGATACATGGTGCTCACATATTTACAAAGATTGTAAAATTTTACTAGTATTTTAAAAAGTGTGTGAGTTACATTTGTTACAGAATGTAAAAAACAATGTATTTAATGAATGTGAAAGAAACTCTGTCTATATGCTACCTTTTTCGCCAAACGCGAACAGAATTCCATAAAATTTGACTCACAAGTATACCATGACATAAGCTAGGACATAACTTACTTTTTATCTCGGTAGTACATTTCTGTGGGATCATTTCCGACCTCCACGTAGGCGAAGCCGCGGATAAAAGCCAGTCTTCTATATCTACAGCAAGTTTCAGAGTAAAGTGAAACTGAAAAATGTGCTCCATGGGACAAACAATGTATCGCGAAAAAAAGATCACCTGTTCCATACAAAACTTCAACCGAACTTCGACCCAAATGTATGAAACGACTGATTATTTTTCACGTTTACAATGTTGGTCCCGTGGAGAGAGTTGTTCAGTTTGATGCTACATACAAAGAAAAGTAATTCCTTTCCCATATATATACATCACGGTATAGATTAAGATGTATGTTATTCGCGTGACAAGTTATTAGTTATGCCTGGTTTTGCTCGCGTCCTATTCCCGGAATGACACCCACGCCTGCATCGTATAGAGAAGTTACATATTAATGTCACTAGATGTAGGAACGTGAAGCTGCTAGATGTGCGCAGAAATTAGTTGCTGGAACTTTTGAAAAGAATTGTTTGAACTGCACTGAAAGTTATACAGCAGGGCCTCAAGTCTGCTATTACAATAGTGTCAGAATGGTCTATCATTAATTTCATAATTGTTGATTTTGACAAGTTTGGTAATCTACTAATATAATGGCGTCATTATGACTTTCCCTCATTGTTTACACTGACACTACCTACATTGAAAGAAATTGCATAAAACGGTAATCTCGTACATAATGACAAATGAATAAATGTAACGTTTATTGCTATTTACGAACTTCCTACTACTTCAGATTACAAACACTAATACGTAATATGTAAAAATATACATTAAATGAAATCTAGCATGAAATTTATTAGTGGTTTTTCTCAAACCATTGACCGATTGATCGACCATTATGAATTTAGCAGATTACGAACTTTTAGCCAAATGACAATGGGATCGTGTTGGAATGACGAATTTATAAAAATAGCAGACTTGGGGCCCAGGTCTGCTGGTAAATGTATTACTTTACATCCTAACTGATCTTCTATCCTAATAATAAAGCTGGGTTTGTTTGTTTGAACGCGCTTATCTCTGGAACTGTCAGTCGGATTTTAATAATTCTTTTTGTATTTGATAGCCCAATTCTCGAGGAAGGCTATAGGAACACGGGTGGCTTTTAGTCAGTAAGAGTCTGACACTCCCTTCTGCTCCACACTGAGCTACTTTTCATTCTGGATCGCAGACGAAGTCGCTGGAAACAATTAGTACTTACATAAATTTACATTTTCTTACTATGTGAGTAGGCAATAATTACAAAACGCCACCTAATACGATCTCTGACAATTGAATGATCCACCACAATTGAGTAAGACACTAAACTTTGAATTTGTATCAAACATAACATTGCTTCATATGTTTGAAAAATACATCTGCTAAACAAAGTAAATGACGCAATGAATGTTGTTGAAGTGTCAAATTTAATTGAATGGCATTGGCATTGTAAGTGTGTTACGCAATTATCCCGCTGGTTAACCTTACTTGTTTGTAAATTTGTGTCACATCAAGTTTTAGTAAAAATGTTAGAATTTCGACTTTGTACAGACACCAGCACATCAAGCTAGCCAAAACTGGCAAATTTTCCCAATCAACTTTGAACCTTATTCTTTAGCAATAAAGTTGAAAATGTATTAAAGCAATTTGAAAGAGTGTAGTAGCTTGATGTGCTAGCGTCTGTAGCCTCTGTCACGATAGATATTTGCGCCAGCCTCTTTCAAAAGCTCGACTGGTTGATGCTTATACCAATTCTGGTAAGAATTGTCTAAAGTATGTGAATTGATTGTTGTCTCCGGATATTGCCTTTAGGTTCAGAAAACATTATCGGATGATTATTTATAACCGACTGTTTTTCATCGATAAAAATGACAAACTAAGGGATGAATGTTTAACGATCGATAGATGTCGAAGTTACGGATAAAAATAAATCTCAGCTAGAGAAGCATTCGTCTGAGTTATTAGAACAACCATATGAAAACACCTCAAGCTGGAGAACATGACGAAGCGTGATACCACTGGATTACATTGAAGAAATTTAGATAAAAAAAGTAATTTTCTTTATCCTAGATTGAACATAGTATCCATCTTTAAAACACCAGCCGACCAATGACACCGTGGTAACTTAAGTGAAGTGAGCTGCCAGTAGTGTCAATCCTTAACATCAAGTGGAATGCACACTTCATCAGAATTTTTATAGCAAGATTTTTTTACAAAATTGATCGGTAGGTGCCAAAAATCATCGGCACTACTCGACTCGGCTGAACGTTTAGATATAAAAACATAGAAAAGATGCATAAAGACTCATTTTTGCGTTAATTGTTAGCACGAAACAATCCGCTGCAATAATCAATATCTAAATTAGATACCTTCCATGAAACTCTACGTCTATGGTTCCCAGTCTGTGGTCGGTCGTCGTGTGGTCAAACCGCTCGCTCTTTATCCTTTGTCTATGCTTTATGCCCGCTATTAGTTTATACAACTATTGTGCAAGGATTGATTAACATTCGAGCATTATGCTGCAAAGAAAATGGACAAGAAATTGTATTATGAAGGGTTTTGAGAGGTTCTTGTCGTTTAGGAATTTATGCTGGAGTGGTAGCCGGTAAATATGTAGATTGTTATGGGGTATTTGAAATATTATTTTGACGTTTATTGGCATTGTAATAGCAGGGGGCTATTTAGGACATAAATTAGCATGTTTTATGCTAAAGAATAGACAAAATCTGACATTAGAGGGGCAATTCTCATATTTTTAAGAACTGGAGCATTCTAATCTCAGTCTTTTTATATGTCAAATACAATGCCATAGTACAAAAATAACTCTAATTTCCCTATTTTTTTTTTAAGTTTTTGACATGGATTATCAATCAATCAACCATGTTTATTGTGGATCATAGGTACAGAAGTAGATACAGGTGTAAAAATTTACAGTGATGTTGTTCAGCTATGTCCCGCCTTTTGGGCATACAATACAAATTATTCAAATTATTAACATTGTGTCATATTATTATACCTATTAGAATTTAACATTATTATTTTAATAAATTAACAAAGAAAATAAATAACATGACTATTGAAATTAATGGAAAAAATAAATGAACTAGTTAGGTGGGTAGTTACAAACTAATATTAAAACAAGAAACAAAATACATCGATGAGAACAGAAGGCCAGTCGGGTAATGAAAAACGTTCAAAATCTAGTCGCAATCTCATCTCATTAGATATATTTTTGACAGATTGAGACTGAGATCAGACTGTGAACGTTCTTAAAATTACGAAAAACGCCCCTCAGATTGCGAGTAGATTTTGAACATTTTTAAATATGAATTTTCTACTTTTTTTCAGTCAGCCTCATAGGTGTCCCAGACCCTATCAATCAGGCGTCAAGAGCTGCATGGCTCTTCTGTTTATTATTATGACATTAATTAATAATAGTTTTACGATGCAAACTATAAAAAGATTTTTCCAAAGGATGTTATAGATTTCTTATCAGATCCATAGTCAGAATATAAATTATTATAAACGACTAATAACCCGTAAAGAATGAAGCCATAAAATACAAAAAATCTAAAAAGGCTGTAATCTATTAACACTTAAAAACAGTGGCCCGGTCGAAGCGACCCGCGTATAGATTACGAATTTATTTACATTTGACAATACTTACTAAACTATGCCATTTAATTCAGAAAAAATAAACAAAATTAGTGTTTATTCTTAAGGCAATAAGGATTAAAGTTTTGTTATACAAAATTAAATAAAATATGGTCACGTGAATAAATAGCCAATCTTATAGTTAACTTTTGCGTTTAACAAGTCATTCTGTTACTGAAAATTATATCTTATCTGCTAACAAATAGCGTTGTTTGTATAGTTTTATAAAGGAAAATAAATGTTTCAAAGTCAGGTATTTCTTACTCGCGGAGGGTCTGTGATAAATAAATATCCACACGGTTTGACAAATGAGTGAACACTGCCTTTATAGAAGCGGCTTGTTCGAGAAACAGTGAAATATTAAATGGTATGCATCGTTTTAAATATCTTTTTAAATTAAATTAGAAAAACATTTCTTTGAAATCGGGCTTTGGACTGAGAAGCATTAATTCTTAGGTGACGAAAAGATAATTTATCAAGGCTTTAAGCACATTTCTTCTATTAACACTTTTGCAAAATAAACAAACATTACTTTATAAAATACATTCGCGTTTAGTCACACTTTTTCTTAATAATAAGGATTTGCACTCTAACAGCATGAGTAATTCTTACACAAAAACCAAAACCAATCGCCCATAAATCACAAATAACTGCAAAACTAACACTTAAATCAATACAAGCCATAAATCAAAAACAAAAAAAAAGAAACAAAAAACATATCAGATTCCTCTCTCAACGTTGTAAAACACAAACGGAATTCATATTAGCCGATTAATAAATTCCCAGAAAATGAGAATAAGACATAAATTTAAATAAAATCCTACTAATATGTGAAAGTTTGTATGTTTGGATGTTTGTTACTTAATCACGCAAAAACGGCTGAACTGATATGGATGAAATTTTGCACACAGATAGTTTATAATCTGGATTAAAATATATGATACTTTTTAACCCGGTAATACTTTCCCGTAGGATCATTGCCGACCTCCACGCGAGCGAAGCCGCGGGAAAAAGCTAGTGCACCATAATATATTTATCGGTTGGTTTAATCTAAAGTGTCCATAGTCGTGTTCTCAGCATTGTTTTAGATGAACAAGATTCCAGTTTGCGTGATGTGGTATAAAAGATGGGTTTTAAAGTTTTGAATATTGTTTTTTTTCGGGCGGCGCAGATAGGGTTAAACGTCAGTGAGGGCGTTGACTTGTGGTAGTTAGTACAAGGATTTTGATGTACTTGTTAGTGAGATAGGTAGGTACCTGACAAGTGTATCCTTATAATTGGATAATAGAGGTCAGAATGACGAGTAGTTGTTAGCATAACATTCTGATAATTTCCTGCATCTGATAATAGATATACCTTTTTTTATTTGTTTTCGGGGGGAAAGCTTCAAAAGGCACCCGACCTCTGGGGAGGAAGGTCGGGGAGTGTGGGATTTTTACCTCACTAAAACCACCCCGTTGGTCACCATCAGCACATAGTGGTGGTCCCGGTTCCTCTTAAAAGACCAATTCTGGAACCCCCCGTGCAACGCCTATAAGGCACATCCCTGGGGAATAATTGATATACAGTCGAGTTCATTAATATATTGGCAGTGACAATGTTTAAAAAAATTTTAGGCGTTATAATAATCATATAATTCTATACAAACTTAGACCTTATGAACAGTTTATATGATAACATTTTATTGATGTAAGTTTGTATAGAATTATATATTTATTTTAACGCTTACAATATTTTGAAACATTGTCACTTCCCACGGAGCTGTCACTGCCAATATATTAATGAACTCAACTGTACCTATTGAAAGTTATAGCAGACTGAAGTTCTTTATTCTGGAATATTGATTTAAACAACTAGATTGTAAGTGTTTTTCCTGTCGGTTTTGTATACAGGGTTATTTGTAAAACACCAGCAACCTCTTAAGAGGTCATTATACTCATCATTATGAACAAATTTTACTATGGGATCAAACTTGAAATCGCGAAAAAAAAATCAGCTGTTCCCTACATTTTGACCAGTTACACGAACACAAATGCAGGGAATAGCTGATTTTTTTTTCGCGATTTCAGGTTTGGTCCCATAGTAATAGTTGTTCATAATGATGAGTACAATGACCTCTTAAGAGGTTGCTGGTGTTTTACAAATAACCCTCTATATTCACTTTCAATTGGCTGGAAAAGCAGCAAATCCTAGCTTTTCGGTTAATTTCCAGCAGTTTCGTGTAGTCCCCTAACTATCACATATAGGAGGCCTTTTTTTTTGTGGATGGGAAATCATCAGATGACCCCTCCCGCTCAGCGTGGAGCAGGAGGGAGTGTCAGACTCTTACTGACTAAAACCCACCCGTGTTCCTTCCTTAGCCCTTTATGTTCCGGGGTAGCGGTAACCCTTTCGGACAATCCCGCTGTCCATATAGGAGACCTGAGTTACAGCAGTTGGAACATTATAGGCTGATTCTGAAGCCGACCCCAACCTAGTTAAGAAATGTCCCGACTTTGTTGGGGTCGGCTTCCAGTGTAACCGAATGCAGTTAAATACTACAATTTTACATAAAGCGCGACTGCCTATCTGAACCTCCACAACCCAGTTACTGGGTAACACGATACCCCTTGGTAACACTGGTTGACAGACTTTTGGGCTTTTGACTACCCGTAACGACTGTCAAAGATTTTAGTTTTATCATTAACACTTATCTAATTTTTTTGTAACTATCACATTGTAAGCGCACATCGCATTAGTTTTATAACTTTTCTTTACAACATGTGGAAAATGTCGTGGGTTCTACATTTACTCACTCTGTAGCTCATATTTTATGCCATATTGTAATGTGTAACCGTTTATTTTCGCAATTAAATAAAATAAAATAATGATCTACGTCTTAACGTGATTTCCGAGACACGGTCTCGATATGTAATGTCCACCCATCCATAAAGCGACCGCGGCAAGCATAGCTTAGCGATCGATCCGCGTGGCTGTTACCATTTAGCCATGAGCACACACCAGCTGATTATGCCAGCCAGATTATCTAAAAAACTATCAAAATAGTAAACGCAGTGAAAATAAGTCTACCTTACTTACAAAAACAAAAGAAAATCCTACACTTTACAAGCGCACATTGTCTGTACGATAAAAATAGCACACAAGGATCCCAATCTCATTCTCTATTAGCGAATCGCACTCGGAATAATCAAAATAATGACGACAGACCACCGCATACGATTCGATTAGCAAAACTACCTAATTAAGACCACGATAGAAATACGAAGGAAATTGCCTTAGCACCATGATCACTATAATTGCAAGCATTCAGCTACCGGTCTTACTAATCTTCTATCACTTTCATTCACATTCAAAAACCTTGTTTCCATCTCTCTCCTACTTTTAGATTTATAAATCCAATTCTCAAATCAAAAACTCTTATGAATTTGATTCGGTTTGTTTGATTTTCGATTTTGTGTGCAGGTGGTTGGGTTCATTTTAAAGTGTTTTGGTTTTCGTATATCGGATAAAGGTTCTAGTATGTGATCGCATGTCGATTATTGAGGTAATAATACACTGATACTGTTTGTAATGATATGCAGTATCAATTCGATTTGTTAATTTTTCTCGTGATTGAGTTTGATTCAGTATAAGTAAGTAGTAGTTATTCATTTCTGATACTTTACTTTATGTTTGGATTTTTATTAGTCTAAAAGTTTTTTTTTTTCTGTAATCTATAGTTGTCACATAGTACCCATACGGCAAAGCAATCTATACTAACATTATAAAGAGGAAAGATTTGTATGTAAATATCTTTGTAACGAATTGGCTCAAAAAGTATGGAACGATTTTAAAAATTCTTGCACCATTTGAATGCTACATTATCACTGATTAATATAGGTTTTTTAATTGCAAGAAAAAAATAAATGTCCACCCGTGCGAAGCCGGGACGGGCCGCTAGTCAAACATATTTGAGGCTTTTTAAATCAATTTAAACTAAATCAAAATCATTTACTCAAATTAGGCTGAGAATAAAAATTTTTCGAACGTCAAAATTCATGAGACATTAAAAAAGACATTTTATTGAACAGGCACTATAATTGCCGATTCCTTTCTCAACAGCTAGACAACAAATCGGGCAGTCTTGACATCTCGTGATAGTGCATAGGTACAAAGTATGTTTACGTGTATTTGAATTTGTTTCACTCTGTGTCCTACCTGACTCCTGCAAATGACGTTCAAATATCAGTAAATATTAAAATTAAATGAAGGAGGTTACGTCTAGACAAGCGTCATCGCTTACCTCAATAGTACTAATGTATACAGTTTATTTACGGTACCTATGACCTTGTGTATGACTCGGTTCTATGGTATACGGCGACGGACGGCGGCGGTACCATGCCGTAGTGGATGCCGTGTCGTCAGCAAACTTTCATAGTGATCCATACAACACTGACGACCGTGTCTAGTGCCTACATACGGCAAGTAAACTGTAGTTTTTCACGGCAAGAAAAACGTGTGTGTATAAACGGCGTTATAATAATTTATTATTTATAAAGGTAAAAGAACAATGGCGAGGAAATTGTTGATGGAATTATTGAGCGTGTACTTATATGTCACCGTGAATAGATACCGATGAAATCATTTTCTGAGTTTTATCAAATCTAAAGTTTATGGACTATCGAAATCTGGCAAAATAATCATCACTAATGAAAACTTAATTGACTAGTTTATGATACTAATATACTAATACTAATATTACTAATATAATACTATAAAGAGGAAAGATTTATATATATGTTTGTAACGAATTGGCTCAAAAAGTACTGGACCGATTTTAAACATTCTTTCACCATTTGAATGCTACATTATCACTGATTATTATAGGCTTTTTTTTCCACTCGTGCGAAGCCGGGACGGACCGCTAGTTGTTGATAAAAAAAAATTATCGCGTAGTTTTATTTTTCTAGATTGACTTCACAATTTTTTTTGAGTTTTTAAGAAGGCTGTAATATTCGCAAATTCCGAACCGATTTAAAAAAAATCATTCATTAATGAAAAGCTGCAGTAGGTATTACTGAGTGTTAGTTTTATGTTAAAAGAAGAAATGTCACGCGGACGAATTCGCAAGCAGAAGCTAGTCTGTTGACAATGGTCAAAAGCAATCATATCGGATAAAAATCGAATCTTCACAAAGCCTTCACTACCGTAGTTACACCTCAGTGAATAACCACGTTAAAATAAGTTAATTCGATTCATCGGTGTTCATCAAAGGCGGCATCGATGCTCGTTCCATTCGATTTACAATCGTATGTAATTACTCTATAAATCGAGTTATAATCGGTATCGGTAAGTATATTGAAGGTGAAGTTCCGATTTTATTGACTACTTAAGTTTATTTTTATGAACGCTGATTGGTAGGTGCTGGTACGGCATAAACGACACTTCGTTTGTTTTGCATTGTGGTAACAAGAAGCCATCTGCTGTAGTGTATTTTATGTGCACTAAATAAATTGTGTAGGTATATCACAGTCGGGTCAGTCGGGTCAGTCGGGTCAGTCGGGTCAGTCGGGTCAGTCGGGTTGTGCAGTCATCCGTGGAATAAAGACTTTATTCCGCCATAAAAACGTCGCTTTTTTAATATTCACTTAAAAGTGCGTACCTTTTAGTGACCCTCTATGATCGTAACTCGATTTCTTAGATTTTTGAGTTAGGTCACTACTATTCTGAAGGTGCGATTGTTAAGTGAACTGTATTATGAGTAAATAAATTCGTTAACCATAACCTTATATGCCTCTTTCATCTATAATTCTCTATTCATCTTATGTTATAGTCATCCCCTTTCTAACCAAAAAACTAAACTTTACCAAAAGCATACCTAAACAACAAAATAAAATATCATATCAACTCCAAAACTAACTCTGTAACCCTGAATAAGAATCAAACATCAATTCCCATCAACATTAGCAATGAAACAAATGTAAAATAAATCAACAAAACATAATGACTAAAGGTGGCACAGTAGCTGAGTGGCCGCTGCGCCTAATAGATGGCGCTAGCGGCGCGGCTCAATTTACAAATTAAAGAGCGCCTGCGCACGCTTGCCGCCGCTGTGGCGGTTGCCGTATTCTGATCAAAGTGAGGACGAAGTTTATTATGGAAATAGTGAAAATAATAACCAGAGATATTACGGCGATGGATATAACTGATAAACCTAAACTTATTAAGATTAAACTGTATTTGGAAGCTTATTCTATTTTATTGATTGGCTGAGCTAGGCAGATCTGGGCAGGTCTACTTCTCTCCTGGCGCCTATTGCCTTGTAACGGAACAATAGTACCAACAGGCTACATACACTGATAGATTACACCGCTTATCTCATTATTTCAACAACTAATTCGCAAAACGAATGCGAGATCTTTATTTCAAGACGCTTCTTCACGATTATAAATAAGACTAGCTGACCCCGCAAACGTCGGTTTGCAAAAAAAAATAATAAATAGTAGCCGATTCTCAGACCTACCCGATATGCACACAAAATTTCATACAAATCGGTCCAGCCGTTTCGGAGGAGTATGGTAACTAGCACTGTGACACGAGAATTTTATATATAAGAAGAAGATTAAATGTTTTAACAAACACATCGATTTGTAGTGATTCGTCAACATAATATAATTTTACATGTCAGAATACGTCCTCAGCTTCCGAGATTGAACTTTTATAGCTTACAGGCGCATCATCACAGCGATTGCATACAATATTGATTTTACATTTTTTTGATCGTTCACAATGAAATGACTTTGATAATGGACGGTTGACTTTCAGTTCAGATTGAAATTCTGAGTACTCACAATTATTGATAAATGCGACTTCCATTTTGATTTTGATGTTAACAAGGCTTGAAGAATTGAAGACTGAATTGACTGATTGGGCTGATTGATAACTGAAAATAATTCGCAGTGTGACTCTGTTTAAGTTTATCAATATTGAGCAAAGAGTTTTGTGTTTGAAGATGATTTTTGGGCGCTCTTGAAGATCTAGACCATTTGTAGGTGATACTTTGTTTAAAAGCAGCTCCAGCGTTTGAAAACTACAGAATTATAATAAAGATGCAGTGCAACTTGCACTGTAAGCTGGTAACATCCGCGACATACGAGTTGCAGGTCGTAGGTTCGAACCCAGACACTTACTTTGCTTTGTGTAAATTATTTCATCACCACTGCTTTCAAAACGGTGAAGGAAAACATTGTGAAGAAACCGGCATATCCTAGAACCAAAAATTCGAAGATATGTGACATCTATCAACCCGCAATCGGCCCGCGTGGTGGATAACGGCCCACTCCTTCTCACAAAGAGGAGGTCTGGTATCCCAGCAGTGGGAACATTATATAGGCTGACTAAGCTGATGCAGATCTTAGTAAGTATGTGAGAAACAAAAATATATACAGAATTATTCAAGAAACCAACTTAAATTCTATAGAATCAGTCTGCGTGTGTCGTGATCCTGTAGATACCTATTTAGCTATGCATGGAAAATTATAAAGCTCGTAGATTAAATCAAGCATAAGCATAGATGACAAACATGTACCCTCTATAGAACAGCCTGATAGATCCGAACAAAATCTCAAGCAACAATTTCACATCTGACTCGATCCGAACAAAAATATCGATAAAAAATCCCAACCCTAAAAAACTGTCAAAGAATCGATATAACAAGAACCGACAAAAGTCACAATCGATACCTGTTTACGACTCCCACGATTTTTAAAGAAAATATCAATAGCAATGTCAACCTCCTTGTAGGTTCAAACAAGAAAAAAGTCTATTGTCGATGATCTCCTTTTGTCTGGTGGGTTGTATTCAACGGAGGATTATAATCGGGTATAAGGCTCATTGAAGTTTATTCGTGGAGAAATCTTTGATACCGTTTGTTTCGTCAAAAAACTCAAATTAAAATATTCGTAGTATTCTTTGACATTGTTTGCAGTGCTATCTTATCTCTGTTGTCGTTTTCCAAATCTTGTGGTAAGATCTTGGCTGTTAACATAACACCACGCCTTGTTGCCCCGGGTTGGGTAGAAGTGTACCTATACTACAAAAGTCCCATTTAATAGAAGGCAGGTCTTTATTACCATCACCAATTATATTATTCTTCTTTATGTACGCTGTACCGGTACAGCGTCGTTTTGCTGCACCAGACGACGTCATTACGTCAGCGCCGGCTGTCGCTGAAAACCAGCACTGGAACTCATAGGGTCGCAGCATAATGCTGAGCGATAACCGTTTTGCGTGGACGTGACGCATGTTTCTCCCAACCTTTTCTTATTTTTTTTTTTGTGTTTATGTTCTTTTTTGCGTCATGTTTACCGCAAATAAACGTATTTTTTTATCTTTCTTTCTTTCAACCGGGCTCCTACTGAGAAATTCAAGACAGAAACACCGATTAAGATAGATATAGATAAAACATTTATTCAGTGCAGAGCAGACAAAAGATATAACACAACACACAAAAGCACAATTAAATGATAACAAGAAAAATAAAAGAAAAACATATATACAAAATAAACTGACACTGTGACATATTTTAAATATCAAATAACTAAAATAGTGCGGTGTGCGTCTCAAGGTTGCACCAAATGGGAGACCAGCCCAGTATATCGGGCAGCGGGATTGTCCGAAAAGGTTACCACTACCCCGGAACATAAAGGGCTGAGGAAATAACACGGGTGGGTTTTAGTCAGTAAGAGTCTGACACTCCCTTCTGCTCCACCCAGAGCGGGCGGGGTCATTTGATGATTTACCATCCACAAAAAAAAAAACCGCCCAGTATATCAGTATTAATAACATTTTACCCGACCTGAGAATCGAATCCAGGACCAGAAGGAGGGTCTTGACTTGGATCTTGATCTTTTTTAAAATTAGACACACCTGTAACTGCATATTTATTTCTATCAAGCATCTTTTAGTCAGGTTCATCGGAATGACATCTTCCATTGAAATCCTATAAGAATCAATCCATTGTATCTTTCCATTTTTCAAATTAATACGCAAAACACTTGCAAACAATTTCTTTACAAGCCATGGAATGATTTGTTCATTAACCAACATTATTTTACAGTTCTGAGCGACGTACTTTCAACTCTATTAGAAACTACATGAGAGTTAAATTGAAATGGCAAAGAAATTGCCAACAGCACTTTAAAAAAATTGCGTTCGAAAGATTGTAAGGGAGGATTGGTTTTTAGCAAAGTTTAAAGCATCTAGTCATGTGGACCTTAAGTAAACGACAGAAGGTTTAAAATCCTTTGGCCTAAATAATGATGGTGGTATGGAAGACTTTGTAGTAAAAAGTGTCGTATCCCTCCCATTTCTTTATCAATCACGTAGACAGACAAAAAACGTCTGCACATCGAACTGAGAGTCACTTACATTAATGGACGTAGCCCTGCAGTGCAATGCTGAGGTTTGCCAAAGATTAAAAACACGAGAGAATTTCTACGACGATTAGTTTGGTGACGTCATATCAATGAAAAATCATTAATACTGATAATTAGCTTGTAATGTTCCCACGAGTGGGATGTAACCTACCACGCGGGCCAAGCGCGGGTTGCTAGATTTCACATATCTTGGAGTTTTTTATATTACTTACTAGCTTCTGCCCGCGACTTCGTCCGCGTGAAATTTTTTGTTCCCCCGACCCACCCCATCGCAGCGCATCGCCTGCCTGCGCTATTACTTCGTTTTCTGACTTTTTTCTTTTTGCTCAACTCCTAAGGGTTCTAGCGTGATGTTTAAAGCCTTCCTCAAGAAATGGGCTATCAAATGCAAAAAGATTTTTATAAATCTGATCGATACTTCCAGAGATTAGAGCTTTCAAACAAACAAACTCGGCAGTTTTATTATTAGTATTATTTTAAAACTATGATATCTCCTAAGATATTCATTGAAATCAAATGATGTTAAGGGCAATTTTGTTCAAAATTAAATACTTCTGTGTGTATATATTTGGATAAGGATTACCTAAATCATGTTTATAAAAACACCTCCGCAAATAATGCATTATTTTAGAGCAAATTTGACTACCATAAAAAAGGTTATAGTGAGTAAACCTTAAAAGATAGGTATATGCTATTGAGGACTTTTTTTTAGAACTTTTAAGGGGAAATAATTCCGTCACACATTATTTTTGCGTATCTTTAACCGTTTACGCAGCGCACACAATGGAAGCTCGGAAAAGGTTTTTTCCCGTTTTTGCAACATTGTTCATTGATGCTCCGCTACTCTTAGTCGTAGCGTGATGTTATGTATGATGTTATATAGCATTCATGCATAGATCTTCACTGCAATACTATTTGACTTCGATACACGTTACCGCGAAAGATTTTCACTACGATACTAGTTGGCTTCTATGCACGAACGCAATAGGCGACATAGGATGCAAGAGCGAGCGAATGAGAATACAAATACCTTTACCGTGCATCGAAGTCAAGTAGTATCGCAGTGAAAATCTTTTGCGGTAACGTGCATCGAAGTGATGTAGTATCGCAGTGAAGATCTATCGCGGTAATGTGCATCGAAGTGTAGTGCCTTCGCAGAGACGGTCTTTCGCAGTAACATGCTTTGCAATTTTGTAGCATCGTATTAGCATTTATCGATATTTTGTGCGTCGAAATTCCGTATTCTACTCCATCTTCCATGTTGTAATTATATAACATGTTGTAGAAATACGTGCACATTCTTATTTCTCGGCGTAGGAATTATTCTTCTTCCTCTAAACCGTCACATTTCTGCAGTGCGATTCTGTAACCATCTCACCGTGAAAACTTAGGTGAAGTGAGCGTGGAGTGAGCTGTCAGTGTCATTCTGATGCTAGGGATTGATACTCTTGACAGCTCACTTCACCTAACTTTTCACGGTGAGATTTTTACAGAATCGATCGGCTGTAGTCTAACACACGCGTCCTCACAGAATCAATTTTTCCAAAGGCACAATTCACCGTTTCATCTTTTCATGTCCCTTCTACCGCTACTTCATCTACATCCAATCGTGTATTAGCTGTCATCATTTGCCGATTGTCTCGCGAGGACTATAGAGTGATGGGCCCATGATGGCCCATGATGGGGTTCATGTGTGAGCTCTTTGTACCATTGTGTGTGCTTGTGTGTTGAATAGTTTGCTCTCTGGGGTATATTTGAGAGGTAAGCAAGTGATTAGAATGTGGATATTTTGAATGTGTTGATTAGGATTCATTTTAGGCTTAGTTTTTTTTAACTTGTAACTAAAAAAAAAATTGTTTCCGTCGGCATATTATGTGTGGCTTTGAAAACAGTTATTTAACAATTGTTAAGTTACGTTAAGATGGTTTAGAACGGTATTTACTTAAATAGGTACTTATATGTTTTTTTTTGGTATATTAAAAAACATTTTTTTAAATGTTTTTTTAGGGTAAACGTCCGTTCGTAATTTGGTTACTAGAAGTATGAGTTGAGAATATCTGTTTTCTTTTGTTTTATCGTATTTCTACCACTGCTGTGAAGTTTACCCACAAAAAAAAAAAAACATTTTTTTTAAACTAAATCGATGTTTCAAGTGACTACACAATGACCCCACAAAAATATCAATAAATTAATGTTTTATCATGTTTATCTGTTAATGTTTTATAATGTTTTATCATGGATATCGATACCCATCAAGTCTACGGAGTTTCGCTAGCTAATTAAATTTGACCCATAAAACTTGCTTAAATAACGCCTTGACTTTACAATTTTCTGAATGATACGTCCAGCTCCCAATCTTTCTCCAGCAGGCAATATCTGTATTTCCTACTGACCTTCGAAACTAAATTCCCTAAGAATTTCAGACTTCTGGCATTCTTATTATATCTAAGGGGCAACTCTCGTAATGTTAAGAACGTTCACTGATCTCAGTCTTAATCTGTCAAAAATACTTATAGTCCGACTTTTAACTAACTGCATAAAATGACACTTCTTACTGTCATTTCGTTAAAAAGTGTTGCCGCACTATCACTACTAGTGATGTGATTAGAACGCAGTGAAACATCGTTTTAATTTAAATATTCGAAATTGGCCAATTTTGATTTAACCGTAAACAATCAAAGATTCTTTGTATTGTTCGGATAAAAATATATGTTGTAGTTTCAAATCACCGTAAATACATAGTCTACTAAAAATAATTTTGTTCAATTATTACTCTAAAATTCCTACTATATCGATCTAAAAAATAATTTTTAAAATAAAATAAAGGTTTCATTGGGAATGAAAAACGTTTATTATACAGGATTATTTGCAAAACACCAAAAACCTCAAAAATAAGAATATTTAAAAGATATGTTTGTGATTAGAATTAATGCTTTTTAAAAATCCAATCCGATCACTGGTGTGCTGACAAAACAGTAACTAGCCATTGCTCAATGTTTTTGTTGTAAACTTATTTTAACATGGATCGATTTTGAATTGGATGTTACTTGAATTAATCGATTATTTTGTCACATCACTATTTAAATTTCGTAAAGTAACACATAAGCTGTCATTTTACTGCAGCTAATTAAAAGTCCAACTGTAACTCTAATTTCCCCACAATTTTGACAAGTTTTTGACATTGATGGTCGCTGAGATGAGATTGCGACTAGATTTTGAACGTTTTTAATTACGAGAATAATTGGCCTTCTGTTAGTTTACGACTGTGGGTAATTGAGATTTTTTGGATTGTCTATATAAAGTGCTCTTCGAGATTCAAAAACTAATCTCCCAACCAACTCATTGGATTTTCCACTCGCCTCCAATAAATCAAATTAAGGTTACACAGCGCAGTAATCGTGTCATCTGGCATCAAACTGGAATCGAACCCATTGTCTCGCGACTGACAGATATCTCAATACGATGGTTTATGGCAGTCGATCAGTATTGTCGGCTTATGCTGGCCCATCTGGATTGGGCTTTGAATAATTTTAGGTAGGGTGAATGTACCGGTTGTTATAAGTAGGTAATATGCGTTGATTTTTTAAGACAATTATCAGTCAAGAGATTTTGTGAGCTGTGGTGGCTTGGTGGTTCATTGGCAACGATCCCGAATTACCACCGACCGAACACCGACTGGACTTGTAGGTCGTGGGTTCAAAACCAGGCAGACGCTTTATTTTGTACTAACAGCTCGTCCCAGCTTCGCACGGGTGGAAAAAAAAACAAAAAAGCCTATATTAATCAGTGATAATGTAGCATTCAAATGGTGAAAGAATTTTTAAAATCGGTCCAGTACTTTTTGAGCCAATTCGTTACAAACATACTTACATACAAATTTTTCCTCTTTATAATATTAGTATAGATAAATAATTTCATTACTACGAGTACCTACTGCTCTCAAAACGGTGAAAAAAAACATCGTTACGAAACCCGGCATGCCACTCCTCTCGCAGAGTGTGACATCTACCAACCCGCACTGGTCCCGCGTGGTGGATTACGATCCACTCCCTCTCATCCTGTGTCCCAGCAGCGGGAACTTTATAGGCTAATTTTGCTTATGTATGTATATAGAGGTTATGAGTTCAAGATCCCTTTCAATACGACCAACTTTCATTATGTAAGTACTTCCATGATTGTTTCCAATCTCTTAGTTACACCGTAAAGCGATTTCAATTTTTTGGCTATAGTCCGACATTTAATAGGTTGCAGTAAAATGACACTTCTTACTGTCATTTCGTTAAAAAATGTTGCCACACTGTCTCTAATAGTGATGTGATTAGAACGCAGTGAAACATCGTTTTAATTTCGATAGTCGAAATTTACCAATTTTGATTTAACCGTAAATAATCAAAGATTCTTTGTATTGTTCGGATAAAAATATATGTTGTAGTTTCAAATCAGCGTAAATACATAGTCTACTAAAAATAATTTTGTTCAATTATTACTCTAAACTCCTACTATAAATCGATTTAAGAAATCATTTTTAAAATAAAATAAAGTTTACATTAGGAATAAAATAACATTTACTATACAGGATTATTTGCAAAACACCAAAAACCTCAAAAATAAGAGTATTTTATAAGATATGTTTGTGATTAGAATTAATGCTTTTTAAAAATCCAATCCGATCACTGATGTGATGACAGAACAGTAATTAGGCATTGCTCAATGTTTTTGTTGTAAACTTATTTTAACATGGATCGATTTTGAACTGGATGTTACTTGAGTGAATCGATTATTTTGTCACATCACTATTTAAATTTCGTTAAAAAGTGGTAACACATAAGCTGTCATTTTACTGCAGCTAATTAAAAGTCCAACTATAGGTACATTGTTTAATTACCAAAAAAAAAAATTAAGAAGGCTATACAGGGTTATTGGAAAAACATTAACAATCTCTTAAGAGGTCATTGTACTCATCGTTATGAACAACTTTTACTATGGGAACAAACCTGAAATCGCGAAAAAAAAATCAGCTGTTCCCTATATTTTGACGAGTTAAAAATGAAATAAAAATAAAAAGCCTTTTATTTCTTGCGTGCACTTTACAAATACTTTCTTGGTTGTTAGTCTGTGTTAATTTGCTTATTCTAATGTTATTTTATCAAATTTATCATTTATTATTCTTGTAAGCAAGAACCCCGTCTTCACAGGTGAAGGCCTCCTCCAAAGTTAGCCAATTATATCTACACACATCAAAAGTGTCTAGGGATCAACATATATTTTTGCAATAACTTTTCTCCTGATTGATATTAATTAAAATTTTCTTTAAGGATTCATCAAATAAAGTGTTTTCGTTTGTCATAGTAACGATAAACCAAGTCACCTTTGCATTAATAAAGAAATTTGCCATTTTCCTAATAAAGGGATTTTTGACATTTGAACCACTAACACAAAAGTTCGAAAAAAAGACTGAAATAACAGTTTTCTCTAAAATTTTATTGGGTAACTTAAGCAATTAATAATCCGTGTTTCTACCGCGAACACTAACAACACAAGAACATCGGTTTGGCATACTCAAAATGAGTTCATCCAAATCACGCTGTGGAATGGCCGCCCATGTTCGTTGCAACAACAAAAAAAGGTCTTCTTGCGACTGGATACCCTCCATATTCGGCAGAGCTCTTCTCTGTAGCATATCCCATGCATGCTCAATCGGGTTCAAGTCTGGCGACTGAGCAGGCCAGGGCAGGACATTGATGTTAGCTGCGGCGAGAGTCTGTCTTACAACTCTTGCGGTGTGCGGTCGTGCATTATCATGCATTAACTGAAATAAGGGACCGATTTGCACTTGTAGAGGAACGATGACGTCTGATACAATCGTCTCAGCATAAATTTGAGCGTTGAGGTTGCCTCTGATCCAAATCAACTCAGTTCTTCCGCCGATCCAAATACCCGCCCATACCATGATGGTTCCACCACTATAAGGATGGACTTCCTGGCAGGATTTTAATCGCTGTTGGCGTCCAGGGGTTCTCCAGTGTCGTATACGTCTTGTATCCGGTCTCATACCAAAACGAGACTCATCAGAAAAGCACACGAAACGCCATTGTTCTTCTGCCCAATTTCTGTGTTCAAGAGCCCATTGATATCGAATCCTACGATTGTGCATTGCTATAGGTGGTACCCGTAGCGGTCTTCGGGAATGAAGGTTCACTTCATGCAAGCGGTTTCTGACTGTTTGGTCGCTAATTAAGTTCCCTGAAGAGTGATGAAGCCTCACGGCTAACATCATGGCGGTTATTGTTGGAGCTCTTCGAGTTAAGATTTGAATGTATCGGTCTTGTCTCCGTGTGGTGCAGCGATACCGTCCTCCATGGCGCTCAGCCACGGTACCAGTGCTTCGGTAACGTGTCCAAAGTCGACTGATAACACTCTGACTTGTATTCAGAGCTAAAGCCACAGTACGTTGCCGGGAACCAGCTTCTATCATTCCCACGGCTCTGAGCATTTCTTCCCTGCTTAAATGACGTCGCCGCTCCATAATAACGTTGGTTTTAATCAGTAGTAGGGAAACAGTAGCACTAATAATGTCTTCAATGCGTTGTATGTTTTTATAGGGAAAATATTGACAGCTGATTTTCATCTTTTACTCGAATTTGATTCACAGTTCCTGATTCAAATTATGAAATGCACCAAAAAGGATCCATATAAATTTATAAAATCATAAATTTATTACAAAGCCACATCTCAATCTCAAGAAATCCGCATAAAAATGCTTGATCCCTAGACACTTTTGATGTGTGTATTTGCCGAGATACGCGAACATAAATGTAGGGAACAGCCGATTTATTTTTTGCGACTTCAGGTTTGGTCCCATAGTAAAAGTTGTTCATAATGATGAGTATAATGACCTCTCAAGAGCTTGTTAATGTTTTTCCAATAACCCAGTATATATGATTCATATAATTAACAGCTATATATCAGTCATTGGCCCCGATTCTGTTGTTCACAAACATAAATTAAATATAAGTTCAGTGCATCTTTTTCTCTGTAGTTCATTATGAAAAGGACAGAAGATAAAAATTAGTTTAGTCCTGTCAAATTAGATAATCCATAGACAAGTTTAGACGTGACTAAAAAATTGGCTACTAAAAATACGTCAATTTACGTCAAGCGCTGACTAATTTGACAGGACTAAACTAATATTTATCTTCTGTCCTTTTCATAATGAAATAGAAAGAAAAAGATGCACTGAACTTAAATGTAGTTTAGTTTGTGAATAACAGAATCGGGGCCATTATCAACTGTTTGCTAAATCTAGTTGCCTTAAACTATAAGTTAACAAATACCTCAACTTCTAAAATCTACCAGCCATCAACAGTGTTCTCCACCCTATTCCTTATCCACAGCACACACAATACCAGCAATATTTTATTGTCAATGTTAAATAAAGTCATTATATTGATTGAACGTCCTATCTGACATTTTTTGTAGCTTTGCTCGCGTTCGGGACAAATCGATTGTGATGGACAGCGCACCTTATTGAGAAACTACCATATTATATAAACACCTCCTTAGAAACATCATCACTCGTGAAACAAGGAAATAGAGTCTAATTTTGAATGATATATAGTTTGACAATAATGTGGTTTTGTTATGGTTTCATGATGATGTAATATAGAGAAACAGGCGTAAAAATCGCATAGAAATAATGTGGTAATACAAAATTTGTTATATTTTGGATACATTGGACGTCTGACGTAAACATATGCTTGTCATTAGTTTGTGTCGATTCAGATTGAGTTGTCGGTCTTCGATTCGATGTGGTTGATCGGTGAATACAACGGACCGTCGGCTAGTTTTCGATGGCTTTGAAATATTGCATCAGCACTAGTGCAGACTCGAATTTATAATCAGCTTATAATGCAGGCCTCTCTTCGAGAGGGAGTGGGCTATAATCTACCACGGGGTCCCAGTGCGGGTTGGTAGATGTCACATTTCTTCGGACATGCCGGTTTCCTCACCATGTTTTCGTTCACCATTTTGAGAGCAATCTCGAATACTGAAGTTCTTTGGAGACGGGAAATGTCTCCCTAAAGCTTAGACGTAATTTATTGGGGTAGACGTTTTCTCGAATGGTGACCGCGAATCAGCAAACGTAAGGTAGGACGCCCTCAGGCTTAGGTCGCGACGATCTTCGCAGGGTGGCTGGTAGCAGCTGGATGAGAGTTGCCGAGAATCGAGGTGAATGGCGTGCAATAGGAGAGCCTTATGTCCAGCAGTGGACTGCTGTAGGCTGATGATCATAATAATAATGAGAGCGTCTAGTGATGCAGGGCAGAGTAAAGGAAAAATAGTTCACGCGTGAGATCACCGTTTAGGAGGACCGATCAAAATAAACCCGCAGTTGGAGGCCCTGTTAATGGATGCACCAGACCGTCATCTCACAGAGCCAGATTGTGAGAGGTCCCACCTGTATCTGGACTTAATTTATTTATTTATTTAATACTTCAAGTAAATAAATGTACAGACGCGGACTTAATGTCATAGGCATTTTCAGTCAATCTTCGGGTGATGCAGATACAAACAGTAGTAGATGCAATCATGAAAATTGAGGAATAAATATTTTAAATATACCTAAAGATACGCATACACCTATTAAAACTATAAATATAATATATACCTGATTACATATAAATATAAGCATAAATAAACATACATAAATAAATGACATTAATAGAATATTATTATTTCCTTTATTTAACTAAATACATATAAATTATATTTTTAATTATTAGAATATAAAAAATATAAAAACGTATATAGAATATTATTATTTTTGGTAAACAAGTTTTGTCTCTTAACTCTTTGGCTAGTTTAAGTTACACTAACGGGCCTTTTTTTTTTTTTTTTTTGTTCCGGGGTGGAAAATCCTCATGGATGTCCGCCGCCCTGGGGCGGGCGGCGGGGTCTGTCAGACTCTTACTGACTAAAAACCATCCCGGTGTTCCATCTCACACCTACGCCGGGGGTCGCGGGAACGTACGATCCTTCCGCAACCCCCGACTGGTGCCGGCCCGCCACTGCGGGCCTCCTCGGGTCAGGGGGGGGAGTGAGGTGTTTGACTCCCCCCGCGACGTCTAAGAGGGGCGCGCGTGGAACACTACGCGCCGCCACCTCGGGTCCTGATTTGTGGGGGGCGACGGACGTCCCCGAGTCCGTCGCCCCTGGACCCATTTAGGGGGGCTGGAAGAGGGCGTTATCCGCCCTCCGCCGAAGCCCGGTGCGCCTGCTGCGGGCCGGGTGAGTGGACGAGATCTCCCTCTCCCTTTCCGCAGCCTCCTTCTGCGAGACGACTGTTTCGCAGAAGGAAACCACTGCGTCCCAGGACTCTTCGCTGCCGACCATCGACTCGACCACGGCCGGCAGCGACAGGTCACTGCCTACTTCTGAGATGAGGGCACGGCGCGGCTCCTCCCAAGCGGCACACTTTGCCAGCGTATGCCACGCCGTGTCCTCCCGGCAGTCGACGCAGTGGTGACACCGGGCGTCCGGCTCCCTGTTTATGCGACACAGGTACTTCCCGAAGCAACCATGCCCCGAGAGCACCTGCGTCACTCGAAACGACAGGGAGCCGTGCCTTCTCCCGAGCCATTGCTCGAGCACCGGCCGGACCGCCTCGATGGTGACGAGGCCGGCGGTAGGGCGTGAAAGCCTGTCCCGCCATTCCGCCACCAGGACCTCGCGGAGCTGAGACCGACGCAGCTCTATGTGTTGCTGCATCGGTTGCTCGCCCCATGCCCTCGCTCCCTCGCGCCACCGATACAATGAGTACTTTCGCCTCCAGGTCCCAGGGCGGGGATCCGGCCAGTACGCAAGCCGCCTCGTAGGAGATCGTGCGATACCCCCGGACGACTCTGACGGCCATCGCTCTCTGCGGCCTCCGCAAAACGGCGATACTACCGGCCGTCAGGTCAGTCGCCCAGATCGGGGCCCCATACAGGGCCATCGATCGCACGATCCCCACGTAGAGCCGCCTACAGGCGGCGCTCGGGCCCCCCAGATTGGGAAGCAGCGTTGAGAGCGCGCCAGCCGCGCCCAGCAACTTGGGCGCCAGCCGTCGGAAGTGGGGCTCAAAGTCCCAGCGGCTGTCGAGCACCAATCCCAGGTACTTCATGGTAGACTCGACAGCGATCCGAGCCCCCCCGACCACGATGTGTAGGCCGGGCGGACACTAACGGGCCTAAGCCAAGTCAATGTAGCTTGTGTGGTGAATTTTTATCATGAAGAAGAATGATTGCTAAGAGGCGACATTTCATTTTCCTCAATTTGCATGAACTTCGGCAGGTGTTTAAAATTGCGGCTTTTTGGAGTGTTATGTAGATTGAGTCTTTCAGGTCTATTAGTTTGAGGCTGCGGTGGAGGTTGCGGTGAGATTGGGTATAACATCCGTCGTGGAGATAACAAAGTGTATGTAGTACCCATACTACATACACTTTCTCTTGTTCCCAAATTCTGGTTACTTCGTCCTTCAGTTCAGCATATTTACTGATTTTCTCACCTATATTTTTTTGTAAATTATGTGTATTAGGGACTGCAATGTCTATAAGGTAGATGTTGTATTATAATTTTTATATAATCACTTACAACTATTATTACAGGTACAACCAATGCAATAGTGAAGCAAACCTAATAATAACAACTTATTTTATTTAATAAAGCTTATAATAAAATAATTAATATAATTCGTCACGTGACCGCGACCGCTCTATCAAGAGCGAACCGAACAAGAAGAGAGGATCTTGCATTTGGACTAAAACTAGGATGATCTTGCATATACTCCAGCGGCGTGCGTCGCGTCGGCGGCTGCTGTCAACAATGTGTTGCTCGTTCATTTGAGTACGGTACTCATACACACGAGCGGCTTGTTGTCGTCGACTGCAGGTGTCTCTGCCGTTGAAACGTGGCGCTCGTGTGTATGAAGACTAAGCCTATGTCTTCATGGCAACTGGTTTAGAACTATCTTTGGGTTTTTTTTTTTTGAGGATGGGAAATCATCAAATGTTCCCTCCCGCTCTGGGTGGAGCAGAAGGGAGTGTCAGACTCTTACTGACTTAAACCCACCCGTGTTCCTTCCTTAGCCCCTTATGTTCCGTGGCAGCGGTAACCCTTTCGGACAATCCCGCTGCCCGGACAAACCCGCTGCCCACTATGTATCTTTGGGTTGGCTTCCAGCTTATCCAGACGGAGCTAAATCTTAATCTGCTAGCTAGACCACCATCCGGCCATACAGTAGTCTGATAATATGCTGAACTGGAACTATAGTACACAAATGGTTTACTGTGTAGTTTTAATAATAATAATTTATTTGTCAGAATATGGTAGTTCCTTGTCGTTGCCGCGCCGGACACGTGCCGGGCATGTATCGGACGCGCCCCGGACGCGCAGGGGCTCCTTGTACATTATAACTATGGTCTTAAGATTAGTCAATTGTCTTATCATTATTATGCCACGCGTGGCGTGTAAGCAACTGTGTTCCCTTACACATTTAACTCATCAGCCTTCAAAGCAAGAGCGAACAGTCATCTTTTGGGTACACTCGTTCCATCAAAGATCTCATCCATCGTTTTCTATCAAGGTCAAGAAAAAAATGTTTGGTACATATTATTTATTAACACGATAGAGATTATCAGGGCAGTATCAAAATCATTGATTGCATATTTACGAATTAAAATTATGGTTCAAGGCCATGTTTTAGAGCATAGATGCATGTAGTGTTTTTTAAGGCCAAAAACTATTTTACTTTTGTTTTTCTACAGGTTTGGGTGGTAGATTAAGTTGAGTTATTCCAGTCTGATCTTCGAATCCATCTCGATGTTAGAGTTCTTACCATTAACTTCAAAACACTGTCATAGATTCGTGCAACAACTATAAAATAGTCTACAGTAAGTATAGCGGGGAGTATTTCGGAGAAACGATAAATCACTTTAGAGAACGTTAACAATTTTCACCACTCAACCACAATATCCTGTTTCCTTCAAAACCTACACAACCTGAAATCCATATAGCCTGCGCAAGCTTGCCCAAGCCTGGGAAGCTTGCCCAATAAATTACTGCCACATTAAGTTGGGGCAGCCGTCGAACGATGTTCGATTTCAAAGATTATCTATCACTACGACAGTATCGCGACACTGGGATCTTCCGTGAGCCGCAACGTCTTATACAGCATGTTCTGATTTCGGGAATTAATCGATTTTAGTCGAGGAGAATATCGATTGTAAAGTTAGAATCATTATCATCATCATTTGAGTCGAAATTCGTCCACTGCTGGAAATAATCCTTCCCCATGCATCGCAACTTCGACCGGCGGGGTAATTGCCTAATACACAAATATAGGAATGGCTTTCATTTTGACAGTTCAACTTCAATTTCTTGAGTGTGTTACGCATTAATGGTGCGGTTCTGTGCTTCTCACATCCAGTGAATTCCTTTGGCCGTCACCAGGTCATCGGTCCACCTTGGTAATGTCGAAGTCTGATCTGTTTTTGTATCTAATGGCAGTTTTGATATTATAAAACTGGAGTGGTATTTCAACTTAGCTTATCGCAGTTATAAGCAACAACACTGGTACACTGGTGAACTGAAGGCCAATTCTCGTAATTTAAAATGTTCAAAATCTAGTCGCAGTCTCATCTCGGCGACAAACTAAGTAATGTCAAAAACCTGTCAAAATGTAGAGAAATTAGAGGTTTTTTTGACAGATTGAGACTGAGATCAGACTGTGAACGTTCTTAAAAATTACGAGAATTGCCTCTCTGGTGTCATTATATAATTTTGTTAAGTGGCAGTCAAGTTTTAGATTAAGTCAGTAGCTATAAGAAGCAAACAAGTTATCACAAAGCATCTTGCTGTGAATATATTCAAGAGACACCGAAGAATATATTACTAGAATTGCAAGGCAACAGCATAACTCATCATCATATTCATTTAGGCGAAAAAAAACTCCACTTAGTACTGGACATCTGAACAGATTTGAATTTTACCGTATCTCATTGTTTTTTTTTTTTCATTTTGCCGAAAGACGTCCAAATCTGGACATGCCTCCCCCAAATCTCACCTAATGTTCTTCTTCTTCAATCAATAATTAAATGACGAAAAAAAAAACTTGATTAATTAATGTAAGTACTTGCTTTACACTGTAATTTTCGTAGCATCCTGTACACCATGCGCAGTGGCACCCCGATCGGCTTATACCGATCGCGTCTATCACCTCAATATACCGATTATCTTGATCTAGTAGGCGAGCATAATCATTTTTATCTAACTATCTGGCTTCCCTCGGAAGTACAGCGCTGATGGATGACTGGGGAGAGTCGATATTTGTATCTTTTACTTGTAAGTTGTGGGTAATTGAGAAGGTTTAGGTAAGTAGCTGTTATTTGGGTAAGTACTTAAAGTGCATTATAAATATGCCCTTTAAACACTTGGTGTTTAATAAACATTTGTTGACAGATAAGCATAATTTTTTACTTATTTTCCCTTAACCATAAGCAACGTTTTTATAAAAATAAAGTGGGTTATCAACAGCGTATACTTAAGACTGGGAAAATGATTGCTTAGCGAAGCAGACAATGCTACAGGGGATATTTCGGTGACTGAATGACATTGCCAGGGTAGAAAAATTTGTGTAATAATTGTATTAACAAAACAAAATGGCGACATTAGTTCCGATTTTGGCCACGTGCCAAAATAACCTTGTAGCGTTGTATTCTATTCTATTTTTATTATATGGCAATTAAAGCCGATGTCGACTATTCTGCCAATGTCTAAAGTGAGCTGGAAAAACAAGCGTTGTATTCGTAAAATCAAATCACAACGTCATTCTTTGACAGTTGCATGAAATGGCTATATCATGGCCGTGAAATTAATATTCCTCGACTGGAAGTACGTGCTGGTGACATTTAGCTACCAGCTCCAATCATCTTATTGACTGGCTAATATGAATGCTACAAGTAATTGCCTAATTTTCCAAGGTAGCGAAAAGTCCGAAGTTTATCAAATATAAGTATATCTACCAATCAATAATTCAGGATCAATTTATATGAAACTCGGCTAGAGTAACAAAGCATCCACGTTTTAATCTACCTACACCGGAGATTTCAAATCGTGATGAACACATTTGAATCGAGTAGCAACGATTCCATTCACACATTCCAACGCCCTTACTAATGCCGGCCATTCATAAAAATAAACGATTCATACCGATTCGAATAAAAAAGTATCGATATTAATATATCCGAATCGATTTGATCCTTTGGACGTATGATAAATGAATCGAATACAAAGGTGGCCAGTCACCGGACGTTCGAAATATAAAAATTAAAAAAGTTTACTGCTACTGTCCGCTTGAACTATTAATCAAATTCTTTAGAATCGACAAAATTAATATTTCCGTTAGTTTAATCTTTATTTGTGAAGGTTGAAGGTTCATTTTTGTTAAATGTAACTTTCAAGCAGAGATTCTTCTTAGTGGCCATTCATAAGATATTGACGATTTTATTTACTGCCACAGTTTTGAAAATGTAAGCATAATTTGATGAAATCTATGAAAAACATCAAAGTTAATCTGCCTAGCCTTTTCCCAACTAAGTTGGCGTCGGCTTCCAGTCTAACCAGATGCAGCTGAATATCAGTATTTTAAACATGGAGCGACTGCCTATCTGACTTCCAGAACCTAGTTATTAGGTTACAAGAAGATATATGAATGGCAGCCGGGACCAAGCGTTTAACATCCTTGCCGAGGCACGGAGGGGTCTCTACATGTAATAGATGGTTACCCATCCACAAACTGACCGCAGCAAGCGTAGCTTAACCTTTCACGCGACTCGCGTGACCCACGTGTGGCTATTATTATTTAACCACGAACCCCTCCGAATAAAATTCAAAGATCAAACTAAAACAGCGAACCACTCATAATATTGACTAAAATAATACAAATCAATTTATTACCTTTGTAAACTAAACAAACAACACGACGGTAACTATGAATAAGGAGCTAACCAGCAATTATACAGACACATCGTCCATCAATTGATTTAGTGTGGCTAAACTTATTTATTGTCGGTAAATATTATTTATAGATGCCTCAGAAACGGTATAAGTATGGAAGATGAGAAAATTGTGGAAGCATGGTCTTATCTTATAGAAACAAGTAATTTAAATTTATCGTCAAACAACTTTAACGAAGGTTACTGAAAGGTTCTAATCTGCGTTTGCAATTTATTTGCCAGAAATGTAAACAAATATGAATTAATGGAAAAATAACTTTAAATTCTACACAATAAAGTTCAGTTTAAGATACAACTTCAAATATTTTTATAACTTTTTCAAGAGTGTTAGTCACTCTGAAATCAACTTAAATGTCATTGAAATAAAGTTGATATTTGATTAACTTGAAATAGGGTAGGGGTGTGCAGCACTGCGCACTTTTACTATAGAGTGGTGATCGCGTACTGGAAGACAAAGGCATACAGCGTTGTTGACCGATGACCTGGTGAAGACCGCAGGAATCCACTGGATGCAGGAAGCCAGAATCGGTCGAAGTGGAAGTGCTTGGGGGAGGCCTATCTCCAGCAGTGGATTTCTTCCGGCTGAAATGATGATGATGGTAAACTAATATAGGTATGAGTTAAAATGAAAATTTCAAAAATCTGATGAGTAATTTCCGGGAAGTACGTTAAGCCGTTGGTCCCGGCCGTCAATCGAGAGCTGTGACAGCCGTTACGGATAGTCAGAAGCCCAAACGTCTGACAACCGGTCTTACCAAGAGGGTTCGCGTTACCCAGTAACTGTGTTGTGGAGGTCAGATAGGCAGTCGCTCCATGTAAAATACTGGTATTCAGCTGCATCCGGTTAGACTGGAAGCCGACCCGAACATAGTTGGGAAAAGGCTAGGCAGATCGACTTTGATGTTATTCGTAGATTTCGCCAAATAATGCTTAGGTACGGCTTCACAACTGTGGCAGACAAAAAATCGTCAATATTTAATCTTATGAATGAGCACTAAGAAGAATCATAATTCAACAGTTACAACTAACAAAAATAAACCTTGAATCTTCACAAATAAAGATTAAACCAACAGCAACATTAATTTTGTCGATTCTAAAAGAATTTGATTAGATAAATTTCCCGATTTTTAAGCACAATAACGTGCAGAAAGATCGATATAGTTATCCAGAATAAAAAAATCCAATAGTATGGGGCAATGGATAGGATATTGGCAATTTGCCAAATTCTCATTAATAACTTAAAGAGTCTTACGCAATTAACGTTGCTCGTGTATTGGATTAGTGCAAATATTAGCAATTTTAGAATTTTTATTATTATTTTTACTATGAGTCTCTTGCAGGACACTGCAGGGCGAAGGCCTAGCTTCCATCTTTCTTAGGATTTTGCTCGGCAAAAAATATAAGAAACAAAAATGTTTTTGTGTTATATAAGTTCTTAATCAACGCCGCAAACGGCATTCATTATAGTGCCAAAAAAATCATAAATAAAGGTTACTAAGTACCTAGGTATGTCAATCTAGCAACAAATTAAATGTTTTTAACTTACACACAATTTACCGATCGAGCATACAAATAATAATATTATTAATTCGAATCCGGAATCCGGTCCTGGAGCGTCGCCCCATGAATCTTCGACATCCGCCAGGGAGGCATTCAATTTGTCACTCCTGTCAAAATAATGTAAACTGCTTAAAATAATCGGACATTATCGGCTTGGCGTGAATCGGGAGATATCGGAGCTGTGACGTAAAGCTTGCTCGATTTTAGATCGATCGTTAAGATTTTTTTTTGTTTGGAAATAAATTGTTTTTTTTTACTCGGCGGGACAGCAAAGGCTTATTTGCAGGTACTTTTGGTCCAAACAGCTAAAAGTTTCTATATTCTTTTAGTACTGTATGGTAATTTATATCGTAAGCCATCGATTTCTAAATAAAAACGAAAACCAAGTATCAATAAAAAAAATTTGATCCTTACCTCCTCAATGGTCTATAATATGTTTTACGAGGATTCCAACTCCTGAACTAAAACAGTTTATTAGTAGGTAACTAAAAAAGTTTCAGATCAAATAAAAACTGCCGTCTCCCACGTCATGTGAAAAGATGTAGGATTTTGTTAAACATACTCGTATGAACAGCAAGGGGCAGCAATCAAGTCTTGTGCGATCTCCAATCTGCTAGGGTACAAAATCGTGGATAAAATAACTCTTAGTAAGAATAATGAAATTTTTTATTTTTTTTTATTTTTTTTACGAAACTGATTACAATCACAAATGCAACTTACAACCACAATATACCCGCACCCTAATTGCGAAACACACTATCGATCTCAATTTGAATCATTTTGAAGCATATTGCTAATCCATTGCTTCATATGTTGGAAAAATGTGTCTGCTCAACATTGTAAAAAACGCAATGAACGTTGTTGATCTGTCAAAATGAAACCCATTGCTACTAATAGTGTGTTACGCAATTACCCCGCTGATTGAGATTTGCTGCAGATGTGAATCTAACATGCATATTTTAAGAATAATTTAAAAATAAAATTACAAATCTTTCAAATTGTGAACTTTTCCGGATATCTATTAATCCGAAAATTATTATTATCATAATCATATTAATATGTTCTTAAGTGAATTATTATGATTACGAATGTCGATAAAATCAAGGACTGACACAGTAAAATATTCGTCATACTTAATGCATAGTTATTTAAATCAAACTCAGTTATTTTCGCGTTCAAAAGAATACTTATTATCATTTGTTGACGCTACCGCCCACGTACTGTCGCTCGCGAAAGTACATTACTGATATAAAAAGATGAATTTTTGGGCCCTAAAATGGAGCTAAAGGTAAAATTTTAACTCATTCCTTCGTTTCATTATGCCTCATATTTTGTCTGAGCAGAACGCTAAACTTGTTAGCTTTAATTTGTGTACATTTAGATACAAATTATTGTTATTGAATAAATGAATATGACTATCAGCACGGTCAATAAAATTATGTAAACTGGCTTTGCTCAACAAGGCTTGCACCCTAATTGCGTAACACACTATCAATCGGAATCTGAATCATTTTGAAACAAATTGCTAATCCATTGCTTCTTAGGTTCGAAAAAATAGTTTGCTCAACATGTAAATAACGCAATGAGTGTTGTTGAACTGTCAAAATTAAACCGATTCCGATTGATAATGTGTTACGCAATTGCCCCGCTGCATGTGTTGACCACTTTACAAATAGTAATATATTCTATAATTATAAAATAAACATATTCTATAATTATAATATAAAATAAACGACAAATTGTAAAAAGATTTTTACCGCGCAATGTCAAAAATGAAGACGATGAAGAAATGTCAGTTTGTATAGACATATTTTTTTCTTCGTGAAGTAGATAAGGTGTAGAAGTGATCATGCTTGGAGTTTTCAAGTTACCTACATACTCGTATTATCTATGAACATCCTGAATCTTTGTGTAATAATAAAGGTTTTATAGGTTTATTGACATAAAAAAAAAGTTATTACATTTTATATGGAAACCCTGACTCCTGAGCTAGGTGGTACCTGTGTTACAGGAGTCAGTGTCTTCACCCGTAATATTTCATAAAGCTGTCAATTGATATACCAATTTATGTACTTACAGAAATTTATTAATTGAGAAATACTAAAAATAACGTACACACAAATACAATACAGCATCTTCGTTCAAAAATATTTCCTTAAAAACAGCAGCATCTTAGCCCCATATTGTCAGCATCGATAAAATATGGTTTGTCGAGTCAAAGGCCGCAAGGTCTCTGAATGGTGCCTCCAAGGATTATGTCCGTATCGGCACCCGTTGAAAAGTTAGATCGCTCCTAATTATGATTTATCGACGACTGTGAATAACCTCAATTTTTTTTAAAACATTTTTTGTTTACTCTGTACTGTCGATCGACAGAGGTTTTAAAACCTGTTTGACTTTGGAAATGTTCGATATTAATTGAACTATTATACGAATAGGATTATTTTCACTATGTGTAAGTTATTAAAGTGTTTGTACAAACCTACTTACAGAAATAATAATCATTTTATCATTTTTAGGGTTCCGTATCTCAAAAGGAAAAAACTGAACCCTAATAGGATTATTTTGTTGTTCGTCCGTCTGTCTGTCAAGACCCTTTATCTCGAGAACGCGTAGAGGTATCAAGTTAAAATTAAAACCATATATTTAGGTTTACGATCCCTTGAAGCTGTGAAAAATCAAACTCCTAAGTTAACGTAAAAAAAGATACTGCCGTTTATTCCGCAAAAAACGCATATTTCGACACTCTCAAGGGAATCAAAATGTATAGGGTACTTCCCGTTGACTTAGAATCATGAAATTTGGCAAAAAGCAATGTCATGTAGCACAAGTAAAGAAAAAATCAAAAATCGTAAATTTGTAGTTACAAACCTACTTTGTATGGAACCCTTGATGCGCGAGTACGACTCGTACTTGACCGGTTTTTTATCATTTACTGATGTTTTTTGTAATCTAATTTTGGATAACAAGAATTATTTTTAAACAGCTTCAGCTGTCTTATGTAATTTTGACGTTCGAAAAGTGCTGATTCTAAGCCTAATTTGAACAAGTCAGCCTTGAAACCAAGAGTGGTAGGCATCTTCTGGGCTTACTCGTTCCATCATAGACCTCACCCATCCCTTTCCACCAGGTGAGATCGAGATCAAGAGCTCGCCAAATTACAATTTAAAAAATGTAAACAATATTTCTTGCACAAAACTAATAGCATTGCTAGAAAATCCTGGACCGACGGAGACGATTACCTTACATTACAAGGTATTAAGTTGCCAATTTCCTTGTATCAAATGATTCTTATTTTTTCTATAATACTTTTTCTTCTGCCACATCATATATCGTTGGTACACCCGTGGCCCGTATGTGTCGATTTTTTCTATGAATACACCATTGAATATCTGATCATGAATACCTATGTTCATAATACCTCTAGCTGCACCCCGCGGTTTCACCCGCATAAATGCCGATCCCGTGGAAATATCGTGATAAAAAGTAGCCTATGTATTAATCCAGGGTGTCAGCTACCTCCATACAAAATTTTATCAAAATTGGTCCAGCCGTTTAATCATGAAGAAGTAATAAACGTATAAATAAAAAATCTGTTAGACGTCAATTTTATTCCACGAAAAAAAAATATCTGTCCTTTGTTAAATTACCCCTTAGTCAGTTAAAATTACATTAACTTTTGTTGGGTCCTGTTTATCTATTATCTAGGTACTAGAGCAAATGAGCCAAATAACGAGGCTTTAAATAGACAAAATAAAATTATAATCTAACTTAGATATATGTCGGAGGAGTAAAGTAAAAGGTTTGTTTACGTACTAGTTGCGCCATCTATTGGCGTTTAGGATGCCTTACTCGATTAATCAAATCGATAACAGTTGTCATTGAGTCAGTAGTTCGAGTCGGGGTTGTCAATGAACTGTCGCGTGTGGCGTTTGACATTTGTCAGATGCCAAGGTGAGACCAGTGTGTCAGCTTAGCGATACAATTGACATCCAGAGTTCGACCGCGCCGGGTGTGCGCACTGATTCTACCCAACCACGTGCAAAATGGCGGACACCGATGGAATTTCTGATAAAAATCCTTTAACATCTCCGACATATATAACAATTTCTTGATTACATCTAAACAAGTCCATAGAAGGAAGGACTTGTCGTGACGGATGGTTTTAGAATAGAGGATGATCAAAGAAACGATCGTGCGAGGAAGATGCTAGAGCTAGAAAGGAGGTGAGAACAGCTTAAATCAGCCTATAACGGCTTTAGGACATAGGCTTCCTCTCTTCGAGAGGGAGTAGGCTGTTATATACCACGCGGGCCCAGTGCGAGTTGGTAGATATCACATGTCTTTGAAGTTTTGGTTCTAGGCCATGCCGGTTTCCTCACGATGTTTTCCTTCACCGTTTTGAGAGCAGTGGTGATGAAATTATTTACACAAACTCCTGCCTGGCTTCAAAGCCACGACCTACAACACGTAAGTCGAGGCCGTTACCACTGGACCACCACTGCTCAGGTGAGAACAGAGATAACAGTAGAGATGAGTGGAAGAAGAAGGCATGCAGACTCCAAATAAATTGAGATAAAGAGGATGATGATTATGATATATTATCTAAGCAGGTTCAGCCATACTGTCAAACTCCTTGCAGCTAAACGTTCCAGCTCGGGTATAGATTTCTGCACGCCATAGGATGTGCCCGTACTTCACTTTAGAAAACCATAAATGCAGTATTGGATTCACTTCCAAGTTTTCAAAGGAGTAGGATCCCTGAAAGAAATGTTTATTCAGTGTAGACCTTCACTGGTGCTTGATACTGACAATTAGAGTCGTATTTAAAGATGTAGTGTACCGATCCCAATGAATCAATGATTTACAAACTAAGTTAATTATCACTCAGTATCATGACAGCACCGCGCTCCAGGGCGGAGACTGATCACAATTATTAGAGTCGATTCTGTTGTTCACAAACTAAATTAAATTTAAGTTCAGTACATCTTTTTCTTTCTATTTCATTATGAAAAGGACAGAAGATAAAAATTAGTTTAGTCCTGTCAAACTAGATAATCCATAGACAAGTTTAGACGTGATTAAAAAATTGGCTACTAAAAATACGTCAATTTACCTCAGGCGCTGACTAATTTGACAGGACTAAACTAATATTTATCTTCTGTCCTTTTCTTAATGAAATAGAAAAAAAAAGATGCACTGAACTTAAATTTAGTTTAGTTTGTGAACAACAGAATCGGGGCCAATGTCTTGGGACCATTGCCATTAGACTACATGTATTCTCGGCTTCTCTCTTCCAGCTACTACCATGAGTGGTTATAACGACATTTACATCAACGAGCAGTCTTTGATAAACAAAATTAGTGACGTCACACTTAAATCGATCTTTTTCAGCGTTACCTTGAAGTAGAGGCAGTTCTTTCTGTCATATTTGATGTTCAAGGTTACACACGTGAGGTGCAGCACCATGCCGTGGCAATCCACGTTGTTTATTAGGTAGGCAGACTCCCATTTACCATTATGTAGTATGAAACCTTTCAGTTTGACCTGAAAAACAATGTTCATAAGTTTTAACATAAATGTTAGGTTTGCGTCATTTATAGCATGTCAACTTTTGGTACAATAGGTACACACGGCTACACATCAAGCTATACAAAACCAGTTTACGCTGATCTCGCATCGTAAGGAAATCCTATATACAATGTGAGATCAGCTTATACTGGAAATGTATAGCTTGATGTGTAGCCGTGTGTACAACATTCTATTAGCGATCACCATGATGGTTAAATAATAATAATAATCGTTTATATATAAAAAGGGAACACATTTACCATAAATAGCTTTACAATTAAAATAGCGCACAGTTGCTAATTTTGCCTGAACTAGGTTGAACCTGTGCTTCAGGCTAGAAAGTGCATAAATATCTAATGTAATAAATTAACAATGAGTATAACGTAAAAAAAACTAAATTAAAACTTAGGTAAATAAAAGTAAAATAGCATGTTAGCAGTTCTATTTGCAGACAATAAGTAGGTCTTCTGTTTGTGCATAGTCGATGGTTAGTAAATAATTAAGTACAATTTTCTCACTGCTATAGTTATTTAATTAGTTTATAGATACTTAATTTTCTATTTAATCTATTGTACAGGAATGGGCCTAAGAATGTTAAAAATCTTTCTACATTTGATGTTGCATTAGACATGCATACTAGATCATTCCGCCTCTTGTTAGTATTGTCGGCATTGTAGGCAAAAAGTGTGGCAAAAAGTGTGTTGGATAAACATAAGCTGCCGAAAATTCTGCCAATCCTGTGGGGTAATTACGTAACACACTATCAGTATGAATGAATTTCATTTTGACAAGTCCAGCATTCATTGCGTTAATTACGTTGTTTAGTAGACAACATTTTCTAACATATGAAGCAATGGATTTGCAATATCCATCGTAATGATTCAGATTGAGATGGATAGTGCTTTACGCAATTAAGGTGCTGTTGAAACTCGTTGTAGGAAATCGAAATGCTTTGAAAGCGATTGCCACTTGTCTAGGACCTAATGTCTTTCATTCTTCTACCGATAGCTGCAACTATGTATTTTAAGACCGTATAATATATTCTTAATTCAATCAATTAAATATCACGTTGTTTGTCCGCAATGGACTCCTAAACTACTGATTTTAATAAAAATTTTCACACTATGTGCAGTTTCATCCAACTTGAAAGATAGCATAGTTTATATCTCAATTACATGGCGACAAGGTTTGTATGAAATAAAATTTCGGAAATTTGAAAAAAAAATGCACCCATCAGAAGCTGTGCCGGGCCGCTAGTAATCATAATATGATTATAATATCAGTATTATTAGCTTACTGTACAAGGTCAGTTAACATTGCACATCTAGTTTATAATAATAGCCTCCCCGATCGATTTCGGTCATGGTGGCTAATCTCAACGGAGATTAGCCAGGTACGCAGGAGATATTATAGTGCATAAGTGTGTGCGCAGACACAGGTGCACTCTCTGTTCCTTTACTCTCATAGTCCGATGGGACGGCAATCCGCCACGACCGGAGAGAGATCAGTATCAAACTCAACTCAAACTCAAACTCAAACTCAAAGCATTTATTTCAATTAAACCATCCAGGCACTTTTGAATTGTCAAAATTAACTAGTCGGTCAGTTAGTCAGAAAGTTGAAGCTAGTTGCCCATTCCAAAACGTAGATCTCTTGGAGAAGAACGGGCAAGAAACTCCAAGGACACTCTTTTAAATTAAGATATTACAAAATCCTGAGTACAGTATTCTTGTTGCTTCTATATGTGAGAACAATGTTATGAAGAAACGATTCAAAATAGTTATAAGATTAAAAAGAAGCCGTGGCAGCTGAGAGATGACCAGTCTCAACTGACAGCGCCCGTTCACGAACATGACGCATGGATCAGCACCATCCAGCTCAACCATTTTGAAGGGAACCGAATGATCCAACACACGCGCCACCATCAGTGAGACATTTAAGTGAGCATGACACATTCTCAACTGCCATGCTCTTTCAAGTCAATATAAAAAAAAATTATAATGAACGGATCCATGGTTCTTACATTTACAAAATTTGAAAAAAATGCTTCTAAATTATACAAAACTATAGTTTCCAATTTATTTAAGAGATGAATAAAATTTTACTAGAAAGAGGTATATGATATTAAAGTAACAGTTAAAATTTGATTGAATTAAAAATACACATTAAGTTCGAATGTCAGAAACACTTAAAAAAAAAAAGAAAAGAAAAAAAAGGGAAGCATGTCTTCCAAATATTGAAATTTTAACTAGTGAGCCCAAGTGTCTGTGGAGCAGGACCAGCATTTAGCCAAGCATTTTTATCTACGATATAATCATCCAACTTATAGTATGCTTGTCTACATAGTGTGCGTTTAATGCATGTTTTAAATTTCTTCTCATTTAGTTGAAGAATATCGAGTGGTATTTTATTATAACACTCTACACAATAACCCATAAAAGAAGTTTTTACTTTAGACAATCTGAAACGAGGTTGATCTAATTTGTTCCTATTTCTAGTGTTAAAATTATGCCTGTCACATATCTTACTAAAAAGATGTAGATTTTTTCGAACGTACATAATGTTTTCATAAAAATTTTTATTTAAAAATTAAAAAAAAAAAAAAAATATATTTTTATTTATTTTATTTTTTATATATATGTCGGAGTTGATTATCAATTACAATAGTGGGTATTATGTTATAAGTTGATTTTCTTATGATTTTTACTATCAGTTATTGTCTAATAAATCGAAATATAATTTATGTACCGCTAATTGATTTTTGGCAACTTATTTATTTATTTATTTATTTATTATTAAGGCACATCAACAACACAAACACAAACATTTACAAATAACAGAGAACAGACATGGACCAGTGTTTACGTCAATTACAGACGTGCACAGCATTCATAACAAAATAGAAGAAAAAACACAGTATTCACGTTACAAAAAAGAAATAATTATAAAAGAAAACAAAAACAATTAATGATAAAAACTCTAGCTAAAATCTCTGTAGTAGAGAGAATACCCTCATCAACTTAAACATTGACTAATTATAGTATATTATATTATATCATATTACACTATACTATATTATATTATATTAATTTATATCAATTTATATCATATTATATTATTATTATATTACATTATATTATATTATATTATTTTGTTTGGCTGTCTTCAGTCTTGCCCTCATTTATAATCTTAGATCTAAAACGCGTGGGATGGTCGTGGAAGATATCTAAATCATAAATTTTGCAAAAGTTGTTGTACGTGGACGGTAGCCTAGCCATCGGAGCATTCATGCCTAAGTTGGTCTTATGACGAGGGACATTGAAAATGGACGTGCATTTTCTTCGAGCATTAAGTTTAGGCACGTTTATTTCAATGCGCTCGAGAAGTCCGTCAGATTTAAAGGAACCGTCAACGATACCCCGCAAGCATAGCAAATCAATCATGCTTAATTTAATCAAACTTATTTCGATAAGTGTGACCAATAGTTTTGTTCAAAACAATGATGACATGTTGCTTTAATTTTAAAATGATTAACTTTGTATTATTGTATTTTGATTACTTTATAATGTAAAATCTTATTAGATTTAGCATATTTTGTATCAAGTAAACGCGTGACGTACTTCCGTGCGTCAACGGACAGAGTTGTCATGGAGGGATTGCAAAGTGGGGGCATCGTCCTATAAAGGAGCGTGCACTCGCTAAGCTCTGGAGTCTGTCTTCGGATTTGACTCAATAAAGAGCTCCCTGCTCCCGACAAAACTGTCGGTTTACCTAGTACAGCGCTGCTGTATATTCACATAGCTGTATTTAACTTGCTTATAGCGAGCGGATACACTGTGTAATTGGGTGGCTTGGCCACTGTACGAACTGTGACTTTAATAGTCTGTTCGCCTAACTGTTTTTACCTGCTTTATCTTTTTATTAATTACCATTTATTTTTATTGTGTACCATTCTTATTGTGTATTGTTAATAAAAACTCTGTAATTGCTTATACAGTCTTGTTTATCCCAATATAACGGGAACTCCAAACCCTGACGATATACCGCTCGGCACTCCTGATCCTACATCAGAAGTGGGATTAGGTTTAGCCCAGGAATCGGAAGGTGTTGGTGATCCATGGCGAGTAATGTTAGAAGTTCAGAATCAAAATATGACTCAGTTAATTGAAGCGATTAAAACGCATTCCGCTTCGTCTGCTGTAGTTCCTTTGACAGATTTTAACTCTGACCTACCCGATTTCGATGCTCAATCTTGGAGTACAACCGTTGATATTTGCTTATCGGAAAAGCCTCTTCAAGGTGGCCCTCTTATTATTGCCCTCACTAGCCTTAAAGGGCAGTGCTAACGTATGGCTTTCCCAAGTATCTTATGCAGTAAGGCGCACAAAGGAGCAGCATCAACGGTGCTATCTTGAATAGCATACCAAGGACGTAGCGGGGAGCTACCAGTAACGTGTTGTGACTTTGCACTAGCAGCCCACAGCCGTGCCAGCCAAGCGGATGGTGGACATCTTGATGGAACAACTACCCTCAGGCACATTAGAAAATAAAGGTGAGCTGTATTGTTTTGTTAACGATTCTGGTGATGAATGCTCGTTAGTAACAGCGAGTTGTGCAGCCAAATTAAGTGGAAAATGAGTTAATAACGTTATTGTATTAACTGGTATTGGTCAAACACGTGTATTCGTCACAGAACAAATCTTATGATGTAGTGTATAGGTTAGCGAGCAAAAATTGAAATTTTATTACATGTTCTACCCGACATCTACTTTTCGTGTTATTAGAAAACTAAGAGCAAAATCAGATTATCAGACTAAGTTAGATCAGAAGTTCACAGGTTCGTTTAAATTAGCGGAAGTTTTGAATGGTGATCGCTTTGTCTTAAAAAAGCTTTAAAACCTAATCTTATGTTAAGTACGCTGATGATCGTATCCGAAAGATGCCTCAGTAGTGTTCCTAAGACGGTGAGGAGAGTTCGGTTAGTTAGAGCACATACCATACCATAGCTAGGTCGCACTGTACGCACTTGTCTTTGGTCGTAACTGCAACTCACTTCTGGTGGTGCAGCGGAGACCAGGGTCTCAGAGGAGACTATTGTTGTGTTGGTCATGCAGTGACCTGGGAGTCGTAGACTCTATGTGAAGTGATGTGTGTTGGTCGTATCACTGGAGGTGATGACGATATGGGCGGCATGAGTGTCACTAACTGCTGCGGCAGCCGGGCCGTGAGCTTTGTATGTGGTCTACTTGTAAATTGATACGTCTTATAGGAATCTTTTGTTATTGATGATTGTTATTATTAAATTATTCTCAAGTAATGCGTTTCGATAACAATGTGGTCAGAATTGGCCGAGTGGAACATGCACTGCTGTTGATTCTTTTGGTTACAGGCTGATACACAAGGACGTGTGCAAGCAGAATGACAGTGTTCGACAGCGCTGCACTCTTTGGATCTCCTGTATGATATCGCTGATCGGGGACGGTGCTTTTCAAGCAAGCTGTCCAGAGAGATTGACTGCAGTGGCGGCCGAGATGAGAAGCTATCATTAAGCCAGCTACAGATCCATTGTCTACCGAATCTAGTGAGTCGTTTTCATTTTGTTTTGACTCTGGTACAAGTTCGTTATGATAAGACTAAATCTGTTTTGAAAAGTTTCAAGTTGGAGACTTTGTACTAATTAGATCCTAAATTTAAAGGTCCTTATAGAATTAGAACTATTAGATGGTGATAGATATTTGTTAAAAGCTTTGAATACCAATAGAATTTACAAATATGCCCATGATCGTGTACGAAAAATGCCTGAATGTCCAGTTACTGTTAGTGATGATGTCAATACTGACACTGATGATGATTCATCTGCTGCTGACATAGTATAACTTAATTGACAAGATGTCTATGATGACTCTTGTTTAGCTTGACGCTTAATCGGATGTCTATGTTGACTCCTGGATTTGGACGTTGATCTTGACGCTTATGCGGGTTGTCTATGTTGACGCCTATGCGGGTTGTCTAATCGAGTCCAAGTTACTTGTCGAATCCCATGGTGTGATTTCGGCTGGGAGACTATGTCTCTACTTTAGTTGAGCTATATGTTGTCAGTAGTAGTATGGTCATTTTGTATGGTTGCGATGCAACTGCTGTTGATAATAATTTTATTTGACTAACTCAGGATTTTTCTTTTCAACATACCTTTTGTTAAGGCTTTTGTTTGTCAGAAAGGCCGATCTATATTCACAATAGATTTTCTTTTTCAAAATCACACGAGGACGTGTCGGACGTCAGTTCTGGCCGTGTCGGAGTTGATTATCAATTACAGTAGTGGGTATTATGTTATAAGTTGATTTTCTTATGATTTTTACTATCAGTTATTGTCTAATAAATCGAAATATAATTTATGTACCGCTAATTGATTTTTGGCAACTTATTTCGATAAGTGTGACCAATAGTTTTGTTCAAAACAATGATGACATGTTGCTTTAATTTTAAAATGATTAACTTTGTATTATTGTATTTTGATTACTTTATAATGTAAAATCTTATTAGATTTAGCATATTTTGTATCAAGTAAACGCGTGACGTACTTCCGTGCGTCAACGGACAGAGTTGTCATGGAGGGATTGCAAAGTGGGGGCATCGTCCTATAAAGGAGCGTGCACTCGCTAAGCTCTGGAGTCTGTCTTCGGATTTGACTCAATAAAGAGCTCCCTGCTCCCGACAAAACTGTCGGTTTACCTGGTACAGCGCTGCTGTATATTCACATAGCTGTATTTAACTTGCTTATAGCGAGCGGATACACTGTGTAATTGGGTGGCTTGGCCACTGTACGAACTGTGACTTTAATAGTCTGTTCGCCTAACTGTTTTTACCTGCTTTATCTTTTTATTAATTACCATTTATTTTTATTGTGTACCATTCTTATTGTGTATTGTTAATAAAAACTCTGTAATTGCTTATACAGTCTTGTTTATCCCAATATAACGGGAACTCCAAACCCTGACGATATACCGCTCGGCACTCCTGATCCTACATATATATTGACAAGGAACCGTCATGATGTTAATTTTTTTAAACAGTTCCCTTAGAGATTCACGTCTGCTGAGGTTGTAGATAGCTCTGATAGCCCTCTTTTGCAGAATGAAGATAGATTCAATATCTGCAGCCCGTCCCCACAACAAAATACCGTAAGACATGATGCTATGAAAGTAACTAAAATAGACCAGTCTCGCGGTATCCACGTCTGTTAATTGACGGATTTTCCAAACAGCGTAAGCGGCTGAACTTAGCCGCCCTGCAAGTGATGTTAAGTGAGGACCCCACTGCAGCTTTGAGTAAAGCGTGATCCCCAGGAAAACCGTATTTTCGACGAATTCAAGTATCTCCTTATTCAATATAACGTGACATTCACTACTTCTAACATTCGGTAAAGCGAATCTAATGCATTTAGTTTTTTTCTCATTTAATACCAAATTATTTACAGTAAACCAATTATGGACCACAAGCATAGCGTTATTTACGTCGTCAAGCTCCTGTGCACGTCTACTTACTTTAAAAATCAGTGATGTGTCATCAGCAAATAACACCATTTGTGGTCGGTTTTCCAGTAAATAAGGTAAATCATTTATATATACTAAAAATAAGAACGGCCCCAATATTGAGCCTTGCGGTACACCCATTTTGACTTTTAAACCCAATGAATTTACACCGTTTATTTGAACTTGCTGAAACCTATCATTTAAATATGATTTTATTAAGCTAAGAGCGAGTTTACCCAGTCCGTAATGCTCAAGTTTCAAAAGCAGTGTTTCGTAATTCACGCAATCAAATGCCTTGGATAGGTCGCAGAAGATGCCTATTGCATCTTGTGCCTCTTCCCATGCGTCAAATATGTGTTTTAATAAGGTGACACCGGCGTCGGTTGTACAACGTCCTTTGGTGAAACCATATTGTTGATCGTGTAGGATGTTATTACGATTAAAATGATTGAGCATCTGATTTAACATTACTTTTTTAAACACCTTGCTGAAAACCGGCAAAACCGATACGGGTCTATAATTATTAGTGTCTTTGCTGTCCCCAGATTTGAAAAGTGGAATAACTTTACTGAACTTCATTAAATCCGGGAATACCCCTTGATCAACACACAAATTAAATATTAAAGCTAAATAGGGTGCAATTGTCTCAATAATGGATTGACAAACTTTAGTAGACAAGCCCCACAGATCTTCGGTCATTTTGATCTTAAGTTGCTTAAATGAAATTCCACAGGACAGGCTGAGACATTCGCTCTTAATAATTCAATAGCAAGTGCGGGCGAGGAATTTAAAGTTTCTGTAGTTTTAATTGGGATATTGGTAAAGAAAGTTGCAAATTCCTGAGCAACATCGAGGTTATCGCTAATAAGGCCACGGGAAGTGTTCAGTGTGTAATCAGTATTATGTTTTTTATTCCTGTTTGTTTCATTGTTAATAATTTTCCAAACTGTCCTTATTTTATTGTCTGCTGATTTAACCTTGTTGCTAATGAAGGAAGCTTTAGCTGTTTTGCAAATATTTTTAAAAGTTTTAGAATATGTAGCAACATACTTATTAAAAGTATCCGTGTTAATATACGGCTTAAGGCCATACAGTTCAAATAATCTTTCCCTACTTTTCCTGATTCTTTTAGTTGCCCAGTCACTGAATAAAAACTTAGGGCAAATAGTTTTAGATTTCTTCTTAAAAGAATTATTGAACTCTGTTTGCACTAACGAAAAGAATTCTTCATACAAAATATTACCACTATTCATATTTAGGCCCTGAGCACTTAACTTACTAATTAAAGTGATATTAAACTTTTTCAAATTTCCCGATGTTATTGGTCTAAATTGAATCTGCACTTTTTGTATTGTTGTGTTGGACTCAAAAGAAACGGTTTGACCGCTGTGATCGGAAGGGAGATAATTTACAATGGCTTTATATTCGCAGCAACAAAAAACATTATCAATACATGTAGCAGTAGCTGTAGTTATTCGCGTTGGTTCCAAGAACACATTTGACAAATTAAATTATTTAAAGAGGCCTAATAATCTACTGCTATTTGAATTATTTTCCAAAATATTAATATTAAAGTCACCACAAACAATTACTGATTTATTACCAGTTGCCAGTTTTCCCAAGACATCTTCCATTACAGACTCAAAAATAGAGTAGTTTTGATAGTTTGGAGGTCTGTATACGCACACTATAAAATGCTTATCCAGCTCAACACAGGACAGTTCGATGCTATGTTCGACCGATAGTTCCACTATGTCTTTACGAGTCTTATATTTTACACAATTTTTAATTAGGATTAATGAACCTCCACGCAGCATGGATTTTCGGTTAAAGCAACTGCCTACACTATAGTTCTCGTAATTAATCAGCATTTCGTATTCTTTCAACCAGTGTTCAGTAATACAAATAATATCAAACATTGTTTTTTCTAAAAACAATTCCATTTCTAATAATTTGGAAGACAAACCTTGAATATTTTGATGAAACAATTTCAAGGAATTCTGCTTAGCCCCTTTTTTACAATTAACTAATTGAGAGCTAGAAGATACCTTGTTGGAGGTGAGATTAACAATATTGTTTTTGGTAACTTCTGTTGTCTTACTGACTAGTTTAAATTATTGTGGCTAACCACCTTAATATTAGTATTATTACTCATTTTTGTGGTGCTAATTACATCAGACTTCGACATACTAGTTACTTATGTCTGAGTTAATAATAAAAGCTAATAGCCATGCTATTCGACGTCTAATACTAATAGGCAGATACGCTGTATCCCTAGTCGATTTTAATTTCTCAACAAAAGTGTTGGTGTCAAAATATATCTAGTTTATACATATATATAAAAACATACAAATAACTAAAGAGGGGCTTGTGGCTAAATAATAACAGCTGCACGTGTCGATCGCTCAGGTTAAGCTACGTTTGCCGCGGTTGGTCAATGGATGGGTGACCATCTTTACCTATCAAGACCCCTCCATGCCTTGGAAAACACGTTAAGTCGTTGGTCCCGCTGTCATTCGTGGATCTTTGACAGTCGTTACGGGTCGTCAGAAGCCCGAAAATATGCTTACCAAGGGGTATCGTATTACCCAGTAACTGGGTTGTGGATGTCCGATAGGCAGTCGCTCCATATAAAATACTGGTACTCAGACTCTCCGCATCATCAACCATTTGTTGAGACAACATTTTATGGAATGTCAATTTCTCTTGAGTGTGGTACACACGGCTACGCATCAAGTTATAGATTTCCAGTTTTAGCTGAACTTGCATTGTATAAGTTTTTCGTACAATCAAAAGTCAGTTTATACTGGTTATGCATAGCTTGATGTGTATGTGGATGAAATCGTTTACCTTAATATTCTTCGTATCCTTCAAGAAGGTAATGTTTCCACTCATCGTTCTGTTGTGAGTAATAGGTTGAAAAACTACCGGAGGATTCTTCACGTACGGCTTGCTAGGGTTACTGCAGTCCTTGATGCTGATGATCGAAGTCTTAAAAGGGCCCTGAAAATATTGCTGAGGTGAGTGAGTGTGTAGGATCTCGTTCCGTCAGCTAAGACCATATTGACTTTCATTTAATAATTATTATATTATATTTATGCTGATTTATTTGTCTCGCTAGCGTGACTGCTTAGTACGGGGTCCTAGATTTGGTCCGAATGTTCAATGGCCGGACAAATTGCTATTGAGTTCCTTCATATAGAACATCACAATGGCATGCTGGTTTTGGTTTTTTGGTGTTTACTGTAACTGGGCAGTGTTACCAACCTATACCATAATTTACCCCAAGATTTTTTAAAAATCCCCCTAAAAAACCCTAAGTATCTCATAAGTTAAATTTCATTCATGTAGTGCCCAACTTACTAAATCGTTCGTAATTCATAAAATAAAACGCATAGGTACTTAGTCAAGAGACCTCCACAATCACAAATGAAAACATAAACAAACGTCATTACGTCAGGTTGTCAATTGTCACCAGTCAGACGTCACGGGACGAAGGATTGAGCAAACACATCATAAAATAAAGGTGCAAACCTCTCAGATTGAGGTCTGAGGTGCAAACCGTAGATAGAGAATGATATCTACGGTACAAAAGGCATTGAGCCACGGAAAGATACGGATAAATATGGAATGAAAATTAATATGAAAAGATCGAGGCTCGCCGGTGTTCATTGATTTATAAGACGTTATCACGTCAAAAATTGTTGGTCAGGGATACTAAACAGACTTAGAGAAACTCACTAAGTTGATTTTGGATTGACACAGCAGCACAGTTTGTTCCATTCCACGCAGAGGCCACGTTCGTTTCATTAATTCGAGAACTACATCGCGGTGCGGTGATGTCATTCTATTCCTACTATTGTTCGATTAAAATTGCACATTTTTTTTTTGAAGCCCCTAAAAATATCCCCAAAAAATTTCTGTCCCTAAAAATCCCCCTGTTGGCACCACTGTCTTTGGGGACAATTGAAACGTTGTTGGTACAATTCGAGCAAAAACATTACCTTTCCTTCCTTATGGGATTCCTGGGAGATGCGTTAAGTAGCCCGCGAATTTCAAATTTACTAACGCTTTTTGCAATTTGTTGTATATTGATTAAAATATGATTCGCGACCGTAATAAATATGGCTTGCAAAATCTGACTACACTATGATGGCTGCTAGTACAAATATACTCTATTATCATAACGGTCTCAACTTTAGGCAGGTTTCGGGAGTCAGCTTCAACAAAAGTATCGCTCATTGTGGTCATTTGTAGTTCAGGAAAACGAACAATAAATAATGTCGTGCGTCGATTGTTAGTGACGTACTTACACCTTCAAAAACCACTTTCCGTTTAAAAGGAGGATCGGCACATACGGTTTCTTTATTTGTAAACGTTATATAGGATTCGATTTTAGATGACGTCTATTGATACTGACATATGTGACGTTGTGTTGACAGATTGTATTTTTTTTATTTAGGTACTAGTGAGGCAACGGCACTTAATGTTTTGTGCCACTGATGATGTCACCTGCCTTAAAAAATTTAAATATTTAAATCTTTTTTAAAAAATAAGTATTGTGCCAGTCCTCAAAATATTCAAATTGGTTTCTCAAAATGCTTTAAATTTTCAAAAAATAAAATAAAATCTATTGGTTAGAAATTTTAGACAATCCCCATTGGCCTCAAATGTCATGATTTCATAAAAAAAATATTCAATAGGGTAATGTGAACTTAAAGAGATGTATTGATCACGATCGCGAATCATATTTAGAACAGCATACGAGTACAACTTGATACGAGTACTTCCTGCAAATTGCAAAAACCGTAAGAAGATTTGTATTTCGCGGGCTATCTGACGCTTTCGCCCTAATTATTCACACAAACAACACACCTAAACCGTCACGCTCTTTTATAACTCTTTTTAAATCTCTTTTATAACTTACCGAAGCAGGAGTCTTAGAACTCTGTTCATGGTCCACACAGCATATAAATTGTAAAACATAAACGCACAAAAATAGGCACACAAAATATTGAAAACCCATCTCCGTTCCTCATTGGTTTCCGTTATAATAACATTAACCTGTTTGTTAGTAAAAAGAAACACAGTTCGTGGCAAATTAGCCGGCACTAATGAGGGTATTTGAAAATGATTATCTACGTAATATGGTTTGGCTGTAAACGTTTGACATTGCTTTTCAATCCGCGGCCGTCCATCTATGTTTAATATATCGTTCTATAATATATCGTTCTATAATACATCTAAATAAATGTGACCGATATGCATGTGACAGAAAAGGGAATGAAAACTATACAGGGTGTTTGGTGGAAGGACCGACACAATTTTCTTAGAGATATGAAATGTCGTAATTATCCTAGTTTTCACCCATTACACCTGGCTTAAACGTCACGGTAGGTAATTGTGGTAATAAATATTTCTACAAAGAAAGGTTACTAAAGTATTAGTAAATACAGCAACAGAACAATGAAGGCCATTCAATTTGAGTTTCTAGAAAAGTGACATTTAGTTATGAATTCTGGGATATTTTCCAAAATTCATACAAAAAAAAGGGTTTTCTCGAATTCTGTGAATGTGCGCCTAGGCTTTATGGGGTGCCTAATTATTGCAAAAAATACGATATTGGAAAAAGTACGACAAATTATAAGTCAACCTGTGTATAAAAAATCATGGCTTCCAGCGATTACCAATTCACAAGCGTATTCTAATTTATAAAAACTTTATAAAAAAAAACTTACAGAAGTTGGTTTCGGTTGAGTTCCAGAACAGCATATTGGTAACAAATATGATAAAAACTATGACGTCCGACATAGAATATAGTCAGTTAAAATCACATTAACTTTTGTTGAGTATCTGTTTATCTATTATCTAGGTACTAGAGCAAATGAGGCAAATAACGAGGCTTTAAATAGACAAAAAACAATTACAAACTAAGTTAGGTATATAACAATTTATTGATTACATCTAAACAAGTTCATGGGAGGAAGGACATGACGAGACGATTTTTTTTAGAGTAGAGGATGACCAAAGAACCAATCGTGTGAGGAAGATACTAGCTAGCTGGGATAGATAGCTGGGACACAGGCCTCCTCTCTTCGAGAGGGAATAGAAAGAAAGAAAGAAAGAAAATACGTTTATTTGCAGTGAACATGACGCAAAAAGAACAAAAATACAAAAAATAAAATAAAATAGACGGTAGGGGGAAACATGCGCCACATCCACGCAAAACGGCTATCGCTCAGCATTATGCTGCGACCCGGTGCAAGACAGAGCCCCAGCGCTGGTTTTCAGCGACAGCCGGCGCTGACGTAATGACGTCGTCCGGCGCAGCAAACACTTAATAGGACACTGTACCGGCACAGCGTACTTAAAGAAAAAATATTTGATTGAATTTAAAAGTGATACAATATTTACTAAACAGGAAATAGACAATAGATACATGCTATGAGAATATCATCCTCAACAAAATGTTTTACTCTTTAAAGTAGTGGCAACATTGAACATTTCGAAGCGTCCTCATTTGACATAACTGGGCTGTAATATGCCTCGTGGGTCCATTTGCTTGGTAGATGTCACATGTCTTCGAATTTTTAGCTCTAGGACATGCCGGTTTCCTCACAATGTTTTTCTTTACCGTTTTCGAGAGCACTGGTGATGTAATTATTGCCCGCGACCTATAACTCTTAAGTCGCGACCGTCACCACTGGGCCACCACTGATCAGGTGAGAACAGAGATGATGGTTAATAGAGATGAGTGGAAGGAGAAGGTATGATAAGCAGACTCCAAATAAATTGAGATAAAGGTATGAGATAAAGAATGGTGATGATAATCGAGTCATCTATGCAGGTTCAATTATAGTGACATATTCCTTGCAGACGAACGTTCCAGCTTGTGAATATGTTTCTGCTCGCCACAGGAGGTGCCCATACTTCAGATTAGAAATCCAAAAATGCACTAACTGATTAACGTCCAAGTTTTTGAAGGAGTAGGATCCCTGAAACAAAAGCTTGGCCTGTGAAAACCCCCACTGGTGCTTGCTGCTAACCATTGAAATAGGAATGGGAGAAATTGACATCGCAAAAATTTCCAGGAGATAGATCTGTGCTTTTACTTTGTTTATTCTTAGTAAAGAGAAATATTTGCCCTTAGTTACTTGTCACAACTCTTTACTTTTTTAGCGGTTCACTTTAACTATAAATCTGTTTATTACTTAATGATCTGTACAAGTGACCTTGGTTCCAGTTTCGCCTTCAGTATTTTTCTTTTCATTCAGCTAGAAATATTCGAGATCTACAAACACTACGGTTTTTCAACTGCTCCCAGGCAGACCTTGCCTTGAGACTATTGTTAATAGGATGATCTCTAGACAAGGTCTGCTTACTACACGTATTCTCGGATTATCCTTCAAGCTACTGTCATAGGTGTTTAGAAGTACACTTTTGCATGGCCAAGCAGTCCTCGCGGATACAAGCGTGACATCATAAACAAGTAGATTTTAATCTGTATTACCTTTGGATAGAGGCACTTCGTTCTGTCATACTTAATGTTCATGCTTGTACACACGAGGTGCAGCACCAAGCCGTGGCAGTCCAGACTGTTTATTAGATAGGAAGACTTCCATTTACCATTCTGTAGCATGAAACCTCTGACTTTGACCTGAAAATAATGTTATAGTTCTAAAATAATGTTTAAGTTCTAAAATAATGTTAAAGTTCTAACAAAAGTACGGTTTGTGTCATCTAGGTCAACTTTTGGTACAGTCTGTTGTCAACATTATCTGACCCACCCTAAAAACAAACTAATTTGGACCCTCTACCTGTAACATTAAGGTTTATTCAATTTATATGAGCTTAGTAGACAAGTGCTCGAGGACTCGATGAACAAATAAAATAATAATACAGACACGCCAATTTGATCTTTATAACGTTAGAATTAGGTTATAATATGTTATAACTACTTGTTATAATGTAATTAGTGTAATAGCGTATTTTAATAATTGCGTTCAAGTGATTTTGGTCTCGTGGTCTGTGTATAAGACTGAGAAAAACAAGTTGCGAGATCAAATCCTGCGGCAAAGATGTTGTTTTGCTTTCAATTTAGAATTTATTGCAAAAGTATTTCTTGTATTATTATAAAGAACTATAGAAGGATAATCTTCAAATATAAACTATCTAAAATGGTAATATTTTCGCATAACTTGTAATAAGTGGGTAGTTGAAAAATAAATATTCGTTTGTAAATAAATAAAACTAAACAACTGCAAGTTTAAAATGTTTATTATTTCATTAAAACACTTAGGTAAGATAAAGTAAGTAAATGCTCATATATTTCCAAATTAATAGGTATACATTTTATATTAGTATGCCATAATCAATTCTAACTATTTATAAACATTAAAAAAGGCATGCTTATGCTTAAAAGTTTGTTATCGAGAAAATGAATTCATCTGTGAAATGCTTTACAGATTTATGTAGTGAATAAACATGTTATTTAAATAGAAAAAATCTAAGTATTTATAACAATAACATCACCACATAATCTGCAACATTTTGATGGTTCAACAATCAATCGATTGAGCATTTACTTACATGGTGTGTTTAAAAATATACTAGATTAATTAGTAGCGGAGTGGCGCACCGTCCCCTGCTATAACTTGCTGTAAGCGGCTTCGCATACCGCGCACCATATTCCAATACATATCTTTGCCTCTCATGTGCTCCAAAGTCAAAGTCAAAGTCAAATCATTTATTTCAAATAGGCACTTAAAAGGCACTTTTGAACGTCAAAATTAAAAATTAAAAAATAGAATTGATTCTAGTCTCCTAAGTCGATGTCACAATCTCAACCAAGTTGTGTTTGTTTCGGACTTCCGTTGTGTCCCAATTTAAAACCATTTGACCCCATAGCTTTTCTATAGGGTTCAAATCGGGACTTTTAGATGGCCAATTAATAACTGTCACACCTTCTTGAGCAGCTAACCAATCCTGCACAATGCCTGCACGGTGAATGGAGCAGTTATCGTGCATGAAATAAATATGTGATGTTGGATAGGCAATTCGCACAGTCGGCCACATGATGTCACGCATAATCTCCAATCCGGGACTATACTTGATGGCTTTTGCTCCTGGACGAATCCGCTGAATATTTGTATTGTTTCCATAACGTCTTAGCCATGGTCTGACCGTATTTCTCTAAAACAAAAAAAAAAAAATTTTGGAATCGTCTAGGTAACTTGTAAGGAGTGAATGTAATGGTAAAATAGCCAACTACACGTTCATTAATCACAATCAATCAAATAAAATAGGAATAAAAAAAACACTTACTGCTTTATTAAGTCGACGACCAATCTCTCTAATTCCAACATTCTGCTCATGTAAAAATATGATTTTATGTTTGGTATAGTCATTAAGTTGCGACATGATGCGTTTATACACCAAATTGCTTAAAAATACTTAACGAGATATGTGAAACGATTTACAAATGTGTGTGCGCAGTCACCGCTATTAGGCGTAGTGTAACTTTTGTCACTTAGATGAATTTATTATCTACCTCACGAAGCTAATATATGTATGTTTTACTTCGTATCCAACCATTCTTGGTAAATATAAATTCTGTGAACTTAGTTTTTTAATTTACCCACCTGTTTACAAGATAAGTTATTAGGCGTAAATCATATTGGTCGTTCTTTAATAATGTAAGATAATTGTAGAAATGAAAACAAATTAAAAAAGAAACTGATTAGGTGGACTGTGCTTTCGAACCCACATGTTGTTCGTCGCCAATCCAGCATCAAACCTCTAAGCCACAAGAATTTGTTGGGAATATGCGAAATTAAAGATTCGGTTGTAATTATGTAGTGTGACTTATAAGCTTTCAACTTTAATGTGAACGAGATAATGATTAAAATAGCTTAACAAAATGATATATAATGCCGGTGGCACCGACAATGCTGGGTGGGTTTACCTTAACGTTACGTGTTAAAGATCAAATTTGCGTGTCTGTATTGTTATTGTATTAAATTTGTTCATCGAGTCCTCGAGCACTTGTCTCATAAGCTCATATAAATTGAATAAACCGTAATGTTACAGGCAGAGGGTCCAAATTCGTTTGTTTTTAGGGTGGGTCAGATAATGTTGACAACAGACTGTAGGTACAATAGGTACATTCTATCAGCAATCAACATGATGATCAAATGGAAAGTCAAAAGTGTATTAGATTGACACAAGCTGTCGACAATCCTGCAAATCCTGTGGGGTAATTGCGTAACACACTCTCAGTAGCTATGGGTTTCGTGGCCGGCTGCATGGCACCAGTCAACGAAACACGACGCAAACACTTCGTGTGTGTTAGTTAGTTCTAATTATAATGGTGTATGTTATAATTACTATTTATAGTATTTTTAAGTTATATTAATATTGTATGTGTATGTGTTTATATGAGCCTTGATGCCAGAAATAAAAAGATAAATTAATTAATTTTCAACAGCATTCATTGCTTTATTTACGTTGTTGAGCGGACAAACTTTTCGAACATATGATTCAATGGATTACCAATATCCATCGAAATAATTCAAAATTGATATTGATATTAATTTACGCAATTAGTACCTAATGTCATTTATTTTTCTACCGATAGTTGCAACTATGTATTTTAAGACTGTATCTATAGAATAATATCAGTATTATTAGCTTATTGTAGACGGCCAGTTAACATTGCACATCTAGTCTATATACATTCATACATACAAATAAATAAAGAGGGGCTTGTGGCTAATAAGGTAAAAAAAATAGGTAAAACGGGCTGGTGTCCGCAACTCCATGTCAATGCGCGTATTTTGCGTACTTGTGGCTAATAATATCTGCACGGGACGATCGATCAAGGCCGCGGTTGGTCCGTGGATGGGTGGATCTTTACATACCAAGACCCCTCCGTGTCTCGAAAAACACGTTAAGCCGTTGATCCGGGCTGTCATTCGTGGATCGTTGACAGTCGTTACGGGTAGTCAGAAGCCCGAAAATCTGACAACCAGTCTTGCCAAGGGATATCGTATTACCCAGTAACTGGGTAGTGGAGGTCAGAAAGGCAGTCGCTCCATATAAAATACTGGTATTCAGCTGCATCCGGTTAGACTGGAAGCCGACCCCAACATAGTTGCAACATAGTTGGGAAAAGGCTAGGCAGATGATGACAGACAAATAACTAAAATTGAAGTGTAGTTTGTAATATCAAAGTAACAGCTTTTTACTAAATGTGTATAAAAGTAGGTATATACGGTGGATACTTATAACAACAAAATAATTTTTGTTTTTCTGTCTGTTTGTTCCGACTAATCTCCGAAACGGCTAGACCGATGTTGACAGGAGTTTCACTGGAAGATAGCTGATAGTGAATGTTCCATCAAAAGCGGTCGGGCTAGTAAAAATAGTTAGGGTTCAGCGCAAAAAAAACGTCTACTTATTCAAAATGATGTTTTGTGCTTTTAACATGATTAAAATATCATACAGTATAGTTTCCTTAGTCAATCAAAATAAAAAACACAACACCGCGTCAAAAAATTCATCAAATAACCCGCCGCTCACTGCTCTCGGCGCAAAGGTGCCCAAAACGCTTGTTATCCATAAAATTAATATTATTTCAGGTCAAACAAATATCAACTTCATTTCAGTAGTAATTAAGTTGATTTCAGAGTGCCTAGCATTGTGAAAAATTATAAAAATGTTTTATGTTGTAGCGCAAAGTGAACTTTGTTGTGTGGGATTTAAAGTTATTATTCCATAAACTCATATTTATTTACATTTTTGGCAAATAAATCGCGAATGCAGATTAAGTACAAAGACATTAACCTTTTCGGTTGCTTATGCCAATGTAATCATTTTTGAATTTTCTATCATAACTACCGCTGATAGAATGTAACTTTATCTAGGACTTTGAGATTCAATTGCTTTAGAGTGCAGAACCATCTTTATTATCTATCTATACTATAATTTATATTATCATAAACATGTAATAAAAGTGAGTTTGTATGCAGGTACCCCAAACACATACAAACTCACTTTTTTCTTTGAAACTACTAATACAATTCCGAAAATTCTTTCAATAATGCGAAGGTACAGTATTGCCGAGTATCACTGAATATGTTTTAGTTTAAAACAAGAAAGTTCAGGTGAGCGTAGTAATAAATAATTAAACATACCTTTGTATTCCTCAAATCCTTCAAAATGGTAACATTACCACTCAGCGTGTTCTTGTGAATAATAATAGATGCAAAGACTAACTGAGGATTTTTCAAGTAAGGCTTGCTAGGGTTAATGCAGTCCTTGACGCTGATGATCGAAGCCTTGAAAGGGCCCTGAAATATTGTTGAGGTGACAGTGTTCGTTTCGCTAGCTAAGATCAATACAGCGAAGATAACAAATAGGTATGGTTTAACTGAATTATAATAATTAGAATCAGCAATACAACCCGTTAAATTGGCCTCAAATGTGATGATTTCATGAAATGCTACTATTTATAAAGATGTATTGATGATTATAATTGTATAAATAAATATTTGTTACGGCCGCGAATCATATTTAGATCAACATATAAATTAATACTACCTGCAAATTGCAAAAAAAGTAAGAAAAAATTCGAATTTCTCGGACTACTCTGACGCTTTCACCTCAATTATTCAAACAGACGCACCACCTACTTTTGCACGTCACAATTGAAAAGAAAAAAACGAAATCTCTTTAAAACTTACCGAATCAGGTGATTCATGTCTATGTTCTCGGTCCAAACAGTTTATAAATTGTAATACATAAACGCACAAAAATATGCACACAAAACATTGAGAACTCATCTCCGCTCCTCACTGAGTTAAAATAACATTAACCTGTTTGTTGGTAAAAAAGAAACACAGTTTGTGGCAAATTAGCCGGCACTAATGCGGGCATTACAATGAAATTAAAAATAATACTAATTATAATCTAATCGAAATGCATGGAGGAGACCTTTTTCTGAAAACTGAGAATCCAATGTAATCTTTATTACTTTAATTACTATGTATTTGAATTAAATTGAATTTAAACGGCTATTTATCGTACCTACCAATATTCATTGAATCAATTTTTTGTTATTAATTATATTGTATTTCGTCATCTGCCTAGCGTTTTTGTTGGGGTCGGCTTCCAGTCTAACCAGATGCAGCTGAATACCAGTGTTTTACAAGCGACTGCCTATCTGACCTCCACAACCCAGTTACTGGGTAATACGAGACCCCTTGGTAAGACTGGTTGTCAGACTTTCGTGCTTCTGACTACCCGTAACGACTGTCAAAGATCTACGGCTTAACGTGCTTTCCGAGGCATGGAAGGGTCTTGGTATCTAAAGATGTTGACCCATCCACAGACCAACCGCGGCAAGCGTAGCTTAACCTGATCGATCGACCTGTGCGGCTGTTATTATTTAGAAACGGGCCACTAATTATAATGAATTATATTGTAATTTATCATAGGTACCTACCTAATTAGTTTTTTTTTACCAAGCTAGTTTAATTAGATTGTTTTATTATATTAGGTCCTTACATATGAAATTAGCGTTTTGTCGTACTGACCACTTTGATCTGAAATATCTCCTCTTGGTTAAGAATTCCAAATTCAAATTTATAAATTCATTTAGCTGCATTTGAGTTTTGAAAACAGTCATTCATTTGTTTTTTCCTCATTTGTTTTTTCTTTGGCGTCGCTAATTACCGCACAATGGAAAACATGAAATATCGGTTATATTTACGAGTACGAGTTCTACCGTGGCACCAGTGCTGCAGAAACAGCTCGAAGGGTTAATGATGTACGGCTCTGGTGTCGCAAAAGAAAGCATGGTATGTTTTTGGTTTCAACGTTTTCGTTCTGGAAACGGCCTTCAGAACCAACCCCGTGGACGGCCGGAGACCAAATTGGAAAATGAAGAATTAAAGGCTATTGTGAAAGCGGATCCATCACAAAGCACTTCAGAGATAGCTGCAGGCTTCGAGGTAAGTGATAAAACAGTATTAATCCACTTAAAGTAAATCGGGAAAGTAAAAAAACTTGAACGATGGGTACCTCATGAATTGAGTGAATCGAACTTGCAAACACGCGTCGACTGCTGTGTTACTTTGCTCAACCGACACAATAATGAAGGGATTTTAAATCGAATCATTACTTGTGATGAAAAGTGGATACTGCACGATAAGCGCTCGTCGCAATGGCTGAACCCTGGAGAACCAGCCAAATCCTGCCCGAAAATTGACTCAGAAAAAGTTACTTGTGAGTGTTTGGTGGACTAGCGCCGGTGTCGTTCACTACAGCTTTCTAAAATCTGGCCAAACGATTACGGCAGATACCTATTGTCAGCAACTGCAAACCATGAAAGAAGAACTAGCTGCTAAACAACCGAGATTGGTCAATCGCTCTAGGCCACTGCTGCTTCACGACAACGCAAGACCACACACTGCACAACAAACAACCACTAAGTTAGATGAGCTACAATTGGAATGTCTGCGACATCCACCGTACTCCCCGGACCTTGCTCCAACAGATTACCATTTTTTCCGGAATTTGGACAACTTCTTATAAGGAAAAAAATCAATTCCGATGCGGCAGTCCAAACTGCCTTGAAAGAGTTCATTGATTCTCGCCCCCATGGTTTTTTTAGTACAGGGATCAATGAACTACCTATGAGATGGCAAAAGTGCATAGGTAGATAACAACGGTGCATACTTTGATTAATTAAATATATTTTACAAAAAAAAAAAATACTTTATATTCCTCCCGTTCAAAACGCCAATTTCATATGTAAGGACCTAATATCATGTTATATAAAATCAATGTTATTGCTATTTACCAAAACTTAAACATATAAGGAAACAATTTTAATTACTTAAATCAATTGTTATTTTTATAATTTTCGAAAAAATGTACCGGTAAATAAATAATACTATTAAAGAATAAACACCAATAATTGATATTATTAAATTAAATAAAATGTATAAATGAATATTCAAAGGTAGATATTTTAAAGGACATGACCAGTGGGGCAATGGGCGCCTGCTTAGGTATCAACATCAATGTGCAGCAAATATTGTTTTATTTTTGGAATTGTTATATTCTGTAGTTTACAGATAAAAAAGTTTCACGAGTCTAAAAGATAAGGAAACTGAGAAAAATAAAGACAAGTTTCCACTAAATAACTCTGATTATGGATAAGAGATGGCGCTAGGCGTTGTGGTTATAAGAGTTTAAGACTATGCCGACCGCACAGTGGCGCCCTCATCATTTGTTTGGTTATTTCATACAATTTAAAATGAAAATGCAGAAAATAATAAATGCATTTTCATTCTAAATTGTATGAAATAACCAAACAAACGATGAGGGCGCCACTGTGCGGTCGGCATAGTCTTAAGAATTATTTTCTACTATTCGACACGCCATCGAGGTGCTAATTTTTTTTTATACCATCAAGGGGGTAAACGAACATGCGGGTCTCCTAATGTTAAGCAATCAAGGCTGCCCATTGACATCAACAACACCAGGGTTATTGCTGATGCGTTGCCACCCTTTTCCCACACCAAACCCTGGGTTTTCGGTTCTCTCACTCACCATTCGAAGCGCTGCAACATAATATTGGTACTTCACCTTGGTATTCTGTAAGAGCGTGGTAGCTCCCCAGACGAGCCAACCCAATTACGAGCTACAGTCAGCTATTGACTACAATTACTAGGCTCTGCGTCGCTCAGGAAACAAAATAAGGCTTTATATTATTAGTGGAGGGATGAGGATTACATTGAACTATTATTTGAAAAAGTGATTTATTTTAATTTTTTTTACATTGATTCAAACTAAGCTAATTATCAGCACTTTTCGAACGTCCAAATTACATAAGACAGTCCCCCAAAATGCCCACCCTTCACCACTTCCCAGTGCTTTAGCTGGGAAGAAGTGGCGCAACAAACTCCCCAGCAGTACAACTGTCTGTTCTTGAAACACTTGATTCCATACAATATTGTGCAACACAATTTACATTACGCAACGTAAAGCATTAAGTAAATTAAATTATTTTCCATTATGTCAGCTAGCACATGCCAATATACCAACAAAAATCATCGAAAACTATACTCAAGCAGAAATAAAAATGTAAACAAAACTTTATACTAAATATAAAAGGCTCCAGGCATAAAGGGTGTGCCCGCTTACATGAATAGCTTTAAGCTATTAGCCTACACTGTCCCACTGCTGAGCAAAGGCCTCCCACAAATCCTTCCAAGCATCCTTTTCCAGGGCCACCTCGATCCAACCCTAGAGGTACACGTCGAGGTCGTCTCGCCACCTCTTCCTGGGTCAGCCTCTGTGGCACCGTCCATTCTCAGGCACCCACCGTGTTGATACTGTTCCCAGCAGTCACTAATCATGCGGGGCGTGGTGGGTTATGGTCCAAATACCTCCTGCTATGGAAATGAATGAATGAATGAATGAATTGCACCGATCCCAGCGTGGTTAAACCAGACTCGATTAATCGAATGAACCCCAAGATTCGCACTAGCTTCTGTAGCCTCATGATCATGGTGCTACAGCGGCCATTGCATATCAAGGAATAGACCGGGGGGCGCGGTAATTGGTAAGGAGGACGTACCCGTAGGATAGGGAAGGATTTAAGAGCCTACCGGATATGCATCCTAGAGCAAGCATTGGACTAGTGGAGAGATGGGTAATTATTATCTATGGATGGGCATCTTCTAACGACCTTGCCGCCAGGCTGGTTCAGGTCGAGCTTCATCGGCGAGTCTTTTGGCGGAGTGTTACTGCTTTCCCGGTTCTTTTGTATGTCATTGTTCTGTTGTATTGTGTTAGATGTTGCTGTTATCGATGTCATCTTCGGAAGTTTCGCTACTATCCGTTTCCGGTTTATTGTAAATCTCACTAGCAGCGATCTTGATCTTACTTTTGTCTTCCGCTGTATCCATCCAGAAATTGATTCCCTTGTCGAAGTACTTCATGTCCTGATTTAAATTGTCGTTCCATGTGTAAATAGGTCGGCCGACCTTCTTGGATTTGGCTTTGTATTGCATTGCTGCATGTAGCAGGTGTGGTTTGCGACGCCTGTAGACATGTGCGAGGTAGCACATCCTATGGTTCTTGATGCGTTTGGTTACTGTTTTTCCGTCTAATATTTCATGCATTTTCTTTTGTCTTGGTTTATTTCTAGAGTGGTTAATCAAGTCCCTCATGATAACTCGCTCATATTTTCTGAGTCTTGATCTGTTAGCTTTAGTAAGTGCCGAAACTTTCAAACCGTGTATCATGCACGGTACGATCACCATTCGATACATGAGTCTGGCTAATTTCCAGTCCATATTTGAATTATTTATGAATGGTAGTAACGATTTGGCGTTTTTCATGGCCTGTTCGCAACGTTTTTTTATAGTGCTTTTTCTACTTAATGTAGATGTTATGTATGTACCTAGGTATTTAACTTCTTCACATGTTGGTATACTTATTCCATTAAGGGTCACGTGGGTCGTTATCTGTGTAGCTTTGGGGTCCCTAATTAGTATTTTTGTTTTTGTTTCGTTTATTTGGAGGCCTACACTGTTTAGTAGGGGTTTAATATGGTATATGATACCTTCTAATCCTTCTAGGTCATCTGTAATAAAGATAAGGTCATCCGCAAATGATAATACTAGAGGGAGTGAGATTTCGCGATCCTGGTCAAGTTTTATTAATTGTGTTTCTTCGTCGAGGGTTCTAAGGACTTCGTCGATGACCAGTGTAAACAGGCGAGGGGACAGAGGGCAACCTTGTTTGACTCCCTTTCCTTTAATAATCCAACTGCTTTGCTGGCCACACCATTTGATGCATGTTCGTTCATTCATGCATACCTTGATTATCCTGTTGGTTAGCGATTTGTTGGTTCGTTGTAATAAGATATCTCTTAGTGCATTGAGGTCGACGTTGTCAAATGCCTTTTCAATGTCGAGGGCGAGTACATAAATTCTTTTACCTGCACGCCATTCTTCGTCTAAGACCCTTTTAAGCGTGAATATATGGTCGTCTGTTGATCTATTGTTTAAAAAGGCCGCTTGGTAGTTGCCCAACTCCGTTATTATCTCATCTAGTTTTTTTAATACGTAGGAGGCGTAAATTCTGTAACCCGTATTGCAAACCGATATGCGGCGATATTCATTCTCATTTTTAGGGCTATTGTTTTTTGGAATTGGTACCTGTACGGTCTCCAACCATGTGTCAGGTGCTTCGTTCAGTGTCCAGGCTTTGTTCATGTGTTTGGTGACGGCTTCTTGTAATATTTGGGGCATTGCTTTGTATAATTCGATTACCACTTGGTCCGTTCCGGGGGCTGTCCCGTTCCGCATTTTATTAATGATTGCCATTACGTCGTCCGTAATAGGTCCCTCACCCTGTACTTCGGTTATCGGCTTTTTTATATTAACTGTTGGTATAAGATGGCCCTCGGATTTTTTTAAAATTTGCTCCCATTTGGTCATTGGTATATAAGTAGATCTTTTTCGACGTTTTGTTTGAAGTTTGTTCCTGCTGTAAAAAAAGTATAGCATCTGCATGCGTTTTGCAGGGTGTTTTTTCCCCAATCCATTGAGGCAGGCCCTGCATGCTTTTTGCTCTTCCTGATATTTAACCTTTTGAAGTGTTGCCTGACATTCTTTTACTCGGTTGTGCCTATTTGGATTATCTGGTTGCCTGCTTTGTAGGAATTTAGCCTTTTGTAGGTTAGCAAGAGCTAGTCGATGATCTCTGGAGAGAACTGGCTGAAAAATAAGAGTTTCCTGAGCAGCCGATTTTAATACTTCCGTTATGGTATTCCAGGGTATTTCGATGAGTTTGTCCGTTGAGTTGATCCCTTTATCTTTTAGTTTTTTTGTTATGCAATCTTGGTATTTTGTTTTTGTGAATTTACTATTGAGAGCGGCATAATAGCATTGTTTATAGTTAAAATCCTTGGCCACAATTGTTGTTTCCTTCGCGGCTTGCTGTTGTCTTTGTGTAATAATGTGTTTGGTGCTTTCTTTCTTGTTTGAAATTCGATTTGTTCTTATTAGACCCCAGATTATTTTATGGTCGGATGTGCCCCTAGCGGCCCATTCGCCTTTAATAAAATCAAAAAGTTTTTCTGATGCATGTGGCGTTATAATGTGATCCAGTTGGGATTTCTGAATGCCCTTTGACCACGTTATCCTGCACGATGATCTCGCTTTTGTCGTTTCTATTTGCAGTTTTTCCCTGTTGGCTATATCCATTAACATTTCCCCGTTGTAGTTAGATAAGTCATGGTGTAGGTTTTGTTGGATCAGCCCTTTGCGTTGGAAACTTTGTGTATCATGTCGACCAATATGTGCGTTAAAGTCGCCAAGAATTATTAAAGTACATTTCCTTGGTTTTTGTCTGATCAAGTTTAATAAGCCTGTGAAGGATCTGTTTGCTATAGATGTACAACAGTTTATGTGAGAATTGATTATATACAGATGAGCAGGCTTGTCATTTTCCCTGTTAACTTGAAGAGTAGCTGACATCGCGTCTGTATCCTTTTTTCTGTTAACTAATTCAATTTGAGCATCTTTTCTGATTAGAATTGCAAGTCCCCGATGTGTTTTACCTGAGGTTCCATAGAGGTGCCATTCGTAGTGTGTAGAGTTGTATGCTCCTGAGTTCATACCTGTTTCTTGTAAGCAGGCTACATGAATGCCCCTAATTGAAAGTTCAGCGTCAATTTTATCTTTTTTGGTCGGTTTTGAGGCCCCGCGGACGTTCCAAGTTGCAATACGCAAGTCTAGGCAAGTGTACTTTATTGAGGTAGACGGTTGGTTTCTAAGTATTGTGAACCCAGTGACATCTGCGACTACTTCTGATAACGGTGTACACATTGGTGCTTGTTGTTCATATTGTGTTAATGAGCTAGCTAATTGAGGGCTGTTCGTTTGAGACTGGGATTTCGTGAGTTGACCTTTCTCTTCACGTGTGTTGTACTGGTTAATTAAAGGCTTATTATATAGTGTTGTTGTGACATTGTTCGATTTTTTCATTATATCTATCGCGTTGCTGTTATAGTGTTTGTCGTCGGTCATGACCCAGCTATCGTAGTGCTGGTCCTTGTAGAGGATGTGTATGTTGCCGGGTACTGGTTCGCCGGTAGGTGAATACACTAGGTTGTGTCTTGTATACGTGTGCACGTGCAAATTTACAAGATAGAACTCGGCTGCGGCGATTAAGATATCCTCTCCTCCCCAGAACGTCTTGTTAAACTGCTGTGTTATGTATTTTGTTATTCTTTGTTCCTGGGAGAGAATGCTGTTAGGAAGAATTTCTTGTACATTATTTAGAAGGGCTAAGCGAATTCTTTCGTCATCTCGATGCTCTAAAACATATGAAGCAAGATCCTGACGGACAGACACGTGGTCGAAAGTTAAACCCATTACATTATTTATTTGATGTGCTATGGCCCTGAATAGGCAGTTTCCGTCTTTTGTCATACGCACAATTGTGCCCATTTTAAAAGAAAAAAACTTTTTGTTTTTATGGTATTACAAGACCTGCTCTGCACACATGTGTTGTGTAGCTTTGGGTTTGTGAACCACTATAGCTGACAGGGGAGCTTAACGCTTGAAATTTATGAGCTTCGCTATTTTTTGTTACTTAACCTTTTTTTTTTTTACCCTTTCGGTCCAATTTTGCGCGCGGTTTACAAATTTTACAAGCTAGGAAATAGGTAGCTTGTTCAAGGCAGTTTTGATAATTTAGTACAATGTTAAATTAAGAAAAGCGTGAAGTACTAATTCTAGAGCGATACCGTATTTCAGGTTAAAATAATAGAGTGTATTATTTTGTCCTTCGCTCCTAAATATAATATGAAGACATTTCCTTAAAGCCTATTTATAGCTTACAATGATGTTAAATTCACGCGTGGCGTCAAAAGTCCAAATTAACAACGCAAAACGCAGTTTTATACAGCCTCCAAGCCTCTATCGGAGGTCCCTGAAATATATAATGGAAAGATCTCACCAAATCCACGTCGTCGATATTCTCGGCCGGAAGGCCTAGACCTCAGGCTTGTATATCAGGTACACACGTATGCCACTTTACCACCGTTTTAAGGTGTTTTAATTTGCACCCACAAAAACACAGCAAGCGAAACCCCGTTCGAGTTTCAAGCTCAGAGTCAGCCACGTGTTGTGCACATTGCATCAAGTAAAAACAAAGGCGGGTCAAGACACGACACGTCTGTCCCCTTCGGCGGCCACTATCCGAAAAAAAAAAAAAAAAAAAAAAAAAAAAAAAAATCCCAAATACCTCCTGCTATGGAAAGAAGAATAATTATTTTAATATTCATAAATTAAAAAAAAACATTTAGGAAAGTCAGACTACAATTAGACAGTCTAATCACTAATGAGCATTCTCAGTTTTTAACCCTGGAAATTCATAAAAGTTGGTGACAAAAAACATTAATGCTCTTGAATGGCAACCAAAACATTTTCTAAAAATAGCGCTGGTGCTTCATTGGTTTGCTACCTGGCCCAGCCAAGATACCAGACCAGTGTCATGAAATGGCAACAACAGCCGACTGTATGATTGCCTGCTATACAGTTGCAATAGTAATCTAATATTGCATCTAATGGTGAATCGCTGCTAGGTTCTCAGTCTATTAATATATAGGTAAAATATATTTTTTGACTGACATGCCTTGATTTTATTCTCCGTCTTAATAAATATTGATTTATCATCCCACCAACCCGTAAAATCATTTCTGCAGAATGCTCTAGCTCTGGACACACTTCAACATAGTAAATTCCATTTTCCCTTGTGTTCTCCATAATAAGATCTAGCTTGCTTGACCTGCCTATTGATTCTGTAAAAATCTCACCGTGATAACATAGGTGAAGTGAGCGTGAAGTGAGCTATCGATGGAGGCAATCCTTAACAGAACATGAAATGACAGCTCACTCCACTTTAGTTTTCACGGTGATATTTTTTAGGAAAAGAACTGCTGATATGGCCCTAATGCAAATAAAAGCAAATAATTGTGTTCTATAACAGGGAAAACTTATAATTGAGGAAGGTTGCCATCTATATGTTGCCACATCCTAAAATAGGATGACTTATTTTAATATATATTTTTAAATGCCATAATAATGTTGTAATGGTCATCCACCTACAGACTGAATATGACAAATATAGCATAGTTTAACAACAACTTTGCTCTATTTGTTGTTACCCATCACATTAAGTTACTGCACCGAGAACACTTCACATCATGAATAGCAGAATATAAAAAGTTATACTTTATTCAACTAACCATGGTATCATTAATACTTGCAATCACATAATCAAACATCGTACCTGATAATTATCATGGGAAATAATAGGTAGTAATTGACTGTCTGCAAGAATCACATAGAAACGCAGTCCTCTGACAGTGACCACACCCACAACAGACCATTATATGGCTTAGCAACCTTTCATTGTCAGCCTGATCAGTATTCAATAAGTTGAAACAGGGGTGATAAAAGGCATCTGAAAAATATAAATATCATTTAGTTATAATACCTGTTAAATATGAAAATTATATGAAAGCACAGACGTGTGTGTATACTTGAACAAAAATAGTGACTATCCTATCCAGCCATGTGTAGCAATAAACATCTATATTGAGTATTCATAAGCCTGGGTCATGTATACCACCAAATAAACACTGCTTTGTTAAGTTTTTCTGGCTCACGTATAGTCGAACTAACAGATTTTATAGCTGTCTTGTTGATAGATAGTATTATTTCAATGTAGTCTATGTATACATACCTGGTTGTTTAACCATCGGGCAAGTCTTGCTTGCAGGGGTAAGTTTAGCGTTGACATAATATTATGCCTTTGAACCCGCCTTACAAATATGACACATAGTTTAGGCACCTCATCATAATATCCATTTTATCCACATGAATCCTTTATTTAATAGCAATGGTCGTTAGAAATAGAACCAACACAATAATCACATTGCACATTACACCACCAAGTGAATGAAAGGGATGCCAAGATCGGTGTGCAAGTAGGAATGCGAATAAGGTGAATGGCGATCTGAGATCGATAAATGGATAATTAATTATGTTACTTCAGTTTACTTTAACATTAATATGCAGTTTATGGGCCATAACCTCAAAACCAGTTTAAACTAAATCACGAAAAAATCTGAGGATAAAAATATATAATCTATGGTTTAATCTACTGTCATACGATGCAATGGAAAATATGAACAGATTAGATAAACTTCGATTAGTATTTTACACATGGCAACAGTCTCTAGTTTATTCGAAGTTTGTTCAACCGTTCATTAAAATAATGGCAACAAATAGATCCATTCGACATTGACAATGATATTTGACGTTTGAGTGACGTTTTATTATTATTCATGTATTTAATTTCTTCGAACCTTTGGAGATACGAAAGAGATGTATCAATTCTACAGTATCATTCCATTGATACAATCATTGCATTTTGATCTATCGACATTCGGTCTACTATAATAAATATTTATATCGTTCAACTCGTGTATTATTTTTTTGATATCTGAATCGGAATCACTGTTAGGTATTATTTTCAATTTGAATAACCACAAAACAAAGCTTCAATGAATAGGTAGATCTTACGGCCCTAAGTGCGTAAATCACAATACAAAATAAATATTCGCATTAATACATACTTACTTGACCATAAACTATTTACATAATATTAATTTAACAGATAAAACGGTAAAATAAAATATCAATCCAAAAATCTATTTGAATCTCGATTTTTTGTGAATCGATGTTTCATGCTTTGAGTAGAATCGATTGAATTATCGATTTTATGAAACAGATTGCTGGGCGTCCCTAGACAGGTCTCCGCCATGTTAGATGCATTGTGAAAGAAATGTCACTCCTTTATACGTAGTCCTAGTGATTATTTTTAAAAATGATGATGTTCGATCAGAATTACACGCACGTGTCAATAAAAACCTAACCTGTAGTCGTGTCAATTATTATAAACAACATATACATAATATTCCTTTGTCATTAAACTTCACTCGATCGAAAATAACTCGATATACTATGTGTACAATGGAACGGGTATGGATACAATGGAACGTCAACATGGGGAAATGCGTAAAAGAGACAAGAGGAATTAATTATAATACTTTTTATTTTTTAGATATTTAAACCTTGCCTTTATTCGGAATAATATAAACATGATAATTTAGATTTTTTTTTTTAACTTAGTGTAAAAATTATAATCCTGCGCATGTTCCCGAACTCGAAGGCAAAAACTGGTCAAGTCCTTTATTAACTTTATTGAGTACGTAATTCCTAGTTCAATTTTTAAAAAATCCATGTGATTCTCGTATTGCATGAAATAGATGTACATAATAACATAAGAAATGAATAATTTATAACACAAATGTTATGAAAAGTCTAACTGTCAATTTTTGCTTTTTGGGAATTTAAAAATGATAATCTACGTAATATGGTTTAGCTGTAAACGTTTGAAGACATTGCTTTTCATCCGAGGGCGTCCATCGATGTTTAATATTATATATCGTTCTACTAACAAATGTAAATATATATGAACGATATGCATGCCTATCGAGTCGTTGATAACTACCCACCATTTCAGATACCTACTAATCTACATGGTCCTCTCATGATCTGTCCAAGATTATGTTTGAAGTAACTGTGAGGTCTGAGTTTGTTTCAGTCTTTCACCTCAGGGTATTCGAATAGAAAATATAGAACTCATTTAGCTTTAAAACCAAATTTACTTTTGTAGGGTAAAAGTATTATTGAACCAATTTCAAGAAACACGGGGTGAAGTACGGCCCAGTCACTGCTCATCAGCTTAGGTCCCATAACACCGAATAAATACGCCAAAATATTTCCGAATGACGTTCCGTTTTTCCCGAATTTTAAAGACACCTACCTGCCCTTACTAACCGTCCGAATATCCACCATACATTTTATAAAAGTATATTTTTCTCAAAATTACTGTGTCAAATTTTGATGCCCCTTTGCGCAAGAGCATAGTTGAGGTATCTCTACACAAATATCACAACCATATCGCTATTGATCCATAGACCACTTTCCGTACAAAATCGCCCAGTCTCCTTTATGAAAAGGTACAAAGGCGATGCTTATTTCATGAGAAATCTCTTCCAGCATACCTGCGATAGGACAATAAATAGAGAGATGTAGACAGCGTGTGAAAGATTTTACTTCAAAAAAACTAAACACATACTATGAGAATATACTTACATACATACTTCTAAAATAAATATCACTACAGTCTTAATAATTATATTAAATACATACATACACAACTATGATGAAATTCTTTTAAAAACTGCAATAGTTTGGCAGTTCCTAATTAATTTCGGACGGTAGTGAATTCCACAACCATCCATCTATGTTTAATAATAGGTCGGGGCAAAAATATTTTCGTATTTTGAATTTATTGTTAGTAATCAAACCTATTTGGCAGTACTGAATGTAACTGGCTGGTTTTAATACTATTAAATGTTGACATTCTAAAGATGCAATAAATAAAAAAAAACTAGTTCCCGCCATTTCTCAATTGTTTTTCAAGCAAACAACATGAACGTATCTGCCGAAGAAATTCGGTACATTTTAAAATTTTATTACAAAAAAGGTAAAAATGCGACAAACGCCGCGAATAAAATTTGTGCGGTTTACGGACCTAATGCGGTATCAATACGAGTAGCACAAATGTGGTTCAAGCGTTTCAAGTCAGGAAATTTTAGTGTGAAGGATGAAGCTCGCTCTGGACGCCCTGTCACGGATAAAATCAGTGCCATTTTTGAAAAAGTGGAGCTAGATCGACATATTAGTAGTTATGATATTGCTGAAGAACTGGATGTTGATCACAAAACAGTTTTACGGCATTTACAAAAGTCTGGGTACAAGAAAAAACTTGATATTTGGGTACCACATGATCTCACTGAGAGAAACTTAATGCAACGTGTTTCCATTTGCGATTCTTTGTTGAAACGTAATAATTCCGACCCATTTCTTAAACGGTTGATTACGTGTAAAGAAAAATGGATCACTTACGATAAGAATGTCCGAAAAAGATCGTGGTCGAAGCATGGGCAAGCCCCACAGACCGTGGCAAAGCCCGGCCTGACTCGGAACAAAGTGATGCTGTGTGTTTGGTGGGATTGGAAAGGAATCGTCCACTATGAGCTTTTGCCGCCGGGTAAAACTATCGATTCTGACCTCTACTGTCAACAACTGATGAGGTTAAAAGAAGCTATTGAGAAAAACCGGCCGGAGCTGGTGAATAGGAAGGGCGTGGTCTTTCATCACGACAACGCCAGACCGCACTCATCTATAGCCACTCAGAAAAAATTGAGAGAGCTTGGCTGGGATGTGTTGATGCATCCTCCGTATAGCCCTGATCTTGCTCCATCAGATTTTAACCTGTTTCGGTCACTTCAGAACTCTTTAGGAAGCATAAAGTTAACCTCAAAAGAACACTGTGAAAACTACCTGTCAGATTTTTTTGATAAAAAATCTCAAAATTTCTACAGCAATGGGATCATGGCATTGCCCACAAGATGGCAACAAGTCATCAATCAAAACGGCACATACATATTATAAATAAATAAAAAATTAAACCTAAAACAATTTTTTTTTTATGAAAATTAAGAAAATACTTTTGCCCCGACCTAAATATCGTTCTTTAATACATCTAAATAAATATGAACGATATGCATGATTGTGTCAGAAAAGGGAATGAAAACTATACAGGATGATTGGTGGAAGGACCGACACAATTTTCTTAGAGATATGAAATGTCGTAATTATCCTAGTTTTCACCCATTACACCTGGCTTAAACGTCACGGTAGGTAATTGAGGTAATAAATGTTTCCACAAAGAAAGGTTACTAAAGTATTAGTAAATAGAGCAACAGAACAATGAAGGTCATTCAATTTGAGTTTCGAGAAAAGTGACATTTAGTTATGAATTCTGGGATATTTTCCAAAATTCATAAAAAAAATGGGTTTTCTCGAATTCTGTGAATGTTCGCCTTGGCTTTATGGGGTGCCTAATTATTGAAAAAAATACGATATTGCAAAAAGTACGACAAATTATAAGTCAACCTGTGTATAAAAAATCATGGCTTCCAGCGATTACCAATTCACAAGCGTATTCTAATTTATACAAACTGTATAAAAAAAAAAACTTACAGAAGTTGGTTTTGGTTGAGTTCCAGAACAGCATATTGGTAACAAATATGATAAAAACTATGACGTCCGACATAGAATATAGTCAGTTAAAATCACATTAACTTTTGTTAAGTATCTGTTTATCTATTATCTAGGTACTAGAGCAAATGAGGCAAATAACGAGGCTTTAAATAGACAAAAAACAATTACAAACTAAGTTAGGTATATAACAATTTATTGATTACATCTAAACAAGTTCATGGGAGGAAGGACATGACGAGACGATTTTTTTTAGAGTAGAGGATGACCAAAGAACCAAAAGTGTGAGGTTTTGGTTCTAGGACATGCCGGTTTCCTCACAATGTTTTTCTTTTCCGTTTTCGAGAGCAGTGGTGATGTAATTATTACCCGCAACCTACAACTCTTAGGTCGCGACCGTTACCACTGGGCCACCACTGATCAGGTGAGAACAGAGATGATGGTTAATAGAGATGAGTGGAAGGAGAAGGTATGATAAGCAGACTCCAAATAAATTGAGATAAAGGTATGAGATAAAGAATGGTGATGATAATTGAGTCATCTAAGCAGGTTCAATTATAGTGACCAATTCCTTGCAGATGAACGTTCCAGATTGTGAATATGTTTCTGCTCGCCACAGGAGGTGCCCATACTTCAGATTAGAAGTCCAAAAATGCGCTAATTGATTAACGTCCACGTTTTCGAAGAAGTAGGATCCCTGAAACAAAAGCTTGGCCTGTGAAAACCCCCACTGGTGCTTGCTGCTAACCATTGAAATAGGAATGGGAGAAATTGACATCGCAAAAATTACCAGGAGATAGATCTGTGCTTTTACTTTGTTTATTCTTAGTAAAGAGAAATATTTGCCCTTAGTTACTTGTCACAACTCTTTACTTTTTTAGCGGTTCACTTTAACTATAAATCTGTTTATTGCTTTATGATCTGTACAAGTGACCTGGGTTCCAGTTTTGCCTTCAGTATTTTTCTTTTCATCCACCTAGAAATATTCGAGATCTACAAACACTACGGTTTTTCAACTGCCCCCAGGCAGACCTTGCCTTGAGACTATTGTTAATAGAATGATCTCAAGACAAGGTCTGCTTATTACACGTATTCTCGGATTATCCCTTCAAGCTACTGTCATAGGTATTTAGGAGTACACTATTGCATGGCCAAGCAGTGTGACGTAAGTAGTACAAGTGTGACGTCATAAACAAGTAGATTTTAATCTGTATTACCTTTGGATAGAGGCACTTCGTTCTGTCATACTTAATGTTCATGCTTGTACACATGAGGTGCAGCACCAAGCCGTGGCAGTCCAGATTGTTTAATAGATAGGAAGATTTCCATTTACCATTCTGTAGTATGAAACCTCTGATTTTGAACTGAAAATAATGTTAAAGTTCTAACAAAATAATGTTAAAATTCTAACAAAAGTACGGTTAGTGTCATCTAGGTCAACTTTTGGTACAATAGGTACATTCTATCAGCGATCAACATGATGATCAAATGGAAAGTCAAAAGTGTATTAGATTGAAACAAGCTATCGACAACCCTGCAAATCCTGTGGGGTAATTGCGTAACACACTCTCAGTAGCTATGGGTTTCGTGGCCGGCTACATGACACCAGTCAGCGAAATACGACGCAAACACTTCGTGTGTGTTAGTTAGTTCTAATTATAATGGTGTATGTTATAATTACTATTTATAGTAATTTTAAGTTATATTAGAGAGTTCATCAGCATTCATTGCTTTATTTACGTTGTTGAGCAGACAAACTTTTTGAACATATGATGCAATGTATTTCCAATATCCATCTAAATGATTCAAAATTGAGATTGATAGTATTTTACGCAATTATGGTACCTACTGTTGAAACTCGTTGTAGAAAATCGAAACGCTTTGAAAGCGATTGTCCTTGTCTACGCCCTAATGTCATTTATTTTTCTACCGATAATTGTAACTATGTATTTTAAGACTGTATCTATAGAATAATATCAGTATTATTTAGCTTACTGTAGACGGCCAGTTAACATTGTACATCTAAATCAAAACGCTTGTTATCCATCAAATTAATATTATTTCAGGCCAAACAAATATTATCAAGTTTATTTTAGTAGTAGGTAATTAAGTTGATTTCAGAGTAACATTGTTGAAAAATTATAATAATGTTTTAAGTTGTAGCGTAAAGTGAACTTTATTGTGTGGAATATAAAGTTATTAATCCATAAACTCATATTTATTTACATTTTTGGCAAATAAATCGCGAATGCAGATTAAGTCTACAAAGAATTAACCTTTTCGGTTGCTTATGTCAATGTAATCATTTTTGAATTTTCTATCATAACTACCTCTGATAGAAGGTAAGTTTGTCTAGGACCTTGAGATTCAATTGCTTTAGAGTGCAGAACCATCTTTATTATCTATCCATACCTATAGATACTATAATTTATATTATCATAAACATGTAAAAGTGGGTTTGTATGTAGGGGTATTCTTTGAAACTACTGATCCAATTCCGAAAATTCTTTCAATAATGCGAAAGTACAGTATTGCCGAGTATCACAGAATATGTTTTAGTTTAAAACAAGAAATTTCAGGTGAGCGTAGTCGCAGAATCTAGTAATAAATAATATAACATACCTTTGTATTCCTGAAATCCTTCAAAATGGTAACATTACCACTCAGCGTGTTCTTGTGAATAATAGTAGATAGAAAGACTAACTGAGGATTTTTCAAGTAAGGCTTGCTAGGGTTAATGCAGTCCTTGATGCTGATGATCGAAGCCTTGAAAGGGCCCTGAAATATTGTTGAGGTGACAGTGTTCGTTTCGCTAGCTAATATCAATGCAGCGAAGGTAACAAATAGGTATGGTTTAACTGAATTATAATAATTAGAATCAGCAATACAACTCGTTAAATTGGCCTCAAATGTGATGATTTCATGAAATGCTACTATTTATAAAGATGTATTGATGATTATGATTGTATAAATAAATATTTGTTACGGCCGCGAATCATATTTGGATCAACATATAAATTAATACTACCTGCAAATTGCAAAAAAAGTAAGAAAAAATTCGAATTTCTCGGACTACTCTGACGCTTTCACCTCAATTATTCAAACAGACGCACCGCCTACTTTTGCACGTCACAATTGAAAAGAAAAAAACGAAATCTCTTTAAAACTTACCGAATCAGGAGATTTATGTCTATGTTCTCGGTCCAAACAGTTTATAAATTGTAATACATAAACGCACAAAAATATGCACACAAAACATTGAGAACTCATCTCCGCTCCTCACTGAGTTAAAATAACATTAACCTGTTTGTTGGTAAAAAAGAAACACAGTTCGTGGCAAATTAGCCGGCACTAATGCGGGCATTACAATGAAATTAAAAATAATACCAATTATAATCTAATCGAAATGCATGGAGGAGACCTTTTTCTGAACACCGAGAATCCAATGTAATCTTTATTACTTTAATTACTATGTATTTGAATTAAATTGAATTTAAACGGCTATTTATCGTACCTACCAATATTCATTGAATCAATTTTTTGTTATTAATTATATTGTATTTCGTCATCTGCCTAGCGTTTTTCGTTGGGGTCGGCTTCCAGTCTAACCGGATGCAGCTCAATACCAGTGTTTTACATGGAGCGACTGCCTATCTGACCTCCACAACCCAGTTACTGGGTAATACGAGACCCCTTGGTAAGACTGGTTGTCAGACTTTCGGGCTTCTGACTACCCGTAACGACTGTCAAAGATCTACGGCTTAACGTGCTTTCTGAGGCACGGAAGGGTATGGGGAACCCATCCACAGACCAACCGCGGCAAGCGTAGCTTAACCTGATCGATCGACCTGTGCGGCTGTTATTATTTAGCCACGGGCCCCTAATTATAATGAATAATATTGTAATTTATTATAGGTACCTACCTAATTAGTTTTTTTATTACCAAGCTAGTTTAATTGAATTGTTTTATTATATTATGTAATAAAATCAATGTTATTGCTTTTTACCAAAACTTAAACATGTATGGAAACAATTTTAATTACTTAAATCAATTGTTATTTTTATAATTTTCGAAAAAATGTACCGGTAAATAAATAATAATATTAAAGAATAAACACCAATAATTGATATTATTTAATTAAATAAAATGTATAAATGAATATTCAAAGGTAGATATTTTAAATTTATTAACTTTATTAAGTACGTAATTCCTAGTTCAATTTTTTAAAAATCCATGTGATTCTCGTATTGCATGAAATAGATGTACATAATAATATAAGAAATGAATAATTTATAACACAAATGTTATGAAAAGTCTAACTGTCAATTTTTGCTTTTTGGGAATTTAAAAATGATAATCTACGTAATATGGTTTAGCTGTAAACGTTTGAAGACATTGCTTTTCATCCGAGGGCGTCCATCGATGTTTAATATTATATATCGTTCTACTAACAAATGTAAATATATATGAACGATATGCATGCCTATCGAGTCGTTGATAACTACCCACCATTTCAGATACCTACTAATCTACATGGTCCTCTCATGATCTGTCCAAGATTATGTTTGAAGTAACTGTGAGGTCTGAGTTTGTTTCAGTCTTTCACCTCAGGGTACTCGAATAGAAAATATAGAACTCATTTAGCTTTAAAACCAAATTTACTTTTGTAGGGTAAAAGTATTATTGAACCAATTTCAAGAAACACGGGGTGAAGTACGGCCCAGTCACTGCTCATCAGCTTAGGTCCCATAACACCGAATAAATACGCCAAAATATTTCCGAATGACGTTCCGTTTTTCCCGAATTTTAAAGACACCTACCTGCCCTTACTAACCGTCCGAATATCCACCATACATTTTATAAAAGTATATTTTTCTCAAAATTACTGTGTCAAATTTTGATGCCCCTTTGCGCAAGAGCATAGTTGAGGTATCTCTACACAAATATCACAACCATATCGCTATTGGTCCATAGACCACTTTCCGTACAAAATCGCCCAGTCTCCTTTATGAAAAGGTACGTCCTAAATAAATGTTTCAAAATAATTCAGTAGTTAGAACTCAGTCAGATAATTTCATTCCCACCTACAGTTCTGCTCACTTACATGTAAATCTAGTGCATAGTACAGGGAATCAGTTTTAGCGCGCTATTAATCCAGAAAGAATTCGCTTTAATCTGAGTAAACACGTTAGGTTACATCGAAACTTGCGACTAGACGCTGCGATTTTATGGCAATGTATTTATTTAAAGTTAATTTATTATAACGTTACCTACGCTCAGAAATTTTTGAGTGACTTGGCAAAATTTTATTTTATCTTCAAGTTGATAGTTTCTTTTCGATAGGTAGTAGTAGATTGAAAGCCATCCTGTAATCTTTACAATCCAAACAAAATGTTGCTTCAAGCGTAACACACATAAAATGGCAATCGATCACAATACATGTTTGTTACGATGTTTACGTTGTTGAGCAAACTTTTTATTAAACCTCTAAAACAATAGTTGTCAAAATGAAGGGCATTTCGATCTATTACCATTTTATGTATTACGCAATTACCCCGCTGGACTTAGCGGTTTAAACTTGTTAACAAACAGCAAGGCTACTATTATAATCAATCCAATCCTTATTCCAGATATATCTGTTGGAGAAAAGGATATTTCCTTGCAGGCTGATAATTACCTAAGTTACACTTTACAATATAACACGGCATCTAATAGTCGTGAAACTGCCACAATACTGTAACTCGTGATTCAAATTGACATCTCGACGGCTTGGAATAAACAAGTAGGTATGTAGTATAAGTGTTTTCAATAATAAATAAAGTCTTAGATTAGTTTACTTAAGTTTCATTAATTTTATTTTATTTCTTTCTTCTCTCGTTTACACACAACTTATTCTTAATGCATGCTGATTGTACCTATAAGTGATTGTTACACCGTTGTACTTAATTTATTACATGTTACCTTTAGCATAATACCAGTGTAAACAATTGTTGGTGAACCAATAAATAAAATAAATAAATAAAATTCTTTCATTTTAAATTTCGGTAATAGTCTTGCGACAAAATAATCGTACCATCTAGCTGAAGCCTAAAGCTAATTAAATTAAACGCTCGCTGACCTACAATGAGATGAAAACAATTTATTCGCAATAATAATAAAACAAGTGCATTGCGTTATACTAACTTTGCTACTGGGTTTTCCTGTATACTATTAGATTCGTGAAATATCTCAAAACTGTGGCCAATATTAAGCAACACACTTCGGTTTTAAACTCAGACAGTAAACGACAAACATAGAAGATTTAAATTATGCATTCTTTCAGGACGAGAAACTTCAACGATCTTTTTTTTTATTGCTAGATGGCCCGCTCTTGACCTCGATCACGCCTGACGGAAAGCGATAGATGAGGTCTATGATGAAATGAGCATGCCCAGAAGATGCCTAAGGCACTGGAACTCCCACGCATCGACGAAACACAACTAGCTGCTTGACGCCGGACACGCCGGATTGGTGATCAGTTAGAATTTTTATTTATGTAGAAGATAGATCGATGACGAATGCTCAAATGAAGACAATACTCAAGTATCTAAATTCTGCAATACAAAAATACCTCACAGCTCGTTCTTACTATAACCACTTGAAATAAAACAATGACCTGTTTGCAGTCTTTTCTCATTTGTCTTTCACTAATAACAAGAAAAAAACAGTAACTATTTTATTTTTCTCTGACAATAAATAATTTGTCTATAAATCATGGATTCTGTCAAATACTATTCAATGTACGGACACGTCTTCTTTACAATATTATTATATTCATAGACCTCGGAAACACTGATGTGGCAGCGAATGTAATAGGATATACGATGGTTAGCACTGCAGCAAACATGAGTCATCGTATGAGTGAATCGTCCATCTTTTATTTTATCAAGTACCTGGTACTTGTTGACAGGCCTACGCTGTCCTCCCATACCTACTGTAATTTGAAAACATTATAAAAGCCAATTATTTTTAAAAGGGTAACCGTGGAGTTTCTTGCCGGTTCTTCTCCATAGGAAACGACCAATTGCAACCATGCACCTAACTTCTGACGTTTCATAAGTGCCCATGTAGGCTTATGTGAAATAAAATATTTTGATTTTTTTTTGCTTTTCTTTGTGAAGCTCAAACCATGAGCTTCACAAAGAAAAGCAAAAAAAAATTTTCTGGCAAAACATATTCTCTATTTATTTGTTGCTGATTTTGATATTTGGAGCCATCATCATCGCATTTGTGACCAAGCCAGAAAAAATATCTTTGAATTAAAACAAATTGTCTTATATCTCACTAGGGACTCATGGTGGCGCAACCATGCGGACGCGCTGCCAGCAAAATATACACATCTTTATGGTGGCTGTTTCACCAGGCCCCGATTGGTTGCGCAACCAACCATAATTTTTTGCCAATGCGACCAAAGTTACGCCACCACTGGAGTCCCGTGTGCATACACGCGAGCGACACGCATTAACGAGAGAGGTAACTACATCCGTCGACAACGTGTCGCCCGCGTATTTGAGTACGGTGCTCAAATACACAATCGACATGTTGCCGGTGTGGTCATGATGAGCGAACACGTTGTGTTTTATAATGCGAAAGATTATAATGAATACAAATTCAGTAACCCTAGTACTTTCAAAGATCTACGTCCTGTAAGCATTTTGCCTTGTTTATCTAAAGTATTAGAGAGGGTGGTCTATAACCAAATGCTGGAATATTTAGAAAAAAACAATATGCTCCCCGATCTTCAGTCTGGTTTTAGGAAGGGCCGTGGGACGGCCACAGCCCTTTCTGACGTAGTAGGGAATATCCTAGAGGCACGGGACAGAGGGGAGGGAACAATCCTTGCACTTCTTGATTTCTCACGGGCCTTCGATGCAATAAACACCACTCTGTTACTTTCCAAGTTAGCCTATTATGGTTTTACAAGAGAAACAATAGAGTGGTTCGCTAGCTATTTGCAAAATAGGTCACAGCTCGTTGAAATCCAGAAGGAGGATGGATCAAAGCTGTCATCCCCCCCTCGCCATGTACCACGTGGTGTGCCTCAGGGATCAATTTTAGGGCCCCTTTTGTATATACAGTGCTGACATTATTAAGTCATTCCAGCATTGCAAGTATCACATGTACGCAGATGATATACAGTTATATATAACTTTTAAGCCGGCTGATACATTGGAGGCAGTGGAGAAAGTCAATGACGATCTTGAAAGAGTGGTAGTATGGTCAGATGAAAACTCACTGGTATTAAACCCACTGAAATCTAAATTTATGGTTTTGGGAAGTAGGAAAATGATCAGCACTATACTGTCAGCCAAGCCAGAAGTTGTTATCAGGGGGGAGAAGATAGATAGGGTAGATATAGCATGCAACCTTGGATTAACCATGGATCCAGAACTACGTTTTGAAAAGCACATCAGTAACTGCATGAGGAATTGTTTTTACAGATTGAAACTCCTATATTCAATTAGAGACTGCCTGAGTGTTGATCTTCGTAAACAATTAGTGGATAGCCTAATTTTATCAAGACTTAACTACTGTGATACCGTGTATGGCCCATGCCTGTTGGCAAGAACAGAGAAGCTAATACAACGCATACAAAATGCATGTACATGGTTCTGTGTGAAGATACCTCGTAGAAGTCATGTCACACCTTATATAAATGAAAATAATATTTTGAAAATGGCTGCTAGGAGAAGGTTACATATGGCTGGTTTACTTTTTGGAGTAGTCAATACACAAAAACCTCACTATCTGTTTGAGAAGTTAAGTTGGAGACATAGCAAATACGAACCACGTTTTTCTACCAAACCTCTTTGTACATCAACACATAGGACCGCAGCATTCAGGGGGAGTTTCAGATATGCTGCCACGCACTGTTGGAATGACCTTCCTCCACCAGTAAGAGTCCTGAGAACAAGAAAGCATTTTTTGAGTATCTTAAAGAAATATTTCATGCAGATACAGCAATCCACATGATATAATAACCATAGCTGCTCTTTTTGTACTCACCTCGAGGGTCACGGCCTATGGGCAATGGATATGGCATTCCAACGGTGTGAGTGGACTCTGTCTGATTCCTCCCTGTTTAGGTCCGGTTGGTGTCATTGTCACAGAAGGAATGGTAGTCCTCAGTTATCTGGGGCATGTTTGCTGTCTTTCTGAAGCTGCATTATCTAAGTTAGATATAGGTAGGTTGCCATTAGTAAAGTGTCACAACAATTACCAATTTGATTAAAAGCAATGCAATAATAATACTACCATTAAGATCAGGGAGGCTTTGAAGGCGGTATGGTTTTGAATTCCAGTAGATAGGTCGTAAAAAGCATGGTTGTCGTTTGCTGACGCCATGCTTCGATTCGATGCATGGCCGTTATGCAAATGGCCGCCATCGCGATCCTAATTTCCCATGTCGCTTTCCATCTAAAAAATATGGTGCATTAGTGCATGCCTACTGCTTTACATATTTGGAGAGTATCGTAGTTATAGTGTAAATAGGAAATACACCACACTGTACACAACGTTTACAGTTAGTAGGTACTTACCTAATATTTTTGTTTTAGGAAAATTGTATGGTTAGTTTATGTATTTTATTTTAAATTATAAGAGCTATTTAAACATATATATTTTTATCTATTTATTATAATTATTAGTACACTATGTTCAGCTAGGATCACAGAAGTATTTCTGCGTAAGAAAACTTACCCGATTTACGGTGGGACGTCATTACGTCATTCGAGAGGTAGTTGCTGAAAATCAGCGCTGTTGACTTTATGTTTGTCTGAAGTCACAGCATTTTGCTGAGCAATGACCTGTTCTTGCACAGATGCGACGCACGGCTTAATTGTTTTTAATATTGGTTTGTTTGTTACAAAAGTAGTTATTTTTCCACTCTGTAATTTATTATTGGTATTTTGTTTTTGTTTTTGATTGTTGTTATTTTGTTGTCACTATGCCAGTGTCGCGCGGGCGCACTGTCAATGTCAAGTGTCAACTGTCAACTAAGGCAAAGAGTTTAACTAATGGACAAAATTGACAACATTTTTTATGGTTAAGTACGAGCCTTTTGACAACATTGCATATATTATGATGTTATTTTTTTTTAATCTGTAATGTGCGTTTTGTTTGTGCAGAATAAACATTTTTTCTTTCTTCTTTCTTTCTTTAAATTTAAAATTAAAAAAAAAAATACGTAAGGAAAGAGAGAAAAAAAAAATCACGACAAAGAAACCCAGTAAATTCCATTGAATTTCATTAATATCTTTAATACGGTTATCAGTTCAATCATGATAAGAAATAGGGTTCATGCTCAGTATAAGTGGAAATTTATTCAAAAGGATTCATTACAATTAATTGCGTATATTTTTCTAAAACGTGCAGACAAACAAGTGCAGAGACCAACGGACAGCAGTACTCATTTTTTAATTAATTTTTTTTGTTATTATATATACTAAAAACATAAATGAAAAAATACGCTGACTTTATAATTTAATATCTAGTTTTCAAAACACCCCTTTTTTATTGATTCAGTGTCCAGCTTGGGAGATAAGAGCGATTTTATAATGTAAAATAGCCACATAGCGGCCTATTGAGAGTAAAGCACTCCCACACCCTTACGCGTTGTGAGGCGTGCAAAATAGCTTACCTCAACCACCAAATCTGAACGTTTGCTTGTTACACATCAATACATTACAACCCTTAGTCTCCGTTGGAGCAGCTCCAAATAACCTTGTCAGTTTGATATGAGTCACAATGTTGCCGCGACGGTACGTACTTTATTATTACGTGCAATCTCGCAAATAGGAGCACTTTGTTCATAAAACGGTGTTAAACTATTAGCAAATTTCGTTAATATCTTCAACAATTAATAATGCGTGGCTTAAGAGTGGTGACGAGTGACGATACGTTTGGTGTTATCTAACTAGTCAACCCCGTTGCCGACCATGCAAAGGCTTTTTGACCAAAGTATGAGCATTTAAAACCTCTGTGCAAAATTTCAGCTTTCTAGGTCTAAGGGTTTAGGCTGGGCGTTGATGAGTCAGTCAGTCAGTCAGTCAGTCAGTCAGTCAGTCAGTCAGTCAGGACTTCTCTTTTTATATATATAGATATTTTTCTCAAAATTACTGTGTCAAATTTTGATGCCCCTTTGCGCAAGAGCATAGTTGATCTCTACACAAATATCACAACCATATCGCTATTGGTCCATAGACCACTTTCCGTACAAAATCGCCCAGTCTCCTTTATGAAAAGGTACGTCCTAAATAAATGTTTCAAAATAATTCAGTAGTTAGAACTCAGTCAGATAATTTCATTCCCACCTACAGTTCTGCTCACTTACATGTAAATCTAGTGCATAGTACAGGGAATCAGTTTTAGCGCGCTATTAATCCATAAAGAATTCGCTTTAATCTGAGTAAACACGTTAGGTTACATCGAAACTTGCGACTAGACGCTGCGATTTTATGGCAATGTATTTATTTAAAGTTAATTTATTATAACGTTACCTACGCTCAGAAATTTTTGAATGACTTGGCAAAATTTGATTTTATCTTCAAGTTGATAGTTTCTTTTCGATAGGTAGTAGTAGATTGAAAGCCATCCTGTAATCTTTACAATCCAAACAAAATGTTGCTTCAAGCGTAACACACATAAAATGGCAATCGATCACAATACATGTTTGTTACGATGTTTACGTTGTTGAGCAAACTTTTTATTAAACCTCTAAAACAATAGTTGTCAAAATGAAGGGCATTTCGATCTATTACCATTTTATGTATTACGCAATTACCCCGCTGGACTTAGCGGTTTAAACTTGTTAACAAACAGCAAGGCTACTATTATAATCAATCCAATCCTTATTCCAGATATATCTGTTGGAGAAAAGGATATTTCCTTGCAGGCTGATAATTACCTAAGTTACACTTTACAATATAACACGGCATCTAATAGTCGTGAAACTGCCACAATACTGTAACTCGTGGTTCAAATTGACATCTCGACGGCTTGGAATAAACAAGTAGGTATGTAGTATAAGTGTTTTCAATAATAAATAAAGTCTTAGATTAGTTTACTTAAGTTTCATTAATTTTATTTTATTTCTTTCTTCTCTCGTTTACACACAACTTATTCTTAATGCATGCTGATTGTACCTATAAGTGATTGTTACACCGTTGTACTTAATTTATTACATGTTACCTTTAGCATAATACCAGTGTAAACAATTGTTGGTGAACCAATAAATAAAATAAATAAATAAAATTCTTTCATTTTAAATTTCGGTAATAGTCTTGCGACAAAATAATCGTACCATCTAGCTGAAGCCTAAAGCTAATTAAATTAAACGCTCGCTGACCTACAATGAGATGAAAACAATTTATTCGCAATAATAATAAAACAAGTGCATTGCGTTATACTAACTTTGCTACTGGGTTTTCCTGTATACTATTAGATTCGTGAAATATCTCAAAACTGTGGCCAATATTAAGCAACACACTTCGGTTTTAAACTCAGACAGTAGACGACAAACATAGAAGATTTAAATTATGCATTCTTTCAGGACGAGAAACTTCAACGATCTTTTTTTTTATTGCTAGATGGCCCGCTCTTGACCTCGATCACGCCTGACGGAAAGCGATAGAGTCTATGATGAAATGAGCATGCCCAGAAGATGCCTAAGGCACTGGAACTCCCACGCATCGACGAAACACAACTAGCTGCTTGACGCCGGACACGCCGGATTGGTGATCAGTTAGAATTTTTATTTATGTAGAAGATAGATCGATGACGAATGCTCAAATGAAGACAATACTCAAGTATCTAAATTCTGCAATACAAAAATACCTCACAGCTCGTTCTTACTATAACCACTTGAAATAAAACAATGACCTGTTTGCAGTCTTTTCTCATTTGTCTTTCACTAATAACAAGAAAAAAACAGTAACTATTTTATTTTTCTCTGACAATAAATAATTTGTCTATAAATCATGGATTCTGTCAAATACTATTCAATGTACGGACACGTCTTCTTTACAATATTATTATATTCATAGACCTCGGAAACACTGATGTGGCAGCGAATGTAATAGGATATACGATGGTTAGCACTGCAGCAAACATGAGTCATCGTATGAGTGAATCGTCCATCTTTTATTTTATCAAGTACCTGGTACTTGTTGACAGGCCTACGCTGTCCTCCCATACCTACTGTAATTTGAAAACATTATAAAAGCCAATTATTTTTAAAAGGGTAACCGTGGAGTTTCTTGCCGGTTCTTCTCCATAGGAAACGACCAATTGCAACCATGCACCTAACTTCTGACGTTTCATAAGTGCCCATGTAGGCTTATGTGAAATAAAATATTTTGATTTTTTTTTGCTTTTCTTTGTGAAGCTCAAACCATGAGCTTCACAAAGAAAAGCAAAAAAAAATTTTCTGGCAAAACATATTCTCTATTTATTTGTTGCTGATTTTGATATTTGGAGCCATCATCATCGCATTTGTGACCAAGCCAGAAAAAATATCTTTGAATTAAAACAAATTGTCTTATATCTCACTAGGGACTCATGGTGGCGCAACCATGCGGACGCGCTGCCAGCAAAATATACACATCTTTATGGTGGCTGTTTCACCAGGCCCCGATTGGTTGCGCAACCAACCATAATTTTTTGCCAATGCGACCAAAGTTACGCCGCCACTGGAGTCCCGTGTGCATACACGCGAGCGACACGCATTAACGAGAGAGGTAACTACATCCGTCGACAACGTGTCGCCCGCGTATTTGAGTACGGTGCTCAAATACACAATCGACATGTTGCCGGTGTGGTCATGATGAGCGAACACGTTGTGTTTTATAATGCGAAAGATTATAATGAATACAAATTTAAAATTAAAAAAAAAATACGTAAGGAAAGAGAGAAAAAAAAAATCACGACAAAGAAACCCAGTAAATTCCATTGAATTTCATTAATATCTTTAATACGGTTATCAGTTCAATCATGATAAGAAATAGGGTTCATGCTCAGTATAAGTGGAAATTTATTCAAAAGGATTCATTACAATTAATTGCGTATATTTTTCTAAAACGTGCAGACAAACAAGTGCAGAGACCAACGGACAGCAGTACTCATTTTTTAATTCAATTTTTTTGTTATTATATATACTAAAAACATAAATGAAAAAATACGCTGACTTTATAATTTAATATCTAGTTTTCAAAACACCCCTTTTTTATTGATTCAGTGTCCAGCTTGGGAGATAAGAGCGATTTTATAATGTAAAATAGCCACATAGCGGCCTATTGAGAGTAAAGCACTCCCACACCCTTACGCGTTGTGAGGCGTGCAAAATAGCTTACCTCAACCACCAAATCTGAACGTTTGCTTGTTACACATCAATACATTACAACCCTTAGTCTCCGTTGGAGCAGCTCCAAATAACCTTGTCAGTTTGATATGAGTCACAATGTTGCCGCGACGGTACGTACTTTATTATTACGTGCAATCTCGCAAATAGGAGCACTTTGTTCATAAAACGGTGTTAAACTATTAGGAAATTTCGTTAATATCTTCAACAATTAATAATGCGTGGCTTAAGAGTGGTGACGAGTGACGATACGTTTGGTGTTATCTAACTAGTCAACCCCGTTGCCGACCATGCAAAGGCTTTTTGACCAAAGTATGAGCATTTAATTTCGTAGCTAAGGAAAACCGACAATGCGGTCGAAGAGTTCTTCTCCAAGAGATCTTCGTTTTGGAATAAGCAACTAGCTTCAACTTTCTGACAAACTGACCGACTAGTTAATTTTGACAATTCAAAAGTGCCTGTAAATGGTTTAATTGAAATAAATGCTTTGAGTTTGAGTTTGAGAGACTTTTGAAAACGCCTAAATAAACAGTCATTTATTCGAGGTTTGGGTCTCGCCTATTTACTCCTTCAATATTGGACCAATTTAAAAGATATTTCACAAACTGAATAAGAAGGATATATACTGTGTTCCCTTGTTTTTCTTTTTTCGTTAATAGTTATTGAATTTGTACACTAGGCCTCTGTTGACAGCGACAATTTTGAGCATTTTTTGAGGGTTCTACTGCTTATAAAATTATAATGTATTGTCAAAAAGGAAAGCATAGGGACATACAAGTAGTTAATATTTATTATTCTGTAAAAAAATCATTGCTTTATGGTCAATAACCAGAAAGAAAACAGGCGGGAGCGTGTCTATGGAGAAAATGCGGGTGCATTTTCTCCTATAAAGAACTATGAGAAATCACTAGATATTAAATTTTGAAAAAACGAGTGCGAGGTAAATCGTTGGCAGTAAAGTATCTTTGGCCAATTCATATTGCCACTGGTTTAAAAAAAAATGACACTACACGACACGAGCATCTAATAATTGACATTGTTACTGCCTCACTCAGGGACATTACTTAAAAATACTAATTTTGAAACTTTAACTGACCAACAATAACTTAGATTGGAAATTTTCTCGACCTGTCACATTATTGACAGATAACACCGTTCCAAAATGTACTTGTCAATCAAAGTTAATGATTGATTATTTGAAATGACGTCTGTATATCAAAGTTACAGTTTTATATGTGAGACTAGCTGCTGCCCGCGGCTTCGCCCGTGTGGATGTATTATATCACAGGAACGTGAAGTGAAAAAGTAGCATGTGTGCAGTATATAGTTGTGTACTCCTTATAACATCAGATATCTGCCAGTGAAAGTCCCGTCAAAATCGATCTAGTCGTTTCGGAGATAACCCGGAACAGACAAACAGACAAAAAAAAATTAAAAATCGATTTTTATTCTTAAGTACCATATACAACGTGTAACGTTAAATGCACAAAACCTGAAAATAATTTGTTCATAATTGACTACTGAATCGATTTCAATAACGTTTAATATTCTAGGTTTTTTTTTTCCTAAAATTATGTATTTTGCCCTACTATCCGCCGATTGAGCCAAAGAAAATTAAGTCTTATTTTAAGGCAATGAGACTCTTTTTTGAATGCATAAAGTAATGTTAGAATCAACACGATGTTATTAATAATAATAGTTAGCTTTAAAAAAATAGTTTTGGGTGATTGTATTATGCTTTTAGCACAATGCTCTAATTGGGGTGTATGAGGTTTTGCGCATTTAACATTACACGTTGTATATTTTCATATGTAGGTATTTAGTAAAAAGCTGTTATTACGACATTACAATCAGACACATCAATTCTATTTATTTGTAAAGAGATATATATAGATAGCAAATAAGCAAAGCAAAGAAAGCTACTCTCAAGAGTCAGGAAAATAGTAAATTAGACTCTATAATAAAAGACAGAATCAAATTGCAACAAAATAATACAGTGCCCGGCCGCAAGCGCGCAATAGCGAGGCAATTGCGTAAATTAGCCAGTGTTCTGCGATAATTGTGTTGCACACATTAAAATTAACATCAGGATCACGAGCTTTGAATAGCTTGCAGATATTCTGCTGAACGTCACTATATACGTAGTTGGAATGCTACAACATTTCTATACACAGCGTAATCAGCCTATAATGTTCTTCCCATTGCTGGCACCCAGGCCTCTCCTTAGTGAGATGGACCAGACCATAATCCACCACACGGGCCCAGTGCGGGATGGTGGAAGTTACATGGCTTCAAATTTTTGGTTCTAGGACACGTCGGTTTCCTCACGATGTTTTCTTTCACCGTTTTGAGAGCTGTGGTGATGCTCAAAGTCTAAGGCACAGACTATGTCTGCCTACACACAAACCTGGGCCTCAAGTCTGCTATTACAATAGTGTCAGAATGGTCTATCATTGATTTCATAATTGCTGATTTTGACAAGTTTGGTAATCTACTAATATAATGGCGTCATTATGACTTTCCAATGGTGAACCACTGACAATCCATTGAAAGAAATGGCATAAAATGGTAATCTTGTAAGTACATAATGACAAAGGAATAAATGTAATGTTTATTGCTATTTATGAACTTCTTACTACTTCAGATTGCAAACACTACTATCCTATCCTACTATAATATTATAAATGCGAAAGTTTGTGAGGATGGATGGATGTTTGTTACTCTTTCACGCAAAAACTACTGAACGGATTTGGATGAGGTTTGGCACACATATAGCTCATAACCAGGATTAACACATAGGATACTTTTTATCCCGATATTCCTACAGGATCAAAACTTACGCGGGTGAAACCGCGGGGCGCAGCTAGTGTGAAAATATAATGTATTAAATGAAATATAGCATGTTTAGTAGTAGTTTTTCTCAGACCATTGACCGACCAATGATCGACCGTTATGAATTTAGCAGATTACGAACTTTTAGCAAAATGTCAATGGGATCGTGTTGGAATGACGAATTTATAAAAATAGCAGATTTGGGCCCCTGCCCGCCCGCCTGCCTGCCTGACCTGCTCGTCTGCTATATCTGCTGGGGCTTTGTCTCGTATAGGGCTTTAGCATTATGCTGAGCGATGGCCGTTTTGCGTAGATGTGACGCATGTGTTCTCCCAACTTGTTATTTTGTTTTTTTTTTTTTTATACGTCATGTTTGCCGCAAATGAACGTATTTTCTTTCTCTCTTTTTTTTTCTAATAAAGTTTTTTATTTTTCACTTTTTAGTGGGCGAGTTTGTAACTTATATAAGTTACAATAGCCTAATGTCAACTGCTCATTACCTTTTACAAAATATTGCTTTTCCCGATGCAGGGACGTTAATTGTTGAGGAGTTCTCCTTGTAAGAACCAGGAGAACTGGAGCTGATTGAGAAGTCACTATCAGCTCCACTTCACGATACGCACTGTGCTTAGCAACCACATTAAAGTATCTAATCGAATCGCAAACCGTGAAATATTTATTATTGAGTAGTTCCTATGGCCATCTGTGGTCTTCATCATCAGTTCCACTTCACCGAATGGTGCTTTCTTAGAGCAAATGCACAGGTTACTATAAAAAATACCCAAATCGCTATAGGTGTCCCTACAAAATTTGAGGGTTTTCCTCGATTTCCATGGGATTCCATCATCAGATTCCGATTTGGTGACAATGGGACCACCTCGGGAGCACACCCTTTCAAACAAAAAAAAGAATTTTGAAAATCCGTCGACAATTGGCGGAGTATTCATTGAACAAACATACAAAAAAAAAAAAAACATACAATCATCCGAACACAGTACCTCCTCCTTTTTGTGAAGTCGGTAAAAAGAGGAGGTGGTCCGAAGGTAGAAAGACCCTCTTTTTAAGTAGCTGGTTGAAAATGAAATGCGGTAAGACCAGCGGGGAATTTGCGTAACATACTATCAGTAACAATTGCTTTCATTTTGATTGGCATTGGATGGCCAATCAAAATGAAATTTTGAAATTTTGGTTTTGAATGGCTTTCAGTTCAACAACATTAATTTCGTAGGTGGTGTTCGTAAGTGCTTCATGTGCTCGAAAAATTTGTCTGCTCAAGACAAATTTTTCGAGCACATGAAGCACTGGATTCGCAATATCCTTCAAAATAATACAGATTGAAATTGATAGTGTGTTACGCAATAAGGATGCTGCAGAAAACATATTCTTCAAAATCAGTCCATCTAAAATATATCTTCAAAATTGCTAACTAACACTGTTAAGTTTAGATAACTTTGTGAAATAAATAAATGTTAATTATGATACGTAATCTTTATTTAGATTGCAATTAAATGAAGACCCTAGCTAAATACAAATCAAATAAAAGTACCTATTAATAAACAGTTCCATCTTGGGTGGTAAGTAGTAATGTTAAGATCAAAAGACGCACAGACGGACAAAGAATCTGTCCTGTTGGATTAGCGGATCTCTATCATTATAAACAACCAATATGACACTCGTAATGATGGAACTGCGCTACTATAGGTTTGCGAACTCGACTCTTCGTTTAAAGGTGAAGATTTTCTTCAGAATACACAAAAAGTGATTATTCCAAGGCTCCGTTTGAAATAAATTAAACTAAAGAAACCGATGATGACAGACTAGAGATATTAAATAAAGTACCCATAAGAATCAGTAGGAATAATTACGGCAGTCCCTTTCCCGTCACTCGTGAAAACCTATATACGCATGAAAACGACTCGTGTTCCATAGTAAAAGAAATAAAAGATTAGCATAAATCTCTGAACCACTGACCTTATTTTCATAAACTATAATTCCATAGTTCCATATTCTACATGCCTTTATAAAAGGAGACAAATGGTTAATAACAAGCCTATTAGCAAAAACACTTCACTAATATAGAACACCAAAAGTGATATTTTATAGGTAAACACTGGCCAATAATACAGCTTGCCCCAATTGAATAAACTATACAGAAGTAAATAAATAAGAAACTTTACTCTCCAAATACTATCAAGAGTCATAGTAGTGTCCCTGGACACATTCCAAAAAGGCCACGCGGTATTCTTAAAGGGAACTCTAATTATAACCTACTGAATTGTGTTTTGAGCGTCCAATTAACAGCTCTAGATTTCCAACATATTTATTTGTAAAGGCTCAGCTACACGGTCAATCTTAGTTGCACAAATTCCATTTTGCATGCTGGAAAATATACAGGGGAATTCGACATGTTCCATGCAATGATATTATATACAATAAATAAGTAGATAAGGCACTAGCGCGCGCAAATTGTTGCAGTCAAATTCAGACAATTGTTGTAATTTCGTTTAGTCGACATACTTCAAGCGCAACACACTGCAGATAGCTATCTCTTTCTATGTCATACGTTCCGTATTAACTGTCGCAGTCGTAGTTGAAAACCACTATCCTAACAACACAAAATGTCGCTCAGTATGAAAGTAGCATATCTTCCCTTTAAAATATCATTGGTCCTATGAATAAAAAAAATCGAATACAAATTATGACATTCGACAACCTGCGTGGAGGATTACGGCCCACTCCCTCTCACTGAGAGGCCTGTGCCCCAGCAGTCGTTACATTATAGACGGATTATTATACCACAAGCAAGCATATGAAGCATAGTACCTAATGTTAAGACGGCGTAAATGTACAATGCACACACGATTCGCTATCAAGTGGACGCTTAACAAATGTTCTTTGCACAACTTTTTTACACAATCGATTTGCACACACAAGTCGCTATCGTGTAGAGACCGCACATTGCAGCATGTTATTTGCCCAAACTTTTGCACAAATAAACTGTGATGTATAGCAGGGCCTTAAATAAATTATAATACAACCGCCCCTGTCGTAATTTCTGAACGAAATTTTAATTAGTCCTTATTTAGTCAATTTAAAGACTTTACCAAGAATTTGGACATATAAATAATAACGCTAGATTTGGTCTATTTGCTAATCATTCTCGTTTCCTAGAAAGTAGAATCCATCTTTCTTTACTTAGGAAATAGTGATTTTGAATTCCAGGTTGATGGATTTAGAGTTTCCTTTAGTTGCTTATACTTCACCTGACGTAATTAATATTAGTTGCGGTAATTAATTACAAATTCCTGATCAATCTTGTTCTCAGTAGCAGTACATTTATTATCAGATTCTAGCAAATATGGTAATTATAGCAATAACGTATGGTAATAAAAAATAATTGTATCAAGTTTGGCGTCCTTTACCAAAAGTATTGCTAAACCTTAATCATCATTATTTGTCTCGTAGAAGATTGCTTAAAAATAACGGATATATATTTTTTTTTTGTTAGAGGGGCAGTATATTGTCCCACTGCTGGGCAAATGCCTCCCCAAGTCCGTCCAGGAACTCTTTTCCCGCGTCACCTCGAACCAGCCCTCGCGGTACGCATCCAGGTCATCTCGCCACCATTTTCTGGGCCGACTTCAGCAGCGCCGTCCATCTTCAGGCACCGATTGTTTGGAGATTTTCGCCCCTTTACGAGTAAGATAGATAAACAAATTTAAATTTATTGTACAACAATATTGTAAACACAGTTCTTAAAACATATATTCATAAGAGCAGGGGTAAAAAAAGAGAACATTCCAAAAATAAATAAACACCTACCACACAGGGATAGAAAAACCAATAAACACAATCACAAAGATCTCAAAATCAATAACAAAAAACAATCGAACGAGACCCTCAAGAAACACAACACCATACCGACTCGCGAAACGTTTGCAATAAAGTTGTACCATCGACGATCATAAAGCAATGCGCACAGCACGCACCGTGCCTATCTCATGTCTTAATTTGTACAGTGGGACCAAAACAGTATAAATAATATAAAAACAATGAATACGTACACTGACAACGATGTGGGATCGTGAGGTGACAGACTTATAAATGGCGAGAAGTGAATCAGTGGGGAAGTTGAAAGAGAAGATGTAGATGGTAATTAAAATATATTTAAAGCTGATGTAGTCTCCTTAACAATTATATAGCATTATTAGATATATATAATATTATTTGGTTAAATAGTTGCAAGTATACTTGTCAATACTCTAATCAATGAATTATTCATGTGATCTGAATATGATAGCAAAAATAACTTGGAAGCAATCACTAAAGACCATTTAATTTTAAGTCTCTACTTTAATAACTGGAAAAAAATCTGATGATAAAATCATTATTTCTCTTATCCTTTCACATAAAAATATGGACAATCTAATCCCTTCTGAAGCTGCGCAAACACACGCAGCGGCGAGTTTGACGTTTAACAGAAAAATCTAAAATCATAAAGCACTAACACGGGCTTGTCATATCGGGTTGCGATTGCCGCCTGCATGCTAATGTCTCTTGGACCTGTGCTTTTTCACCTGTACACATTGCCAGGGGAATTTTAACCCTAATGCTTAGAGATTAAAGTTCTATGGTCATGATCAGTATTTTGTTCGGTGATATTGGTTCTCAGTATTGATAATCTTAGATGCAAATACTTCTTTATGAGAATAAAGGATAAGAGGAAGTTATCGGCAACATAATGCCCTGATGGTGAAGATTCTAGAAATAATTATGGATTTTATGATAACTGTAGGGAAATCTTTCTAATTGATTTTGCAGATATTGTTTATTTTAAGTATGATAACTTTATAGCTAGATGTAACTTGAATGACATAGCTAATTATAAGCAAGTAGTTGAAAAAAAAATAAGACGAATTGGAGCAGAGCATATAAAAACACTGATATAATAAACACTATTGACAATTAAATAGAGGAGCATACAAAAACAACAAAAGAAAATCATGCAATCGATACGATCAAATAAATCAATATATAATATGCACTAAACGACATCAATCTTAAATCGGTAGAGAATTAACAAGTCTTGCTCGCCATCATTTTATTAGCGGTCGCAAAAGAATATCAATAAACTCAACTCGCGGCGACGTTTAATATTTCGCTATAAGATGCCGCAGATAACCCCGACGGATTTGTGGACAAGCTAGTCATTGTGGCTTTACAATTTTATGCATAATTGTTTTTTGTTATCTCTGATGAGAGTAAAGAATATAGGGTTGGAGATTGATAAAAATGAAGTATAAAATTCAAGAAAAGCAGGAAAGTTTTATTGTCATTGATATAGGAAAAATAAATAAAAAAGATGTAGACGACGGTACAGAATAGAATCATAAAGCTTCAAATGTTTTCCTTAAAATATGCGCAACCTAGAACGTTGTTAGTAACGATATCAAATCTAAAAGTCTGGGTATGGACAGTTAAAACAAATGACATAATACATCGTTCTCACTTATACGCATCATTTCAATATGAATGATGTAACCGGTATTTTGTAACAATATATTTTGATTTGAAAGAGTTTTATTGCAGTTTCTTTCCGTTGTTCTGCATAGAATCTATTAAATTTTGGGCATCTAGCTTTATCGTTCTGACCGACCGACTCTTTGACAATTCAAAAGTTTCTGTAATTGGTTTAGTTGAAATATATGCTTTGAGTTTGAGTTTGAATATATCATTCAAGTGGCTGACATAACCGTCACTGCTTATGACAGCAGCCATGGAAAAGGAGAGGAGTTTTATATAATAGTTAGTACATAAAGTAACATCTTCTCTCCAGAACCATCTATAAAAAAAAAAAAACATTAAATTTAAAACCGAATTGCGACATTCAAAACCGTCTTGATATGGTCATTGCAACAGTTGGGTAATATTAATAGACGAAACGAGTACTGTGTTTAGCATTCACGGCATTCGTTCGCTGCTCGGTCACCTTTCATCTCGCTGATAGACATCGGGTGCGTGCGCGCATATGAAACAAGTAGATATGGGAAATGGAAGATCGGGCTTAGAAAGTATGGCTAGGATTTGTTTTGTCATTTTGTTTAATGTATGTAACTACGTCTTGAATCTGCTATTCTGGTAACGGAATATATATTTTACGGAGAAAAGGCAATTGTAGATGAACTTGAGAAAAACTCATGATGAATGCAATTCGTCTGCCTAGCCTTTTCCCAACTATGTTGGGGCCGGCTTCCAGTCTGGATGCAACAACTGAGTACCAGTATTTTACATGGAGCAACTGCTTATATGACCTCCACAACCCAGTTACTGGGTAATACGAAACCCTTTGGTAAGACTGGTTGTCAGACTTTCACGCTTCTAACGACCCGTTAAAGATCCACGAATGACAGCCAGGACCAACGGTTTAACATGCTTTTCGAGGCACAGAGGGGTCTTGATGTGTAAAGATGGTCACCCATCCACGGACTATGATGATTAATGATGAATATAACTGAAGTTTGAAAAGGAATAGAAGCAACTATACTCAAACTATAAAACAAAAATTGCTGTTGTTACAGGAATAGAATGAAAACCATAAAAAAACTAAACAGAACATCACGCTTATATTTGCTCAAAGATAAAAATCATAAAAAAAAACTATCTAAAAAAATTAAATTGATTGCCCTGGTTATTTTTTTTATGACTTATTTCTTCAAGCACCATGCAAAATGATTAAAAAAAAACAAAAAAGTTGGTCATAACTTTTGAACCGTAAGAAAATTCACCAACATTCTCAGGATTAAAAAGTTCGGAAATTACCTTGCCCGCGCCCTTATTCGATTTGATCCATACTTTCATGGACACCATGTATTGACGCTATATAACGTTTATTAGTAAGGTAAGGGGGTAAGAATCAAAGAAAACAAAAGAAAGTATACCGTGATTAATCACACATGAAATTCTAAGAACTGCAAGCCCTATAAACACAAGATAAAAAAAATAAACATGAACGAAAGCCGACTCACACTTGGCTACAACAGTGTGAACAGAGACACGGCATCGTATCGCCTCTCCAAACTCATAACTTCTTTATTTATGTCTTACTTTACCCGAGGCTCCCGAATCGGATTGGGTTACATAAAGTCATTGTTTATGTGGCACGTTCGATTCTTTCTGATATATCGGTTTTGAGTTTTAGGAGTCCGTGGAAAGAGGCTTAAGATTCTTTAAAAAAGTATTTTTTTTTTTTGTTTTTTTTATTTATGTTTTTAATATTGACAGCATGTTTATAGGAGAGGAACCATCACGGGTTGAAGAGGCAAGAGTAAGTGAGGAAAATGTGTTGTATCATGATAAAAGTGGATTCCGTGGCTCTCCAAAGAAAACCTTGGTTCAGAATTGAAAGAGTAATGTATGGAAGCCAGAGTATAAAGTACTGGGTGGCAGGAACGTACAGAGTTACAGACGCCAGCACATCAAGCTACTCGAAACTGTCCAATTTTCCCAATCTACTTTGAACCTTATGCTTTAGCGATAAAGTTGAAAATCTATTAAAGAAATACATCGACGCGCTATCTGTTACCAGGACCTGTGCCCAGTTACCGGGATTTAGTGTATGATTCTGAACCTAGTGGATCTATATTAAAAGTGCGCAGTGCTGCACACCCTACCCCATTTCAAGTCAAATAAATATCAACTTTATTTCAATGATATTTAAGTAATATATAATTAATGCTTGAAGTTGTAGCGTAAACTGAACTGTATTGTGTAGGAAGTAAAGTTCTTTTTCCATTAATTCATGTTTGTTTACATTTTAGACAAATAAATCCCGAACACAGATTAGAAAAGTCACGAGTTAAAACAGCCATGATGATGAAAATGAAAAGGCTTTAGAGTTGATTAGATTGACTTAAACTTAAAAACGAATTACACCATTTTGCAGTGCAAAACAATAACATTGCCATAGAATATAACTGCTAGAGTCTTCCGCTAAAACACTTAATAATATACATTTGTCTAAGTCAGCCATCTTTGTCAAAACTTGTCATCAGGTATATATAATACTAAGGTCAAAGCAGATCTTGAATACTAAAGAATTAAGGAAACAAGATCCTTTAAAGATAGGTGATGCCATATTCGTCGATCACTTTTTCCTCAAGGGTATTCCAAATGGATAGGAGTATAAAGATTTAAGATTTAAGTATAGTAAGTACTAGCAGCACCCCGCGGTTTCACCCGCATAAGTTTCGATTCCGTAAGACTGGTAGAAAATGCCCAAGGCATTAAGTCCGCCTTTGTACAGTTTTTACTTCTGCGTAAAGTTTTAATAAATAAATAAATACTGGTTATAAACTATCTGTGTGCCAAATTTTATCCCAATCCGTTTAGTAGTATTTGCGTGAAAGAGTATCTAACAGACATCCATATATGTATATCGGTTCATCCTCACAAACTTTCGCGTTTATAATATTACTAACTGCGCCCCACGGTTTCACCCGCATAAGTGTCGATCCCGTGAGAATATCGGGATATGAAGTAGCCTATGTGTTAATCCAGGGTGTCAGCTACCTCTATATAAAATTTTATCAAAATTGATCCAGCCGTTTGAGCGTGAAGAAGCAACAAATATATAAACACACACAAACTTTCGCCTTTAAAGTATTTGTGTACGATTATTCTTGTATCATCTTCATAAATAAAGATGCTATTGATATTAGTTTTACTGATTATGATGAAGTATTTATTGATACTTAGAAGACATGTGACATCTACCAACCCGCACTGAGCCCGCGTGGTGAATTATGGCCCACTGCCGCCCACATAGAGGAGGCCTGTATTCCCACCAGTAGGAACATTATAGGCTGGTTAAGTATGTATGTATTTATTGATTATATCGATGGCATAATTGGAGTGTTAACAGAACAATTGCTAGTTTTTCTCGGAGCTTTAATTATAATCAATACTGCGGACAAAGGTGCCGTTAATTTCAATAGTTTTGGGAGAAAACTGTAATAGTAATCGTCATAGTAATAGTCACCACTTCGGACGATCTAACTCCAATATTCAGGAGACACTAGTATTAAACCAGTCTGTGACCGTATAGTAGCTATATTCTCATGTCACAATATCTCATAATCTTAATAGAATTATGCTACCAAACCATTAAAAACTGTGACGTAATTCAGAAACCGATTCTCCATGACTCACTAAGTCACTAATTACAACATTCTCATGGTAATATAAACACAAATAAGTTATTTCAAACGTCACGAACCCATAACTTAAAGGAAACTACCCGAAAACGTTCCTTACGAGTCTACAGAGACAATATTGTACCATAAATGACCATAACTTCTTTGAAAAGATAAACTTTTTGGGCCAATTATGGGACGGGAGCGGTGTTTCCAAAAATCCTCTATATACAGTTTTTTATCTGCCATCAGACAATATACTTGCGTGGTAGATGGTATCTTTTTAATTTACAAAATTATTTTGGGTGCTTTGACCCCCGAAAATACAATGATCATAATCCTTATTCCAACATAGTAGAGTTCAAAACCGTGGTTAAGTTTAGTTTGGTGGTGATGATTTTTATGTTGGTTTTTAACTAAAATTGTTAGTCACGACTGCGATGGCCAGTGTCTTTTACTGTTTACAAGGTGATATTAAAAGTTGACACGCCATTTTGGTTTCGATAGTTTTTTTAATTCTGTGACGAAGTGCGTTTCTTTATTTGAGCTTACTTACTTACAAATCGAAAGTTTTATGATTTGATACGCGAGATATTAGGTACAAGCTTCTGCTCGCGACTTCGGCCGTGTGAAATTTCAATGCAAAAAGATTTTTTAATCCTACTGGTGATTGGCGTTCAATGAAACATACAAACTCTTCAGCTTTACAATTTATAAAAAAGTCGTATATTCTTTAATAATATCCATTACCTACTCCTCTCTTAATGTTACCGAGGGATTCTGATATTTTTACTTAGATACCTATACATGGCAAGGGAAGTAACCAAAAACAGTATTTACCTACGATATCGCCAAAAAACAATCAACTACAGTCGGCAAAACAATTTTAATTGCTGATGATCTCAAAAAAAAAAAACGACACAGCTCACCGCGCGCCAAATTTCCACATCGAGAGCCAAAAGAAAGACAGACACGAAATAATAATAAAAAAAAACAATTTCAGTTTTTCAGTTAATGATGACGCACCAGAAACAATTCGGTTCGCCACTGAAAAGGCTGAAAAATGAACGGAATCGTTTACTGGAAGAAAGCCTTCGAAATAATGCGGAATTGTGAAAAGAATGGTCGAGACAAAAGGGCAATTGAAGTCGAAAATAATGAAGAACAAACAATTAACACACGACGTACCCGTGGCACTGGCCACGGAGGTAGTCCAGGAGCTTGGATCGCAAAATAATAAATTATTTTAATGTTTTTCATGAAATATATTTATTTTATACCTGCTCTAAGTTGCCCGGCTATAATTCTCATTATTTAATGATATTTAATTTAACCTTATTATATTTTTTTATGTTCATATAATTTTTAAAAATATTAATAAATTATTATTTGTGTTAAAGTGGTGAATTTTCGTTTTTATTTTTTGACAGTCGTTATGGGTTGTCAGGAAGCCGAAAGTCGGACAGCAAGTCTTACAAGGGGTATCGTATTATCCAGTAACGGAGTTGTGGAGGTCAGCTAGTCAGCCGTTCCATGTAATTTTAGCTGAATCCAGTTAGACTGGAGGCCAACTACAACATAGGAAAGGGAAAAAAAGCTAAGCTGGACTAAACATTGAATTGAAAAAAAAACTACTGAAGCAAAAGTGATTATTTTTTATTAAAAGAAGCGTTTGTCATTCATGCTTTTTGTCGTAATAATTTTGATTATTATATTATAATGCTCACATGAAAGGTTTAGTACCCACTTATTATTAAATTCTACGTACAAATACTGTTTAGAAACTGGCACTCGGCACGACAAAATTTAACAGTGCTACCTGATCAATTCTGTTATGAAGCCACTTGAAAATTTTCCGTATCAACTCCTGCACTAAGATATGGTTCTTCGAGAAAAAAAACCTCATGTATTGTTTTGGCTTTACTCCTCCCTTATAACATAAAGGGTTGTGAAATCCACCCTATGAAAAAATTCAACTCGAATGGAAAAGAATGCGAATTTTTTTTTTTTGTTACACCCATTATAATACTTTTTTATTTGTTTGTTTTTTTAAATGTTTCATAATTGTTTCCCTTTGATCGAGATGGACGGGCTCGAGAGGTCAGTCATTCTTTTCTTTTTAAGTTTTTTGATCAAATATTTTCTCTTTTTGATTAAGTTTTCCTGCGATACCTACGCACTTTTTAAACAAAGAGGTGAATATTTCTTTTCAACTTCTGATGTTAAAAGGTTTATTTAAATCTTTCATGTTATTTTTATCTATACTTAACGATTTTTTCGTCTTTCAGTAACTTACCTACCCACCTATCTTTGTGTTAAGATCATACTTCAATATTAATACCATGGGATGTTTGGCTTTCATAAAATTAATTAGAACAGTGACCTAATTAACAACATACGTTCAATCACAATCTGATTCATTTCGAAGGATATTGCCAATCCATTGCTTCATATTTTCGAAAAAAATCTGCTCAACAACGTAAATAACGCAATGAATGTTGTTGAACTCTCAAAATGAAAACCATTGCTACTATTAGGGATTAGGGTGCTTTAAAAATATTCAATCAAGCGCGAGTACAAGTAATTTTATTTAAACTATACTACAATTCTTTTAACTTTCCTTCAAAAAGATGAAATAAAAACAGTACAAAAATATTTAAATATCAAACATTTCAAACAGAAAGTTGAAAGAGAAAAATTAATACTGATTGGAAAGCAGCCATTTCACGGTATTAAGGTTTGGGGATGGGCACGGTAAGTAGCTCCCAAGAGACGAACGTTTGGCATTTGAAAAAAAAAAATGCGTAAAAACAAAATGGTGAGGGCTAATCTAAATTAGTACCGTGAGACAAACAAGCTTTTGTTATTGTTGGGAATTAATAAAAATTATTTTTGAGACGCTGAGAAATTAAAGTTCGGATGTGAATTATTTTGGAAATGAAGAATTAAGTACGTTTCATTGTTATACCTGTAGTGGGTTTTAGATAGTTGAGGCAATTATTATTGTTTTTTGTTATAGCTGACATGGCAGGTTTTTAGTCATATTTAGGTACTAGCTTCTGCCCGCGACTTCGTCCGCATGAAATTTCTTGCTCCCCCGACATACCCTGCGCATCGCATCGCCTGCCCGCGCTATTACTTTGTTTTCGCTTTACCGTTTTTTATGACTTCTTGAAAAAGAATAAAAAAGTTGCTTAGCCAAGCAAAAAGGAATAACCACGCTAAGGTGTGATGTTAAATAGCCTAAAGCCTTCCTCGAGAATGGGGTTATCCAATGCAAAAATATTTTTTCAAATTTGGCTGGTAGTTCCAGAGATTAGCGCGTTCAAACAAACAAACTAATAAACAAAAAAACAAAGAATCTCTTCAGCTTTATTATTATTAGTATAAACGACAGATATAGATAGATATTTCGAGAATTGATAACAAAATTCTATTGCAGAAACAAATAGCTATAAATACTTTTATTGCTATTAAAACTTAACAATCTTTAATTGATCGCCACAGCTTTGTGTATATTTGAAGCATGCCACCAATGTGCGCATATAAAACGAAATTAAATAGAAAAAAAAAGACGTTCAAACAAAAAAAAAAACAAAACTGTTGTTGCTGACGCTACACAAATCGGAACCAATCGCGAGTTCTCGTAATTTTTTATTTCGTAATTAGTATTAGTAGAAGTAGTCCATTAAGATTATATTTTTAAATACAGGGGGTGGGTTACTGAATAAGCCATTGGTCTTAAGATAGAGATAACGCAGAATTAACGTTTTGTTTTTATTGTTGATTGATTTGGGAGAAAAAAGGCAAACCTGCTTTAATTACGTAATTGAATGATAAACAATCCGACGACCCCCTGTGATGGGAACTGCCACCGATTATCATCTGTATCGCCGGAGTCACCAAAAGCCTAATAAGCATAATCAGCCTTTAATGTTCCCACAAAGGTCGACTAAGGTCTTCAGCCAGTGCGTCCTGCCCGTTATAATATACGGTGCAGAAACGTGGATACTAACAGTCGAGCTGGTCCACAAATTCAAGGTAGCAGAGCGCCGTGAAGCGGGCTGTGCTCGGAGTTTCTTTGATAGATAAAATCAGGAATGAAGTTATCCGGAGAACCGGAGTAACCCAGTTCGCTTGAAGAGTAAGCAAACTGAAGTGGCAATGGGCTGAGTGGAATGAGTGGAGCAGACGAGTCCTAGAGTGGAGACCACGTATCGGCAAGCGTAGTGTGGGATGCCCCCCGACTAGATAGACGGATGACCTTAAGAAGGTGGCTCGGACAGACTAGGTGAGAAAGGCGGCGGACAGGGTGTTGTGGGGCTGTCTGGGAGAAGCCTGTATCCAGCAGTGGACTACAATAGGCTGAGTTGACGAGAATGCTCCCATTTCCCCCCAGGATCCCCCACTAGTTCTTCTTCTGATTTAAACTCGTGTCTTATCCGCATTATCTAGGTGCGATCATACTGGTTTTGCAGATTTTTTGGTTTCGAGATGGCAGTGATCATTAAAACTTTTTGTCCATCAGCTTTTATGCCATGCAATAACAAAAACAAAACAGTCACCATAACAACTTCCAGTCAAATCATAAGCCACCATCTTCAATGACAAAATTACCCCATCTTCAGTACTAACAAACCACATTTTTTACGCTCAGACAATGCAATACAACAATAATTAATTAAAAATTCTCAAAGTATCCCAGGAAGTCGATAGTGGGGACATTAAGGGCCACTCGAACTTGGGACAACGTCTGTAGTCTGAAGGGTGCTTCAGCTGAAAGGGTTGTTACAATCGCAGTCTACTGCTGCTCCTCGGGAATTTTCAAACTCTTGATTTGTAGAATTTTCCAATTGGCACTGGGTTTCATTACGTGTTTTGATAGAGATTGATTGCTATCGTATATCAACTCAGCCTATCGCAGTCCACTGCTGGACATAGGCCTCTCCCAGGCTGCGCCACAACACCCTGTCCTCCGCCTTCCTCATCCAGTCCATTCCAGCCACTTTCTTTAGGTCGTCCGTTCATCTAGCTGGGGGACGTCCTACACTACGCTTGCCGATACGAGGTCTCCACTCAAGGACTCGTCTGCTCCACCGGCCATCGGTCCTTCGACAAACATGGCCAGCCCACTGCCACTTCAGTTTGCTCACTCTGCAAGGTATGTTGATAACTCCGGTTCTTTTCCGGACAATTTCATTCCTGATTTTATCCTTCAAAGAGACTCCGAGCATACCTCGCTCCATAGCGCGCTGAGCGACCTTGAATTTGTATATGCATAAGCATAATCAGTCTATAATGTTACCACTGCAGGGAAACAAGCCTCTTCTCGTTGAGAGGGAGCAGAACGTAATCCGCCACGAAGGCCCAGTGCGAGTTAGTAGATGTCAAATGTCTCTGAATTTTTGGTTCTAGGACGAGCGGGCTTCCTCACAATGCTTTTCTTCTCTGTTTTGTGAGCAGTGTGATGAAATAATTTACGAAATAAGTAAACCACTGCCATATCATATATGACCTCTCTTAAAATGATCTACAAATAGAGCACATAAAATAAGTTAACAGCAATCTCATTTTTTTTAACGTGTTTTGATTTTCAGCCAATGATCTCTTAGAGGTATGGCAGAAGTTAAAACATACATTTTTCGCTTGTTGGATTTTCAGATCTATGTTGACAGCAAAAATATGAGTCCTTGGCTTAACTGGCATGAAAGGAACTACCAACGCGACGTTCATTGATCACCAATCAATTGAGATATTTTGCTTACCTGTTTTTTTTTTTCTATTATAAACAAAATCGATAGCAATAGCCACCACGACACTGTCTTAATACTCAGTTCGATGGTGATTCGTGACAAAGGTTTGTTTTTCTCTCGTAATTTTCCGACAGATTGTCCTTAGGGCTCTACACTCGATGGCACTTGAGCACTCGAAGTGCTTCGAAGTCCTTCGGAGAGGTTCGGGAAAAACTCGATCACTCTTCAGTCTTGAGCGATGTCTGTGACAAGATGTTTTTGTTAAGAATTGATATCCTTTGATTGTTTTTTTCTATCGTCTGTTTATTGATACAAGATGGAAAAAATGGGGTTTTCATTAAGGAAATTTGTTGTGTTTCTATAAGTTTTTATAGAGATGAATGTTTAATCCTGCTCTCTGTTTCCAAAAACTTACAGTCAAAGTGACCTCTGTGCTGCCGCCGACGACTCCGTGGAAGTGACGAAGTTTTGAGCCAACAAGATCTGACATACAGTCATGCCAGCGACACGAAGTAAAGGACTGCCTTATAGGCTAACAAACTTTTATTGCTAGGTGTGGACAATACTTACCTACTAATGTATAACTGGCGTAACAGTCTCACATTTACGAACACTTGTAAAACTTCGAACTTTCTCTATTGAAACGAAGCCTGAAAAAGTCTATCCCTTGCAGTGGTAACTTAGGTAAAAAGGCCTTAAAAAGAATCAGCTGTTAGATACAGAAAACAAACTGCAAAAGTCTAAAGAGAAGGATGGATACGACCACCAAGCTAACATCACAAAAGCAATGAATTCATTAAATGTCACTACCATCATCATCTGTCTAGCCTTTTCCCAAATATTTTGGGGTCGGCTTCCAGTTTAACCGGATGCAGCTGAATACCAGTATTTTACATGGAGCGACTGCCTATCTGACCTCCACAAGCCAGTTGCTGGGTAATACGATACCCATTGATAAGACTGGTTGTCAGTCTTTTGACGGCTTAACGTGCTTTCCGAGGCACGAAGGGGTCCTGATATGTAAAGATGGTCACCCATCTACGGACCAACCGCGGCAAGCGTAGCTTAACCAGATCAGTCGACCGGTGCGGCTGTTATAAGTTAACCACATGCATGTCTTCTTATTCCAATCTGACCTTCCATAACCCAGAAAACAAGACAATGACTCCACAAGGACAAAAATATTTAAAACGTGATCAACATAAAATCTCATTCACAATCAATAATCCATCACAACTCAATTACATTCACAAACTCAACATCTCTTATTCGGAAGCCGATAATTGGAAAACTGAATTTGTAATTTCAATCATTTGTATCCATTAAACAAAGGAACAAACAAACAAACAAATCGAATCGGGCAATTTCGGCCTCTGCCGATCGCTGCCGAAATCAATTAGCTCCTTGTAATCTGCAAAACAAAGATGTAACTACCATTCTTCACCTCAAAACTCAGCTCTATCTTCCAAAAAATAAGTCTGAAATTCAATTTCTCATCATCAGACCTAACCTTGCCGAACATAATCGTAGGATGTACAAACCAGACGTCTTGGATTACCGAAAATTGCTTCCAAACGAAAATACCAACATACTATCATTATTACTTTTTTTTCTTAGTTTTCGATATGAAAAAAAAAGTCAGCGAATAACTTATGCGATGCAATGACCGCGGGCGGCGACATCAAAAGGGTTACTGGTGAGATCTTTTGTCCTTGTCTCGCTTGCTTACCCATCAATATCTGAGTGAGATGGATGTATGATGTTGAAGATAAAAAATGCCCTTTAAGTTGGTATGAAGCGATGCCGCCACATTTGTTAGTAAGTTCTGTGGTGTCAAATGAACGAAAGTATCACGGTTGCTTGTGCGCATAAAATTGCAAATGTAGTTGTTTGCTTACAGCTTTAAATAAAGGACTTATGGGTTTGCCGAGTGTCAAGTTTGACAGGTTTGGGCAATTAGAAGTTTGGGTTGGTTTGCCAACGATGTGTCTCGGTGTCAATTGGACACGATAATTTTAAACATGCCAAAAGCTACATAAAGATAAGGAAATTTGGCTATCGCTTTTTCAGGTTCTCGTGGTCAGCGATAATAACAGTTGCAGTTACCCACATTAAAGGTTAGATAATCGTCTTACGATAAAAAGCGGACCACAAATAAATTGGGATATGAGACTAGAATGCTGATGATAATGGCAATAATGGCATTTAAAACGTATATTTAGCATATATTCATGCCTAACCATAAAGTTTAGTAGCGAATAACTGTCTATCGATTCTAAAAATAAGATTAAATGCTTTCATTTAAAGAATTAAATTCCTTCTCGTTAATGAAGTCAAAATCCTATATCCAAAAACATCATTTTTTCCCTTCTCAACCACGACCGCCATTGAGAACACCTCCCATCCAATCCTTTTCCTCCAACGCGATCTATATTTTGTTTAATAAGGATGTTTCAAAGAAAACAAATTAAACTATTGTAAAAAGTGCTGTAAATCTGGCTACGAAAGAGCAGAACATCAATGATAAAGTAAAACGAATTCCTTCACGACTTATCCCTTTGAATATAAAAAGGTTTTACAGGAAAACTTTTAATCAGGGACCATCGCTGCTACTAGGAGTTTACGAGGTCCAGTGAACTCGACATTATAAAAAAAAAACTACGGTGTAGACAGTAGCTGGTGTCAGATTTATTGATAACATCTTTCAATGATTCCTTATTCGTTGTTTAATATGGTTTGATTCGTCGGGCTTTGTTCATAATCTGAACAGTTTTGATATCATGCCAGTTTTTTTGACTCCGCGTATCACTGGTCAGTGTATTTAATTCGCCAGTTTCGTTAATTAGTCAGTTTCACTGATTCGTCAGTTTTTCCGATTAGACAGTTGTGTTAACTCGACAGTTTCCAGTGTTTGCCAGTTTTCTATTTCATCATAAAAAGAGCTCATGAACATAATCACTATAACCGTATCTTCCAGATTCAGGAACGACAAGTCCTGTTTGGTAAAAGTAAGCACAAAAGACAAAATAGAAGACATTTTACTATTGTCGTTTATTACCAGCAGGATCTTCTAAAATGTATGTTATTGAAACTATCTGTATTCTGCAAATAAATAAATGAATGAACGGATAAAGGCTTTGTTTACAATGTCTTGAGATTTTTAACAAAAGATCAGCAAAGTACACCTATCAACTGCTGGGTCAAGCAACTACCAGGACGACAGGCTTTCGAAGATGCTCATAGTCCCACACTTCCTAATCTCGCCAGGTCACTTTATCCACCATCAAGTGAAAACTCTTCGAGTGTACCCTTAGTAAGTCATTCGGGGACATCGAGCTTAAAAATGAAAGCATAAATCACGATCTTTGGCCCTAATTAATTCCTCGAGGCTTGCAGGGGAGTGTGCCATGGGGTTGAATTATTTGAAAAACTTTCACCTCTTTTGTACTCTTTCATTATCTTTTGGTCACCTGCGTTTATGGTCTAAAGTTACGGCGCTGTTTTGATTCGGGTCCAATTTTGTGGATACTGAAGAGTTGTACTTGGTCTATGGTGGTAAAGATAACGTTAAACTTTATGGTGTTGTAATTTAGATTTAAGTGATGTTTCATACAGAAAAATAAAACTTATTTGAAAGGAAGAAAATTTTGGGTTGCATGAAGAAGCCTCCTCGTGTAGCGCAGTTTGTCCCGCCAATTACTCAACTGAACTGAGCGCTCGGCGCATCCTTGACAGTCAGACCCAACACCTTATTTGACTAGCCAATTCTTTCCTTGGGCTAACGCCCGCCTGGTTTGCGACTTGCGTTAAGCAGCCAGCTATGTTTCGTCAATGTGTGGGAGTTCCAGTCTCTTAGACATTTTCTGGACTCGCTCGTTCCATCATAGACCTCATCCATCACTTTCCATCAGGCGTGACCGAGGTCAAGAGCAGGTGGGTCCATTCAGTAATAAAAAAAAGACAGAAAAATGTATTTCTTGCCTCAAAACACCCAAGTATAAGTATACAACACAACACAATAGGTTGTAATTGATGGTTAAACTATCCAAAAGTGAAGAATTCCTAGCCTACCTATACTTCTTCACGACTAGTCGATTTTATGATAAATGAGGATGTCATGTTGTTCCAAAAATTAAGAAAAAGTCTTCAACAAAAAATCAATAAATCTGCCTAGCTTTTTCCCAACTATGTTGAGGTCGGCTTCCAGTCTAACCTGATGCAGCCAGATACCAATATTTTAAATGGAGCGACTGCTTACCTGACCTCCACAACTCAGTTAACGGAAGACTTAGTTGTTAGACTTTAGGGCTTCTGACAGTGACAACCCGTAACGACTTTCAAAGATCCACGAATGAGAATGTCCATCCAAGAAAAAGGCGTCTACATAGTTATCATTATTGTAACATTCAACCCATTCATTAGTCATTAAATGATCATCTAATATTGGATTTCCACCAAATTAGGTCTGATGGGACTTCAAAAAAACGCCCCTCTAATCATATAAACTATAAGTTTTGAAGTCTTTTAGTCTACACGTGTATGGCCGGTCACTAAGTCGGTGTCAGTTATATAATATCTTATCTGAAAATATAAGCAGCTGAGCGATTCCAAAGCGTCAAATAATAATTCTGAACGCAAAATTATCGCTTTCATAATAATATATGGGGTATTCTGTCACGACTATTAAGGGCTATTTAGATAATATCAGTAATATTTCAACATATACCTATATTTCAAGGAAAGATATAAAAAATTAACTATAGAAAGGTATCTTTTCATTTTTTAGAAACACTTTGATCAAGGCGCCAAGCTTTTTTATAGGTCGACTTTACTTCAATACTCAATGCTCTCGCTACACTCATTTAATTTCTATCAATCGAATTCGGATCATCGCACTCCACAAAAACCTAATCCAAATCTCACAGTTCGAAGAATAATTTTATTTAAAGACATCTATGGGAACCACTCCAAGAAACTACGAATCATCTGAGCTTTTTGTGGGCAAACTTTTAATAGAAAACCATCTGAAGATTGACAATGTTTCATTTCCCGTTGCTTAACTTCCCCCAACCCAAATTAAGACTGTATTCCAAGGACACAAGAATTAGAATCATTCAAAATATGAATTGGATGAAAGCAAACGTAATTTTGTAATTCCCGAACAGCGAAGTTCTAATTTCGACTCTATTAATCTTTTCATTTGGTATAATATCAGTTGTGTTTTGTAAGTCAGTAAGAAGTGATATTTTGGACAATAGATAAAGAATCGATGAGCACAGCTTTGGAATTGATTTCAATCAGTGGGACGGTAGGTGGCAACTGTATTACGATGACCATTCGACTGGACAATTACGGAGAGGAAGATGCTCTACCTTCGTCATTATCAGTCTTGAAAATTAGACACATTTATCTAATTATCAAGTATTTTTGAAGGACTTATGGAAAAGAGAGGAATAGCTGGATCATTTTGGGCTTAAGGCATTTCTCTACAGAGGTCAAGCGCACTATATTTAGTGCTAACTGTACATCTTTTTACACTTGCAGTCAGTGGGTTCAATATGCTCAAAAACGATACAGCGCCCTTCACGTCCAATACAATAACGCATTCAGGGTGCTGATGGGGTTGCCCCGATGCTGCAGCGCATCAAGGACGTTTGCTGAAGCTCACGTGGACTGTTTCTACACATTGATGTGGAAGCGGTGCGCATCCTTGGTCCATAGAGTGCTGAGCACCAACGTCAACAGCAACCGGTCTATGATAGCAAGCAGGCTTGATTGTGCGTTTGTGAACCACTGCTGCAAGTTATAGGCTGGGTGCTGCAAGGTATCGACTGGCTTGCTGGCTACCTTACAGCAGTGATGTCACAATCTGTTTTCGGTTTTGTTTTTGTCTTTGTAAGTGTATAGATGTATGAGGAACAGAGTGTAAAATTCACTCATACTCCATAGAATAGGGAGAATCCTCCAACCAGACGGGTGTTGTGTCTGGCGGGCAACTGCCCAGGTGATTCATGTCGGGCCATTGTATAATTATATAATATACAATATTGCATTTTTTTTTATATATATATTATATTGTACAGAGGCCAGCACATCAAGCTACTCTGATGCTACCCTAATCTGTCTAATTTTTTTGATAGATTTTCAACCTTATTTTAAAGGAATAAGGTTCATATTCAATTGGGAAAATTTGACAGATTGGGGTAACTTGATGTGCTGCCTCTGTACCTATATTGTAATTTCAATTCGATAAAGTTACAGTTCTTCTACAGCATATAGCTGGTAGGTATAAAGAATCCACAATGTGGTATTATTGGATTTAGTTTAGATGTAAGTTTAGCTGCTTATTTAAAGCTTCCTCTCTACTACTATTTTTTTGCTGTGCCCGACAGGGTCCATAATGATCACTATTTTTTAATTTACCACTTAAGTACACATTGTGGAATGTAAATAAAATTGGAGTAGGTATTGAGTTTAAGCCAGTTGCGCGGTAAACTCTGCTTGCGAGATGCAGAATTTTGTGTGACGTCAGTATGACGCGTAGTTCACATGTGGCGTTGTAGATACCGCTACAAGAATATTACTAACATAATTGTAAGTATATTGTTACTATGAGGCTTGTTGCTCGAAATAAATTATTATTATTAATTTGAAGTGCATCTTGTGGCAGGCTTACCAGATGAAAACTACGGACAAAAATTATAAATTGATTTGACGGAATCGCTTCCCTAGGAAACCGAGGCTTGAGGCATTAGGGTTAGGTTTACTAGGAAAACAGTTCCATCATATTACGAGTATAACGATCTTCATGAAAATCTGTCTTTTGACATTAGCTTTACTTTACTCCGATTCTTATCTGAAGAAAACGTAAGTTAATTATTAAGTTAATTATTTATTTGTTCTACTTAACAAGGCTTTTAAGGGGGCACGCTGGCTAACTCAGAAGTTCAAATAACTATTTCTTCAGTATCATGAAACTAACACGGAATATATATTCAAGTAGAGCAACTTACCGTCCATCTCTGTGCACTGACAGTCAATCAATAGTCCAATTTAGTTATGAATGGATTTATTTTTTATTGTAATAAGTAAGTAATAACATTATGTCAATGGCATCTAAGTTCATTCCCCAGGACATACTGTGGTCACTTGATTCACATCTTTCAATGTAGGAGTACTTAGAGCTGAGAAACTGTGAAACGTTTTTTTTTGGGTTCCATACCTCGAAAGGAAAAAACGGAACCCTTATGGGATCACTTTGTTGTCCCTCTATCTATCTGTCTACTATAATACGAGTTGAAATTAAAACTATATACAGTCCCTTGAAGGTTGAAGAAATCAATCTTCTAAGTTAACGTAAAAAAAGATACGGCCGTTTATGCCGCAAAAACAGTATATTTCGACACTCAAGGGAACCAAAATTTGTAGGGTTCCGTTGACCTAGAATCATGAAATTTGACAATTTCATGACTATATTATGGCTGTAAATGACTGTAAATGTCCTGCAGATTTGGTAGGTAGCTAGTTTTTTTTTAAATCATCATCTTCTGCCTAGCCTTTTCCCAACTATGTTGGGGTCAGCTTCCAGTCTAACCGGATGCAGCTGAATACCAGTATTTTACATGGAGCGACTGCCTATCTGACCTCCACAACCCAGTTACTAGGTAATACGATACCCCTTGGTGAGACTGGTTGTAAAGATGGTCACCCATCCACAGACCAACCGCGGCAAGCGTAGCTTAACCTGATCGATCGACCTGTGCGGCTGTTATTATTTAGCCACAAGCCCCTCAAAATATAGACCAACAAAATATTGACGTGAAACAGTGCCTTAAAAGATCGACTTACATAAACATTTCATTTCATTAAAGTAAAAGCGCATTCTCTGCCGGTCTGACCGTCAGACCAGGGCTCTGGCGGTCTTATGGTCATGATGAAGGGCAAATGGGAGTCACTGCTTGAAAACTGACATACAGCAGAACCTACGTAGAAAAAGGTAATCCAAAAGTAGGTAATCCGGAAAATTCAAGGCAGGTAATGAGACTTTCAAAAAGGTAAAAAATATATAGCACGAGCAATAATTTGGTGATACATTAAAACACTTTAATTTTTTTTCAGGAACACCAAAAGCTTATGTCACAAAGATATAAGGAAAAGGTGAGACTAAAGAATAATTAATAAATAAATGGAAAGGGAAGTACTTACACCGGTATGTGCTCGATGCAGTATGGCAGATTTCGATCCTTTTGACTTAAAACCGTATTCTATCGGGTTAATTTATTGGCGTTAGATTAGTGTGGATAAAGTTTACAGTCTGGCCGCCGAGAGAATGCGTTTCTGTGTCAGGAACGCATTCTCTCGACGGCTGACAGTGTGACAATTCTAGTAGCTAATAAAGACCAAATTTGCAAAACACGTATTCGTTTGTATGAATCTGACGGGTGTCAAGAACGCATCCTCTCGTCGATCACACTGTAGTCACTTTATCTGACATAGATTTTTTTTTAAGTCACTATCGACTCACTATAATAATAGCCCCCCTGACCGATTTCGGTCACGGTGGCCAATCTCAATGGAGATTAGCCAGGTACGCAGGAGATATTATAGTGCACAACTGTGCGCACAGACACAGGTGCACTCCCTCTTCCCTCACTCTCATAGTCCGATGGGACGGCAATCCGACACGACCGGAGTGAGATCAGGCGCAGGACCAACGGCATAACGTGCTTTCCGAGGCACGGGGGTATCACACCGCCAACTACCAAACTCCGGACTGTTATTAAGAAATTCCTAATGGAAAAACTCAATAACACTTTGCCCGACCCGGGAATCGAACCCAGGACCCCACGCTCAGCAGTCGCGCTTGCGACCACGAGAACAACGGGGCAGTTAAGGAGGGAGATATACTGCTCTATAGACAGGGGTCTATTACTGTAGTATTGTCATACTTCACTATAGAGGTGTCATGAATCGACTGGATGAATGCAACGTCAGAGTCTTATGTGCAGCTTTCGTCTTAAAAATACTGGGTTAACAGTTTGAGCATTCCACATCAACATAATCGGCTTAAGTTTAAAAGAGATTTTTTATATAATAAAATCTGCATCATCACTTCGCCTATTTATTTAGTTCCAAGCAGACAACTCTAAGCAGTTAGACTTTATTTGTTTTTTTTTTAAATGATAAATTGCCAAAAAACCAAAAGTCACAGCCACACTACGCTTAACGCATCGCAAGCGCATCGAAGGCAGGTGATCGGACACAGCGCATGCCCAACATTATCCGCCGGTTAACCGTTCAACACAAGCACGCGACTCTGTAGTATAATTCAATCGCTAATTGTTCGCGTGATAACGCCCTTGCACCGTATAGAGGCGACAACATCGGCATTAAGTCTTTCAAGAAACTTTTGAAGAACTTTGAAATAGTTTGATCAAAGTGATCATGTGAGATCAGATTGTTGAGATAAGGGATAAGAAATTGCGGGGTCGGAGTCCGACGCCGCATCTGGAGGCGCAAGCACGGGAGGCTCAGGGAGCCTCAGCCGTGCCAAGAAGATGGCCGCTGCTGCGAAAAAGGTTCACAGCAAGCGGCCAAGGTCAGAGGACGGCCAGGGGTCCTCCTCTGACGGGGAGCTGGCCTCGGCCCGGAAAATCCCCACCAGCAGGCGGGGAGGAGTCCGGGAGCGAGGCAAAGGGAGGGGGCTCACTGCCCGGGAGGCGGCAGAACTGGCGGAGGAGCCAATAAAGGAGGCGGAGGCCGGTCGCGCGGTCGCCTCGGGGTCCTCAGGCGATGAGACGGGTCCGGTTGATGGCCCCGGTGCGGACCGCAAGCGCAGGTTTGCGGCGGTCGTGGAGGCCGCGATCCGGGACGTGTCCCTGAAGAAGCTTCAAGCTTCGAAGAACAGGGCCATAGTCTCGGCAACGGCCTCCATCATGGAGGCAGCGGAGGCGGCCAACTACGTCGGCCCTTCGGCCGGCGAAGTGGCCGAATTACGGACTGAGGTTGCCCGCCTGACGGCCGCCATGGAGCTTCTCCAAGCGGAGAACGGGAGGCTCCGGGCAGACCTCGCCAGCTTGCGGAGCACCGGCAGTGCGCAGGCGGAAATGCCGAGCCGGCCTATCCCGGTAGAGAACCAGGTCCTGGACCTGGTTCGGCAGGAGCTGGCGGCCTTCCAGGCGCGGTTTTCCGTCCTGGAGGGCATTGTCCTGCGCCCACCTCTGGCGGGCAAGGCGGCGGCCCCGGGGCCGAAGGCGGCCTCGTACGCGGCCGCAGCGGCAACGGCCGCCCCTAAACCCGGGCCGTCAGGCCGGGCTCAGGCGCCGGCCAAACCAGCGTCTGCTGGCGGAGCCCCGGCGAGGGCGAAACCGGCGTCGGCTGGCGGAGCCCCGGCGCCGGCTAAACCGGTGCCTGCAGGTGGAGCCCCGGCGCCGGTAAGGCCGGCTCCTGCTGGCAAAACCCCGGCGCCGGCCCGGAAGAGGGGGAGAAAGGGAGGGGAGGCGAGGGCCCCAGAGCCTACGCCCGGCCCCCAAAACTCTCCCACTTCTGCCGCGACCGACGCCGAATGGCAGGTGGTCGGGCAGAAAAAGAAGGCGGCCAAGGCGGCCAGGAAAAAGGCGCAAAGGCGGCGCCGCAAGGAGCGAGCCGTCGCAGCTAGGCTCCGCGCCCCGAAGACCGCGGCTGTGGTGATAACACTGCAGCCGGACGCGGTCAAAAAGGGCGTGACGTACTGCGACGTGCTCACTAAGGCCAGAGCGACGGTGGACCTCCAGGAGCTGGGGATCGCCGGGGGCCTCCGGCATAGGGTGACCGCCACTGGCGCCCGCATGCTGGAGATCCCTGGCGTGACGAGTGGCCCCACCGCTGACGCCCTAGCTGAGAAGCTAAGGGCGTCCCTAAATGCGGAGGAGGTTCGAGTATCCAGGCCCGTCAAGTGCGCAGACATGCGCATCTTGGGCCTGGATGACTCCGTAACGGAGGGAGAGGTGGTGGCCGCCGTCGTCAGGACGGGCGGGTGTCTGGCCGACCAAGTGAAGGCGGGCACCATACGTCCTGACTTCACGGGCATGCGAACCGTAACGGTAAGCTGCCCCGTGACGGCGGCCAGAAAGATCGTGGAGGGCCGAAGGCTTCTGGTCGGCTGGGTTTCGGCGCAGGTCAAGCTGCTGGAACCCAGACCTCTGAGGTGCTTCCGATGCCATGTGGGGCACCACGTAGGCGTCCAGTGCACCTCGGAGGTGGACCGCAGCACTCTGTGCTTCCGCTGCGGTCAGCCCGGACACACGGCCGGTTCGTGCAGCGCCGCGCCGCACTGCGTCGCATGTGCGGCTGCCGGCAAGCCGGCCGAGCACCGGGCAGGGAGCAGGTGCTGCGTTCCACCCGACGGAGCCAAGAGAAAAGGGAGGCCCTCCGCCACCACCGCCGCCACCACCACCGTCGCTGCCGCCTCTGCTGCCGTCGCCGCCGCCGCCACCGCCGCCGCCGCCACCGCCACTGCCGCCGCCGCCACCGCCGCCACCGCCACCGCGGAGGGGCCCTCGCAGGGGGCCCAGGAGGGGGCTGAAATGGAGGAGTGATGGCTCCATTACGCCTCCTCCAGGCGAACATCAACCACTGCGCCTGCGCCCAGGACCTGTTGCTCCAGAGCATGGCGCAGTGGTCGATTAACATCGCCGTGGTCGCTGAGCCGTACTTTGTCCCGCCCAGGGATGACTGGGTGGAGGACCTGAGCGGCTCAGTGGCCCTAATTTCGTCGGCCGCCGCCGGCACCCCGTCCCTCGAAGGAGTCACGAAGGGACAGGGGTGCGTAGCAGCACGGTTCGGAGAGATAGTAGTAGTGGGAGTGTACTTCTCTCCGAGCCGAACTCTCGCCGAGTTCCAGAACTCTTTAACAGAGTTGAGTGTCGTCGTCGCCGGAAACCATCGCTTCCCCGTGCTAGTGCTCGGGGACTTCAACGCCAAGAATTTGGCCTGGGGTTCCCGTCACACGGACGTGCGGGGCAGGATGGTGGAGGACTGGGCTCTGGAAACAGGCCTGGTCGTCCTAAATCGGGGTTCTGTTCCCACGTGTGTGCGGATGCGGGGCGAGTCCGTGGTGGACATTTCGTTCGCCAGCCCCGCTCTGGCACAGAGTGTTATTGACTGGCGCGTCATGGAGGAGGTGGAGACCTACTCCGATCACCGGTATATCCGGTTCGACGTCTCCACCCAGACCTCCAGCGCGCCGGTCCAACAGGCCCCGAGTGGTCCGCGGTGGGCGCTGAAGCAGCTGGACCGGGAGCTCCTCCTGGAAGCCTCGATCGTGCAGGCCTGGGTGTCATCACCGGACAGGCCTGCCGATATCGACGATGAGGCGGAGTGGTTCCGGGAGGCCATGTCCGAGATATGCGACGTGGCAATGCCCCGAGTCCGGCCAGGACGCGCCCGACGTCAGGTGTACTGGTGGTCGCGGGAGGTGGAGTCGCTACGCAAGGCGTGCGTCGACGCGCGACACCTGTACACCAGGCACCGCAGGCTCCGCATCCGCCCTCCGGATGCGGAAGCCACGGAGGCGGAGCTGTACGAGGGGTACAGAGCGGCGAAGACCGCCCTCCACGAGGCTGTCCAGCGGGCCAAGGATACGGCCCGCGAGGAGATGGTGGAGACTCTGAACAGAGATCCATGGGGGCGCCCTTATAAAATGGTGCGGAATAAACTCCGCACCTGGGCCCCCCCGCTGACGCAGAGTCTCCGCCCCCAGCTGGTGGAGGAGGTGGTGAGCGCTCTGTTCCCTTCACGGGCGGAGCATACTCCCCCGCCCATGGCTCCGCCACTTGCGGTGCCTGAAGCGGACCACGCGGACGACGACGACATCCCTGAAGTGACCGGGGTAGATCTGAGAGTGGCGGTAAATAGGCTGAAGGCCAAAAATACCGCCCCAGGACCCGACGGCTTGCCGGGTAAGGCCTGGGTCCTGGCCTCAGGGGCTCTCGGGCCCCGACTAGAGGCGCTCTTAAGCGCATGCATGGAGAGGGGCCAGTTTCCACTCCGCTGGAAGACGGGGAAGCTGGTCCTCATACAGAAGCCAGGGCGCCCTGCGGACTCTCCGTCCGCATTCCGGCCCATCGTGCTGCTCGACGAGGTCGGCAAGCTCTTTGAGAGAGTGATTGCGGGCCGCCTCGTCGGGCACCTGGTGAGGACGGGGCCGGATCTTGCGGACAGCCAGTTCGGCTTCCGCAAGGGGCGCTCGACGGTGGATGCCATCATGCGCGTGAGGGCCCTCACGACGGGGGACGCGGTGTCCCGGGGTGGGGTGGTCGTGGCGGTGTCACTCGACATCGCCAACGCTTTTAACACCCTGCCCTGGAGTTGCATTGGGGAGGCGCTCCGGTATCACCGGGTGCCGACCTACCTCCGTCGAGTAGTCGGGGCGTATCTGACGGACAGAGCCGTCATCTACCCCGGTCGCGACGGGGAATGGAACCGGCGAGAGATGTCGTGCGGTGTCCCGCAGGGATCGGTTCTGGGGCCGCTCCTGTGGGACATCGGTTACGACTGGGTGCTGCGGGCCGATCTCCCTGATGGAGTCAGCGTGGTTTGCTACGCTGACGACACGCTAGTCCTGGCGCAGGGGAGGTCGCATCAGGCGGCGGCCGACGCGATGACACGCGGGGTTGCGATAGTCGTGGAGAGGATCCGGCAGTTGGGTCTCGAGGTGGCTTTGCACAAGTCCGAGGCCATGTCTTTTCATGGGCCTCGGAACGGGCCGCCTTCGGGATCCCAAATAACGGCAGGAGGGGTTCACATCGGCGTCGAGACAACGATGAGGTACCTGGGTCTCGTCCTCGACAGCCGGTGGAACTTCGTCGAGCACTTCCGACGTTTGGCTCCCAAGCTGGAACGGGCCGGGGCCGCCTTCAAGCGGCTCTTGCCCAACCTGAGGGGGCCAAACGCCTCCTGCCGGAGGCTTTACGCGGGGGTCGTGCGGTCCATGGCCCTGTACGGGGCCCCGGTGTGGGCGCGTTCACTGCGGCGGCGAGCTGCCCACTATTTGAACGCGCCCCAGAAGGTGGTAGCCGTAAGGCTGATCCGGGGATACCGCACGATCTCGGGCGAGGCGGCAAGCCTCCTTGCCGGACTGCCGCCGTGGGATCTGGAGGCGATAGTCCTCGCGCGCCTGTACGAGTGGCGCGCGGAGGCACTACGCCGGGGGGAAACTCCGCTTCCGCGGCAAATCGCAGCGGAGCGGACCGACCTCCGGCGCGATCTCATGGCGGCATGGAAAGAGCGACTGTCGCAACCCAGCGCAGGGCACGCCGCGATAGCGGCGGTAAGACCCCTCTTTGAGGAGTGGCTAGAGAGGCGCCACGGCGCCCTCACCTACCGCCTGACGCAGGTCCTCACCGGACACGGGTGTTTCGGGAGGTACCTGCACATCATCGGGCGGGAGGAAACGCCCGGGTGTCACCACTGCGAGGGTCGCCCGGAGGACACGGTGGAGCATACGGTGGCGGTATGCCCCAATTGGGCGGAGCACCGCCGTGTTCTCGCAGAGGCGATCGGCAGCGGCGGCGACCTCTCGCGCCCGGCCCTGGTTCAAGCCATGGTCCGGGGCGAGAGGGAGTGGGAGGCAGTCACCTCCTTCTGCGAAGCAGTCATGCTAGCGAAGGAGGTGGCGGGACGGCTGAGGGAGAGGGCCTCACGTCCCAGCCGCCGCGGGAGACGCCCCGGGCGTCGGGAGCCGCGAGACGACTCCCGGCCACCGTAGGCGCGGGCCTGCGGGCGGAGAGTAATGGGTAACTCTCCGTCCGATCAGGACCAGGCCCGTGCCGGACGGCGCGTACGTGTTCCACGCGCGCCTCAAAGAGATGTCAGCATAAGGAAGGGGCCCGAAAGGGCCGAAGCCTGCCGGGGCAGCGGGATTGTCCGAAAGGGTTACCGCTACCCCGGAACACAAAGGGCTAAGGAAGGAACACGGGTGGGTTTTAGTCAGTAAGAGTCTGACACTCCCTTCTGCTCCACCCAGAGCGGGAGGGGTCATTGGATGATTTCCCATCCACAAAAAAAAAAAAAAAAAAAAAAAGGGATAAGAAATTACGTTTATTTCATTAAGTACGTGCTATATATTTGTGCTGTCAAACGGCATTGCTATGTTTCGGTTTGAATTGCAAGGGTGCCAATGAAATTATAAGGACATTTCGACTCTGTTTCAAATGTCTTCTGTAAGCCTCTTGTTGCTGCAAGCAATGAGACGTTTATTGGCTTGTTAAAAAGCAATTAAAAGTCTTATAAAGCCCAATCTCAAGGTCTGCCAACGAGCAATGGAGCGCAGTATTAATTATTTATTCATATTTAGCTGTAAATGTCCCACTGCTGGTCAAAGGCATCCCTATTCTCTTTCTATCTCTCTCTGACCAGAGTTGCCAATGACCAGTCTTTACAAAGGAGTCCAGCGCATACCGCAATCTCCGTCTGGGCCTGAAGCGATGTCGTTTTCGCAGTATACTATGCTTTAAGTTAACGGATCGTCGAAACACAATGCAGTATTGTATTGTGCTCCAAAACAAAGTCAGCTGACGTGGCTTAAAAGGCTGCCCAACTTACATGGGACTGGGCAGGACATGTCTACCGCATGCCGGACAAACTGTGGGCCAAAATAGCACAGAACTGGTGCCCTAAGACAGTGAGGCGAGGTCGCGGCAGACCACGTAGGAGATGGCGGGACGAGCTGAATAAATAGGTTCTATCAAAACTGGAAGGAGGACGCGGAAACTAACGAAAGATGGAAAGAGTGGAGGGAGGCCTTTGCCCAGGGGTGGGAGAGAGCAGGCTAGTACAAAAAAAGCTTCTGGTATTGTAATAAACTCTCCTTCCGTAGCTGTCGTTCTGGACATTTTTAATATCAGACGTATGGAGGATGCTTTGCCATAAAAAAGACAAAAATGTAACACCAGAACTCATACCCAACAATCTATAACATTCACAACACCCTGTTTCGTAGCAGAAATAGTTGTTGTGACAGTCCCCGGACTAGTAACTTTGTTTAGGTGCCATTAGTGGAATATATCAATCGGCATCTCCTTGCAGACTACGGCCCACCTTTTACCTTGCATCACCTGTACATGTGAAGACCTCTGCGTCAACTAATGTCATTATCTTTGCTGAGTTCTGGGACAAACAGGGTTTTTAACTTAATATTTGCTATCGACAAGGTAAGTAACTTAGGTGCCTTTCGCTGAAGTACTGTTAAAATCGGTGCTGTAAGTGGAATATCTCTTAGCAAATACCTTTTCTTAAGGGCCCCTATCAGTTTCGCGGTCTAAAAACAGAAAATTCAAGTTTATTCAGCGCAAATTTCTCAATAACCTTAAGTTAGCTAGTTTTTTTTTTAATACACAGTTATTTATCAACTATTTATCTAGTAAGTGTACAATTTCAAATTTTGAAAACTACTTAATATAAATTACAAAAAATAAAAATCTAACACATGTTTTTACGTAAGCACGAAACACGATGTTTTTCAATTACTTTCATAACTTACTGGCAGCAAATAACAATCTAAAAAAAATTATAAATACTGGGCATATATTATATTAGTAAGTGTACAATTTTGTTTTTAGTTTAATGATTTAGTACTTGTAAAAAAATGTTAATCACGCTGAAAAAACCTAATAAAATCATGTGCAAAACCCTTGTCTACGCATAAGAATTTATTGAAAATAATAATAAGTGTTAAATATTTTAAATTTTAAGGTATCTATCTACCAAAATCAATGTTTATATTTTTATTTTTACTACTTATTTAATTGTAGTAAAATATCTAAATGATGCCATAAAAACTTAAATTCGATCGTTCGTTTACTAAAATTGAAATTCTTAGACTTACTAGATAAATAGGTGATAAATAACTGTGTATTTAAAAAAATAATGTAGATAACTTAAGGTTGATGAGAAAATTGTGCTAAAAAAAATTGATTTTCTGTTTTCACCCCGCGAAATTGATAGGGGACTCTTAAGTGGCAACAAACTACAGCAATCACCAATTAATTATACGTTTGTCAAGTATTATTTTGTCTATATGGATCTGTTTTCACAAAGAAGAATACGAGTATCAATTAGAAAACCCTTGTTTGCCAATGAGCGGAAAAACTTTCTTTTCCAACTTGTCCCCTCTAAACCTTCATACGCCCAGATTATTCATCAACATGTCGTTCAACATTGACTTCACTTGCCTAATTGTTGTCCTAATTAGTCACTGAGCTACAAAAACCACTTAAAAACGTATCGCCAATGCCTCACTTCCCGGATACGCCTGCAATATTGTGGCCGTACCATAATAAATATGTGACATAGCCCTGTTTCAATTACTTTAGCCTATAATTTTCTCTTTCTTTTTTAAATTAATAGCCCGGTTATAATAATAAAATTCAGTTAATTTTTATTATGTAGGTTGACAACTAGTTATTGCTTGTGAATTTATTACCTAAGTTAGATACATGAAACTACAAATTCTTCCTGAGATCATTTAAAGATGGAATTTGTATTAAATAATTGAGCTTGTAGAAGCTAAAATATACTAGTTTGGCAAGTTTATTGTATCTTCCTATTCCTCATGTCACTGGCAAGACTTTTCTCACATCTTGTTGGCAAAAAACTCAACCACTTCCACGACGTCGTCAGTGGCAGCGCAGAAGTCACTTTGACTGCAAGTTTTGGGACACAGAGAGTAGGATTGGAGGTGGAGCATAGTTTGTAATATAGCACTACATCCACACCCACTATCGTTCAGTCGAGGTAGCCCCACTTTACAGATTGGCGTTACATCTTTCCATTTGTGTCCGGAGACGGTTCAGGGGCTTTGATCAACTTGATCAGTCGCCTTACCTCAACCACCTGGGGTGCTCCACCTCAGGTACTCCGGACGAGTTCATTGTGTGTCACCGGTATTTATAACTGACTAGCTTCTGCCCGCGACTTCGTCCACATATAAGTCATACCATATTCATGACATTATCCTATGACTCTCGGCAATACTGTCGCTTCATATTAGTGTAAGAATTTTCGAAATAGGTTCAGTAATTCCAAAGATTATTATTTTACCTCTTTAAAATACTAGCTGTTGCCCGTGACTTAAAAGGTAGCCTATGTCCTTCTGCTGGTCATGATCCCCATGTGCCAAATTTGATCCAAATCTGTTCAGTCGTTTTAGTATGAAAGCGTAATTAACAAACATACATTAAATAAAATCTTTTCTCTTTAAAATATTAGTTAAGATTTAGATATTCAATCACATCATGTAAGGCTATCTCTTCGTTAGATCCCAGGAGCATTTGCCTCCCGGGCGTGATCTGCAGTGGCTTATATGAAAAGTTTTCAATCGATTGCGTACCCAAGTAGGCCGCTGCAGACACAATTTGTCGAAGTAGGGGATTACAGACCCGTCCAACACCCAGTGCGAGTACGTTGCTTCTGATCAGACCATGCCCCTCTTGCTGGAGTGTCCTAAGTACCCCTTCACCTACACCTCGGATGGCCTAAGAACGCCACTGATGCCGCAACCAACGTACCAACCTACTGGGCTCAAACCATAATAAAAAAAAACTATGAGTAAGATTACCATCGATACGAAAAAAAAACAAGAGCAATGTTTCTGGAATACTCAAAGTCTAAATCAAAGCATGTATTTCGAATAGGCACGTAAATGGCACTTTTGAACGACAAAAATTACAATAAATAAAATAGAATTTATTCTAGTCGCCCCTTTCAAAAGGTACTTTTTGTATGGAGAAGAATGGGCAAGAAACTCCACCGTTACTCTTTTAAAATGTTTTACAATATTTTGTATACATTAATTATATAATAATATGTGAAGACGATGCACCTAAAATAAAATTACAATACCATAATAGGCAAAAGAATTAACAATGAAACCATGACATAAATAATTATGTGATAGATACATGGTGCTCACTCATTTACAAAAATTGTAAAAGTAGACAATTTTCATAAAAAAAAATAACAAGTAATAAGTCAGGGTGTGAGTTAAAGTAATTACAGAATGGAAATCAATGTCTAGAATCCGACCCCAACAAATCCAAAGGCTGGGCTGATTATCGCTACAATTCGTCCCCGCCTTAAATACATTATTAATATTCAAAACAGAACAAACTCCGTAAATCAAAAACAAGCACTATCACCACATAAATGTTTTATAATCACCATTGTTAATTACAAGTGACGTGTTATTAGTCAACTCACGCGCAGGCATTAATAAACAGAACTGGTATGTGAACCCGTTCGGCCATGTTCGATGCTAACGAGATAAATTATCGATTTGAAATGTAATCGATTGCTTTATCGAGTAGGCTACGCTAGAATTTGTTTTTATTTATACTGTATTTATTAAAGAGATCACCTAATTCTTAAGAAGATGTCAAAGAGAAAAATCAGTTTTTTAAAGTGTGTCGTCCCGCTCACTGAAGAACCATCACAAGAGTGACTGAAGTTGTGGCGAGATAGTGCTTCCTTACCCAAACCGTTCGTTCCACCCTCTGAAGTCCTCCCACCTGGACATGAGTTACCTTGGGTAACCTGGAAGTCTTTAAACAGACTCCGGACCCAGGTTGGCAGAAGCAAGGAAAACCTGTTCAGGTGGAGATTCATAGACGACTCCGCCTTGGAGTGTAAATGTGGTGCTGTTCCACAAACGATGGGACATTTAGTATCGTGTCCTGCGTGTCCTGTCAGCTGCACGTTACAGGAACTGATGGACGCTGGTGATGGCGCCAAACAGGTAGCCGAATTCTGGGCCGAGTCTATTTAGATTGCTATCGACACGCTAAGAAGAAGAAGTGAAAAATATTTACATAGATACATATGTGGCATAAGTATTAGCATAACACTGATCAACAAAATTTTGTAACAAGAAATGTAAGCAGTAATTTCGAAATGTCTACCTAACCTCTCCACAAAATCATACGTATATTAATTTGATTACGAGTAGGACTAGTTTCCGGGTTCCGGCACTTATCAGTTTTAATATTAATTGTTTTTTCCTTATTATTTTTTTAATTCCGTGTTTAATTTTGTTGTTTTTTTTTGTGAATGGGACAGTAGGGATAGGAAGAACCATTACGTTAAGAAAAATTGGCGCAAAAGACGATCTCTTACTCCAGGAATAAAAAATGGAAAACATGCTCCATTAGTACAACCTAAAGATATATTTTTACCACCTCTCCATATATAAAACTTGGCCTGATGAAAGACTTTGTGACAACAATGGATAAAAATGGCGTTGGATTTCAATACCTAAAAGAAAAATTCCCTAAAATCAGTGACGCCAAGATTAAAGAGGGTGTGTTTGTAGGTCCTCAAATCAAGCAAGTGATAAAAGATGATATATTTAAAGAAAAACTATTCGTATCTAAAATTTTAGATTACTAATTTTACTCTACTTGACCTTATTCCTAACAGAATCAGCCAAAATGTTACTTGTTACACAGAAAAAAAGTTTTTTTGTTGATCAGTGTAATTAGCCATCCCACTGCTGGGACACAGGATGAGAGGGAGTGGATCGTAATCCACCACGCGGGCCCAGTGCGGGTTGGTAGATGTCACATGTCTTCGAATTTTTGGTTCTAGGACATGCCGTTTTCCTCAAAATGTTTTCCTTCGCCGTTTTGAGAGCAGTGGTGATGAAATAATTTACACAAAGTAAAGCGGCAATACACCTATTGCATTTATGGCAACAAATAAATTTAAGAGATCATAAAATACCAGGAGGTTTCAAATAAGCGTTGGTGCTTTATTATTTATCTAATGTTACAATTGCTAAAGAAAGTCTCTGTCTGTCTGTTGGTTTGACTATCTTCACTGATGAGCAATATCTTGCCAAACATGATAAAAATAGATAGTTAATTACTTAGTCTGTTTAGAACTGACAAAGGGATTATAATATTCTTCATCTACAATACCAACAGCTGATTCCTACAGTAATTTCCACTATTCAAAGTCAAAGCATTTTGTTTCATTTTTCATTTATGCACATACTCGTAGAAGGCACTTTTGAGCGTCAAAATTCACAATAAAATAGAATTTATTCTAGTCGCCCCTTCTGAAAGGTAATTTCATGTGGAGCAGATCGGAATATACTCCAACTTTACTCTTTTAAAATGTTTTTTTTTAAACACTAGGAATTTCTCCTGTATTATGGGTGCGTTTACAAACATTTAAACTGACATACACAAACAGCCAGACCCGGAACATCTACGTGTAGGTCATACAAATATTTGTTCCGTGCGGGAATCAAACCCGCAACACGCAGCGCAGCACTCAATCGCTAAACCACTGCGCCAACCGTGCCGTCGAATTTTGTTTGTTACTTACACTATTATCACGATCAAAGAACATGACTGGTCATTTAGACACTCTTTGTCAAAAGAAATACAAACTATTCGTTAAAAATCAATTGATTGACATCTCCCAATCCCCGATCGACAGCCCTCAACCTCAAAAGGCGCTAACCCAATCTATCATCACTCCATCTAAAAACAAATAAGAACAGCGTCACTTCATACTGCACCAGCATTCTTAACCCACAAGTACGAGAGGATGATTTAAGGCGCGCGCACACGACGCATTGTAAGGGCGAGCGCACACCGCCCACAGTAGCGGCCCACGACCGATCGGTCGCTAGATCGGCCCGCCCGCCTCGCCAGACCAAGGTGGCTGATTGGGAGGAAAGGGCTTTAGTTATGCAGCTTGATGCAACATCTATGTGGTAAGATTCTAAAGAAGTAGGTAATAATTTATTACTTCTTTAAATTTAAATATGCATTTTTTATTTAAATACCTATGCATTTCTGTAAATTGATTTTAAAAAACTCTTTTACAAATCAAAATAAAATAATGCATCTAAAACTAGATAAATTCGGTGTTTCCTAACTGGCTACTCTAAGAAGAAAAATCGAAAGAAAATCAAAGATGATAAATGAACGTGGACAAGAGTTTCCGTCGTATTTGATTCGTTTTAATTCGTTATAAGGGAATTATAGGGAATAGAGTACGACGGAAACTCTTGTCCACGTTCATTTACCCAGAAAATTGCGAAATACAATGGATTGCAGTCTCACTTATTAAAGTCCGAGCAGGTGAAAAGAAGTAGGTACTAAAAGCACATCAAGCTACCCGAAAGTGTCAAATTTTCCCAATCAACCTTGAACCTTACGCTGTAGCGATAAGGTTGAAAATCTATTAAAGAAATTTGACATACTGTAGTAGCTTGATGTGCTGGCGTTTGTCCAATTCAAAACTTGCTGTCGCAAATATTTATTAATTTTATTTGCATGAAAGGATACTTTCGGCTGAATGATGACCAAATGGACCGATAAGATGCTCAATTTTTACACTGCCGCCATCTAGAGTTGCTGGAACAATAAAGATAATTCATAACTATTTTTTTTAAGTCATTAATTGACTAAATTTTCAACACTTAGTTCAGTAAAAACGGAAAGAAATTAGGAAAAATTGATGATGCCGTGAAGTCAATCGAGTGTACATTTGAATGAAAACCTCCTCCACACTTCCAAACCACAACATTAACATAGAATAACTAAAAGCGAAGTAACAAATAAGGGTACATCCATTCACTTATTGTACACAGCATTTTAAATAATAATTGAATCAATTCTCCGGCTATCGGTCATTGATTAATAGGCGGCTAAAAATAATGCTTTATTGAATTATAAGTTATGGCTCGCCATTGTGGCGGCTTATTTATGAACACCTAATGTGGGTGTACACCTTTATGTTTTGACGTGTTAGTACTTTTATTCAGGAATAATAAATCGTTATTTTTCGTATTGGTTTAGGCCCAATATTGTGATTTAAGATGAGCACCTTGTAAGCATCGAGCAGCAGGAGATATGGGGAAAATTCTTAGTCATAAATGAGCCACCCACCACATTTAGCATTTATCACAAGACTGATGCAGAACTATACTAGACTTATTTCAAAAATAGCTGACGATATTATGGTGAACTATTGTCTCCTTTCGGGAAATACAAACGTGATGTTTGTGAATCTGTGCAATAAGAAAATAATAATTAAGATCGTGTAGCATATCATCATCTGCCTAGCCTTTTCCCAACTATGTAAGTCGAGGTCGGCTTCCAGTCTAACCGGATGCAGCTGAATACCAATATTTTACATGGATCGTCTGCCTATCTGACCTCCAAACCCAGTCACTGGGTAATACGAGACCACTTGGTAAGACTGGTTGTCAAACTTTCGGGCTTTTGACTACCCGTAACGACTGTCAAAGATCCACAAATGACAGCCGGGACCAACGACTTAACGTGCTTTCCGAAAAACGTAGGGATCTTGGTATTTAAAGATGGTCACCCTTCCACAGACCAACCATGGCAAGCTTAGCTTAACTGTGCGGCTGTTATTATTTAGCCACGAGCCCCTCTAACGAACAAAAATGCTAGATCATGTAGCATAATCAGCCTATAATGTTCCCACACACTGCTGGGGTACCTACCTACAGGCCTCCTCTCTACGAGACGGAGTGGGCCTTAATCCACCACGCGGGCCCCGTACAGCTTGATGTCACATGTCTTCGAATTTTTGGTACTAAACCCACTTTCGCACAGACGTGAAAGTATCGCGGCGGATTTTATCGCGCACAGGAATTGCAACTCTCGGTGTTGTGCCGAGCACTGAGAATCCAACAGACCGAATCCCACCGCGTCCAAAAACATAGGTACACTGCCGGCAAACAGTGTACAAAAAAAATCATCGCGGGAAGACATGCCGGTTTCCATGTAGTATGTTGTTGTCAAAAGTTGGCTAGTAGGCAGAGTTGCTAGACGGGACCAAAATAATTGTATGTTTTCTAAATATCTAGTTTGGCAAACTTTCCAATAGCCAATTTTTAAGGACAGACGAAGTTGCAATTTTTCGGATGACTTACTTTTTTTCTGTTTTCCTATCGGTGTTAGAATATTCTTTTTGTTAATTTTCCTTTTTATTGTACAGACGCCAGCAGGTCAACCTACCCCAATCTGTCAAATTTCTTTGATAGATTTTCAACTTTAGTACAAAGGAGTAAGGTTCATATTCAATTGGGAAAATCTGACAGATTGGGGTAGCTTGATGTGCTGGCCTCTGTACACCCTAGCTAGAGGAATGATGTAGAAATACTTTTTTAAAATGTTTACCAACTTTATTAATTTTAAACCTACAAAAATAAACAAAATTATATTCAAAGTCAAAGTCAAATCATTTCATTCAAGTAGGCCATTAAAACGTACCTACTTTTGAATAAAATATTATTTTCTTTTCTAGAAGAGAAACCAGAAGACGTCAATGCTGATTCAAGGCAGAAATAAGTGGCAGCGGGATTGTCCGAAAGGGTTACCGCTATACCCGGAACACAAAGGGCTAAGGAAGGAACACGGGTGGGTTTTAGTCAGTAAGAGTCTGACACTCCCTTCTGCTCCACCCAAAGCGGGAGGGGTCATTTGATGATTTCCCATCCTAAAAAAAAAAGACAGACATAAGTAGGTATGGCTGTAGTATCTCCCTGATGAGCATGGTCCGTCCGAGGCTGATAAAAGATAAGCAGGTTTACGCAATAAAAACCCATAAGAAATCCATCAGAAATGTGATAACCCATAAGGCAATTATCATAGAATTTTAATTAGCATCTATAATAAATAGATACAGCTATTTGTCTGTCAATGTGACTGATTGGGGAGCCATTACAATTTATTAGTCGATGTGGTCAAATGGCCACTCGATCGCAGATAAAGTATAAATGTTGGTAGAGTAGATATTTTAAATAGATAAGACAGTATTTTTTTTTTTTTGTGTGGATGGGAAATCATCAAATGACCCCTCCCGCTCTGGGTGGAGCAGACGGGAGTGTCAGACTCTTACTGACTAAAACCCACCCGTGTTCCTTCCTTAGCCCTTTGTGTTCCGGGGTAGCGGTAACCCTTTCGGACAATCCCGCTGCTGATAAGACAGTATTGAGATGATGTTACATGTTACGTGGTCATCAGAATCTAGAGTATTGTAATTATCATGACAAAGTTTGAAACCCTAAATTGTGGCTAATAACTGTGGTATAATAATAATAATTGTGGTATCTATTGCCATTAACTAAGTCCAGGGGGCCTACCACCACCTCTTATGGCAGTATTATTTTAATCTTACTTCAGTGTGGGAAAGAAATGGACCTGCATGTCCTGTATTGCTCCATCTCTTTCCCACACTGAAGTAGGATTAAGATAATACTGCTATAAGAGTGGTGGTAGGCGCCCTGGGCTAAGTTCAAAGTCAGTGCAGTTTGCAAATAAAAAATTCCAAACGGAAAATCACTGTTCCTAACTTTGGTATCAAAATCCTCACGCACATCACTTAAAAAATTAAACATTAGATTGTTTATTTTTTTAAATTTAAGGTAAGTTTCATACCTAATGTTCTGGGTCTTCAGGATTTTCGAAAAAGTACAAACACCAGCACATTAAACTATTACAATCTGTCAAATGTCTTTAGTAGATTTTTCAACTTTATCTCTAAAGCATTAGGTTCAGTGTTGATTGGGAAAATTTGGTCTGGTCTGTACCTATTTTGATTATTAATATAATTTTTAATGAAACTATGACCATATATTTAGTTCGACAACTTCGCAAGGGATGGTGCTGGAGTAGGTTTTCGTTCGGAAGTGCACGATTTTGATTAATTTAATTATTGGTTAGAAATTTATTTTAAATACTAACAGTCACAACAACACGTCAAACAACTAATCGAATAACCATCCCCTAACTATGTAATTAATATTTTTGAAAAACTTATTATAGGGTACATTATCTCCTTGACGTTACAATCAGTGATAGGTAGAAAACTGAGTATTATCGACCACAACAACTTCTCTATATCGATAACTCATCAGCGTCAGGTGTAAACGATTATGTTAATAACCAAACTATTAATTAAGGCAGTCGATACTCGTTTGTAAACCACACCGGTCGTGTTGTCGCTGTTTATCGCAACATTATCGAGATTTCCGATGATTTATTAAATTGCTCTAGTTCTTGGTTCAAAGTACGTTTTATTGGAATCTGAAGACTGGTTTTGGGGACTGGTGCACTTTATCGATATGGAGATAAATCATTGTATGAATGTTTTAGCTCTGCGATTACTCTATCACCGCAGCCGGCCACAGGGATCCGCTGGATGCGGGCCGCAGTGGACATCCTGTAACGTTGTGATCAGTGCGATTTTGTAACCATCTCACCGTCAAAACTTATGTGAAGTGAGCGTGGAGTGAGCTGTCAGTGTCATCCCACCTGATACGAGGGATTGACCAAGCATACATTTACAATCACAATCGAAATTTTAATAATAATTTTTATGGTAATTCTATTGATCATTTTATATAATTTCAAAGCTAGTATTTTAGTAACATTACTATTTTACGGAGTTTTTAAATAAAATAGCAAAACAGAAACTTAGTCACAATCTCAATGTTGTTTTTTTTTCTTTTTTTTTTTCGTAGACTAATCCATAAATAGCCTGAGTCGCGAGCGCGTCACACACAAAGAATAATTAAAACAAAACATTCACGTGTAAGACTAAAATATAATTAACACAAAAAATACTATTAAAATCTCGATTATGATTGTAAATGTTTGCTTGGTCAATCCCTAGCATCAGTGGGATGACACTGACAGCTGCAAGTTTTCACGGTGAGATTTTTACAGAATCGACCGGCTGTTGTCAACGGGAAATAGACGACTGATGATAAATATTTTACAATTAGTAAGTTGCAAGTCAATATCGTTGAAGGATATCATCGTGAGGAAACCGGCATGTCCTAGACCCAAAAATTCGATGACATATAACATCTACCAACCCGCATTGGGCCCGTGTGCTAGATTACAGCCCACTCTCTCTCGAAGAGGTGTCACAGCATTGAGAAAATTATAGGCTGTTATACCCGGCTGACGATATCCGAATAGGTCCGCGGCACTCCTTGGGCGATCGACTCCGTTTCCAACTTAATTAATTGATATATCGTCAAAAGCTATTCCTGTATAGCTAAGGATCACGAAAGGGAGAAAACATCGGTTTGAGTCATCATTATAATATAGTAAAATAATTACCACCCCTTACGTATTGTAAGAATTTCTCCATCACCCCGGATCTGAATATAAATACCTCTTTGATATGTTAAACAAAAAGTTAAAATAAAAAGTTTCGAACACAAAATGTCACACTGGTACACTTACGATTGTGAACAGTATCGGCGTGCGCGCATTAATTTGCGCCCAAAATGGAGTAGCGAGCATTACGCGTAGGGGTACCATGAGAAAGAAGAAATAAGGATATTATGTTAACTGTGAAGAGATGACCAATATGAGCACCAAGATGGAAAAAGCGTCCACAAGTTTGACGCTGTCAATCCTGAATACTTGACCTTAAGGGACATCTCCACGAGCGAGTGAATCGTGGCGATATTATCGTCGTAAACTCCATGAATCAATCTCCACACAGCGATATCACGCAACGATAATTTGATGGCACCGCATGATTATCGCCGCGATTCTCTCGGTCATGGAGACGGCCCCTAAGTCTAAGTTTCGTTCGGGTCATCAGCCAATTGAGAACCTTAATTGTATTAAGAGTTTCACTCTACATAGAAAATATAAGGAAATTAGAGATCGGGCGTAAATGCAGGCAAATAAAACGGATACATGGATAGATGTTAATTAATAATATTATGTAGTGGCACCGAGTTGCCTTGTCTGGTCATACCGCTGTTAAACCCGCGATGGTTTATGTGGTATGTTTATAAAAATGCGTGTAAACTGTTTTTCTTGATAAATAAACAATAAAAAAAAAATGTCTCTCTGATGAAATGTTTTGATGATAAAGTGTCACAAGTTGATACCTATTAGGCTACCATCAACATGTAACTCACTGCAGGACCAAAGCCTCTTCTGAATCATCGAAGAAACGAGTATTTTCAACACCATGCCTGTATTGCTGTGTTATTGCGATTTCACATCATTAAGTTAAAACTTCTTTATTTTATTTTCCTTTAGGTACTGCAATTCAGTTGGTATCACCCATGATATAATTACCCCTTTCTAATAAACGTTGTATATCGTCTGTATAGTTACAAAACGCTTTGTCTTCTTCATTCGAAAGTCAAATTACTAACGAGTGAAAGAGAGAAATCGGTGTGTAACTATTCATCTGATATAATACGTTTATTAGTAAGGGGGTTAGAAAATAGATAAGTAAATACGGACTACTCTCAAACAAAGTAGGCATTATGGTCACCTTATGGTTCACGTATCGCTCAAATCTTGGGTGCCATACGGCGATATAGCGCTACCGTTTCATGGCATTTTATTAAAACTGTATAAACACTTGGAAATTCGAGCGGATCGGTATTTTGTGCAAGATTATATCTATTAGGGTGTGTCTGTAATGTTCAATTAATAGATTAATTTATTTAGCATATTTTTACAATTTGCTTCTAATGCTGCGTATTTCAGAAATTTGTAAAAAATATTATTTTACATAGGCCAAACAAAACTATAAGCATGAATGAATGACGCCTTCAATTTACGGGGTGATATTTGCAATCAAAAAAGCTCGACTTCCGAATTCAGTTTAAATCAATATCTAATTTTCACTGCGGCCCTTTTTTTTTGGGTGTGAAATTATCAAATAACTTCTCCCGCTCGTTTTTCGAATTCTCTGGAAAAAAATCTTCCTCTAAAAACCTGATTCAGAAATCTATTACGAATATTTTAAAACAAAAAATAACCAAATTGTCTCAGCCGTTCCCAAGTGATGCGCTTACCAACGTACAGCATGTCAATTTTATTTATATATATAGGACCCTCCTATAGCCGTAGCTGAATAATAGCAGCCGCACATATCGATTGATCAGGTTAAGTTGCGCTTGCCACGGTTGGTCTGTGGATGGGTGACCATCTATACATACCAAGACCCCTCCGTACCTCGGAAAGCATGTTAGGTAAGCCGTTGGTCCTGGCTGTCATTCGTGGATCTTTGACAATCGTTACGGGTACTCAGAAGCCCGAAACTTTGACAACCAGTCTTACCAAGGGGTATCGTATTAGCCAGTTACTGGGTTGTGGAGGTCAGATAGGCAGTCGGTCCATGTAAAATACTGGTATTCAGCTGCATCCGGTTAGACTGGAAGCCGACCCCAACATAGTTGGGAAAAGGCTAGGCAGATGATTATATAAACGATTTTTTTTGCCAAGGGAATCGCGGCCTCGTAGAAGATGCCGGAACGAGCTCGAGATAACAAACAACCAGTAGTCCACTTTTGCCCTAGATCGAAAAGCTGAAGTCATAGGGAGAGACCTTCGCCAGTGGGATGATACAGGCTAACAGTAAGAGAACATAGATGGCATACACCAAAAAAGGTATTCAAATGTGAACAGAGCTCAACAAAATGCTGTCATTAGTATTAATCTGTATCTTTCACACTAAAATCCAGTTCATTCGGAATCGCACTAATTTCCCGAATTTCTATCGAAGTAACGATTAATTTTGTTTGATAGCGCTATTTATTATACTGCACAGTAATCCGTTTTGGATCTGTTTTTGGTTCAAATTGATTGATCCAGGTGGCAAAATTATTTTTAACATGTGCAGGTGCATTATTGAACAGTATTTTACTGAGAAATATGGATACAGAAACAACGTAGGTATTTCCTAGCCTGGTTGCTATATTTCGGATATTTATATGAAGGTATTAACTAAGCATAGGAATAGACTCAACTAAATAAATATTTTACATAAAAAAGGTTAATATTTATACTGGCCCTGTCCGAATACCAGCGGTATTTTTTTTTTAATATCGCAGCATGTTTTGAGCAGTGTTTTACAGGAAATGGAAGTACCTACTGCAATTGGTGTCAGATGGTTGGTTAATAGTAGTCAAAGATGGTTCAGCAAGATGCTCTATTATTTAAATCGAGCGTCGTGGTCTGACTTGATCAAAACGTGAACTGCTCCCGTCCCTGTCTGTCTGTCTGTCTCGTATAAAGTCCCAAATCTTCTAAATCTGATCTGGCTCAGAACAAAAATGCACTAACATCTCACAAGTTTGTCAGTCGAACAATAGAACAAACAATATTCAGAACTATTGAATTCTCAAAACACAGAAATCGCTTACACACAGCTAAGTCGCCATAACTCACAGGAAACATCTCCTAATTTATCAGTACCGCATAAATTTATGCGCAAGAGTTCTCGCCTTGCAATCGAACATTTAGCTTTTTATCGAGTGCTTGATTTAGGGTTCGCTGGCAAGCCAATCCCTCAAGTCGATATGTACTGCGACGTGATCGGGTGGCTGTATTCTGTGCAAGTAAGTACAACATTGTGGTTATGTGTCAAAAATTCTGATTCGGAAAATTATTTTAGTATTTACGAGTGCATCCGTTATTAGCCTTTTGCTAACACTATCGTTAGTTGGGCTACCAAACATGGCAGCATTCGATCCAACTGCTTATTTTGGCCGGCTTGTATCAACAACTAATTTTTGTCCACATCTCGTCCGCATGAAATTTCTTGTTGCCGCATCGCATCGCTTACCCGTGTTATTATTTCGTTTTCGCTTGAGCTCCTATCTGATTTTTTTTTGTTTATGCTCGACTCCAAAGGGTCCTAGCGTGATGTTGAATAGCCTAAGGCCTTCTTCAAGAATAGGCTGGTTTCCACCATCAATAAATTGAAAATCTATTTAGTCCGTCAGTTAGAGTATTGGAAAATAATGGACACGTATTTTTTGTTTTTGTAAATCAATGAATATTGACAAAGATAAAACGCATCAAAACTCGCAAAACCCCCTCGTGACGTCAGAACGCACTAAAAATTATACCAAGGTGTGACGTATTGAGAATTTTAAAAGCGTCGTGTCTTCGTCAATTTTGGTTTACGTAACAAAAGAAAAAATACGGGTCAAATATTTTTTGATAATCTAACTGACGGACTAATTAGATTTTTTCAGTTGACAAGCCTAATGGGCTATGAAATGCAAACAGAATTTTGAAAAATCCGACGGGTATTTCCAGAAATTAGCGCGTTCAAACAAACAAAAACCTCTACAGCTCTATTATTAGTATAAATAAAGGATGTCAACATGCGATTGCGATCTGACCTCTACAATAATTATAGAGAAATATGGATTTTAAAAGTTGAACAGACTTCTTTCGAGCTTCTGACTTCTTGTATTCGCAGGGGAATCCCAATGTAAGTATTAAGAATTCATAAAAGTAGGCCAATTCTCCTAATTTAAAACGTTAAAAATCTAGTCGCAGTCTCATCTCGGCGTCAAACAAATGTCAATAACTTGTCAAAATATAGGGAAATTTTACGTATTTTTGACAGATTGAGATCAGACTGTGAACGTTCTTAAAAATTACGAGAATTGCCCCTCAGCTGTCATGCAAACAAGGATTGGGAAGCCAAATTCATTAATCTATCTATATCTATATACTAATAATAAACCTGATGAGTTTGTTTGTTTATTTGAACGCCCTAATCTCTGGAACAATCAGTCGGATTAAAAAAAACTAAATTGTTTTTGATAGCCTGATTTTTGAGGAAGGCTAACAACACGCTATTAAACATCACGCTAAACATCACGCTAGGGTCTTCAGAAAGAGATGTCAGCATTAGGAAGGGGCCCGAAAGGGCCGAAGCCTGCCGGGGCAGCGGGATTGTCCGAAAGGGTTACCGCTACCCCGGAACACAAAGGGCTAAGGAAGGAACACGGGTGGGTTTTAGTCAGTAAGAGTCTGACACTCCCTTCTGCTCCACCCAGAGCGGGAGGGGTCATTGGATGATTTCCCATCCACAAAAAAAAAAAAAAAAAGGGTCTTCAGAAGCCGAACCAAAACAAAAATTCGGAAAGAACTTTAAGGGGCTATACTACCTCAAATGGCTTAGCATGATCCTCCGTTATGTCGAAAACACTGCAGCATTAATTTTGAAATAAATATATGGTAAAGTTTAGGATTAATGTTAGGTCTTATGTTTGACGAAAACACGATTCCATAAAATTTTCTCGATAGAAAAAAAATCCAAAGTTACCTCCAAACCGAACAATAAAACGCTGGTATTCAAAAAATACTTCAAATTAGATCATGAAACTTTGTATACTAACTGAACTAACTATAAAGCAGGTCTTATGTTTTTTCTTTTTTGAAGTGAAAACTTCTTTAGCGGCGCTGCGTATTTTTTTTGGAATGGGTAAAAATCTCTAAACTCACGTCAGGACACGTGACCTGATCGAGAATTCGTAAGACGGATGGAGAGAGGGCAGGCGGCGCAAGGCGCTTGCGCGAATGTTGAAGTGAAAACTTCTTTAGCGGCGCTGCGTATTTTTTTTGGAATGGGTAAAAATCTCTAAACTCGCGTCAGGACACGTGACCTGATCGAGAATTCGTAAGACGGATGGAGAGAGGGCAGGCGGCGCAAGGCGCTTGCGCGAATGTTCGATAATTGTCATGTTTGTGTACGATAGCGCAATGAATAAATATTGTATCCTACCACATAAATAATAATACTTTTATACTGATAACGAAAGCAATTCGTACAAAATTATTCTCTAACCATTCCAAAATATCAAAAATGCAGAACATTAATATTTAAGTTTTCACTTCTGCCGGCACTCCCGGAGTGCAACCCGTCGATTTTTTTTAATTACCATTATTTTCACCGTAATAAGGAAATACCTAAACTATTGGCGCTGCCTGCCGCCTAGCACCGCACTGTACTGTCTCGCTCTCACTCAGTCCGCGAGCAGTATCGTGCGAGCGAGATAAAGAGTGAATTTTAGCTGAGGTAGTATAGGTTCTTAAGCGGAAACGATGTAATAGCGTGGACGGGCGATGCGATGCGATGAGCTAATTTCATATATTATGATGTAACATGTCTGATGAGACAAGTACACGATTCACATATTCTTAATGCTATTTTGCGGTATATCGATTGGCCATTTAAATGATAAATTCTAGGAAAAGAAACAATAAAAAGCAGTTGATTCGCTACGATCATAATAATTTAATACTATAGGTATTTTAATAGCCAGTTTATATTATAATTAAATGGTTAATAATATCAACACACTAGTTTGTATATTGGACATAAAAATTAATGTGTCGTATCGATCGTTTATTTCCATAATTATCTCAAGAAAGAATTTAAAAAAAAAAATGTTTTTTTTTTATTAGAAATACCTGTTGTGAAAGCGTGTATTATAACTACTTGAATTATTTTAGGATGTTCTGACTTATTTTTTGGATTATTTTCAATTTGTGTTGCACACTGGTAGTTCGTCTGTTAATCCCTTCAATTACTACACACACATCAATAGTGCAATAAGTTGGGTTCGAATGCTCGACATCTACTGATTTGGCAATCTGACCACTGTTTGCTTTTAAGGATCGCACAGACTAAACCAACCGTCGAAACCAGGAATGAAATTGCCAATAGACTCAGACTCGACGCAAAAGGACTCGACATAAAGGGAAACATTGCCAATAGACTCTCAGACTCGACGCAAAAGGACTCGACATAAAGGGAAACATTGCCAATAGACTCTCAGACTCGACGTAAAGGGACTCGATATAAAGGGAAACATTGCCAATAGTGTCAGACTCGACGTAAAGGGACTCGAAATAATGGGAAACGTTGCCAATAGACTCGACGTAAATGGACTCGACTTAGGTAAACATTGCCAATAGACTTGACGTAAATGGACTCGATATAAAGGTAAACATTGCCAATAGACTCCCAGACTCGACGTAAAGGGACTCGACATAAAGGGAATCATCAATTAAAACCATAGTATTCCTTCTTACGTAAAACACGGTAGCTGTAGATACTTACATGAATAGTAATATTTCCAGTTGTGGTAACGTATTAGTAGTTTTTTTTTTTGTTTTTCTTCAAATGAATGTAACGGCTATTAGTTATTCTGTGGCAACGGTAGATGATAAATGATATTTTTTTTTTTTAATTGGCTAAAAAAAGCACTTATATACGTCTAAATTAAATTATGTTTTAAAACTATATGAGTTCCGCGTTTTTTAACTGACCACTCTGAGAAGAAAGACGGAAACAAACTCAGAGGTCAAATTCTCTTTAAAATTTCAGACATAATCTTGTATGTGCCATATGAGGACCATGCAGATTAATGTTTAAGATGTTCTTCAGAGAAAAGCACCATACAGATTTGAGTGGACCTTCTCAGTGAGTGCACGCATTTGTAAGAAATCGTGTAGCTCCACTTAAGGAGTTCAACTCATGACGTATTCAAAATCAAAATCAAAAATCAAAATATTTTGTTTCACTTAAGCCTACATGGACACTTATGAAACGTCAGAAGCTAGGTGCACGGTTCCAATTGGTCGTTTCCTATCGAGAAGAACCGGCAAGAAACTCCACGGTTACCCTTTAAAAATAATTAGCTTTTACAATGTTTTCAAATTACAGTAAGGACCCTATTCCCATATTCCTTATAAATAAAACAATGTAATATCACATTTTACTGTTTACGAATCCAGAATACGCCTGTCTACCATCCGTAGGTGTAACAGGGCGCGCTAAAATTATAGCTCGCATATCGAATCCCCGTGTTTTGCCTGTTCGTCCGCGTGTCTGTTTGTTCGTTTGTCCCGTGTGCGCTGTTCAAGAACTATCGGCAATTAATCTTGCACTATGGGTGCTGTTATTTTTCGTTTTTGTGTGGGATAGGGAAACAGGGTTACGTTCTACATATTGTTTGTTTTCGTCACGTTTTTAGTATCGTCAGCTGGCAGTTTGTGAGTGATTTATTTTCTGGGTTGCTTGAGGAATACAATTTGAATTGCACTGTCATAAATAAGCTTACGCTTGTTCCCTAAAGGGGCGTACAGAAACTACAGCCGATCTATTCTGTTAACATCTCACCGTAAGAACTGTCACTCCATCTGATGCTAGGGATTCGCAAATGACAGCGTATTTCTGTAACTGCTCGTGACATCACAGCGGGCCCTATCAGAATACCAGCTCCTGTGACATTTATTTCTTAAACGTCGCAGCATCATGCTGAGATAGGAGCCTTCTGGCCTCGTATAGGACTTTCTCTTTCATTTTTCTTTTTGTTACTTTTTTTAAATATAATTTGTTTATTTTTATTTTTGACTGTGTTTAGTTTAGTTTGTGATCTTCCTGTACGAGTCTCGATAAATGATTTTTCTTTCTCATTTTAAGCTCACTTCACCCACGTTGTCACGTTACGATTTTTAGAGAATAGCACTACAGAACTCATTGGGCTACGATATTTTCACTTTTCCTTCTAGCACATCTCATCTGTATCACCAGGAATTGGTAAAAAAACCAAGATCAGATTGATACGAGCCCTAGTATTTCCTATCATCATGTATGGTGTGGAAACATGGACAATTTAGGCCTCGTGATAGACAAACGATTGATGCATTTGAGATGTGGTGCTGGAGACGAATGTTGAGAATAGCGTGGACTGCCAAACGCACCAATGCAACGATCTTGTAGCGGTATGTACAACGCCACATGCAAAAAACGTGTCATACCGACGTCACACAAAATCCTGCATCTCGCAATCAGAGTTTACAGCGCAACTAGCATAGATACAACGGACCGACATGAATCATCGGGCAGTTGCCCGCCAGACACCACATCCGTCTGGTCGGGGGATACCTCCCTTTACTATAAAGGTTGAGCGAGCTTTACACCCTGTTCCTCATACCTCTATAACCTTAACCCAGCTTCGAATAAAAACCCGCTTGTCGACATATGTCAACAACGCATTCTCTCTATTTCGGCCACATAGTACGCAAAGGCGATGAAAGTTTGGAAAAACTGATTGTGGTTGAGAACACCGAGGGCAAATGATCGCGCGGTCATTCACCAACACGATGGATCAATCAGGTGAAGGAATCATCGTCCTCTAGATTCTACACTGCGGTAAGGGATGCGTTGGACACAAACCGGTGGAGGCGGATCATCCGCTCTAGATGCAACTCCGAAGCTGACCCCGATCCTCAGACATAAGGGACTGACTACAGAGAAAGATCACCAGGTAAGTAGAAGTGTTTAGGGTACTCACATTTCTCAGGAACGTTTCCTGGGTATCCCGTGTAACATAGGTAGCGAGCCTTTTGCAAATTCTAATAAAAACACTGAACAAAATATTGCCCGACCCAGGAATCAAATCCCACCCACCCAACCTTTCTAGAGGCTCTTGAATTTCAGACCAACGACACCGCCACATATCTAAATAGGTGCATCATCGAAAATCTAAAACTATCCACTCAAAAAATCATACAGCAAATTGGTGATCAAGCCCATCAAATCATTCCAATCTCACTGCTCATACAGGCTAGGTACAAACATGCGCCCGCGCCATTAGTCACGCATTAGGCCGCGATTACACCGTTTACTGGCTCAGACGGTGTCATATTCAACAATTTGACATCACGCGAGTTTCCTCTATCAATTCACATCATCACTTGTTTACGCTTAATTTTGGAGGTTACCTAGCGTTGTATAGTGGCGGACAGTATTAGTGACCCACGGGAAAAAGTATGAAAAAAAAAAACGGTGACAAGGCGGTACGCTATTATACAACGTGTACAAAACCTCATCCATCCCAATTAGAGCATTGAGTTAAAAACATAATATAATGAACAAAACTATTTTTTTAAAGCTATTTTTATTAAGAAAATGGTGTGATCCTAGCATTGCTTTATGCATTCAAAATTGAGTTTTATTGCCTTAAAATAAGACTTGATTTTCTTTGGCTCAATTGGCGGATATAAGTATGGCAAAATACATCATTTTTGAAAAAAAAAACCTATATTAAAAGTTACTGAAATCGATTCAGTAGTCAATTATGAACAAGCTATTTTCTGGTTTTGCGCATTGAACGTTACACGTTGTATAAATAAATTAAGTTTAAGGTTTCAGTATTCATATTTTTGTTTTGCTTTTTAATTTGATTGAATTAATGGAAGTGCTTGTAACTTATTGTTGACAAAATAAACTGGGCCGGAATTATATTGTGTGTAAAAAAAAATACGTTAGACAACTGATTTTATATTTTTAAAGTATGCGTCGCCTGATTGTATTTTAAACCCCCATTTACGACCTTTTCAGTTTTAAAGTTAAAATAAAATGATTGCCATTCTATAGAAGTAAATAAATAGTCTTTCTGAAACCTCCAATTGAAATCGAAAAACTTTCCTAGAACGACATATTTTAAATACAAAGCTTATCTAAACAAACAATTAATTCGACACCACACGATCCGCCAGTGTACAGATAAGCAGCAAATACCAGTCGGCTATAAAATTGATTGCGAACTAACTGAGCATCCTGCGATCTGCGCCTACGCAGCGCCGTCCCACTACGCTGTCGATTCAATGAATTTATTCATATCTTATTGGCCTATTTGCTTTTGGATTTGGGAGGAGAATTAGTCATTGTAAGGATGTGAGTGAGTTGTTGAGCGATGATCTAGTGATTCGAATTTTAGAAAATAGGTAAAAAAAGTTGACAGTCTTTAACAGCAGTGCTATCCTGTAAAAATCTCACCGTGAAAACTAAGGTGAAGTGAGCTGTCATTCCACCTGATGTTAGGGATTGCCTCCATTGATAGTTTACTTCACGCTCACTTCACCTTTGTTATTATCACGGTGAGATTTTTACAGAATCGATAGGCAGTTTATGATTGTTTAAAGTTCATACACCATCCTCACCTTTACAATATTGTCTTTGAAAATTTACTTTTTTTTTACGTTTCTGCCACAGAAAAGGGGTTATTTAAGGTACTAGCAAGACAATTGGTTGACGTTGAAGTGGTGACCAAGAAGTCGTGTTTCAACTCAACTACACTACTTTATTATTTTACCAGCTTTGTTTTCTAAACTATACCTACGTACCTACGTAACCACAATCAATTAAATTCTATTCTATGTTGAACAAACCAAAATTCAAAATTCTATGTTGAATAAATTTGAGTTATTGCACGACTGTCCATAAGAGGAGTGACATTTTCAAAGTTAAAATATTGTAACTTTAATAACAAATATCTGACATCACTCTCCAGATAAAAACAATGACTATAAAAATAATCGTTGACGAAAAAAACAAGAACATCCGTCATGTTTAAGATCTTGTATACAAGTCACATTACATACACTCGAAATTGATCACCAGTCCTCTAAAGGAAGCAAGGAAGAATATAAATCACGGTAATTGGTATCGAGCATTCACTTTATTTATCTTCGCTGGAAAGTGATGCATGTTGTGCAGTAATGCAGTTATTTGTCAACGCACTCATTTGTCAGGAATTGTACTTCTTTATGTTTTGCCAGATGATTGCCAGAATCTTCTTAAGAGTAAACTAGTCGCGAACTCGAACTCGCTGGTGGTCATGGCCAAAAAACACGCTGTCAGTGATGAGCAGTTAGATGCTAGTCTACACGAACAACGCACGCACAGAAACACCGTTCCGAATTGATAGGCGCGTAAAAATATTCGAAAAGTGCTTCGGAAAATCGAGTTTTATGAAAAAACCACTGCATTAATCAATTACATATAAAGTTTATTGATCTCTTCGATGACTGAGCTTTGTCGGTACGGACTTGGTTTTGAAGATTTTACAGTTCTTTTATTACTTATTTACACCCAAAGTTACGTTAAAAATAGCAAGAAAAACGAATCTTTGTGGGCTCATAACTTTTTAATGGCTTTTTATTTTACTATTCTGTTTCCCTACAGACACAATTAATAATAAATCTAAACGATATCATGTTTAACTTTAGATGCACAATGTCAAATAGTGGAGTAATATTCTCCCGAAATTTGTGTAGAAAAAATATCGAAAAGTGGCAACTTAAGGTGAAAGCTTCCTTAACACTTTCACTAAAAGTATCAAGTTTGGCTTGTCAACTGCTAGGCCAAACATCTTCTAGCAGAATAGTGCCACAAGCAATTCTTCGTTTAGCGTGTCGATGGCAAAAATAACACGAAAAAACATATTTAAATTTCAACCAGGTGTCCCATGATTTAACTCAACTTTTTTCTTCCAAAATATCTGTAAAAAATGGTCAACTAATATTGGCTTAACCAATATATTTTTGTACTACATTCTTACTCGTAGTTAAGCAAGAAAACAAAGAAATCAATAACCATTAATGTCTAAATCCGTCTATTGAGCAGTAATTCACCTTTGAACCAACAATTTGTAACACCTGTCGCAATCAATTCTATGTTTCTCCTTTTATCTGGGCTGTGCGCGTGAAGCCAAGAATTCTGTACATACCACTAATTTTATAATTCGGCATGACGAACGAGATCTCAAAACACCTCCGTCCCCGTATCAATACTCGGTTATCGGGGATCAGGGAGACACCGCAACTCATTGATTTATATGAGAAATCATCTCAAAAGTCCAAACAATTTCAAACCTTACGATGTCAAAATTAAGTTCGGATTCGTTTGAGGGCTGTCATAGAATTTAAGTTAAATGTGTTTGAGGGATTTTGGACTGTGTTTTTTTGACTATAAGGTTGGGTTTTGGGTGAGTTAAGTTAAGATGGCATACCACCAAAGACGAATACGCCACTTTCGAGTGATTTATACCCGATACGGCGTATTAAATGTTTTGTTTTCGTTTTTATAAAATGTAAAAATCTGTTATTTATGATACCAAAATCGAGAGGTCCCGATTAAATTATGTCCGATACTATTTAGATTTATAGCGCCTTGATGTTTTGTGCTTCCCTCTTATTTGTAAGACTTTTCTTTTTTGTTTTGCGGGTTTAAATGGTGTGGTATGTTTTTTTGAATCGCATTGTACAGTGACAGATTTTTGATTGAGGTTTTTAATTGTTATTTTTGAAAGAATCATATTTTAATAGTTCGTACAAATCTCATTGAAAGGGATGAATCACCAAATAAAATAAAAGTATGAAATAAATTAATTTGAATAAAAAAATAGTGTAGCTGAAATAATGATGCAATAGTACCGAACCAGTAGTGCTATTCTGTAAAAATCTCACCGTGAAAACTAAGGTGAAGTGAGCTGATTACCCCTATTGATAGCTCACTTCATGCTCACTTCACCTAAGTTATCACGGTGAGATTTTTACAGAATCGATCTGCTGAAGTTCTTTCGTGGCAATTGCGTATCACACTTACAATGGCAATGCCTTTCATTTTGATAGTTCAACAACATTCATTGCATTATTTACGTTGTCCAGCATATGAACTTTTCAAACATATGAAGCAACTAGCTGTGCCCCGCGGTTTCACCCGCGTAAGTTTTGATTCCGTGGGAATATCGGGATAAAAAGTATCCTGTGTGTTATTCTGATGTATAAACTATATTACTGTACAGTTTCATCAAAATCCGTTGAGTAGTTTTTGCGTGAAAGAGTAACAAACATCCATCCATCCATCCTCACAAACTTTCGCATTTATAATATTACTAGCTGCGCCCGGCGGTTTCACCCGCGTAAGTTTTGATCCCGTGGGAATATCGGGATAAAAAGTATCCTATGTGTTATTCTGATGTATAAACTATATTATTGTAAAGTTTCATCAAAATCCGTTTAGTAGTTTTTGCGTGAAAGAGTAACAAACATCCATCCATCCATCCTCACAAACTTTCGCATTTATAATATTAGTAGGATAGTATGATTAGTAGGATGGTTTAGCAATTTACTTCAAAATCATTAGGATTGTAATTGAAAGTTTGGGGTGCTGTTCGGCATCATATCGTTCGGGTCAGAAGTTTTATAAGGCTTTTGTGTTTGTCTTATAACTCAACTATTGGTTTAAGAGATTGACTGATTTATTAAGAAGGACCAATGTCTGAGGGGCAATTCTCATAATTTTAAGAACGTTCACATACTGATCTCAGTCTCAATCTGTCAAAAAATACTTCTAATTTCCCTACATTTTTACAAATTTTTGACATTTGTTTGTCGCCGAGATGAGACGCTTATTAGGTACTAGAATTATTATTTATTTATTTATATATACTTTATTTTACACCAGAACATACATACAGAAAAAATTAATTAGGTATTACTACAAAACGTACAATGGGCGGCCTTATCGCTTTGAGAATTGGCCTTGATGTTACCCGGAAAGCCGCTAAACTTACCTAAGTGCGACTGAGCCGAACATGTCTGCCGCATCTCAGATAACAACTGGGCTAAAAGAACCACCAATTGTGTCCCACTAAACGCACGACGCCATCGCGGCAGGCCCAGACGAAGATGGCGGGACCAGCTTGACTCCTACCAGAAAGACTGGCCGGCACTCGCAAAAGACAAAATTTTGTCTTTTAGCCCTCCCTCTGGAGGGCTTTGCCCTGCAGTGCAACAATACAGGCTAGTTTAATAGACTGATAGATTGAACACAAAAACAATAGAAAAACGCCTTCGTCATCACACATCAAAACATTGTAGCTAATCAAAAGAATGCAACATCACTAAATAACATTGAAGATCTGTTTACAAGAACAACAAACTAGCTCCATATAAACGGCTAAAAATAGCTATATTACTAACATAATTAATACGGAAGCGAACAATAAATGAAAGTTTTTCAAAACGCCATAACGCTGCGTCTGCGCATCGACAAAGCAAACAAGTGTAGCGGCAACATGCTTGATTAAACACACATTCGGTGCACGGCCGATGCCTTAATTAGAACTGGGGGTAGGGATGGGGTGGTGGTGTATCGATGGATAGTATCGATATCGATAGGTGTTGAGTAAGAGAGAGGAGATCTGATGTTGACGTTCTAATCTATCTAGGATAGCTATTATGAGCTCACAAGTAAATGCTTAGAAATAAAAAGTACATTATAACGTGAACAATTTGAGCCTGAATTGCTCTCATTTGAAGTTTAAGTTAATATTTAGATATATAATTCAGAGATTACTTATATCGTGAATTAAATATGCGAATATCAGCAAATTAATGATTAATATGCAAGCTAGTTTTTGCCCAACCTTATGTCACTAGTGTTACAGACGTTACTTTAGTCTTTTAGAATATAGAAGAGACCTGCAATAATTGATTCATCGAATTACTCATACTTTTAGTAGTACGAATATTGCAGCTTTTAATAACTTGTTATACGAACAAAGTCAAATGAATTTTGCAGCAATACCCTAAAAATATATCGATACGGGTCGCAATGCCGATATACCATCCCTAAAGTGTTAATAGCAGTAACACCAGAGTCATTGAATATGGTCGTAATCGTAATTATTTTTAATTAATAATCAACACGCTTAGAACGGTGCACATAATAAGGATGTTCGCGTGTCGATGGCCTGACGATCGCCCCATGTATGAACTTGTTGTGTGTGTGACATTGTATACAAGACTTGTTGTCTTTGTTTACAAGTAGTTTTTTTTTATTTAGATAGATTTATCAAGGGACTTGTGGTTTAATATATGAGTCGATCGGTCAGGTTAAGCTACGCTTGCCGTGGCTGGTCCGTCGATGGGTGATCATCTTTACATATCAAGGCCCCTCCGTGCTACGGAATGCACGTTAAGTCGTTGGTACCGGCTGTAATTCGTGGATCTTTGGCAGTAGTTACGGGTTGTCAGAAGCCCGAAATTCTGATAACCAGTCTTACCAAAGGGTATCGTATTAGCCAGTAATTGGGTTGTCGAGGTCAGATAGGCAGTTGCTTCATGTAAAATGCACATTGGTATTCACTTGCATCCAGTTAGACTGGAAGCCGACCTAAAAATAGTTAAGAAAAGGCCCAGGCAGATGATGAGATAGAATTATCAATAGGTAACACGAACATTCTGAAATCTGCACGGAAAGTTTTGGAATTCATATGACATTATAAGCAATTTGAAATGGTTATTAGTAAATTGGTCTCGTTACGGTAATAATGCAATTGAAACCGTAATAATTATGCAATCGAAACCGTAAACGTAGTAATATGTGAATTCAGAAGTGAAAAATATCTGTACCTAAATTATCGTGCTGAGGAGCGGGCTATGTTCGAAATTTCTTTAAAGGATACAATCAGAAATTATATTATCCGAAAAAGAACTGGCGTTACCGACATATCTTGAGTAAAACAAACTGAAATGGCAGTGGGCTGGCCATGTTTGTCGAAGGACCGATGGCCGGTGGAGCAGACGAGTCCTGGAGTGGAGACCGTGTATTGGCAAGCGTAGTGTGGGACGCCTCCCAGTTAGATGGACGGACGAACTTAAGAAGGTGGCTGGGACAGACTGGATGCGGAAGGCGGAGAACAGGGTGTTGTGGCGCAGCCTTTGAGAGATCCATGTCCAGCAGTGGACTGCGATAGACTGAATTGATATCTCAAAAAAATATCCTGTAGTAGTCACCATAGAAAATACCAGAGGGGCAATTCTCGTAATTTTTAAAAATGTTCACAGTCAGATCTCAGTCTCAGTCTGTCAAAAATACCTCAAATTTCCCTACATTTTGACAAGTTTTTGACATTTGTTTGTCGCCGAGATGAGACTGCGACTAGATTTTTAACGTTTTTTTATCCTCGACGTCGTTGTAAATATAATTATGAGAAATGTGCGCAACGGTGATTTGTGGATTCGTTTTCTCCTCTACGGCAATTTTCTCCTGACAGTTCATTTTGTTTATATGTATGTATGTATCTATGTGTTAAATTTATTGTTGTATTTTGTAGTCATTTCCTAGCTATTTATCCCGTATGTTGCACCTAACATGTTTGTCTCTGCATCACCCTAAGGTTGACTGGTCGAAAATGCCTCAGGCATTAAGGCCACCTTTGTACAGTATTTTTTTTTTACTTGTGCATAAAGTTTTAATAAATTAATATACAAATGTGACTATGAAAAGTCCCTGTGTGCCATAAAGCAAAAAAGTCCATAACGCCTGTAATTAGAAATCTCACTGATTTGGTCTATGAACGAACTGAGCTGTTTCCTTTGACAGGAGAAATTGACGGGTTTCCTTCTGGGATATTCTCAGTAATATTTAGACAGGAAAACTTTACTTTTTCTTTTAATTTGATTACAGGTTGCCTGGAAGAGATGGCAGAAAGCGATAAGGCCGCCCATTGTATGTTTTGTAAAGTTATATGTATTTTTGTTATGTTTTTTCTGGTGTACAGACGCCAGCACATCAAGCTACCCGGAACTGTCTTTTCCCAATCAACTTTAAACCTTATGTTTTGGCGATAAAGGCCGCTGGGCAATCTCCACACAATGAGTGTCTAAAGATGGACGGCGCCGAGAGAGCTGGTTCCAGGTTTGGGGATTTTGGGGAGTGATTTGGTCAGCAGTGTGACAGTAAGGCTAAGAACAAATTTTTTGTTTGGTAACTACAAATTTACGGTTTTCGTATTTTTTCCTTTTTTCTTGCCAAATTTCATAATTCTAGGTCAACTTAAAAGTACCCTATAAATTTTGATTCCCTTGAGAGTGTCGAAATATACGTTTTTTGCGGCATAAACGGCCGTATCTTTTTTTAACCTTAACTTAGAAGTTTGATTTTTTCACAGCTTCAAGGAACTGTAGACTTGAGTAAATGGTTTTAATTTCAACTCGATACCTCCACGCGTTCCCGAGATACAGGGCCTCGACAGACAGACAGACAGACGGAGAACAAAGTCATCCTATAAGGTTCCGTTTTTTTCTTTTGAGGTATGGAACCGTAAAAATACACGCGATAAGTGTGTAGGTAAGTCCCTAGATGGCCTACTTAGGCGTTTTGTGTACAGTAGTGGTACCTATACGAACTTGAAGCCAGAAGGCATTGTCTACTAATCCATACCGCCCTTGGGATAAAAGGACAACATTGGGATAGGTGGATAAAAAAATATCCCAGACCTCCACAATTCATCAGAACAACCACCCCCTGATACCCCACGGACGGCAGTGGACAAATTTATAGAATTCAGTGTCTGAGTCATCGAAACGAGACGAGAAATAGTAGGCTACCGATCTACCCAGTCCAGCATCCTAATTGCGTAACGTACTGTCAGTCACAATCTGAATCATTTTTTCTTTATGATTCAGAATGAAGCAATGTATAACCACTACTTCAAATAAAGACACAAAAGAACTGGAACTGAACTTTTTTTTCGGGACGACATAATCTAAAGCGCGGTCACTGTCGGACTGCATAGGAAAGAAAGAGAAGTGCGGTGACACAACGCTGGTACTTTATTGCAAAATATGAAGCAATAGTTATAAAAAATCTATTGTTTGGACTAAAAAAATAAAACACTAGTGCTTTAATCTGTTGTTTGTATATTAGTATGGTTTTTATTGTGAAAAAAAAGTTTTTAGAGGTATCTTCATGATTTTTTTCTATCGTATCAAATTAGTTGTTTTATTTTTTCAACACACTATCTAACTAGCATATCGATGCCTTAGTTCACAATTGCACTAACTACGAAATTTACATTTTTGAGGAGAGAGCTTTAAAGTTTTTTAAAGTTTAGACGAGAACAGTAGAAAATCCAAGGAAAATAACAAAAAAATATGCATCTATTCATAAGACTAGTCCTTTTACTCCATCTATATTGATTGGTTTTACAAAAATAAAGATTATTAGTATAATACCACATTCATGGAACATTAAACGAACTCGCTTAATACAACTGTGACCCACGTTTTTGGTAGAAAGAGACGGAATAACGGTATTTCGATGCGCGGAAACGAAAGAGCATGAAATTTAGTGTATTTGGCATTAAAAAAGTAAAATTTGAAAATTTTGTAGTTAGTGCATTTGTGAACTAAGGCATCGATATATCCTGAAGAATATCGATGCCTTAGTTCATAAATGAACTTTTTTTAACCTTAATGAACTGATTTTAATAAAACTTCATACGTTATTCGCAGGATACAAAGGTCTAAAAAATAGTTAAGAACATTTTGGAAATGTTTTATTTAAAAAAAGTTAACTGGAAATCTGTTTCTATGGAAAATTTGAAATTGGTCTAATTTGACAATAACACTATTTTTTTTTAATGTTCTTAATTAACTTTTTAGACCTTTTTATCTCACTTATGCGTATGAAGTTTCATTAAAATCTGTTCATTCATTTCGAAAAAGAAGGGCTTGAAAGTTTGTATGAAATGCCGTACGGCGTAAACGCTCTTAAGTTCGACCCAATTAAAATCTTCTCAACGACGTAAATAATGCAATGAATGTTGCTGAACTATCAAAATCAAAGCCATTCCTACTGTTGGCGTGTTATGCAATTACTACCTTCAAATATACAATTTAGTGTACTATAAAGGCAATGACCAATCCCAAAATATAATCTCCACAAACAAACAAACTCACTATCCACACTATTATTAGCCGCTGAATACTACGTATATCAGTATAAGTCTAATTTAGGGACGCGAACTGCCAGGTATAACGATATAAATACAAATAACGATTATATTTCTGTTCTTTCGATCGTTAATAATGTTATAACGACCGATAATAACGATAACGATAAATATAACGATGTGGTGTCGTCGGTGTATCATTTATTCTTATTTGTTAGTCTGTCTGTTTGTATTGGAGATGGTTTTGCCGTGTGTGAGTTTAATCTGTAAGTAATAATGCTGTTATAGTAAATAATAAGTACTTTACTTAAAGTTAAGTATCCCTATTCCATAACAATGTACAGACACCAGCACATCAAGCTACCCGAAACTGACAAATTTTCCCAATCAACTTTGAACCTTATGATTTAGCGATAAAGTTGAAAATCTATTAAAGAAATTTGACAGATAGTAGTAGCTTCATGTGCAGGCGTCTGTACTCAAAAATGTTTTTTTTTTTACTTTTTGGATAGTTTTCCAATACCTTTGGGTATAATTTTGCACTACATTAAATTCTGACTTCTTCTGAAGCAATCGTTACAAAATAAAGTAACGAAGTCCAAACTCAAGGTTTGCTAATGTACAGACGCCAGCACATCAAGCTACTACATTCTGTCAAATTTCCTTAATAGATTTTTAACTTTATCGCTAAAGCATAAGGTTCAAAGTTGATTGGGAAAATTTTACAGTTTCGGGTAGCTTGTTATGCTGGCATCTGTACAATGGAGTGTAGTATTTTAGGCGTCAAATTGACAGACCATATTCGCAACACCATACTGCGCTCCAAAACACAGATTGCTGACGTTGCTCAAAATGCCTCTAAGCTGATGTGGGACTGGCTGGCCATGTCTGCCGTATGCCCAATGAGATGTGGGCCACTTTAGCCCTGAATCGAAAAAGTTGGACGTCACGGCGATGCCTTTGGCCAGCAGTGGAATGATACGGGGTAACAGTAATGCCAATTACTACTATACCATTTTCTGACAGCATTTTCCTTGAAATAGACCACCCGAACTGAACGTTAAACTTTGATTAATTATTGAATTTGAATCTCAAACATAAGCCACGATAATCTGTGAATTAATACCATTACAGTCCCAAAACCGTCTACCTAAATGTGGTGATTAAAACATTAACAAAAACGATATAACAACAAAAAAAATACCTGTGAAATAAACTAAGAAACAGGCACCGCCGCGGCAAAAACTAGTAACCTTAAATACGACGATAACCGTAAACTAAACCAATAGTCGTACAAAACAATAACTTAGCCCCCAAAAGCGGCGTTTCCGAAACGAAAATCGATATTTATCGATAAAAAAAAATCGGTTTTTCGTTTCTCGCCGATCGTAAAACGGAATTTATACACGTGTTTATTGGTATCATAATGTATTTTGAAGTTTCTGAGACGATGAGTTTGTTAGAAAACCGGTACTTTAGTAGATTAGTCGGTAAAATATTTATTACTTAATAAGGTTAGTATCGGTGGTAGCTTATCAGTGATCGGAGGACCAATAATTTTAGTAAGAAGATTGGAATTTTGTGAGCAATGAGTTCTGTTTAAGATGTTTTGTTGAAATATTTAGTGGTTTTGGCACCTGTTTAATAGATTTTGCCAACTGCCCTGTTGGTCTCGTGGTCGCAAACGCTACTGCAGAGCGTGGGCTCCTGGGTTCAATCCCCGGGTCGGGCAAAGCGTTTCGAACGAAGTTTTGAGTTTTTTCCATTAGGAATTTCTTAGTAACAGCCCGGAGTTTGGAATTTGGAGGTGCGATACCCCCGTGCCTCGGAAAGCACGTTAAGCCGTTGGTCCTGCGCCTGATCTCTCTCCGGTTGTGTCGGATTGTCGTTCCATCGGACTATGCGAGTGAGGGAAGAGGGAGTGCACCTGTGTCTGCGCGCACACTTGTGCACTATAATATCTCTTGCGTACCTGGCTAATCTCCGTTGAGATTGGCCACCGTGATCGAAATCGGTCGGGGAGGCTATTATTAATAGATTTTAGCGGACTAATAATAATACGATAAATGTTATTGAAGAGTAGCCAGATCGCATAAGTTCAGTTTTTTATCACTCACACATTTTTTAATAAACATTACAGACAAGAATGACACATCAAAATTCGTCGTTTTTTCGGTTATAATGTATCTATTTAAAAAAACCATTGTATCTCAAAAAATCACAAGAAATGTGCGCAATATGGAGTTAGGGAAAATAAGTGTCTTGACACTGTAAGCGTGTCTGATGTGGCGCTCGTTCGATATCCACCGCGCACAAGATGGATGGAAAGCAGCACATCAATACACGCCTGTAATCCCAGGAGGGTTAGGCAGAAGTGTATTTTTAGCACACCTATATTTCACCAGTTATGTTTAGGTCCCTTGTAACAGTGGGCGATTGCCTATTGCCATCAATCGGGAACAAATCCCAGACCCCGGGCTGCTACTAAAAAATTCCTGATGGAAAAACTTAATAACACTGTAGCGGTATCTACAACGTCACATATGAACATCGCGTCATACCGACGTCACGCAAAATCCTGCATCTCGCAAGCAGAGTTTACCGCGCAACTAGCATATATACAATGGCCCGACATGAACCATTGGGTAGTTGCCCGCGAGAGACAACACCCGTCTGGTCGGAGAATTCTCCCTTTTCTATAGAGAATGAGTGAACTTTAAACCCTGTTCCTCATACCACTAAACTGGTGACCCCAACGTGGTCGTCAGTGCAGCCTTCGTGCAAATATTTCAGCGTGACGTCGTCATCATCACTCCCGCAAGCTTGCTAGCGGCGAGTCACCCAGCCAGCCAACACCCACGACTTCCTGAGACTAAATTTCATCGAAATCCGTTCAGCCGTTAAGTCGTGAAAATGTAACAGACAGAGAGACCAACTGACACACAGACAGAGTCACTGTCGAATTTATAATATCAAGTATACCTGTCGTGTGCACATTACAGGAACTGATGGACGCTAGTGATTGCGCCAAACACGTAGCCGAATTCTGAGCTGAGTCCATTTAGATGGCCATCGATACACTAAGAAGAAGAAGTATAGAAGTATGATATGGATTGTATCCAAACACCACATAATCAACCTATAAAGTTCCCATTGGGACACACACAAGCCTCCTCTCGGTGAGAGGGAGAGGGCAGTAATCCACCACACGAGCCCAGCGCAGGTTGGTAAATGTCACATGTCTTCAAATGTTTGGATTCCTCACAATATTTTCCTGATTTCCAAGGATCACATTTTTAATCGAACAGCCAAGACAATCACCCCTTTTATAGAATGTAATAACCCTTTTTACATCACTAAAATCAGCCATAAAGATTCCAAAGACAAAGATCTGTCTCATAATAGACAGTTACAATAATACTACATTTGCATTTGTTCGATTAAGGCCCCCTCACATCTAGACGTAACAAAGACGCCCCATTAGGGGTGGTCGAGACTCTAGATTTATGTGTGCAAGGGTTGTAGCACCCTTCTTCGATTTATGTGCAGTGGTTAAGATACTTCTGATTTGGGATGGGCTTAAAAGTGTTAATGGGTTACTGTTAACGGCTGGTAGCGTGGTGTTTGGTCCTTGAAAATGATTGTGGGCTGAAGGACCAGATTGGTCGCACAAACGTATGGTCCAATTCCAACTTCATATTGAGGAATTTCACTTTTGTCGTTAGGTACGTTTACATTTTTTTTATTTAGGGCTGTTTTTTCAATCATCTGATAACTGTATTCGACGAATAATTTTGAAATTTTGACAGTTATTTCATACAAAAACTGTTAAACGTCCATTTTACTCCTCGAATAAAATTATCTGGCGATGAAAAAGTCAGCCTTATGCCAACACTGTTCTAAGTTAGATTTATGTAAGACCTCACCAAACTCTTCCACGTATCCTTTTCCTGAGCCACCTCGTTAATATACAAGGTGACAAGGACATCGGCGTACACCCCAAAACTATGGATTTAGTACAAACTGCTGGACACCCCCTAATTTAAATTTTATTTCGGTTATTAAAAAAAAGCTGTTCCATACATTTTGACCTTTTGTAGGAAATAGTTGTTTTTTTTAATAACCTTCGAATAATTTCAACACAAGGGTCCAGAATCATGGTAACAGGTTGTCCGAAAGACATTGAGTCTTTGCCATCCTTTATAATATGCAAATGTCAGATGCATCAAAACCCAACAGATTACCAAGTCAAGGCTGAGTGTCCAGGATGCGGCAGAAGTTTTTGTAGTAACTAAATCATGGACACTTATTTTAATGCACCATTCATATTACATTAATGCTTAAAACAAGAAATTACGTAAGACCATCCCAAATAAGAAAACCGACCTTTTCGATCCAATACAAAAATACGAGCGAACCAAAAAAAAAACGGAAATAAAACAATATAGAATTTACGACACAATAAAAACTCATGCGCATGACACTTCAGACGCGCGAAATACGAAAATTTTAATATAATCCAATCGATTTAATTCAAGAGTGTAAAGTATTGAAGATTCAAGAATTAATATATTAAGTAATGGACCATAAAGTTTAAGCTGAAGACAAATGTACGAGTATTTATGAAATTAAAAATGTGACAGAATATTTTATTGGAGGGATTCGATTATGGCGACGGTGTTACGGGATCGCTGGTATTGTAACTATAAGGTACAACAGCTGTTCCCAATTCTGAATTAGTGACAGTTGAAATGAGGACATGTTACTTCGGTGAAGTAATTTTTCAATCAATAATCAAAATTAAAGGCCATAGTTTTATTTGTAACAATTGTAGTACCTACTTTTTATTTTACATGAACTTCACAATGACATTATTCTTCAATTGTAACATGATTATTTACTAGTATGTATTGTTGACTTTCAAAAGTGCCTATAAATTAAAATAACGTTGACTTTGATTTAAGCATCTTGATACTAATCAAATCATTCACATATTTATAAAAACAAATGGATTTGGTGCATAATAACTCTTCTGTTACTAAACTACTTAAAGTCTTAATAGTAGCATAATGTGTACAAAAATGTCTTTTAGAAAAGCAATATCAAAGCATTGATTTTAATTAAAAATCGAATATTTTCTTTCGTATCGGAATTTGTTAACTTTCACAGTACTTTAGCAGATTCTAAGGCCTCCTGCAGAGCTTCAAACATAATTTAACGCAATATTGGTGTTTAATTTTGTTAAAATATAGCAACTTTCCATGTTCTTCCAAATTAATGATCCTGCGTGTTTTAAAGTGCTCCTAAATACATCGATCTTGGCTGTCTGTCAATTGTAATTAGCTACCTAGTATCATCATTTAAGCCTAAAAATGCTACATATAGACCACCCATAAGCATTGCCACTTCGACCGATAATCTTGCAAGTTTTTTTTTTTTTGTATAATATTCTTTGTAATACAAGTAAAACTAACAAACAATATTATTTGTTAGTTTTACTTGTTTTGTTAGTTATTTTTTACCCGACTACGGGGAAGCAAAAAGGAGGGTTATGATTTTGACGCTGTACTAACATACTTATAAGCCACGATAGCATGCGACCACGGGAAGGTACTTTCTTGTTTCATCCTATTCAGTAGTCGGGTTTTAGTTTTTAAATTTTTTTTTTTTTCATACTTTTTAGAGCGTGATTTTTCAGTGGCAAAATTTTTCATTCTGTTGTTCACAAACTAAATTAAATTTAAGTTCAGTGCATCTTTTTCTTTTTATTTCATTATGAAAAGGACAGAAGATAAATATTAGTTTAGTCCTGTCAAATTAGACAAACCATAGACAAGTTTAGACGGGATTATAAAATTGGCTAAAAATACGTCAATTTACGTCAGACGCTGACTAATTTATCTAGCCGGGTTTAGTTTTTGAATTTATTTTTTAAGTGTATTAATTCCCTATTGTTATTTTTTCCTTATTGTGAATATAAACAAATTTTACTGTGCAATAACTTGGATCTGGGTATGTAATGTTGTGCTTGTTTTTAAAAAATAAAAAAACCTTGTCGGATAGTCTTTAAGATCGGTCGGTAGGGATCACCTCCCAGTTACTTTTTACAAAATGGAATCGAATAGCTTTGAATTACACTGAAAGTCGATTCCAATTATTGATACAAGAGTAGAATAACAAAAAATCTTTCTTTTTAATACTTGCGTGTTAAACGAAGTCACCGACAGTGAAACCCACCTGATGGCAAGTGATCCCACCATCTTCGGATAACTCACTGGTGGTCATGGCCAAAAAGCACGCTGTCTCACCTGGCTTCGTGTCCGACAGTGCTAGTATCAGTGATGAGCAATTAGATGCTAGTCTACATGAACAACGTCTAGTTCTCACGCACAGAAACACCGTTCCGAACTGATAAGCGCGTAAAAAAATTCGGAAAGTGCTTCGGAAAATCGAGTTTTATGAAAAAACCACTGCATGAATCAATTACAAATAAAGTTTATTGATCTCTTCGATAACTGAGCTTTGTTCGGTACGGACTTGGTTTTGAAGATTATACAATTCTTTTATTAACTAGTTATTTACACCCAATGTTACGATAAAAATAGCAAGAAAAACGAATCTTTGTTGGCTCATAACTTTTTAATGGCTTTTTATTTTACTATTCTGTTTCCGTACAGACACGATTAATAATAAGTCTTAACGATATCATGTTTAACTTTGGATGCACAATGTCAAACAGTGGAGTAATATTCTCGCGAAATTTGTATAGAAAAAATATCGACAAGTGAGACCTTAAAGTGAGGTGTCATTCCACCTGATGCTAGGCATGTGAAAAGTTTTCACGGTTAGATTGTTACAGAATATATCGGCTAAGACAAGACAATCAAATATACGTGTAAGCAAGCTTTTACTCTCGAAACGAAGAAATTCCAAAAATCCTTTAATTATTTTAATAATTGACCTTAACGCTATTAATTTGTAGAGGGCAATAAAACGGGACATGTTCAAACATTGAGTTAAATTGCGCTACGGCACGAATTTAGTGCCGAAAGGGTTCATATAATTACGCCGCAGCATTCCGGGCCCGATCAGGAACTGGAATTAAAATGAAGAGTCCTGTAAGAGGCAGCTGTGACTTATGGACTGGATATTGAAGAGTGGGGTTCGGGAATTAGAAGGAGATAGTTAGATTGTAGTTGCCGAAGCGTTAGATGCTATATTTCTTGTCATGGCTTATGAATAAGGTAAAGAAATTAAAAGAATCGTTATTCCAGAAGTTTTGACTGCTAGTGGGAAATACATTATACATTTCGACGTACGTTTAGTTCTATGTTGGAATTTCATTCACACCAATAGGTAACATGAGTTTTAAAACAACGAATGCCACCACATTTTTGTCGAAGACCTTGCTATCGATTTCGCATTTTTGTGTCAAAATCTTCACATTTTACGAGACTACTATAGTTTATCTATCATCAATTCGACAATTATTCACCAATTTTTTATCCACAATAAGTATTCAGTTACTCCCATACATAGGACATAACCTAATCGTAATACTGACATCGTCGATTGTTATATTTCAAATAATAACGATCGTCACTAATTAGCGGCTTCTCGGATCATTCGATATTATCTCGATATACTCGGAACCGACACCGAGTTGACGAACAAATACGATATTTTTTTAAATATCTTTTTATATGTTAGTTGTAGATATCCATCGCTTCATTGCATAGTGGTACCGCTCCTGATGGCTACTGTTCTTGAACTTTAATTTTTTTTTTGTCATAGATGAGATTGGGTCAATGTAGTTAATAATTCGTTAATTTTTTTTGACCTTGATATTTTTTTTTTTTTAGGAGATAATATAGCGTTGTCATAGATTTGGGGTTTTATTGAATATATAGGCTCGCTTACCGCCTTAGTCACCTAGACCATAATAACTGCCCCGTTGGTCTCGTGGTTGCAAGTGCGGCTGCTGAGCCCCATGCTCAGCAGTCCTGGGTTCGATTCCCGGGTCGGATAAAGTGTTATTGAGTTTTTCCATCAGGAATTTCTTAGTAACAGTCCGGAGTTTGGAAGTTGGCGGTTTAATACCCCCGTGCCTCGGAAAGCACGTAAAGCCGTTGGTCCTGCGCCTGATCTCTCTCCGGTCGTGTCGGATTGCCGTCCCATCGGACTATGAGAGTAAAGGAATAGAGAGTGCACCTGTGTCTGCGCGCACACTTGTGCACTATAATATATCCTGCGTACCTGGCTAATCTCCGTTGAGATTAGCCACCGTGACCAAAATCGGTCGGGGAGGCTATTATTAATAACCTTACATAATTATATTCTACTAAGTTCATTAGAAATTTCATTAATTTCCAATAAATAATATTTTAGTCGGTTGTCAACTTTCAACGTATGTTCGTGGTTGTTTTTTACGAACTTCCTTACAATCAATACAGCCCCAAATTACAACTCACTATTATAACTTAAACACAAACTAACATCTCCAAAAATAACAGTAGCTACCACTCACCCCTTTTAGGGGGCTGATATTTATCGCGGGGTGTTTATTGCTGCGAAAATTATACCCCTAATGAGTTCCCGAATTCTCCCTGCGGTGCGGTGCGAGGACAGAAAATCCTATCGGCTATTAACAGTCAAGAAATGGTAAATTATTGTGTCTGTAGAGCAAAGTTTTCGCCCGCAAAGTCCTTATGGTAATGCGCGCTTTGTACAATGGCTCCTTGCGTTTTTGTTTAGGTGATTTTGTTAACTGTGCAAGTGTAAATCGTAGGTTCGTAAGGGTTTGTGTTGTTTTTTATGAGGGTTTCTATGCTCAAGGATTTGGAAGATTTTGAGAGTAGAAATGAAAAAGGAACCATCTCTAAGCTTAAGTTATAAGTTATACAGATCGGAAAACTTCGACGCGCAACCTGTCATGGATTCATTTGGAAATTTTCGACCGATTATTTTTTTATATAATTGCTATTCCATACATCTTGACCGCGTAGGTATTGCCGTTTTCTATAAAACAGCCGTCTTTTTTTTTTTGATAACTCTTGACAAAATTCTACACTAGGGGCTTTATAATCACGTGTTTAATCCATGGTTAGTTTCAATGTCCTTGCCACACCGTATTAAAAATGATGCTGATGATACAATATTACATTAAAAGTAAACTTCTCCTTCTTATCTCGTGTCTCACTTCCAATATCTATGTTCTTCTCACGCTAAGAATTTGCGTTCTTCTAACAATCTTCTCCTACTATGTCCTTCTCATACTTCTGAATTTGTTCATTCTTCCTTTCATATCCAGTCCATTCTTCTTTGGAATGCGCTTCCTCTTGATATCAGGACGGCTACCAGTCGGAATGCATTTAAGCGGAAATTGCAGAGTTATTTTCAACACAAGTAGCGTAGAGTCATCTCAACATCTGTCTCTCGAATTTGTATATATATATATATATATACAACGTGTAACAAAAAGGCTATATATATAGAGAAGGCCCGGCTTCTTTGGATGATATCAAACGACATAGGAAGGGTTTTTTAATCCTACCGCTACATGTTCGGAAGTTATGAGATTTTTTAATACATTGATACCAGAAACCGAACTTTTCAAATTGAAATAAACACATCACTAGCACTAAAACAGCTGATCGGTGTCACCGACCTATTTGTAAGTAAAGATAAACCTCCTACTCCTGGTATTTCTGAATAAACGGTTCCGCATGTTTATTTTTTATTCACAAAATATTATTAAGTACTGACTTTTCCTAAACTTTGATTATGTTTGTGAACTAGCTACCTACAATACAATTAATTGGTCTAGGTATCAAAAGTTAACGAAATATTTAGATACCTGCTTGAATTGTCACGTATCATTTACACACTTGTTGGTTTTTTACGTAGTTGTCCTTTTGTAGAAGATTACTTTGTAGATAATTATTATCTACCTCGTAGTAATCTTCCACCCGCCACCCACCTTTCCATCATACCTACAACACAGTAAATACCTAATTCAAAAACAATATTCCTGTAAATTTCCTAACATTATTTCTAACCTTTTATTTTGGTGGCCATAAAGATGAACGATTTTTTGCTTTAAATCGATTTTTCATTCGATTCACAGATCGAATCTCGTGCTCTTCTTACATCGATCTTTTAAAAATTCATTCAAAAATCGTAATTAAAAAATTTTAAACAACATTTAACCACCTCTATTTTGTGACATATTTACAGTTGCCAGTCAGGTAGGTACGTCAATAATATTTGATAACCTTTCCGGCGTAATTCAATTACTTTAATTCAGATGGATGATTAATATGTTTCAATCTTCGGACAAGTTAAAAAGTGTCGGCATACTTATGTAATTGATCTTGTTTGAAATAGATAAACCTACCTATTCGCTGTTTATGATTGTCAGCACAATGCTTTGGGCAAATATGAACTTGAACTATTAAGAGCCTTTATTTACACATACGATCCAAGAGATTCGATTCACGTTACTATTGAATCGATTTGCTTGAAGATCGCATTAAAACGATTTTTTCGAAAAATCGACAGCTTGTACAACCATTGAATTGATCATAAAAATCGAATCCTTACGTGCATCCTACCGGGAATTAATTGCTTAAATAAACATTATTATTTGCCATTAGTACTTAGAATAGGAAAAGGATTTAGAAACCATTTTTTTGTCCAACTGAACCCAAAACATCATTTCAATTCATCTGTTCGCAACTTATTCTTCTCCTAGTACAAATAAAATCACAGTGGGTTCCGTTCATAATTTTTAAAATAAGGTTATTTTTTTACTAAATAAGACGTAAACTATTAGCAACAAGTTAATCGTTTTTTTTTTATTACAAAATAATACCACGCACACATAATTTTTGTGTGTAGGACTAACCGAAAGAATTATCGGAGTTCACGGTCTGTCGGTGCTGTTTGAGTGGTACATAGGTTTTATAAGTTTGAGCACGTTTAGTCTTTGTTATTATAATTCAAATAAAAAAATGTCGCAAAATTGCATGTAACTGTCGAAAGAAATTAATAAAAGTACTAGAAGCGCATGAGTAACAGGAATTGTTATTTCCGAATTGAATATCGTTTGCTCACAGAACCCTGATTACGTCGCTACACACACAATGTAACATCGATGTGTGTGTAAACCTAATGACTTAGGGTTTTAAGGTACGTGAACCAATTGCAGTCCGTGTAGTTTCAATTACTCCTGGTAAATACAATTTTTATTTCAGACTTATAACGAGATAACGCGAACCCATATTATGATCTTTAATGGATTGAAATGAATGATTTTCCTGAGTTTTGGGAATTTCCGGGATTGCGGGAATATTCTAACGAGATAACCCGGAATGCAAGGGCAACTGAAGGAACAGGGTGGTATTTAGTCAGTAAGAGTCTAACACTTCCTTCAGCTTTCCGCCCCACCCAGGGCGGCAGCTGAGTCATTGATGATTTTCCCACCGAAAAAAAATGAATGATTTTTCAATTTTGAATTCGTAATTAGTTTGCTCGGTTGTGTTAGATTTACTTAAAAGTTTAATGGAGTTTAATTGAAATTATTATTAGTATGTAAAATAATCTTGAAATCTTGAATAATATTTTTAACAGTAGTGGACACTAATAGGGACAGCTACCCTATAGGTATCAAATTTAACGAAATAATATTTAGGTACCAGGATAGCAGGGAATAGGAGTTTCATTTTGGGCATTATTGTTATTGCTTTGCTCGTCGCCGTCAGTCGACGTCTGTCCTGCGTCTAGTACACTCGTTTTTATCCCTATGATAATTATGCGCATCAGTAATTTGCGAGCTGCCCGAGAACTGTACCGTCGCCGTTTTATTGAGGGTAGACCAGATGCTGAGCGTCGATAGATGCCTTCGTCAGCATGTTTTAGTTTGATCTCGGATGGTACATCGGCTTGGTGCCTCTAACCATAGGTAATCAGGTACCTATGGCGAGCGCTGCGCAACGACGGTCAGCACCCATGTGCGTGTGTAGTGTACGCAGTGCAGTGTGATACAAATTAAAGTGCGGATTGAGGCCGCTTTCAGGACAATAACACCAGACATGCTACGTAATGTGTGTCCATGAACAAGTGAGCGGCCTTGTGCATACAATACCAAGGTCACCACATCGAACCCCATCTTTAAAAATGTAAGTCAATTTACTAAATTAAGCAAAGCTTTAAGATTTTACTGTTTACTCGGTATAAAGTAATAATAAGGGATGAAACTAGTTAACCTAGGTACCTACCTAAACTTTGTTTCGATTGTTTACGTAAGTTTTGTTATTCCAGTTTTTACGTGCAATTTCTAGCTTAATAACGAGTAAACTGTAAATCAATAATTAGAATTACACATTAATTTTTACATCACGGTAAAGTAGGTATGGCTTATTGCGCGCGCGCGCGGCGGCGGCGGCGGAATATTCCGTCAGTTGGCGCCGACAAAGAACACCGCCTCGCGCCTGCGCAGTAGGCTACGGTACTAGGCGCGCAGAGTTACGGAAGAGATTTATCGTGATACTAGCTGCGCCCCGCGGTTTCACCCGCGTAAGTTTTGATCCCGTGGGAATATCGGGATAAAAAGTATCCTATGTGTTATTCTGATGTATAAGCTATATTACTGTAAAGTTTCATCAAAATCCGTTCAGTAGTTTTCGCGTGAAAGAGTAACAAACATCCATACATCCATACATACAAACTTTCGCATTAGTAGGATTAGCAAGTAACTTAAAAAGTTATTGACCTACGTAGTGCGGTGACACGTTTGTTATGATTTGAATTTAAGAAACCAATGAAACCGAAAATTTGGTATCAATTCTTAGAGTATTTTATTTTGAGTTGAAACTATGTATAGTGACTCTATACCAGCTGTTATGTTTAATGCTTAGCGATAACTACAGGGTATAAATTACACCCTGTATATATTATAGAATGTATGTGTATATAACCTATTTATGTATTTATGTACCTAGTTTTAACAGGTTTTTTTTTCTCATTGTTCCTCTCAACTGAAGCACCTGCCATCTCATCTCTTCACCACCCTTGGTTGACTGGTAGAGAATGCCTAAGGCATTAAGTCCGCCTTTGTACCTTTTTGTGCAAAAAGTTTCAATAAATAAATAAACCGAAGTGTAGGGCAAAAGGCAAAATAGTCCTGCAGCGAGCAATAAAGAGACAATGAAAAATTAATTTTAAGTTTCGTTCAGTGCTAGAGACAGTCTCTGTCAAAATCATACCTACGTAACATTAAGATGACACAACTACAGAAAAAGGCAGACATATGGTAAAACCAAAAAGAAATTCAAGTATTAATTTATTCACTGTAACAAGCATTCAGTGTCCAACTAAAAATTAGGCCAGACACAACAATAGTATTACCTACTCGTAAATTTCTAATTTTACCACAGTAAATTGTCACGTAATCCCATAAAACATTTAACCATGCATTCGACATCAGTAGTAATAGCTAGAGTATTTAATAATCTCAGCTTGTCGATCAACCCATTACGAGTCCCATGGCCGAGTCGCGTTGCATTTCAAATCAATTACAGAACTCCTAACACCTTTCCAACCTTTCTTTATATTCTATACTCCAAGATATCGACCGTTTCCGAGAAAAACCGCTTCGTGTACGTGCATCGGCTGTTTACCGATTTTTATCGAATTTTTATCGGTTTTTTTTTGGTTCGAAGTTCCAAGTTTTTGAGGGTTATAAAATTTTATGTCTCTATATTTGATGGCTGATCGGTCGGATAGGTTTCGGGTTGATGTGTAGTTACTGTTGGGTAGCTCCAAGTATTTGTTAGTGGTTTGTTATGGTTTAATTAACTACCTGAATTGTGGTCGCCATTGATTGGTACAAAATCTTATCATAGAGGTCTGAGATTTTGTATCAGGGTTTTAGTTTGATCAGTACATTAAATCATCAATTTTATGGAGTTCTTTAGAATTTCTGAGGTCCCACAAGAAGCTGCTGGCGTAGGTTCATACCTACGCTAGCAGTTTGTCATATTTTCTGCTTTTCATGCTCCTACTAAAACTGATGTATCGTATAAAAAGATCTTAAAACTTGGTATGAAAATAGGACCTAGTGAATACCAAATAAAGGATGATTAATATACTAATAATAAAGCTGAAGAATTTGTTTATTTTTCTGTTCAAATACGCCAATCTTTGGAAATACTCGTGTCGGCTTAAAAAAAAAGCTTTTTATAGCCCAATTCTTGAAGAAGCTAAACGAAGGATCCGAGCAAAAACAAAAAAAAGGTAAAAAGAACGTTTAGAGAAAACGTAGTAATAGCGCAGGCAAGCGATGCGATGCGATGGGGTAGGTCGGGGAAACAAGAAATTTCACGCGGACGAAGTCGCGGGCAGAAGCTAGTTAATTAAAAGACTGATGATATATGTGATAATAAATAATATGGCACAAGCATATGATGACGATTCAAATCAACATTAGGTAAAAAAAGCACGAAAGAATTCACCATAAAACGAGAATAAACTTAACATAATTACCACAAATTATGTCTATTAAAAAATAATAAAAACGAAACGCAAAATATCAAAGGCGAAAAACAAAATGGTGTAGATACCTACTCTGCAATTTTACAGCTGTCATCGTAATAGGTGTCGATTTCGACTATCGAGATGACACGGATAAAGTTTTACGATCGATATAATGAGCTCCCCTGTCAAATGTCAGTTGTTTCTCTTTAATGTGTACCGGCTTTAAAACATAAATCAGTGTGATATTCATATTTAATACAAGAGTGGAGGATTTTGTTCAGAATTATTGCCGTTTCTTGGAATATTTGAGTTGTGATGTGTGGCTGTTTGTACTGGTGGGTACAGCGGTGATATTCTATAAAAAGATCACCGTGATAACTTAGGTGAAGTGGGTTTAAAGTGAGCTGACATTCTACCTGATGCTAGGGACTGACACTAGTGACAACTCACTTCACCTAAGTTTTCACGGTGAGATTTTTACAGAACTTACATTACTAATGTGTTTTGGATGCATCTATGGGTTTCGAGGCTTTATTTTTTGCTTTTAAATCAATTAAATCTCTCTATTTCAGTACGTATAATTATAAGTGAATGAAATATAAAGTAAGAGCTTTCGCAAAAAAAAAGTAAGACGTAAAGTATTTTGTTTTATTTCTGGTATTTCAGCTAAGGCAAGTTAAAGCAATATTTTGGTGAAATGAAACGTGAATCTTTAAACTTTTGAATTGTCTGAGCTATGCCATTTATTAGATCAATCGTGTTTTGCAACAATAATTACAGCCAAAATAGTGTCTCCGAGACCTTTGTTAACCTCGACAGCCACGAAGAGAAATGATAATGGTTTATTAACATAGACCACTCAGCAGACAGAGTCTAAGGTAGCATAAAATCTTCTACAAATAAATATTACCCAAAATCCTCGTCTCCTCGAAACCACCTCTGTCCCCGTCTACCCACAAGTTCAACACGTCCGCGCGTGCAGTACTTTCAAGATGCCGAAACCAGATAGAAGCATACGACCGTACGATACGCATGTCTTATTGCCTTATAGCGGTTACTGTAAAATTGTAACCGTTCGGTTAAACGCTTCACACTGGTAGCTAGTGGTTAATGGCCGTGCTTCATTTTTATTTTTTTCTACTCATAAAAATGGTAGTTTTAAGCATCTGTCCGGTTTCTGGTAAGTTCAGGTGTGTAGTCGATATGGGGCCTAGGATAGTGCTCTGAGGAAGTACTGAGAATAGCGTTAAAGTCACGAATAGTAAAATCCACTAGTATATACTAGAGCTATTAGAAGTAGGCCAGATAACTGGAAACATAACTTTGCAGTAATAGAGACTTTGTAACGTCACTAACGATATTAGTCATTTACTGAATGGACTTTATGATTCGTCACATCAATATGATCAAATCATTGATTTAATACCAACTATGCAGTTAAAGCAAATTCAACAATGTTAATTTTGTTGAAATTACTTATGTTGCTTAAACCGCTATATACCATAATCTTGTAAAGTGAAACAGTAGATAACTAAATCTGTCGGACACGGTTGCACTTCTACATTAGTATGGAATTCAAGCACTCAAATAAATTATTCTGTATCAAGTTCCGACTTAGCAACTAACTTAATCTTCTAAGCTTTATCAAAGAATTTGCAGACATAATACATATACAAGCATGTCTACAGATACTCCTCTCCTCCAAATGGGTACATACAACGCCACACAGTGTGAAACAGTTCCATAACCTTATAACAGCTATTATTAGACCAATTACACGAAAGATTATGATCGCTAGGCTGAGATAGTCAATTAAACTGTCGTTTAAGACACCTCCTGTATTTGCTTAGTTGATAACTATAGTTTTAGTTGTTATTATGGTTGTAGCATTGAGCTGAATTGGGGCGTGAGTTGGAATTTGTACTTTTGTAGTACTTACAACTTTCTAAGAAGAAATAAAAACTAATGGAGAAGAAAATGCAAAGAATAGAATAGAATTCTCTTTATTCGAGTATCCAAGACTCAAAAGCTGTTAGTAAAACCTATGACTATGTAACTTATGGCTATGCAAGAACAGATATTTTATAAACTGAGATAGAGAAATAAGTGACAGTTGCTTTGGTTGGTGTAATCGCCAAAACTTTTTGATTATTATTACTATGAATGCAACATGATTTGATGATTTATGGTGCGTTGATTACAACTACATACTTATCCGTATAATCCTCATGCATGGCGACATAAAAATAATAATTAATATCTTAAAATCTCAAGCATTGCTGTACCATAATACTTTTCAATATACATAACTTACTATATAGTGTTAGTACAATCACCCTCCGCACAAACTGCTTTATAACTGGAGAACTGAACCTCTCCACTACAGTTCTAAGGATGCTGTTGCGACTGTCTCTCATTCTCCTCAGTAGTGAAACTGATTTCTTGCAAATAAACGATGACATCAACAATGAAACATGCACTCTCTTTGTCCATTGGCTCACTAACAGATGAAAATAATAATTTAACTTGTATAGCTATATTTAGAGATAAAACTGCTCAATTTAGTCCTTCACAATCTTAAGAAACACGATCAAATTTTCAAGCGTCAATAGCTGAGAGCGTGGGTAAGGCAAGCCGCAGCATTTAGTAATCAACAAGTGGTTTGCAATCACAGCGATACTATCACGAGTTGGCTGCCATTACGTAAAAATTACGATTACCGTAATGAAATAGTGGTGCGTGGTGGTGTGCTGGATGTGGCGGGGTTTTGGGATGTCATAACTTATAATAAAAACACATAATATTTTGCCAATACCATTCTCACTGCTTGGACACATGCATCCTCCCTGTAAGAGAAATACACCATGCGTTTAATCAACCGGTACGGGGACCAAAGTAATTACTGATCAAGAGTATAATCTTGAAAACACGATCAAAAAGCAAGATTTCTACAGCCACTAAACTTCAAAAATTAACTAAGTATATATTTCCGTAAATTGTACTCATACAGTGAAAGCGGTATTGATCTACTGCCTTATTTGATCTACTGTGACCAAATAAGATGTGTATGTGTGTACTTGTTTGGTCAGGGTGTGTGCGTGTGTGACTTGCAAGTTGCAGGATCAGGCGAAGTTCTAAAACTACCACTGATCAAAAATCATACCCAAACCACGCTCATATCTCTCTCCAAATTACACCCCCCATGCACATCCATATTTTCTAAATCATTACAAAGACAGCCAGCTCGAAATAATTACGGCGAACCGTAATCATTACAGGCGACGATTAGAGCACAGATAGCTTCGCTCCTCTGAACTCGCACTTTAATAAAAATTATATTAAACATTGCATCCAAGTTTGTGCAACTATCATAGTGGTTTGATAGAATTTAAACTCTGGGAGCAGGTGGTAAGGTGGAATTTGAAATGAGAGTAGATAAAGTGGAAGAATTTTGGATTGTAAAAAATAAAAGTTTGAGTTGACATCCTGTTGGTATGAACTAGACGTGTACGCCTAGTACACGTCTAGTTCGTAGTATGTAGAATAGGCGTATGCGTAGGTATGTTTCTCCCTATTTCTTTCTGGAAACAGGCTTACAATTTTTCTTGTCCTATAACGTCCATGTTTCCCACTGCTATAGAAAAGCTTCTTCTCTGGTAAGCTGCTCCTTGCAATTTTAGGTGAATTATTTGGTCAAAACACTCAAACCATAATTAGAACCACTCAAAGGTTATAATGTTGCAAACTAAACCAAATTTAGGTTCAGTGCATCTTTTTTCTTTCTATTTCATGAAGATAAGGACAGAAGACAAATTTTAGTTTCGTCCTGTCAAATTAATCAGCGCCTGACACTACACCATACAAGTTTAGACGTGATTAAAAACTTGCCTGCTAAAATTACGTCAATTTACGTCTGGCGCTGATTAATTTGACAGGACTAAACTTAGTAACGTAGTTTGTGAACAACAGAATCGGCAACAATATCGTTTACTTGGAATATCATCATTGTCATCATCATTCGTGCTATGGATGAACTGTAATTAAGCCAAATTCAGCTTTAAAAAAATCAGAACTTACAGACTGTGACTAATTATAAAAATACAACCTCCTTGCCATTAATTTCCTGATAACGTCAGCCTTACAACAAAATTACAATCCACCAATAAATCAATAAGAACTTCTCAACCTTCACCAAAAGATGGCGCCACTTACAACGTACGATCACGCTCGCAATTACGTCCGTTCACGCACCGCTAACATCAGGTCTAAATTTATACCGAGGGTAGATTTCGATCTAAACTGCTGCGTATCGACGTGCATCGGGGCCATCTTACTAGCTATAAGTATCGTCGATTTTTTTGGATCAACGTTTTTTGTAAGATGTGGTTAATTTTGGAGGTTCCAAGAAGTTTTGTGGGTGAAAGTCGTTGAATAAACTTCTTAACCTTTTCAAGTTTTTGTCTCTGGTCTAGCCTGCTCAGCCCTGGCCTGGCCTTAATTTTCTTAAGTTTATATTTTTTTAAAACGCCCATATTACTCGAACGTATGCGCATACGCCGCCGTGCTATTGCTAATGTAGCAGTCACAAGCACCATTTCACATATACACCTACTTCAAATGGATCCGAGGTTAAGCATATAGACTTAATCTACAAACCAATGCCAAAAGTATTGCCCAAAACAAATCAAATCAAAAAAATTGCTCAACCTACAAGCTAGTCAGACAATAGCCCCTTCGTGACGTGTCGTGATGTGTCGCAAGTTGTTCAATTTTATTGTGCGTTCTCTTTGACAATGGATTGCACTGTCGCTGCTCAAAACTTACCAGTTGTTATGTATTTTGCGAAATAATTTAAGTGAAGTATATGTAATGTTACTATTACCTGTATTATTACTTTAAGCAAATCTGTGATACACAAAGGCTTGCTTTCGGCCAGTTAAAGGCAATCAAGAAGGTTGGATTAACACAAACGGATTTGGATGAAATTTAGCACATGGGTAGACCATGACTTGGGTTAGGACATATGATTATTTTTATCCCGTTAGTACTTTCCCGTGGGAGAATTTCTGACAGTGACGCGGGCCAAGCCGCGGGGGAATACTAGTAGTTTATAGTTATCTTCCTGCATTGTAAAAACCTACACCATTGACTATCGAACAGCACAATTTTGTACAAGGTTTCGATGATGGTATACTTTGTTTTAAAACTAGAGCACGTTAAGACACCCTAAAACAAGAAAAGCCATAAAAAATAAATCAATAATATTTTCATATATGGCTTAGAACAACTGAGGCATCTAGCTAAGAATGAACACAGACCAAAATCCCCTTCCTAGTGTTTTAATTTGGAAGCAAAATTCCAACAAAAGAAAAAAACAACTGCACTAATGCATAATATAACTCCACACACGATCAATTCAACTGACCTAGTCGAACAGAAACCACAACACACACAATAGATGTAGAGGATACGACACATTTCAATAAACACGAGAACATCAATCAATTCGTCGCCAACCAGTCATCAGGTATGAATGGGCGCCGTGAACTGTGACCAGCAGGCGTGGAGTACGTTGGATATGCAGATATGTCTGTTTGGTCGATGAGGTTTTGAACAAATGTTGGAGACTGGTTTTGGAAGGAAAATATTTTCAGGAAATAGTCTATTCATGATCAAATTATAAAGGAGAGATAGAAATATAAATAAAGTAAGTAACGAGGTTTGCCTATTACCTTGATGTTAATTTTACAGTCCTATTTTAAAGGTAAAGCCAATCAAATAGTGAATAGATGGCAATGAACAGGACAGTTATTAAAACATAGACAATAAGCGAGATACTGTATTCTAAAGCCTAAAAAACGATCATCCTGGTAAGATACCTTCAATAGGATTTTTTGGCATAGAATTATATTAAATTGACGGCTATATTCTTATCTCTGTTGAGTCTGAAACCCTTCATCTTCTAATACCTATGAACCAATCAATAATATTTTACTTGCAACTACCATTTTTTTTTACAATATATATATGTATATATTCCGAACACCAACAAATCACTCCGTCAATATTAGTAGTAAGTCAACCAAATCATGTTATTCTAAGTCATACAAATTCAGTAGTCAGGTGGTGGTTAGCCATGGTCCGTTGGTGGCCGATAATTGTCTATCTGATTGACATGACCGATGTGCATTGTCATGGAGAACAGGCTATGGATGTAGCCGGCTGATTTTCGGCTATTTGCATATGTGTATAAAATGAGTCGTGTGATTCAGAATGTGACCCATTCTGTTCACTGTCTCATTCAGCTGGAATAGTTTTAGACTGGCGTTTGTTAATTATTGTTGATAGGTCGATCGGAAATTGGTAGGTTATTAATATGAAAAATACTGTTTCTTGTTTCTACATTATCTACGTTTCTTCCTTTTTGCAATACCTTATTTTAGTGCTTTTAATGTGCCACCGAGTTTCTGTCATCAAAGTTGGAAAATTGCATGGATCGTCGCCACATTAACATCAAAATCAACTGCCTGTGTATCTAATATGTTCTCCATTACTTTATTAATACATGGATTAAGTTCGATTCCCAATCGTACAGCCACATTGTCCATTCGTCAGTCGCCAGCCCTTAGCACACGAGAACCGCTCGACCGAAACCACAGCATATTTAAAATTCCTACTGCACCATCATTTGTATTCATTTTACAATACAATAAAAATTCGATACTTGTTTATACACGACCCAAGAATACGTTTTATGGTAATACTCTGTTTGTTTATCATTATATTTACTGTTAGAGTCCTTGAGGTCTTGAAGTCACGGATTGATAGGAATTTTAACAAAAGTAGCGTTTTTGTCATCATTGCATATGGATTATATGATAATTGTGGCGTTATAGTATCTTTTTATGACTAAGCAAAAGTTGTGGAGTATATCTACTTTTATTTTTAGTCAAATTCTAACGGAGATTCTGAACCTGGTGTATCATCAACATTTTAACAGTACTGTTAGGATAAATTATCATCAACAACCACAGACTGACTTCACCCACCGATGGTCCCCCAATCCCCTTTTAGGGGGTAGTTTTGAAAAACAAAAATGCAAAACTTCATAATTTACTTAGATAAGTATTCGTGCCAAGTTTCAAGTTTATTAACTCAAGGAATAAAATTTTTCATACAAACAAAATCCCCCCTTTTCATCCCCTTAAAGGTCGAATTTCCAAAAACCCCTTCTTAGTGCTCCTCTACATAATAAAAGGAAGCCGTCTGCAAAATTTAATGTTCCTAGTCCTGCTAGTTTCGGCTGTGCGTTATGTCAGTTAGTCAATCGGTCAGTTTCTCCTTTTATATATATAGATGTACAGATGCCAGCACGTCGAGCTACCCAAAACTGTAAAATTTTCCCAATCAACTTTGAACCTAAATGCGTTAACGATAAAGTTGAAAATCTATTAAAGAAATTTGCTTGAAAAAGCTTGATGTGCTTTCGTCTGTACCAACATATAATAAGTAGATTCACTAGTCGGCACTGAACAAATTAACCTTATCAACCTCTAACCTACCATTATCACTTCTATTAATAATGATAAAAGTCACGGTGGTAGATTGTAGTTTTCACAAATTTCGTCTGGTTCCCACATAAAAAAGTCATTCAATAGTCAATCCGCTTGATTCCAAAGTTGACCACTTTCTCTGCCATTCGTAATGTCATTCATATCATCAAGCTACGACACGCTGTTAGGGACGACAGCAATAATATCGGTACTACTGACATTTCTGTAATCATTTCACTGTCACGTATTTTTCTCAATAGAATTCAATAAGGCGCCTTTGTGTATAAAAACCTTCCAGTAAATATGGCGGTCAGTTACACCGAAGTGAAGCGAAATTGTAGGTTGTTTATGGTATATTCATCAGCATCATCATTACTTCAGCTGCATGACGTCCACTGATGGACATAAGCCTCCCCCAAGCTCCTCCACTTCAACTGGTTCTGTGCTTCCCGCATCCATCGGGTTCCTTCGGCCTTCGGTTATGGTATGTTATTGAAAACTAAAAATGAATTGTTTAGAACTGAAAATAAAAGGGATAATTATTTTATCGTGATTGAAAAGAGAATTCTAGAGTTGTGCTGTACTCTCAATATTTTGTAGGTGCCATTTTACCAATGATAGTATTTCTTAAATTATATTGTGATAATCGGACTAACTACGAGTGGTGGTGACCCAGTGGTAACAGCCGAAACTTACTAGTAGTAGATTCGAACCCAGATAGACGCTTTACTTTGTGTAAATTATTTCATCATCACTGCTCTTAAATTAAACGATGAAGGAAAACATCGTGATGAAAACTGCATGTACTAGAACCAAAATTCGAAGACATGTGACATCTACCAACCCGCACTGGGTAGGCGTGGTGGATTACGGCCCACTCCCTGTCACCGAGACGAGGCCTGTGTCCCAGAAGTAGAAACATTATAGGCTGATTAAGCTAATTGGACTAACTAGACAGGCTTATACCTGCCTCATCCAAGAATTGTGTAACGTGATACATTTTAGTTTTGTTACAAGAAAACTCTGGTATTGCAGATGTCCATTGTAGGCGGTGGGGACCACTTTCCATCAGCTAAGCCGAAAGTTTGTTTGCAATACAACATACAGAGGTACGTGTGTGATACTTCCTGGCCGCGCCACAGTGGAAAATTAAAGAAACACGTTTCTAGATAAATTGTACCCTTTATATACTTTAGGGTACATGTATTGAAAAAAATTTTACCTAAACGAATAATGAAATATAATGAAGTTTTGGTGGCGCGGCTGGGAAGTATATTTCCTGGCCGCGCCACCAACACAAGGCTATAATTTCTAAAGTAATAAAATTTTTGAATCTCTATTAAGCGTACGGAAAAGTACAATTTTGGTACAATTCTTTAGCGTAGACTATGTCCGTGTCCGTGTACGCCTAATAGTGTACAAAAACCGTGGTGGCGCGGCCAGGAAGAATACTTCCAAGCCGCGCCACCAAAACTTCATTATATTTCATTATTTGTTGAGGTGCAATTTTTTTCAATACATGTACCCTAAAGTACATAAAGGTTACAATTTAACTAGAAACGTATTTCTTTAATTTTCCACTGTGGCGCGGCCAGGAAGTATCATACGAGGTACCTAGATACATTTTTTTATCATCTCTTCTAGTTTCCCTAACTAGGGCAACTAATTTTGAATCAAAACATTGTCTTATCTTCTCCTCTTTTTGCGTTTTCGTCATTAGTGATGTTACAGTTCGGTGTAACAGCCAGCCGTTGTCGTTTAATAGCGTTTCTATTGTAACACAAAACGCAAACGACAGGAAGGCAGACATCTAATTTGACGTTTGACATAATTCCACCACCCATTATGCTTTGACAAAGATATTATTTGACACACCATTAATTATACTTCTTTCTTATTGCCCAAAGAATAAAGTTGCAAATTGACTGACATCGAGTTCACGTTTTCATGTAGAAGAGACAAATAATGTAGAAATTGTGGTAGTGTATTGAACGTATGAAAGAAAATATCTATTTTGATTTTTCTTCCTAGAGTTGTTACATAATCATAACTTTGATTTCAGGAGAGCACGATAATGATATAGAAGTGACCTTTTTAGGTAATTACTAAATTCTGTTTCAGCTCGCAGAGGATTTTATTATGTATAGATGTCAACATCCCGATTCGCATTGATTCATAGTCTTCTGCTTAACTCAAGATCTGCCCGAACTTGTTCCAGAAGATTCGACATAATTTACTATGAAGATCTGCAGTGCTATTCTGTAAAAATCTCACCATGAAAACTAAGGTGAAGTGAGCTGTCATTCCACCTGACGTTAGGAATTGCCTCCATTGATAGTTCAGTTCACGCTCACTTCACCTATGTTATCACGGTGAGATTTTTACAGAATCGATAGGCTGGTCCTGAGTACTAATGAAAACCCATCTAGTAATCACAGATACTTGCTTGAATTCGTTGTCATCAATTTCAATGTCTTACTGTTCTTTCTGCTGAGCAGGTGTCAGAAAAATATTTAAACTAATAAAATACGTCCTTGTACCCGATTGACTTGCCAGACAAAATCTGACTGAGTCACCCCAAATTTTTATCAAGGAACTCTTGAAAATTACCCCACAACTTCTTTTTTGCACACAACGTTAACAATTCTCAACCTTATCGCAATTATTTTAAAGGTTATGAGTGATTTGGAGTAAGTGATCATAAGTTTGTTTAAAACATGAGTCAGAAGAACCTAGACACAACAGCTTAAAGTCGCCAGTTCCGCTTTCAATGATTCTAATTTACGTTAAGATCTGTAAGACTGGTATGTTAGTCATCATATTAATACATGTGGCATACAAAGTACTGGACTATATATACTCGTACATAGATGTAGATTGATGATGAACAATGAGGTCTTGTGATCTTGTGCAATGATCATCTCCGATAGAGAGTACATACAAATGAAGATCTTACTTTACTGCAACAGCTTTCAAATATAAGTGAGTATAAAAAGGACCTTAAGGTTTCGTTAAAGTCAAACTCTATCAGCGGTAACGACGACGATGGGAAAATCAAGAAAGTATTAACATAAGCTACCGAAAAGCTTATATCAATCCTGTTGAAAGTCGTTGGAGAAATACGAAACGTTTTGAAAGCGCTTGCCACGTGCCTAGCCCCCAGTTTCGTGATCAATAAATGTACTGTAGCAATATCTGCAACGCCACATGCGAACAACGCGTCATACTGACGTCACGCAAAATCCTGCATCTCGCAAGCAGAGTTTACCACGCAACTAGCGTATATATAACGGCCCGACATGAATCAACACCCGTCTGGTCGGAGGATCCCCCCTTTTTTATGGAGGTTGAGTGAACTTTACACCCTGTTCCTCATACCTCTGTACTACCATTGCAAGTGTTAAGGAAAGACTTATTATTTTTCAGATACAGCCACCAGCACTTTAAATATCAATCAATCAACTCAGCCTATCGCAGTCCACTGCTGGACGTATACCTCTCCCATGCTGCACCACAAAACTCTGCTCGCTGCCTTCCGCATCTGATCTGTCCCAGCCACCTTTTTGAGGTAGTCCGTCCATCTAGCAGGGGAGCGTCCCACACCATGCTTGCCGATACGCGGTCATCAGTCCTTCAACAAACATAGCCAGCCCACTGCCACTTCAGCATGCTTGCTCTGAACGCTATGTTGGTGACTCCGGTTTTTTTCCGGATAATTTCGAGTTTAAATATACTGCCAACAATATAAAGGGATACAAAATTTTCCTATTACTAATGTCATATTATGTATTCCGGTGGAACAACCGAACTTGATTTCTCCAGAAAAAGACACGTTCATCCAGGTTTGTGCATATGTATGCCAAACGCCAATTTTAATCTAAGATTCGTATCCGCAGCCGCCGTTCCCACGGCTCGTCACTGAAACCACAACTCTTAAGAAGTGGCCGAGACAGGTGAAGCTGGACAAGAGATCGATGTTACATTTTAGAAAATATCAAGCTGCAACAGTAAGGTGGAAGGAAAAGTACCGGGTGCTGTTGAAAGAGACCTAAGTCTAGAGAAAATAAAGGTTTCTCATCAAGAGAAGCTATCTATAGCTCAACACTTGTTTGTGGATATTTTTAATAAACTTTAAAGATAGTCAAGAAACCGGTAATCACGTCCGATTCTTGATCGTGAATCTATAACGAAACTTTAAATGAATACTAATGAGATTGGTACAGTAATTTTATCTTACGAAGCGACACGCATTTTAATTGTGATAACCAAGTGTTATGTGCTACATAACACACACGCACACACTTCCGACTTCGGCATTGTCTCGGACGGTAAACACAAATAAAACGAGCGTCGCTTCGTGAGATGAAAATACTACATCCAAACGAAAAGTTTTGTTATTACTAAATTTAATTAACAAGACATTTTGCATACCTAACAGAAATGATGATAAGTACCTATAATTCAACATAATGTTAAAAATGTTTCAGTAATTTCAAAGGAAGTGACACAGACATTTCAAAGGATCATCCATGCAACTTCGCGTTCGTGTCCAGCTTAAAAATAAAGGTGATACGTGCAAATTGAGCCGCACTATGAGTGAATTAGCGCAATTTGCGCCGCTGCGTGTTCTCTTACATAATGGCATGAGTAAACGCCACTCTTCAAGAGCTTGGCTTAATCTTCAGGCATTTTTATTTTCAGGACACGATCTTTTTTATTGCTTTACGTTCCGCCATGATGTAAATATTTTAATGTGTTATTGGGTTTTTCGTCTGGAATTTCTCAGAAGCAGCTTGGAATCTTCTCTTGGAGTGAATTCGTGCCTGATTGATGGCAATAGGCTCGCCCCCCTGAAAGTAATCGTCGAAATGTGGCTGTACCATAAGACTATGCCGACCGCACAGTGGCGCCCTCATCGTTTGTTTGGCTATTTCATACAATTTAGGATGAAAATACAGAAAATAAGCACGTTAAGTTGTGCTTCACAAGATCATGCGTTAATATTATTAGAAAAGGTAGTTTTATATTGTTTAGTTTTATTATAATCCTTAAAACGGATAACAGTGGCCACTATATTCCGTGTATCTTGCAATCCACACTTCAAACTTGCAGTAATCCACACAAGGACACCTGCCTTACATCTTGCGGCCTGCAGCCATATAGTCTACCGTCATACCCAATAATATTTCACACTCTGACTCACCGTACCACATCGGAATATTTTTTTGATAACATCTAGTATTTCCCTTGAACTTCAGCCGTATCTTTGCTTTAAAATCTCATGTGTTTAAAAAGTAACTTGCAATAACCAAATGTTATTTGCGTCTACAAAACATTTATCTTCTCCAAATCGAGCTTTAACTTCTGGGTTTTAAAGTTCAGGCTTGTTGATTTCATTTTTTTGACAGCATAAGTGTTGTGTTATGAATATCTGTGGTATATTAAGTGTCAACATTTAGCACCTCTTTTGAAGTCGTTAAAATTCATATTCGGACGTGTTTTAAGTTCTCACGGTCAAAGTTTCTTTTCCAAGTATCTGACATACGAGACACCTGGACAGGTTGCTGTCAATCGCTGGAAGCCGTCTTTTGGTAGGTATGCTAATAGTTTTGATGATTTACTTGAAATAGCCGTAGAACTTAAGGACTGTGTTGGTCCTATTATACGAATGTTTGCAATTATAAATCATATTGATACTATTATTGGTCCTTTCATACCAACAGTTGATATTTAAAAAAAATGTATATAGGCTTAAGTAAGTGACGTAAAAGTAACCTATCGATAAATAAATTATGTATATTATAGTAGGTTTTCTAAAAATGACACCTCTATCAATCAATTAAAAATAGAAGAAAGCAGATATTATGGTAGAGAGCTACATAATGAAACAAAATTCTATTCGTAAATCTCCTCACTATAATATCTGCTGTCAAAACTGCTCGCTCGAAATATAACTGTGCAACTTATTGCAGAACTCGGAAGATTTGCAACATCAATTCAGTTTAATATACTGTTGACATATTACGGAAGAACTTGACGATTGATGTCATTACCCAAAAGGACGTTTATCCAAATAAAGTCATCGTTAATCAGGAAAAACTTTGAATACTAAAAATGGACGACTTTTATCACAGACGGCGATACGCGAAACTGATATTCTTGGTTATAAGAGAGACTAAAAGGAACAATTCTGTTTCACACCCAATAATACTGACATGCAGAAATAATCGAAATGACTAAAATACCGATCTAATAGCAAAGCCCTATTTTGTCACGTAAAAACTTATATTTACAACCACCAAAATCGTTATATGCAAACTTTTTATCGTAAGCCATACAACATACGTTCCAATTTCATTGAAATAAAATTTTCAGAACTGCAAAATATAAAATTGTTGAAACAAAAAATACAAAAATAATTTTGCATTCGCGAAAAAGTGGTCACGGAAAATCGAACCTTAATATCAATTGCTAAGCTTCAAAATGGAATCGTTTTACTTAAAATAAAGGCAAAGAATGTTCTACGCGATAGTTACAAATATGCAAAATAGTGACGGGAAGTTCGCATGGACACGAGTCGATTGTTCCGCGGTGCGAACGAATGTCGATAAATGGAGTGTTGCACAATTTTGTCACAATACAAGAATTTATGCCCGAGATACACGAGACTAGTTTTTCAAAGCTAGACCAAGCAAGCTAACCCTCTGTAAACTATCCTGGCTTGTTGTCCTGGCTTGACACATGCTAGTGCTATTTATATAGCATAATCAGCCTATAATGTTCCCACTGCTGGACCACAGGCTGGTAGATGTCACAAATGTCTTTGAATTTTTGGTTCTAAGACACGTCCATTTCCTCACGATGTTCTCTTTCACCGTTTCAAGAGCAACAAATTACACAAAGCAAAGCGCCTGTCAGGGTTCGAACCTACGACCTACCACTCATAATTCGTGGTCGTTACCACTGCTCGCTGTTGACATGATGCTAGATAATATTAAGCCAGTACAGTACAACACGTGCTTGCAGTCAGAAAAACCAAACGCATCGTCACTGCACACTAGCCAAACGAATATTAGCTGCGCCACCTATATGAAGCTAGTAAATTAGCCATGAATGTTAAATCAGTGGTGGGGGTGCTACTATCTCAAAAAATAGAAACCCATCCTATTAAACCATCCTAGCTTGAGACTACTAGCTTGCTAGCCTAGAAATGAAGCTACACGTAGGTAGAGTTACCAGCTTGCTAGCTAACTAGCACACGAAAGAAATACACGAAGTTAGTCAGCCAGGAGGCTTGACTAGCCTCGTGTATCTCGGGCATAGAGTCTGATGATATCAAACATGTTTGTCATTACAGAATGCTAATATTAAACTGGATGAGATTTGGCAATGAAGGAGAAACTTGAACCAGTAAAGAAACTTGTTGAAGATAATCAAATGTTTATTGAACCAGTTTTGAAATTCAATTGTAGGAATATTGCGAAACTCATATTGGTGCTACTTCATCACTTATCAGCCATGCATATCTATGATTGCTTTATTCATGTTATTGTATGTAAGCACAGTGTAAATCCGTATCACATATGCTTCGCCCATGTAGATTAGATCGATCGTTGCATAAAGCAAAACAAAGTTGCTGATGATAGGACCAGTCCAAGATACCGAAGGATTGTTCAGTAATCCATAGCCACAATATGTTAAGGAAGAACTGCTCTGCTTATGGAATAACTAAATCAGCAATACTACAACTAAGGTAAACGCAGCTATCAACGACCCATCGAAAATCTGTAGTTATTACCGACCTATAAAAGTAATTCGAAATCTTTACGTTTCCAGAACTATTCTAGCTTTAAGTAGGCAAAGTTACACACGCGTTTATTCCTTGAGCATCGTATACTTTTACGTTAGTGTGAGTAGCTGTCCAAAAAAGAGATAAAATACGTTAATTACTACGGGGCAGCGTGGATGCAGGACGTGTCGTACTGTTCCCTTGTTCCTTCAAGTAAGTACGTGACTTTTCTATTTAAGACATTTATACAAACAAATGACGTCTATACTCTATCTTAAATTACTAAATGTATTCATCTATGTGTCAACTCCTAATTTCTCACGACATTTTATTAATAAAAAGTAATTTGAAACGATAAAACTTTAAATTAAAATGGGATGGTGTTAGCTTCATCAGTTTTAGTCGTGGCAGCTATCAACGACCCATAAGTCGGCAATGGCAGCAACGTAACTTTTCGTTTTATTTTTCTTTTATGTTATTATATCACACTAACACAAGTATTTTTATGGACCAGTTTAAATCTAAGCTATCAGTCTTTATAAAAATCTATTAGCGACTAAACTTTTTTGTCTAGTTTTTATCTTTTAGCGTTGTCAATTTAACCAAAGTTAGGATATTTTTCGAGGATCGATATTGAATAGTTACAGTAATAAATCATTGTTTTTGTGTTTAAAACAGTGTGCATTTGTTCATATTTTTTGTGACATTAATCAATTATAATCTATTTTATAGTTTGAAGGTCAATTGAATTAAAATAACCATTTTTTTATGAGTCGGCAATACAATTTATGTTTATACTTACATACTTTATTACCGACCCATGAGGGTCGGCAATAGCAACTATAAGAAGCTATTACCGTTCGTATATAGATTATTTAGTTTCTCACCTACTTTTATGACATAATAGGTACCTATTAATAAATGCTACTTCTTGGCTAAAGCAACATAAAACATACCTACAATTACATTTTTTTCCAAAAGTATGGAGCCACAAAAGCGGCGAAAAGTATACAGTAAAACACAACTCGCCCGACCAATGACTGTGATGATTAATAGGTATTATAATTTTCAAAAAATGATTATGATCTCAATAGCATAAGGACATATCCTTGAGTTTGAAATCCTTAAATTAAAATATATATGTGTATTAATAGTATTGTCTTGATTAATTTAAAAGTTTATAATTATTAAGTTCATAGGTATTACTAAGAAGTACTAATTTGTTTTATTAAAAATAACGATAATAAAAAAATATGAATAAGTACGATCGGTAATCATCATCATCACTAGCTTATATATATTCCATTGCTGGAAAAAGGCCTCCTCTCATACACGATCGGGAATAGCTGCATAAAAATCGTTAATAGCTTCACAGCCGTTTTTATGGGTCGGTAATTGCAACAATCGACTAAGTCACATTTTAAATTATTTTTTACAAGACAATACTTTATTTAAATGTATTTGATTCAGTAAATACATTTTTTATACATAACACTAGCATATAAAATTAAACTATTAATCTTTAGAGGAACCAGTATACTAAAAAAATATGGTTGATTTTAAAATTGCCTTAGGGGGGTCGTTAATACCTGCGTTTACCTTACATGGCAAAATGTCCTGTAATGGTAATTGTAACACTGTATTGACAAATTTGAATTTCCTTTACACTTACTAAGAAAGTAAATTACATGACTTAGACCAGATGATACTCTCTTTGGTTGTCTGAATTGGCCTATTTTCCGAAGCATATTATGCCATTCCCTAGAGGTGAGTTCTCCTCACCACTCTCCACCAGAAGCATCTATTCTGGGTTGTAAATGTTTTTGTCACAATATACATAATTAAAACGAGTGTTCATTGAGTTTCTTGCCCATTCTTCTCCATAGGAACCTAGTTTAATCTTTCTGACTGGCCGACTCTTTTGTCAATCTAAGAGTGCCTGTGAATTATTTAATTAAAATAAATGCCTTTGAGTTTGAACACGATCAGATCAATGTATATCGAAACACACATTTCAAACTGACTGCATAACATACTACAATTCGCTCCCGATACCTGCATGGTTCAATATACCAACAATTTAGACCAATCATGGTTTCCCTCGGTAAGTATGTGAACGTTGCCGGTTGGTTGAGCTCGGTAACGAGGCACCGGACGACAGGCTTCACACTGATCAATCACTACCAACCTTAAGGTCAAGGACTCTGTGTGGTACTCCAAAATCAATGGCAGGCTTTATTTAAGGTGGTTCAAGAATGAAGGAGTTTGGTTGATCATCGTCGTTATCATCAACCTAAACTATGGGCCAATTCGTTAACAGCTACATTACTGAATTGACATTAAAATTGTGTACCGATAGGACTTCCAATAATAAGGTTAGTTTTTTATTGGGTATATAAGTTGCCACGGAAACCATAAACCCAAAAAAATTCCCTGACAACATTGAGACTGAATTCATAGTAGTTCGATATTTGCAAGAAACGGAAAAAAAATTAACAATCTATTATGATAATCTACAAAACTGTCTAATAAATTGCCCATATAGCTGAAGATAATATCTTAAATCTTTACTTCACGAAAGATGTGCCAAGAAAAAAGATATTCACGAAAAACAAACTTTTAAAATCAAAACTATCAACGCCAAGGACTCAACAGCTAAAAACACACAATTCGATACGTTGAGAGGGGGCGTCACGCCTGGCTACCCACTTTGGCACAAGCGTGATGATATAATGGCGATTGTCGCGACGCCAATGAAATGTCTTTCTTCCTTCCTGTCTGTCCTTTTGTGCGATGCCATCTCGGAAATATGTTGATGGTAAGATGGTGCTTCTTGCTAATGGGGTTTAGATGTCAGTATTTTTAATGGAATAGCTTGGTGTCAATTTTATTTGATTTTATATCTTCATGGATAAACTTTCCCCGTTTTTATCCTACAGTTTCGAAGTAGTATTAATATTAAAATTCTTGCTTGCTTCGGCTTTATATTCTCAACCCGAACAGTAATTACTTTAATAGGATATATGTAGAAAAACCTAAAGTAAAAAAAGTACACTATGAGCTTCTCTAAAGGGTCTTAATTAATTTGTATTGATAAATGATAAATGATTTTATTTCGGTAAGTAGGTTTGTACAAACAGTTTTACACATTAATCATATTTTTAAAAACAAGATGAGGCCGGCGTTTCCTATCTGACTACTCTGAGAAGAAAGGCCGAAACAAACTCAGAGGTCACAGTCTCAAATTGATTATGAAAACTTTTAAATGCAAACTAGTTCAGTCTGTTACAGCCACAACTGTTACTTTTACTGAAGACCTAGCCATGCACCACCATCATGCATACTTCTTGTATAACAAGTTGTACAGAGACTAAAAAAAAAACACTTTGTCATCGTTCAAAATCCATAAATTCAAATCAAAAACCCGTGCCTCCCATTGTCTCCTGCCTCCTAACACGTCAATCACGCGGTTGGTTGCGCACCTAAATGACATGTATTGAATCAATCAACCCCCCACCTGCTTGTCTGAGACCTAATGACCCATGCCTGGTCGTGCTTAATTTAACATCATTGTTTCCACCGCGAGGTGACGGGTTAAATGGGGTACAACGAATATATTGAAGAAAAGATATGGATTGGTGCCTCTGAGCTTTTTAATATCCCTTTTAATCGTTGCTTCCCAATCTTGTGCTATACATTTTGTAATTGATCTTGCAACTGACGTCATTTACTCTAACTTCGTCATTTTGACTGACTGAGAATCGTCCAACCTCTTCTTTATCTAAAAACTAGCTAACCCAACCGACGTTGTCCTAACCAAAATTCAATAGTTCATACAAAGATCCCACAGAAAAATAACATAAGTTTAGTTTTATTCGGAAACTTTTCCAATTTTTCTTTACATAAAAACCTAACTGAACCTACCTCACTGAAAATCAGCGCTGTGCTATGGGTCCCGTCATCATGCTGAGTGGAAGCCTTCTTATCACAATCATGACGTGCAGCTGTCGACTATCTCTGTTTTTGCTCGTGATTCTATTTATTTTGTTTTCAGTTTTCTTAATTTTTAGAATTAATTAACTTTTTATAAGAACATGTTTCTGTGAAAATAAACCTATTCTTATTTCTTTGTGATTCGGACTATTACGAACGTTTGAAAACAAAACAAATTCAAATCGTTCGCTCGGTGAGAACGGCTGGTTCTCAAGTGATGAGCATACCAAACGAACAGCATTTCATTTTTATTTATATACCTAGATTGTAAAAAAGGCAAAAGTTAAACGAGTAAGAAAAATGTCTGTACTCCGTTTATACCTTTCTGACTGACCAATTAAGAACGAAAATTACATCTTGAAATTGGTTAAAATTTTTATACTGCATCGGAGTATGCCGAAAATTGACCACCATATATGAGAAAATCTAATGATTAAAAGTATCATACCAAAGTAACATTAATGTAAATCGTCTCCTAAATCACTCCTACTACTTGGAAAACAGCAATCAAAAATTTTTTCTTAACCATTATTAGCCTATTTAATAACATAACGACATCCTCATTCGTGCTTCGTACTACCTATAAGACGTTATCTACAGATCTGTCTCCAGCCAATGGTTTATCTAATAACACATATCCATGTAATTTGTTTGTTGCTTCTGTTTATCATGAACCGTGCGTTTAATTGTGCATGATTGCTGTGACTCCATGATTTTTATAATTGGATTTTGTACTTTTATGTCAAGGAATTGTATTGTGTTTTGTGTATGAAGATTGTTTGCTTTCAAGTTCTTCTTTATTTTAATTTTCTATGGTTAAATTAGTTTCACGGTTAAAGTTTTAAAGTCCATTCAAATCAGTATTGGACGTGCCATTTTTATCAATTCTTATTTATTATAGACTCTTATCATGGAGCCCTATATTTATCGATTAATTCAAGTCATTCATACTTACTGAGTTTATCAAAGATAGTCTCATCAAAATACCAATCCAATTTGTGAAATTATGTTACACCAACAAAGCAAAAAGTAGACAGCGATACAAAATCTAACATAATCAGTAACATCTCCAACATATAGCTTGAAGCGGATTCATTGCAAGCTATTAAGAGTGCTATAGTAAATAAACAAATTGTTGTTTTTTCAGTTGGCTAGCCAGCGGAGCGCGACTGCTAAGATCTTGATGGTGACTAGATTCTTGGTTACCACTACTATGAAAAAGTGAAATAAATATAAACATTTTACAATACAAAATATTATTAATAAGCTTACCAATCTGTGTGTTGTTTAAGTTCATAAAAAACTATTGATGACGGACAGGCGTGCAACAGCAGTGCTATTCTGTAAAAATGTCACCGTGAAAACTAAGGTGAAGTGAGCTGTCATTCCACCTGATGTTAGGGATTGCCCCTATGGATAGCTCACTTCACCTTAGTTATCACGGTGAGATTTTTACGGAATCGATCGGCAGATTTGATTGTGAAACTAAGTTTGCAGAATGCAGATTTTAATATACCTAAACATAATTTCATGTATATCATAATTTGTAATGAGAAATAGGGAGCCATGATCCTAAGTTGAAGAAACAATTATAGTTAACCGCAATAGGTAGTAGACAAAAAAAATGCTTGCCTGAAATAGCTGATTAACTGATCATTTACTAATATCATTTTCCTCATTTAAGATGGCCATCTCCGTTTCCACAGGCCTCCACAACCTTACAGCATTAACTATTCCTACATACACTGATCAAAAGAAAATTCACAAGAAATCCTGAAACTTTATCAAAGTGATTACCACCCGAGTTTCACATCACCGAGATCCATTAGTACCACCACGTGCCTACTACTAAGTACAAGAGTCTTCCTACCCACAACAATGGTAAGCCGTGTCTAATCAGGAAGTGATGTTATCAGCAACCGCGGCCTAAGGTGTCGGATTGTTCTGAGGCTCTGAGCCTATGTGTACTGGAAAATTGTTACTGCACTATCTAATCGAAAATGGGAAGATCCATACTTAATGTGTGAATGAGAACAAGATCCAATTGACTTCTTGAAATACATAATGATGTTCAATGGGTTTTGAAAGCAACGCTCATAAAGAAAGTTTCACTGAGTTAAATGATTCACAGATTAATCTAACATTTTCAGTCTTTAAAATCACTAAAGATATAGTCGTCATTTAGTTGAAAACTAGCTGTGGCCGCGGTTTTGCTTACGTGACTGTAGATTTTGTTGGTATTATAAGTTTGTGGTAAGTAAAGTAATAGTATATTCGTAATACTATCTACAACATCGGTTGATTTTGTTAATTCAAACTGAAACTTGTCAGTACATGTTTGGTTTTAATATATAAACGAAAGAAAAATATTAAAATTGGCACCCTAATTGCATCCTAATTGACTCTTAATCACAATCTGGATCATTTTGAAAGATATTCTCTGCTCAACATCGTAAATAACGTTATGAATGTAGTTGAACTGTCCAAAATGAAAGCCATTTCTACTGTTAATATGTTATGCAATTACCCCACAAAATTGTCTGTTAAATGCTGGACTCGGACAAATCTCCCAACCAAAGTGGTCACAGATCTTCAGAGATAAGAATATTATAAGTCTCACATTATTTATAAAAAAAAATAAAATGGCCGAAATCACCACCTCGAACAAACTAAGACCACACGCGCTTAACAATTTCCAACAGTAATTTTTATAATAGTACTTGTCTAGGTATTTCATTCTCTTTACAAAATCACTGAACCAATTTCGATAAGCCTTACATTGTCGGGTACATCCGTTTAATTAGTGGCCACAAGTCGTGTGAAGCCAGAAAGATATTCGTTGAGATATCACACAATACGTGCGTGAGAGTGCGTACGCGCACTTTCTAATGCACAATAATTATGTACGTAACGTTTGCGACTTTTTAATCGTGGTGCGTCGGTGAAAATATATTTTGATGATGATGTATGTAAAATAATTGTTGTTACTTGGACCGTTGTCGAACTTATCTGAAGCTTTGGATATAAATTGAGAGGCGATTTTCAAGAGAGTGAACATGCATAGATTCATTATCATTCTGTAAATGACTGGTCCAAAATAAGATAAGATTTTATAACGAGAATTATCTATCTATATATATAAAAATGAATTGCTGTTCGTTAGTCTCGCTAAAACTCGAGAACGGCTGAACGGATTTATCTTATCTTGGTTTTGAAATGTTCGTGGAGGTCTAGGGAAGGTTTAAAAGGTGAGAAAAAATCGAATAATTCCCGGGAAAACCCTAAAAACAGCCCTTTTCTATTTCCCATACAAACGTTTTCTGAATAAAATGTAGAGTCAATTGTCTTTTATTTATCGATTGAGGCAGTACGAAGTCTGCCAGGTCTGCTAGTATACAATAGAATTTATAGATACCTACTAACCTATCCCCTACAAAATATTTATTTTAAGATAACCCAAAATGTGGTAATCAGTCTAACATCAATATTTTGTCTTCTTACTTTTAAACTAAGTACATATTATGTATATGCAGACTTTTTGTAAGTCTCTCTTGCCACAAACCGATACTGCCAAGAGCTCAGCTGTTTAATACAAAAGTTCAATACCTACTTGACCAAAATCTATTAAACAGCAAATTTTTTTTTTCGTGATTTCAGAGTTGATCCCATAGTGAAAGTTGTTCAGTTCGATCAGTTCGATGGTCTAGAGCACCTCTTAAAGTTTGTCGAGTTAATATTTTAACACATTGCATATATTTTTTTTTTTGTTAGCCTATATTGTGTCCCACTGCTGGGCAAAGGCCTTCCTCTTTTCGTTCCAAACTTCAGGCTTGTGGAATCTCTGGCCATGTTGGCCCTGCAAACCTTATCAGATCATCACACCACCTTCGCCTTGGTCTACCTCGGCGGCAATGTCCTCCCTCAGGCGCCCCAGTGGGTGGCAAGCGCGACTGCTGAGCGTGGGGTCCTGGGTTTGATTCCCGGGTCGGACAAAGTGTTATTGAGTTTTTCCATTAGGAATTTCTTAGTAACAGTCCGGAGTTTGGAAGATGGCGGTTTAATACCCCCGTGCCTCGGACAGCACGTTAAGCCGTTGGTCCTGCGCCTAATCTCTCTCCGGTCGTGTCGGATTGCCGTCCCATCGGACTATGAGAGTGAGGGAAGAGGGAGTGCACGTGTGTCTGCGCGCACACTTGTGCACTATAATATCTCCTGCATACCTGGCTAATCTCCTTTGAGATTGGCCACCGTGACCGTAATCGGTCGGGGAGGCTATTATTAAAAATATATTTAGAAAGTCCTCATTCAGTTAGGCACATGCCTACGCGTTCCAAGCTTAAATCCAGTGCCTTCTCATTTTCTGCATTACGAGTTAAACCCAGCAGCATCTCAGCTTCCATATTAGAACCAACATTCCTAACTGGACATCCCAATAACAGTCTTTAACCTATCTCCGATCCAATAAACATACAGTTACTGATACAAACCAAGTAAATTGAGATACTATTCCACCACAACTTCACTACACTCAAGCCAAGCAATTATCAACCTTGAGGCAAAGGAGGTAAGTTAATTTGGAGTGTATATATATGTTTGCCAAGTTGCCAGGACATGTTAATCGTGATACGACAGAGTGATCTGTGAATAGGCTGGCTACAAGCTGGCGACTAATAAACAGGTCATCTGCGACTGTTATGGAACTTGTGCGTCAGTATTTGGGAGCATAATATTGGGTAGATAACTTCTTTTGTCTTCGGAATTAATTGTTGTGTCTGGTCTGTTTCATTGTGAAAAGTAGCTTGTGGTTATCCTATGGTAAGAAAAGATGGTTTTAAGATTTTCATCATCATCACTAAATATTGCAATTATAATATAAAGCGGATTGGTGATTACTTTATATTGGAAAAGATGGTTTTAAGATTTTCATCATCATCACTAAATATTGCAATTATAATAAAAAGCGGATTGGTGATTACTTTATATTGTAATTAGGTTTTAACTTCACCTCTAAAATCCATGAAAACACAACTTTTTTAAAACCTGATATTCATTTAGATAACATTACATAGCATCTCCTCGTCATCCTCTATTCTCAATGGGTTAGGCAGAGGTGTGACTACAGTAAACTCACAATAGCTAGTTATGATTTAGTCCCACGTAATAGGGGATGAGTCTATTGGCATCAACCGACCACAAATCCAGGCTGAAAAATTCCAGATCGAAAAACCCAATAACACTTTCCGCGACCTGATAATCGAACTCAAGACCTCATGCTCAGCAGTAACGTTTGCGAAAGGCCAATGAGCTATTCATTTACTGATTAACCAATACGACTTGACCATCATGGACTCTTACTGACGTCAAATAGTAAGCATGCGACCGCCCTAAAAGGGCTAATTAAATGCGGATGAGCGTATCTCGGTCGAGCATAGCGCCGAATGATTTAAGGTGGTGCAAAAACTTAAGGAATAATTGCCGTTTTCCTAGTATATGAAGTAACAGTGCATAAGAATAATGTCCTCGGTATAAATGATGCTGCTAGTTGAGAGGAAGACGGAATCTTGGAAACGGTAGCACATAGTGACATAACAGCTAAGTGTTATTTATTCGTGAATCCAAGAGATTTGTTGCAGGAGACGTTGATAGTGGTACCAACAAGCTAAAGAGACACATTTCTATGAGAAACAGAATACCTATGCAAACTCTGGTCTTCATACTAAGATTTCAGACGGCAATCTAAATACTTACCTATAGCGGATAGCACTAATTAGACAATAAAAATAATAATTAGGATATTGATATTTAGATAAAGCTAAGCAAAGGTATAAAGAAAAATAAAAAATGGCAGACCTTTTACTTAAAAAATAAATCGGTCTGACGCATGTTTGTGCTTGCATTACGCAGACTGCTGCAGACAAATCAGCCTACATCTCAGTCTAACGCAGTCAGACGAATGCCACTACAAAGTTGCATCAGTACGTCCCATTCTCCGCCCTCTCGATTCGCCATCACTCCTTCAATAGACTTGGCCAGGTGCTAAACAACAAAGTTCATTTTAAACGATCCCAATAGATCATCTTGGCCTGTCTCAAACAGATCCTGGAACCAAGCCAGATGCATCGACATTTGTACGAAAATATTATTAATAATCCGTTGTATCAGAATAGATTGTAACACGGCAAATGTGTGAGTAATTGCATGTTCTATGAAGCATGTGTTGATATTATACTTTGTTATTATCGCACTGTTTGTGTCTTGTGATCTCGACTGCTAACAAATCTTTAATATCTTCCCGTGCTTGTTGTAAGAAGTGTCTAAGTAGTGATTCTGTGCCAGGCTTCGAGCTTGTAATATCTATTTGTTCTCAAATATTATCATATATAGTCATGTTAAATCGAAATTAGCTATCATTTTTGGAAATTAGTAATGAGCTCGCTTTTTGTGAGCTGACTTGATGAAACGATGAGCAATTACGTTAAGAAACTGAAATTTGATGATCGTAAATGTATTAAAACCCCAATAATAAATTTATGATCATCCTAATTTACATAATATGAAGACACGCAAGTAACTCTTCATCAACATAACCATAGACTACACAAAACCATTCGTAAAGCCACAAAAACAACAACCACTACCTAAATACCGATTGAAGCAGCAAAACAAACAGTAACTAATCCTTTAATATGTCTCAATCTTTAACTACATATGTCTTATTAAAATAACGAGTCGGATTATAAATCTCAAGTGCCGGTAGAGTGTGGGAGATATATTAGCTGTTTGGACACATTTTTGATATAGCTTGAAATACCTGGGATAGTTTATGATTTGTAGTGTCACTGAAAAATATGTCCATGTTCGTGTTTCAGTGAATTTGTAGAATCTTTGAAGTAACAAGTTGAGTTGTTTAGAAGGATTTACAAGCCTCAAAATTAACACTGGAGTACGCCTGTGTTAATTCTGAGGCCTTATTTCCTTCTGTTTCCTTTTCCTGACACAGAAGGAAATATGGTACACAATATAGTTGAAGCTAATTCAGAGAATTTGTGATTATAATACGGTGGTTACAGAAACAGCATACAGATTTGCAAAGTTATTGACAATGTCTACACAAAAACTATGTTATATCATTACAATCTACTTATTAATCCGATCCACCTGATTGGATCAGTGTGTGGATTTGATTGACAAGAGTTAGTTTTAAACCTAAGAATATTGGTAACCTGAATAACTCATTACTTTTTGCTATAAGTATTTTCCATAATCATATCTTTATGACAACAGCAACCATCAAAAATATCAAACGACCATAAAAACAAAAGATCATCAAAATATAATATGTACTTTGTAAATCGCCAATAGCGATAGTCTTCTGCGCACCGACGCGTGAGTTTCCGCACATTGTTCTGTGCTAGCACAAGTACGTGCTGTTTGTGAAGCGAAGTTACACTTTGATCTTGGACTGGGAAACGATCATTGGACAATTGAAGTGTGTGTAGATGAGAGGATATTATAAGGAGGAGTAATGATGGCGGTGTATATGTATGTTTATTTTTTACTTGTATCATTTATAGTAGCTGATGTGTAGCTTTGATATTAAGGCAGGTATTGTTAAAGATATCATGGTTTCAACCTATTATATTTTCATATTTATTGACATATTTATTGAGTTGGGAGTGGTTAGTTACTTGAAAAATATAGCCGACTATACTGATCAATAGCAAAGTAATTCAAAAAGCATCAAATTCTGAAAAAGCAACATTCTGGCTTAAAATAGAACTATCCTAAATATTATGGCAGTTTCGCTTTTACCGATCAAAACAGAAAAGCTCAGCACGTGTTAATACAGAAATGAATGGCAAATCACCAGAGGGAAATCGGAGATCGTTTAAAAAACCATTAAAACCCTAGTTTCACCATAAGCTACTTGAAATGAACGCCATCGTTTAGATATAAAAACAAAAAACTTATTGTCACCTATTCAGAAACAATCGAGCGATTTCTGCGATCACCTATTTTTATTTTACCATTGGAACCTGTGTATTTTTTGCAATTTCTGCTTTATTGTTTTGAAAATAAAGATAGTCCAGGTTTTGTGCAACTGCAAATCTATTATTGTCACAATCATTCTCATCTGCTATGCAAATGTCATCTTTATTATTTAACACAAATAGATCATTTTTTCTTATAGCACCACTACGATTCTTCACACTTCACAAAAATTTTATACCGTTCTGAAAACAGAACTCAAAGAAAATTGAACCTTAGTTCTGAGTAATAAAATACAAGGAAATCTTAATAAAGTGAACGATAATGATGGTTCTGAAGTGGTTGGTGATAATGACGTCACGGTAGGTAACCTCTGTCGTATTAAAATGACATTACTAGACGTACGGAACAGTTATAATAATTCACGCCTTCGAGCTTCGGATATTCAGATTTATTTTGATTTGAACACCAATGAGGTCGAAGCAAAGGGTAATTTATTACAAATTATAGGTGTAATAACATTGACAGTAGCATCGTTATGGAGCAAGATTATAACTTGGATTCTCTCAAACAGTAATTAGTATTGTAGTATAAATTATAATTAAAATAAGGATAAATTATTTCAGTTTTCTATAACATCATAATTCTAGGTAATGAAAATCCATTTCCTTAGCACATCAGAAATAATATTGCTTTCATGAGATGTTTGGTTTCAGCAATCCATGAGCAGAAAATGTATGTCTACAAATAAAATAATCCAAACGAACCAGTCCACCAGTTATCAATACAAGCTTTAAACAAACAGACACCGACTGAAACAAATCTGATGACATCAAATCTTTTGAAGTGGGGCCCATCTTAAATAATCATCCGATATAACACGTCGAAACTCATAATGTGATAAATATAGAGTATCAATGATGCGTCAACTATGTGATGCAGAATTGCGCCTGCGATTAATGATTCGTGCCAAGACATCTGGTATATTACCATCAATATCTGTCTGTCATATGTAAGCGATAAATTTACGAACGATCTGCTTCGACATTCGGAGAAGCTCTTAAATTATAGATCATGTATGTAATTGCAATGTTTTTCCATGTTGATTGCGGCACCTGTGGTGGACATCGATCAGATTGGAATGTTTCGTGGGGGGAATTTGGAATGGCAAAAAACGAAATGATTGAAGAGGCGGATGGAGAAGACAGCTGAAAGAGTATATTGAAAGGTGTACGAGAGGATACGCAGTAACCCAAAACAGAAAGGTGGCGTCGGCAAAAAGATTAATGAAAGTCCAAATACATGGGCAAGAAAGTAATGCTAAAAATATGCAGCAAATGAAAAAAAATTACACAAACTATGTTTCTCATTTTCCCAATTTTGGCTTAACGTTCATGAATCGGTATCTCTGATAGTAAGTAACACAGTTAAACATCTGTATGATTATTTAAGTATATGAGTCTGAGAAACTTGAAATAAATGATGATATGATATAGAATTTTCACACCCAAATATTTCAGCCCTGCAGCCTTGTCTTGCGATCCCCCTCCTGAGCGCGTCTCCTCATTCATCATCAAAATCCAAATCTCCAGCCAAAAACCTACCACCATTCGTACAAAATTCTTCAATAACGTTCCAATTGCAGCACATATCTCTATATCTAATAATATACCGTTAAAAATCTCTCAGTGGTTCGATGATGCATCGTGGGGCACTACGATGATTTGTGGGAAGACAGGTGTTCGACGCAAATACATCGCAACTGGTTCGGTTTCGCCATCTCAATTGGCATTTTGACGTGGTACTCAAAGTTTATTAATTGCATTTATAGTGCAGATAGCTTCTAGCTAGGAATAAAGACGTATCTGTACGCTTACATTACGCCAGTTATTTTGAAGTTCCTTCTATCAATCGGGCACAAATCGAGACTCCGAACTGCCACTGCGAAATTCTTAATGGAAAAATCCATTAACACTACAAACCAACTAGGAAGAAATGGGTCGAATCGACTCACACACATGTAAACGCAGAACAACACAAATCTGACACAAAATCTGAGCATACTTCAGGTAACAGGTTAGTCTTGAGTTAGTCGAGCTGTCACATCGAGACAAGTAGTTACATTTTATTCATGTAGTGCATTTGAATTAAAAAGTTTGTTAGACAACCCTAACACCCACACCCACTTGGAGTGTAGCTTTTGTTTCCACAAATAGGTCCTAGGTCCTACTGGTAATTTGACTTGTCATTTAACTTGTCAATTTTACTGAGCTAGTAAAATTGACAAGACTATGGAAATTGACAAGACGCGAAGCATGACCACCATAGAAACGGGTTTTGTCGATGGAAGTTTTTAGGTGGCCATGCTACGCGTGCAGATAGGCTTGTTACACTATACATTTAATTAAAGTCCAGTAATGTGACGTTTGACATGCGGTAGTATACCGATAGGTTTGACAATTGTTTGTTTTGGACACACTTCAACACTTAACGCTTCAGTGTCGAGCAAAAGGTCGAATAAATCTTAATAGATGTCGAAGTCAATCTATTCTGAGATCTGGTTTGTTTTTATCTTATGGCGTCTGGCGGGTTACTTCCTTGCCGGGTTTCCTGATAGCTCTAATTCGGGACTCATCAAGTCACGAATGACTAGGTTTTAGGAAAGCTTGCGCTGTTTGCACACCATTAAGTGCAGATTTCACAAATGAAACTGATCGCGATCAACAAGAAAAGTCACGTTTAAGAGCTAAAAAAGTTGAGATGCTGCACGCGATCAGAAATATGATGAAATTCGATTCGAAATGATGTGATGAAATTCGGCCTAAGTGAGATAGTGGTCAAACGCGAGTTTTTCCAATAAAAAGTAGATGTTCATAGTAACTTAGAATCACATGTATATGAAACATAGTATAAGACATCGACATATAGTGTAGGATGTTCTAAACTATACAGGGTTACTTTTCAATGACCAGCCAAATTTAAGGATGGGGTACAGATCATCAAACTAAACAACTTTCTCCGTGGGACCAACATCGTAATCGCCAATAAAAATTCAGCCGTCCCATACGTTTAGGTCGAGTAGGTATTGAAGTTTTCTATGGGACAGTTGATAAATTTTTCGCGCGAGAAAGTTTTTTAGTTTGATGTTGATGGTCTGTACCACATCCTTAAATTTGGCTGGTCATTGAAAAGTAACCCTGTATGTTGCTCATACGATAATGTTCACACTATCGTATGAGCAACTAAACACACTCCTGAACCCTTCAACCTTGTGTGATTGAATGGCAAACAAGTTGACGACCAACTGGATAGTTAGTGGTCACCGCCACTTAAAGAAATCTGCAGAAGCAGAGGCATGCCAACCCCAGAGACAAAGCTGAAATACCTAATATGCCTATAATAACACCGATACCTTTCAAACCAGAACACAACAACACAGATGTCAATCCACTGCAGTAACAATAAACACGCCATAAAATAGCATTAAAAACAAAATAGAAGCTCAAAGTTTGAGCTCCGCACTGCAATAAGTTCGGTCCGTCGATAAATCTATGAAAATGAACGTGCTCCTAATGTCACTGGAATGCTTTCATGATCTGACCGACCCAGGGGCGGATTGTCCATGTTGTTATTTTGATATGAATCATATATAATAATTTCTTAAATACTCTGCTATGGAGTGGGTCGTCATTTACGAATAAGTAAGAGCTCGGAAAGATGGTGAATTTCCTGAATACAATGATCTTAAAACTCCATCTTTTGCAGTGTTTGAAGACGATGACACAAACAATCATGTTTCAATGATGTAGGTACTCACTATAAGTGTGCTTAAATACGAGTAACACAACAGAGGCAACTGCAGACGCGTGCCGTTCATGTGTATGAGCACTTACTTGGGTTAGTTGGCCAACTGTACGCAAAATACGCGCATTGACGTGGATTTGCGGACACCCGCCCGTATTACCTATTACCTATTATTTGGTAATAGGTAATACGGGGGTAATAGGTAATAATTACTACTAACTAGTGCTGTCATATCATAACGGCTATGCACTTACAGTCCGGCTATCGAGAGAATGCGTTCCTAACACCTGTCTGTGCGACAATAATCAAGTAGATAATAAAAATCTAATTCACAAAACACGTATTCGTTTGTACGAATTTGATAGCTGTGAAGAAGGCATTCTCTTTCCTCAGCCGCACTGTAACGAGCTTTTTAGAGACCATAATGTCAAAACATAGATGACAATTACGAATTTTCATTAACAGCCCTCGGTTTCCAGCACGAAAATGGATGAATGAATTCATGAAAATGATTTATATTACAGAAATACCTGTTCTGTTCAAATTGGCAGAGTTCGTTAGAAATTATTCACAAAACTAAATCACCCGAATCCGTTCACTCAGTCATAACTAACGACCAACGACATAAGATCGAAGTGCAAGTATCTAAATATACGCGAACACTAACAGCCATAAATTCGCGAGGAACTAATCGCTCAGGAGACATTGTCGCCGGAATGTGGGCATTTGGCGATTTGGCAGTTTTACAACGAACGTTATTGATTTCCATTGCAACTGTTTTTTGAGCTGATGAAATAGTATTGTGCGAAATCGCGTTTTATTTAAAAAAAAAAGAAAAGATGACTACCAGTACTTTACATGGAGCGACTGCCTATCTGACCTCCAACCCAGTTACTGGGTAATACGAAACCTCTTGATAAGACTGGTTGTTAGACTTTCGGGCTTCTGACGACCCGTAACGACTGTCAAAGATCCACGAATGACTGAACTGGGACCAACGTCTTAACGTGCTCTCCGAGGCACGGAGGGGTTTTGGTATGTAAAGAGGGCCACCCATCCACGGATCAACCGCGGCAAGCGTAGCTTAACCTGATCGATCGACCCGTGCGACTGTTGTTACATGATAATAATAATAATTATTAATTTATCATTAATTTATTTTCAGACAACCATGGATCCATTACATTACATTACATTTATATTGTTAGTATGATCTTAAAAACTATGTTAGTACCTAATAACTAAGAGAGACTTAGTCCTCTGGGTGAGGCTCCACACCAGTGAGCTGTCTAACTTAACGCCTATTACCTTCAGGATGCTGTTACAACTCCCACGCAATCTGCTTAGCAGTGAGGCTGTCCTTTTGCGCCAGATGGCATCAAAGCCATCTGTGCACGATTCAGCGAACATTGGGTTGCTTAAATTTCATCTCTCTAGAAGTAAGACGGTCGCGGGATCAGATGACTGTAATATTTAAAATTATTAGAGGGATTATCGATGATCGTGATCTGCACAATGAAATCTGCAATCTATTTGTCCCAGACAATTACTGTCGTGGCAGAAAACACAGGTTACTGGCTGTTCCAAGTAGTCGTACTATTGCACACTCCAATTCACCTATTCCTCGAACAGTTAGCCACTATGAACGCTCTCCTGGACTCAAACATAAGTCTTGATATGTTTGCGGATGAATGGAAGGTGATACTGTCAGAATGTTTGATTTTTTGTGAGAAGAATGCATAACTGGGTTAAATAAATCAGATGTTAAATAGTGTAATTGGCTTCGGCCGTTCTATTTAAAATAAATATATAAAAATAAATAAATAGTTGACGCACTGCAGAAGCGTGGCAGACGTAACATCGCCCTGTAGGCATTGTTAAACTGGATGATGATGTTAAGTTATTTATATTTGGTTCCCTGAGTCCATCACCCAGTTAATAACTAACCCGACCGACTGCCATAAGATCGAAGTGCAACCGCTAAATATAGCACGCATTGCCGACACGCGCATCAATGTACGACAAAATAATCGCAAGTGTGGACGCTACTTTGTAGACCAAATAATTTTGATAATTTGTTGGGATTTCCGCATATATTGGGATTATCAGGGTATTTCAGCTTGGCTATTTATGAATCGGAAAAAATAAGTATATTATTTTTTAAGTTAAACGGTTTTAATGAAAATAATGATGTAGATAATGTACTAAAAGCTAAAAAATAATTCGGTAGGTCCTAGATACACACGGCTACACGTCAAGCTATACATTTCCAGTTTTAGCTGACCTCGCATTGTATAGGTTTTTCGTACAATCAGAAGTCAGCTTATACTGGTTATGTATAGCTTGATGTGTAGCCGTGCGTACGAGGTCATCACACTGCTTTCCTCATCAATCTAGGGCATTGATAAGACAATAAAATTAAAATCGTGTTGCGCAGCGTAACCTGAGTAAATATGTAAATAGCATTTATAATGATATGAGCGGTTGACTGTTGATTGAAATTTCACGGGCCCCGCAATTTTGATAGTTAATTTCGTAAGGGAGGGTCTACTATACAAAGCTAATTTGTTTCATTATTGGTAAAGATTTAATTTTAACCGCCCGTAAGTTAAAGGATTCAGCCAATAGTAAGTCCCATGATTTAGGTGGCAAATCTTTTGCCATCAATAGGCTTGTCAACTGAAAAAATCTAATTAGTCCGTCAGTTAGATTATCAAAAAATATTTGACCCGTATTTTTTCTTTTGTTACGTAAACTAAAATTGACGAAGATACGACGCTTTTAAAATTCTCAATACGTCACACCTTGGTATAATTTTTAGTGCGTTCTGACGTCACGAGCCCCCACTCCCGAGTTTTGATGCGTTTTATCTTTGTCAATATTCATTGTTTTACAAAAACAAAAAATACGTTTCCATTATTTTCTAATACCCTAACTGACGGACTAAATAGATTTTCAATTTGTTGGAAACTAGCCTATTAAACACAAGACTGCAACGTCTGAGAAATATCCAAATGGAAAAACCGACTAAATTTTTCTTCCATTCACCGTCATCTCAGTTCTAATTTCATTCTTATTCCATCATTCACACAATCAATCGATATTTTTGTTTCGTATGTTTTTTCTCATAACCAATATTCATACTTAAATAATACAGGAGGAGGTGCTGTGAGCACCCCCACTGCTCCCCCCGCAGAGCCCGTGCCTATAAAGGAAACGGACCGGGCTGATGATGACGGCTTCGTGACGGTGCGCCGACAGAGTAGCTGTAAGAACCGCTGCGGCAAGGCTCCTACGGAGCCCGACCAAAAACTGCGTGCTGCAAAGCCTAATACTCCGGTGTATATTTCCTGCCTCCACTACACCACTGACGCGGAAGACATCGTGACGTACGTGCGCCAAAGGTTGAAGTATGCGCCGAGAGTACAGATGCTGGAGTCGCATCGCATCGTCTACTTTAAGGCGTTTGTGGTACGCATACCAACATGCTACCTACACCTGGTGATGGAAGAAAGCTTTTGGCCGCAGGATGTTGTATTCCGCCGCTTTCGCGGACAAGTGCCACTAGAACGCACAAAGACATAGTGCAACTAAGTGACACTAACATAGTTATTAAGTTTTATTTACTAACAAAGTTTTTACTATATTATTATGTATACTTAGGTTAAGGTATGTATCTATGGGTCTTTGTTACCTGAAAATAAATGGTTTATTATTATTATTATATGTTACCTTGTACAAGTCACATTGGCATCTATAGGCAAAACTGCATTACTGAGAAAGAATGTCATGTAGATGGCTCCTCTTGTTTATAACCATGTACCAAAACTGATTAAAGAGCAACATATAGGAAGATTTAAAAAGTACCTTAAAAAATTACTAGTAGAAAAATGCTATTACACAGTATCAGTTTTTTTAAATGACCAGACTATATAATTTACAACGTTCAATATTAAATAATTAAATAGCTTTAAGTAAACATTGATAATTCTTGCACGCCATGAGGCAGAATGTATAAGTATTCAAAAATATTGTAACACCTAATTGTATTAATTACTCTACATTCTACGCAAATAAATAAATCTATCTATCTATAGGGCAAGTTGAGAAACCGAAATTAGTTGCATCAAAATCTACTCTATAAACCTTCAAGCCAAGAAGAATCACGACCGATCGCCTTATAAATCACACTGTTACTATTTACTCACTACTATCAAGTATATTTAGCCCTCTAGATACATAGCGCTATATCTACCCCCTCCCCCCACTAAGACTTACCTATAGGTGTATACACCCCCACTGGCTACGTTAAAATGCAATCTTCTTAATGGAATTTCAATTTTCGCAGTAAAGTTAACTAAAAATCCGACCGGTTGCAATATTGCCGCCCAGCGAAGACGCCGGCTATTTTATAGGTAGCGTGTCTGTTTGTCTGTCTGTTACTCACGATATTAATGTAAGGGAAAAAGTACTTAAAGAAGGAAATTGGACTTAAAGAAGTATAGAGTTTTTGTAGTGTTGTGACTGGAAACGGTATCATTACGTTTGTAATCACCGACGGGTTAAGCAGACATGTCCTTATAGTATTTCGCCATATATTACCATATACATTTAATACACATTTAATACCAGTATTGTAGATGTAACATAAACCACGTGCCACTCAAGGCTCTGGGCTGTTACTGAGAAATTTTACATAGAAAAACTCAATAACGCTTTGCCTGACCCGGAAGTCGAACCCATGACTTTATGCTTTAACAGTAGCGCTTGCGAACACTAGACCAACGAGGCAGTTAAATACACCTGCAAGGAAAAACATCGTAACTCATTTTTAGTAAATTTTCAGGAGAGCGCGTCAAAGATTAAAAAAAATCTCTCAGGTTTCGGTTAAGTCGTAATGCCAACCAACCTTGAAAATTTGAAGCAACGAGGGAATGGATCATAAGAAGAGAAAACTCATGGACATGTGCATTCTTCCTACCCTCACCTATGGAGCGCAGACATGGTCACTAACCAATCGTCAAAAGTCCGCACTCAGGGTCTGTCAGCGAGCAATGGAGCGCAGTATCCTTAGAGTTAAACTTACTGATCGTATAAAGAACTCGATACTGCGTTCTAAAACTCAAATTGCCGATGTAGGTCACACGGCTGCCAAGCTAAAATGGAACTGGGCTGGTCACATCTGTCGCATGCCGGAGGAGCTATGGGCTAAAGTAACCACACAATGGGCCCCAAACAGCAGTAAACGGCAACACGGCAGGCCCAGAATGAGATGGCGGGATGAACTCGACTCTTTCCACAGGGATTGGCGCATAACAGCACTGGACAGGGATAAGTGGAAGGAGGGAAGGGAGGCCTTTGCCCTGCAGTGGGACAGAAACGGCTGATAATAATAATAATAATATAATCATAAAAAAGTATAAGTTGAAGTTTGACGCTATCTCCTGAAAATTTACTAAAAATGAGTTACGATGTTTTTCCTTCCCGGTCTCATTACGGTTCGGCGCATAAACCGCGCCGTAGAAAAACGTATCTGTCAACAAACTTCCATAGTGATCAATACAACACTGATGACCGTGCCTACACACGGCGAATAAACCGTCGTTTTTCACGGCAAGAAAAATGTATGTGTTAGTTAAGCCCTTAGGTCTTAAAGAAAATATTAATTCTAAAATCAAAAACACTTAAGTTAATTTGGCTAGTTCGTGGCAGCACGTTCCAGTAACATTACTTGCTGAAAATACTAAGAAATGGGTGGGGTGGGTATGGTATGGGTAAAGAATGGGATGTAAACTTAGGAGTTCTGTACAACTAATAGATTCAAGGGAGACATCATTCGTTGTTTTTCATCTCAACGGAGACAAGTCCGATAGGATGGCAATCCGGCACGACCGGAGAGAGATCAGGCGCAAGACTAACATATTAACCTTCTTTCCGAGGCACGGGGTTATCACACCGCCAACTTCCAAACTCCTAACTGTTACTGAGAAATTCCTAATGGAAAATCCAAATAACACTTTGCCCGACCCAGGACTCCCATGTTCAGCTCTGTTTTCTGTACTACCAGACTGTACTGTGTTATATTTTGGGATTTTTTTATTTAAATTAAGTACTTCTTAATTTAAATAAAAAAATCCCAAAATATAACAAGAAACAAATCCCAATTTCATTTCAATCGATCTCATGAACAAGCAATTCTAAACCCACGCTCCCAGCACTACAGCACAGTTTTCAACTATCGCAACAACACAAAAAAAAAACCGAATGAAAAACGAGTTATTTGATTCAATAAGCAAAGTTGGGAGCGAGACACTAGTATTTAATATCAAGAACGGAGACCCGAGGAAAAAGAAAAATCTATACAGGGTGGCAAACCCCCCGATCTTTACGTCTTGGGGACGTTTTCCAACTGCAACTATTATAAACACAGTGCACCTGACCTTGTGTGTATTTGTGTGCTGTGTTGACACAGTGTGACATTGCGTTTACGGTTTTAGATTAATTAGTGTTTGTTTGATATAAAATTGATGCTGCTTTTTTAATTATGAATATACAGGGTGGGTTTTTCTCATGTGTGAGGTTATCTTTGTATGCAAGAAGTTTATAATATTTTATTTATATTTTTTGTTATTATTTAAATAATCATTTCAAAATCTTAGAACCAAATAGGTATACGAAAGCATGTGACATCCGCCAACCCGCACTGGCCCGGCGCGGCGTGGTGGATTATGGCCCACTACCTCTCACAGAGGGAAACCTGTGTCCTAGCAGTGGGAACATTTATAAGCTGACTAGCTGCGCCCCGCGGTTTCACCCGCGTAAGTTTCGATCCTGTGGGAATATCGGGATAAAAAGTATCCTATGTGTTATTCTGATGTATAAGCTATATTACTGTAAAGTTTCATCAAAATCCGTTCAGTAGTTTTCGCGTGAAAGAGTAACAAACATCCATCCATCCATCCATCCTCACAAACTTTCGCATTTATAATATTAGTAGGAAGGATTATGCTATCCGTGCCTATAACGTTGCCCACGTAATAATTTTATTTTCCTGTGAGTAAATTGACGTGAAGGTGCAGGAAAAAGTAAGCAATCAAACTGGCTCACATTTATGATATTACTTACAACACAAAACAACGATTCAATATTCCTTACAACTCACAAAACTGTGTACAACAACTAGGCAACACCTCCCAACTATCCACACTCCACTCCACAAAAATAGTCCTAAAAATGCACCTGAAATACATGACTAGCAGACACGAAGTACATACGAAAGCAATACCAATCAGACGCTTCAGCGCCCATCTATGTCCGTAGCGTGCACTCCCATTTACGAGAGAAAAAACCTCGGAAAATCTACGTGACGTAACATAGAACCGATAGCCAATGGCGTATCGAACCTTCGGCGATTAACGGCCGGCGCATCGAGACCTCCCACCCTTCCCTTTTCCGTTCAAAAATCGAAGCCGCGACGGGTAACACGAAGTAGCACCGAAGCTCAAGCGAAAATAGTCGGAGAGTATCGAGAACGAACCACGCGTCGTGATTGGTTGATCGGTTCTGCGCGATTGGGTACAACGGCGCACACTCGAACCGATATCTCGGTATTTACCACGTTCGACGTTTATGTGGCAGTGTGCGTGCATGAAACCGCCTTCGATAGGTATCCACCGATGTGTACGTGTAGGTATCGATTTGATTTGTGACGCCTGCCGCGGCGATCGGTCAATCGCAGTGCGTCGCTGTCGATTTAAATTTGGAACGTGATATTTAAATTTGGTATGCATTCATTGACCGTTAGCGTAACGTAACGCTGTCTGATTGGATGAAAGCGCTAGTAATAGATGCTGTCGTAGTTACAGTATCGTTGTAAACTGTTGTTCCATTCCTTTACGTTTGATTAAATTGAGTTTGGAGATAAACTAAAGACACGTATCAATAAATTGCATTCGAATTCTGACAAAAAAAAATGATACTCGGTGAGTGTTGTATTAGTATAATCATTAAAACTCTACATAACTCTTTAAAGGCATTAAGCAGCTTACGAACCAAGCAAGCGACTTCCATACATATCAAAGCACACTCTTTTCCTACAACATGCATAGAAAAAAAAACAAAAAAAAATCACCGCCAACCGTTAATTAAAACGCAACAAAATAAGTCCATAATTCACTACTATAGCGAATCTTCAAAACGTCAGTCAGTGCGAAAAAAACCGGCTCGTTTCGACAAATTAAAAAAGCACGTTCCACTCCATTTCTGGATACAAAAAAAAAAGTTTCACAGATAAAAAATGGCAGAACATCCTCATCAACCCGGGCTATTAATAGGGAAAAAAGTGCGCAATCCGGGGTTTTACTGTTCACTACCTACTAATATTTAACGAACTCCTAGATAAAGCAAATATATATGCTTTTCCGTGTACTTATTTAAAATGGAAAAATATTTTTCCTGCGTCCCGTCGTCGCTTCCGCTGCAGATAGCCGTAACTGCATTATGTTTGATGTTTTTCTTTTTTATAATGCGGGCAGCTAAAGATAGATGGCCTTTATTTTTCTAGCTTATTCAGACCGATAGGGAGGATGGCTTGTATAATATGGTCTGCTTAATTGAACAATCTGGTGCGAAAAGTTTTACGTGAAAATTGTAGGAGATGCTTTGTTATATACGTAGCCTTATCCCAACTATATTGGGGTCGCCTTCTAGTCTCACCGGATGCAGCTGAAAGCCAGTATTTTACAAGGAGCTATTACCTATCTGACCTCCACAACCAAGACAAAAGATGGAAGGATTGTGTGAGGAATAATATGAAGGAGAAGGGAGTGAATGCTAGCGTAAACCTAACATGATACAAGAGCAAGAATATGATCCTGTTGACGATATTCTGAGGCAAAACTGTTGTTCTACTGCCTTATTATAATAAAAATGTGATCGTGGGTCGTGTCGGATTGCCGTCCCATCGGACAATGAGAGTGAGGGAAGAGAGAGTGCACCTGTGTCTGCGCACAAGCTTGTGCACTATAACATCTCGTGCGTAGGACTCTGGTCTCTGCTGAGATTGGTCGCCATGGCCAAAATTCAGTCTAGAGGACTTTTTTCTGTATAATAAAAAGAACTTTACACTTGAACCCTGAATAACCTTCCTTGAATCTTTTTATTAAAGTTTTTTTTTTCTATCTGTCTCTGTAATATAATCAACAGGTTCTCAAAACTTCGGTCCTTTAGATATTTAGCCTGAAACCTTGAGAACTCCGAGTCGCTTTTATATTGGTTTTCAATTTCAGAAAGACTAGTTAAGAGTGACACAGAACAAGCTAAGTTCACATTTAAGATTCTCAAATAAATTCTCGGAGAATCAATTCTTAATTATAATTATTAAAGAATGAAAAAAAAAACGGAAATTATTATAGTCATAAGCTTCTAACTTTCCCGGTCACGATCAACAAAGCCCATGAAAACATCATGGCTCAAAATGTCAATAAAGAGAATTGATCATGACTTAGCAAAAAGCTTGGAAAATTTATTCAGCATGTACTTATCGGAATGGTGTGTGGTGATACAGACCATCGAACTGAATAACTTTCTCCAGCTCATATTTTTTTGTAATCGTGAAAAAATTATCAGCCGTCCCATACATTTGCATCGTGTAGGTATTGAAGTTCAGATACCTAAATAAACAGCTTTAATAACTATTCACGACTCCCTAGTTCTTCTCAAAAGCTTCACAAATGATCACTGAAATATTCCTCATGTTGGTGATATATAAAATTCTCAGTAGCACCCACGCTGGAGGAGTGGAATTACTACAAAATCGAGTATCGCCACAGCGAGATATCCGCCATTCGGCCGGCGGAGGCGTCGCACGTTCACTCATATGGGACACACTGGGAGAGAAAAATACTAATATTTTCACTTAGAACATATCATGTGAAGCCCAATTCCCGTTAATAAAAACCTTCAAAATCGAATCCATTCTCATCTCAGCGACTACCTATATCAAAAACTCGTAAAAATTTCAGGGAAATAAGAGGTACTTTTGACAGATTAAGACTAAGATCAAACAGTGAACGTTCTTAAAATTGAGAGAATTGCCCCTCTGATAAAAGATCCTACCTTTTAAACAAGCGTAATCTTAGATCTTAGTGCATAATATAAAGTCCCCCCAAGGAAAAAATTACAATACCTACTTAGAAATTTCAGTGCATCGTAGGCAGTGCACCCCGCTGCTAACTCCACTGACTAGTGAATTTCTTCAAGTTGTGACGGCACCAAATTGACAACCAAGACAAGAGATATGACGTGATGTTAAAGGCATTCAAAGATCGTTACAATATTACAAATGTAGAACCATTTCATTTTCCGAGTCTGCATCTTTTACCACACAGCACATATTTGATTATTAGTTCGGTAGAATAGATCATCTATACTCTTCCAGTATGTTAACTTGACTAAAATCTCCGTGTTAGAAATAAATTGATCTTCATCTTGCAGGCCATCTGTCCAGGGTCTGGTTGTGGCAAGCTTGGAAAACCGTTCATCCTCGTGGTTATTTAGGATATCATTGGAATATTCTAGAGAAACATTTTTCATATAATTATATTTATCGAAATAAAAATAAATTTTGCTCCATGTGTGCAATAAGTTTATCATATACGGTACATAGTTGGTGGCAGTGCGCTCGGAATATGCTCGATATAGAGCACGTCGCCTCCACTCGATCCCGGTGAAACATTGCTCCAGTTAGTGATGTGCTGTGCGGCGATATATCGATAAATATGGAAGTTTGGCCTCCTTCATGAAGATCCTGCTTTTAATATGCATGTGCATATTACTTTATAGTAAGACTATAAGACAGACAGTTTACCGGATTACTGACAGTTGCGTCTAGATAGAAATGAAACGCAGTCTTGTAAACTGTTACAAATAATACAAAACGGTACATACGGTACGGTAAACGGTATATAATAATACCTCAAGAATAAGATTCACAATCGAAAAAAGTTGTAATGTCGTGAATGTTATGTCAGTCAGATCTATAAAATGTTTAATGCGTTAATGAAAACTACACTAGGTAATAGGTAATACGGGCTGGTTTCCACAACTCCACGTCAATACGCGTATTTTGCGTACAAGACTACACTATAACTTCGCTTATTCAGGAAAAGAAATAACTATTCCTTACTATCGATAACACCTTTCCCCATCTCTAAAAGCACTTCCGATATAATATTTCATATTTAATAGTGATGCACCACGAAAAATCCCTCGCAGATGACTCTCAGTTTATATTTTACATAAATAGGATATTATTGCGCACATATTGAATTCACAGACGTATATCATATTTTGTACAAACTATTTCTTGGGTATGTTTGTAGATTCATATACAGTATTACCTAAGGAGATACCCATTTTAGCCTGTTTGCATTTTTGGAATAATAATAATCCATTCCTCAATTTTTTTTTTTTATTAGTTCGGTATATGAACGAGAATTCTAGCGACCTTTACTCAATAATGTACTTATAGTCTTTAGTTTTTTTGCGGAAGACGTAGCGTTGGAAGGCCTCCCACAAAGTGGACCGATGAGCTTGTGAAGGCTGCAAAAATTCGCTGAATGCAGGAAGCACGGAACTGGTCGTAGTGGTGGCGCTTGGGGCAGGCCTATATTCAGCAGTGAACGTCTTTGAAATTATGATGATGATAGATCACGTTTTCGTGGCGCATAATAACACTAAAACTGATCAAGTGATCATATAAAAACACTAGAGTCCAATTCTATACCTTAAGTTTGCTCAAAATTCCCTTACCCGTAAACTCCAAAGCTGTATCCGAACATACTACAAAAATATATTTACTACACCAGAATTTTGAAAATTTTTCAATATTCCCCCAAGGTAAGCTAACTGAAAGTTATACTCACCTTGTTTTAAATAAAATCAAAGTGTACGTTGGCTGCTAGTTCCCGGGCTTGTTCTTTATGAACTTCATAAAAATGGTCGTATTTACTGGCGAAGAACGGAACCCCTACTAGGAGCTCTCGCTTTAAAACTGATATAGCAAGAAACTCTACTAAGGAAAGTATGCAAATATACAAGGTGGAGACAACAATACGACAATACATTAAACTACATTTAAATAATGACGTTCCCAATCTGTATAAGAAAATTCAATCAAATATATCTAACAGTTTAGTCACTATAGCTGGTCAAAGATTGGCATATCCCATAGTGGGCCCATCATTACTATTTAGTTTGTTTGAAAAAATCACTTATTTTGATGCTAGGATTATTTGATAGTTCCTAAATATTCTTAGGCATTACCACTGCCAGTGTTTTAATTTATTGTCGTATTGTTCTCCACATTGTATATACTTTGGAGTATTAATGAAATTGTTTGTCAATGAAGCCAGTTAGATCGCGGTAGCTCTGGAAAAGGATGCCTGGAAGGAATTGGGGACAAGTTTAAGATCCCGGGGGTCCTTATCTGTATGGTCGACGTGCCCGGTTGATGGCAAAAGGCTAGCTCGCTATTACATGGAACTTAAACATAACTAGCGAAGCTGCCTAATCCTTCGGGAACAATAGTCGTGATAATATGTGACGTGTACGATCAGTAAATCAGCTGTCAAATCTGATGGTAGCTTTTGAGGTCGGTCAACAAAAATATCAACACAGAAGTTGCCATGAATGATTATCAAGGTCTATTCAGCAAAAATTGTTTCCAATCAGTGTTCAATGTGGGTAATCCAGCGCCTTAATTGAGTAACACGCTATCTCTGATCTAATCCATTGCTTCATATGTTCGAAAATTTTGTCTCCTCAACAACGCAATGAATGTTAAACTGACAAATGAAATCCATTATTACATATTGTGTTACGCAATTACCCCGTAGTTGATATTTGTAGGTGAAAAGATAGTGACTATGTGTGAGAAGTGTTATGAAATGAATGTCTATATTTTATAATGCAATAAGGTCAAATATTTTTTATAAAGTCTAATGTAACAAAGATGAGGTACGTTATTAATTTGCTTGATGAAAGCTGATTAACACAATTTCACTATCACCCTGAATATTCTTGATCGAAGTACACCCTTCAAACTGACAGCAGTCCTGTTTGGTGGCAGTACTAACCACTCTTTCAAAAGGATGTTTTCTTAATATCTTACAACGCTCGGGTCATGGGGCCCTAGTGCGCGTCTCTTTTTTAAGGAAATTTCTCGCCAGCTGGTCGACACTTCACGTGACCAGAGGTCTAGTTCGCTCTTTGGCCAAAGAATTAGCATTGCCATTCAACGTGGCAATGCTGCCAGTCTTCTTGGCACGTTTCCTGATGACAGCGATGCGTACGAGTACTTCAACTCCTGAGTGTCCTTTGTTTATGTATTTATTTTTATAGTGTTAGTCATTTAATTTAGTATCTAGTGTAAATAGTTAACAAATAAAATAAAATTAGAGAAAGTCTCTCTGCGTTAAAATAATAGTAAAATAGTTGAGTACTACTTCAACTTATGTTCTACTAGTTTATACTATTAAGGACTTTGTCTGTTTAAATAAATAAAATGTTATTAATGGCCCCGATTTTGTTGTTCACAAACTAAACTAAATTTAAGTTCAGTGCATCCTTTTCTTTCTATTACATTAAGAAAAGGGCAGAAGATAAATCTTAGTTTAGTCCTGTCAAATTAGATAATCCATAGACAAGTTTAGACGTGATTAAAAAATTGGCTACTAAAAATACGTCAATTTACGTCAGGCGCTGACTAATTTGACAGGACTAAACTAATATTTTATCTTCTGTCCTTTTCATAATGAAATAGAAAGAAAAAGATGCACTGAACTTAAATTTAGTTTAGTTTGTGAACAACAGAATCGGGGCCATTGCCTAACCTAGCCTTGTATCCCTTTCTGCACATACGCGTGACGTATTAACTTGCTAGATAATGTACGGTACTCTATTTTAACCCTGAACTAAGAATATAATCGTGGTCACAAGAAGAGGAATATATGAAAACAGAACTCAGTTGTATGAGTGAAAATATTGTGTTAGATTTTATACAGGGTCAAATTGAAGCTAGCGAGACTTGCCAGATGGGGTATACATTTATTTATGGGGTAAACATGATAAAATAAAACAAATAATTATCAAAGTTTTTTTTTAATACCCATCACGTCTGCGTAATTTCGCTAACTTATTTAAATTGATCCCGTGTAGAACAGTTTGAATGAGTATTAGTGAAAATCGGCTTTTCGAACAGGAAAGGTAATATCGCATGCTTAATAGAGCACTGGCTTAACTCAAAAAAGTAGACTTTTGGGAAATCGCCGTTTAATGTTTTGCAATTGGGGTCTAGTCGGCTTATTAGCCAATAAAATAAATATGTAATGAACAGTTAAATACGTACTTAATAAACGAATTTTCTTTCTTTTTTACTGTCTCAAAAACCATTGATCAGTGCAAAATAAAAGTGCGGAAATCATATAACTTTGACTCTAGCTTTATTAAGTTAGTATTCTATTAAGTACGAGTATGCGATATTTAAGAATTTATAACTTAATTTGTTAATTTGTGTAGTCCCGAGCAAAAAGAAAAATAATAAGGGCTACACCACCGTGCACCTTGCTTCTGACGTTTCATGAGTGCCCTTGTAGGTTTATGTGAAATAAAATATTTTGATTTTGAATGTTTTTAAAGCAGTAAGAAACATGTCATTTCCAAGTATCACCTATACCCTATTCAGTTTGGTTTGATACAAAGTGTAAACAATATTTGACTACTCTTAATACAAGATATTCTTTATAATACTTATATGAAAATATTAATTTCTAGCAAAAAAAAAAAAAACATGTCAATAAAAGAAAATGCGGAACCAACGACACCGACTTACGAAATTAAAGTTATTTTTCACTTTGTAGTGTTTTTTGGGGGTCGGTTGTTTTGTTTTTTGTAAAAAAGTTTTTTATTTTTTACTTTTTAGTGGGCCAGTTTGTAACTTATTTAAGTTACAATAGCCTAATGTCAACTGCTCATCACCTTTTACAAAGTATTGCTTTTCACGATGCAGGGACGGGAGTTCTCCTTGTAAGAACCAGGAGAACTGGAGCTGATTGACCAGTCACCATCAGCTCCACTTCGCGATACGCATTGTGCTTAGCAACCACATTAAAGTACATAATCGAATCGCAAATCGCATAATATCTTCCCAACTGATGTACACCTCTATTTAACCTTTCAAGCGTGATGTTATATGTTTTATTTGCCCAATATCAACCCCATTTTACCTACAACATACCTTGTTCTTCTGCTCACCCAAAATTCAAAACTTAGAAACTTCTTCAAAGGTAGGCAAGTAACACCCTTTGATACCTCAGCTCGCTCAGAACGTTGCATTTTAACCAGGTTAAAATATTTTATGCATGGACATTATGGCAAGCTTTCTGTTCGGGAGAAATTTCACTCGATGCTGCGAAGAACTGGTGGAGGTGGATAAGGAAATATAGTAGCGTTTGGAGGTTTTTGACCTTCTAGGGGCTGGATTTGTAGGCACACTTTGTTTTTTTTCTAAACAGTGAACGACTATTGTATACAGGGTGGAATCGAAGTCATGGGCATTATTTTAACCTAAGGCACTACTCACGATACTGATTGCATTAGGGCTATTAATACGCAAATCAAAAATATTATTAATGCAAGTAAGGAAAACCTTAAAAATGTAGTAAATCAAATTGCACAAGGCTTATTATTGCAAATAAACACTTAAAGTAATTAAAACAAAATACTTCGTTAACGCCAATAATTGTTGAAATATCAAAATCTTAAAGCGCAGTACAGCGCAAAGCGAAATGTAAACAAACATCACCTGCGCGCGCGCGGGTTTTTCCTTACAAGTAATAATAACAATGGGCTACAAGACATTCCGTCCGGCGGGATTCCCTGAACTCTCTCCGTCCCACTCCCTCACTCGCAAAAATACGAATATCACCCCCGCGCGGGGTATGCTTCCCGCCGCAACACGAAGTCACGAACCCGGAACCAGTGTCATAACGACTGCGCAGGTGCATTGACGCGTAATTGATTTATTGATCCCGTGACGTAATCGCCGTACTCGCCGCTCGCGTCATACGGTGCTTGGATTGCAGTGTATTAAGTGTTAGTGTAGTAGTTGTGTGTTGTGTGTGTGTTTGTGTACACGATGCCTCGACCGCGTAATGTGCAGGCTAGGTACACCAACCAACAATACCCACAAATGGTTGTAATTTACGATCGCACAAGAAATTTAGTATGAACTCGTGAAATGTTCCATCGGCGCTACCCGAACGACCCTATTCCTTCACGGGGTCTCATTCCACCAGAACCACTCAGAACCTGTTGGATTTTTCGTCTTTTCACGTGCCAGCACATGCACAAGCTCGTGGAAGAGCACCCGTTTACCCTCTGTCACTTTACCGACAAATAAGGTTTTTTCAAAACAATCCACAAGCTAGGTACGTAAATGTTTTTTTTCTAATGTATGTTAGTTGACGTAGTTTTGACCGTCCTAAGCCGGCAAAGTACGAAGGGAAAATTGGAATTTATTATGAATCAATTCATTGGCAACTTACGAATGTCACGTGAGTCGGGCGGGGTCAAAGAATTCACGCCCAAGGACGCGCGTACGGCGTAGTGTACCTACGCATTTGCTATCGAGAAGCGCAACTAATTTGATGCTTTGTATGACTTACTACATTTTAAGGTTTTCCATACTTGCATTAATAATATTTTTGATTTGCGTAATAGTAGCCCTAATGCAATTAGTATCATAAGTAGTACCTTAGGTTAAAATAATGCCCATGATTTCAAATGCACCCTGTATATACAAAAAAAAACAGTCACGTGCGAGGTGGACTGGCGCACCGAGAGTTCCATACATTTTGTAAGGTGTGGTTTTTGTGAGGCAACCTCTTTCAGGTCAGTGGCGTAAAATCAAGAAGATGCAGTATATATTATAGTATATAGTATGCATGTGTATTATAGGCTTTTAAGCTATTTATGAATTTGTGTACGTTTTATTTATAATTTAATCATTTTAATAGTTTTTTTTTTGTATCATTGTTTGGCTCAACCAAAGCATCTGCCATCTAATCCTTGCACCATCCTTGGTTGACTGGTAAAGAATGCCTAAGGCATTAAGTCCGCCTTCGTACCTTTTTGTGTACGAAAAAATTAAATAATTACATAAATAAATAATGCAGTATCCTCTCCAAAATATGTGATTTTAATGACGAATCCGTGTTTAAAATATTATTTTTTTATTAAATTTGAGGAGAACCTTAAAAACGATAGATGCAGGCTTAGCACGACGCTTTCTATTTCTACGAAGAATAGACATAGCTCTTTCTATACAAAGTGACATTTCATTTCTCTAGTTTTGACATCGCACCGAAGAAATCCTTCTACAATCTGTCATTTTGTCTTTCGTTTCTAACGATCTTTGTCTAGGTCTTTTTCTATGTAGACTATTTCAGAAGAAAGTTTTCTATCCCAACTGTAAAAATGACACTGACGACTGACAGTTGTAAGGAGATTTTAAACTTTCTACACGACGGCCACAAAGTATATACGGTTATCTACAAAATCATGGTTTTAGAGGAGAGCGTTTTGAACACAAAACTGTGATAATCAATAGAAGAACAAAGCTATTTTCTTCTATTTTACATCATTTACTTAAGAGCCTACACTACCTCAGCTAAAATTCACCCTTTATCTCGCTCGCACGATACTGCTCGCGAACTGAGTGAGAGCGAGACAGAGTGCGGTGCTAGGCGGCAGGCAGCGCCAATAGTTTAGGTATTTGCTTTTTACGGTGAAAATAATGGTAATTTAAAAAAAGTAAATAACATAAGACCTGCTTTATAGTTAGTTCGGTTAGTATACAAAGTTTCATGATCTAATTTGAAGTATTTTTTGAATACCAGCGGTTTATTGTTCGGTTTGGAGGTAACTTTGGATTTTTTTCTATCGAGAAAATTTTATGAAATCGTGTTTATGTATAACATAAGACCTAGCATTAATGCTCAACTTTACCATATATTTATTTCAAAATGAATGCTGCAGTATTTTCGACATAACGGAGGATCATGCTAAGCCATTTGAGGTAGTATAGGCCCTTAATAGGGCATTACCAAAGAAGTTGTAAAGGCCAGTATTACTACAATATTTTTTTGTTCCAAAATACGGTAGGTACTTCGACACAGAGCAATTGTTGTAGTTGTCTTTAATAAACGTGACTTATTATCAGTAAAAAAAAAACGAATAAAAATCCTATGACAAAACAAAGAATTCTGAGTCGAATTATGTAAAAGAGTATGTATTTCATAAAAGGTGCAGTTGACTCTTTCTGCTTTGCTGCCGTCGTACTGTCCACACGGAACGTCATCTTTGTCTACTCTTCCGTCGACAAAACGGTGCTTATGACGGTGCTTTTGTGGTGCCTGATGGATTGTAGATGAGGATATGTCTAGAAAGTAGGTAACTAATAGAGAAGTATGAAGGAATGAGGCGCCCACCCCAAATAATGCGTTAAGGGCAGGCAAATGATAGAAAGAAAATAAAATCATGAGTTATTTAAATATCTTGACGCTGCTATGTGAATATATATTAGAAAGTCATCACAATATTTGCAAAGAGAATCCATATTATTTTTGTCAAATATTAATAATCTTAATATATATAAATTACGTGTCACGTTGTTTGTCCGCAATGGACTCCTATACTACTGAACCGATTTTAATAAAATTTTGCACACTGTGTGCGGTTTCATCCAACTTGAAAGATAGGATAGTTTATATCTCAATTTATAATCGCAATATTATTTTATTGCGAATATTGCCAGAATATGAAGGAAAATTTCGGAAATTTGAAAAACAAATGCACCCGTGCGAAGCTGGGGCGGGCCGCTAGTATGATATAAAAAATTAATGGGTACGCTCAATCTTCAACCACTCCTTAGATCTCTCGATTCCAAGAAAATAAAGTATTCTAAAACAAAAGAAAGTACCTAATGGAAAGAAATAGAGATAAGAGGTGAAACAGAACCTTATCCAGTATTTCATAGTTTCGAGGATCTAAAATACCACCCAGCGGCAGCCAATAGCGGCGGCCAATTTGAATATAGAACGCCCGCTCGGAATTTATAACGGACACACGAAACTTAAATGTTTGGCAACTGTATTGTGCAGTTTGCAACTGGTTGTTGTGCCCGTTGCTTTTTCGTTTGACCTGACAAAATTAAAAGTATCTGCTAGCTATTTTGGGGTCGCCTGTTGTGTTTTGTTCTGAAAGAATGGATGCTGTTAAAAATCGAAGAAATGGCGAAATATCTAGGCAAGGCTGTGATTTCTTTTCTGTTTTAATTTGATGCCACCAATTTTGAAGGCAATTAAGTTTTCCAAGTCAAGGTATGTTAAAGTTGTTGAACGGAAACCACACCTTACTTGGCTAAAACAACTTTTAAAAAATTCTGTAAGAAGGGTGTGCTTTCATTTACAGTTTCTGGCCTGTTCTTCTACCTTCTGACTGAATGACCCGTTACGATCCAAAAGTGCCTGTAATTGCTATATTTGAAATAATCACACTAATATTATAAAGGCGAAAGTTTGTGAGTGTGTGTGTGTATGTCTCTTCTTCACGCTCAAACGGCTCGACCAATTTTGATAAAATTTTGTATGGAGGTAGCTCACACCCTGGATTAACATATAGGCTACTTTTTATATCGATATTCCCCTTATGCGGGTGAAACCGCGGTGCGCAGCTAGTTTGAAATAAATGCTTTGAGTTTGATAGGGCGTTAGTTATAGCACATCAAATTTTAGAAAGAGACTGTCACACAGGTATAAGTTACAGACAATACAGTATAACTAAGCTGACCTTTTTCTAAAATTGGATGTGCCAAATTAATAGTCGCATCCTCAAAATATAAATATGTTATTTCACATATAACCTTCATGGGAAGTTGGGCACTTATGAACCGACAGAAGCTAGGTACACGGTTCTAATTGGTCATTTTCTATGGAGAATAGCCGGCAAGAAACTCCACGGTTACCCTTTTAACTTTCTCTGTTTAGGTAAACAAAACTTCTCGTAGCAATTGCAACTCAACAATTACTCACAGCCGAATAATTACACGATAAGTCATGATTTTCGTTCGAATTTTTGAGAGCAATATTCGTGTTCGTACGGAATCTAAAGAGTAACATCTGTAGTTCGGGAGCAGCGGAGCGAATGTTACAGCTTCCTTACCGAAGAATATGTTATAGAAGATATGATTTCGTTTGAGCATATCGTGAAGCGTCTATTTTTGTTTTCTTTGAACGCGAGTTTTTGAGCATTCGGTATTTGTGAATTTGTGTAGTTTTCTGTATGGAAAATTGTGTTGAAAATTTACCAAAAAGTAATATTTCTATATCGTACATAGTAATAAAAAATGTATAAGTTAGAGATAAAGATTTTAGTGGTTATTTAATTTGTTCAAGCGGCAACACTTCGGACTGGTTAGTGTTGGGTTGTCAGTGTCAACGTTGTATCTATCAGTAGTGCGTTCGTTTTATATTGGAATCTTTCTTGCTCTCGAGACAGCGCCTGTGCGTGTTGTGCGCACAGATTGATTAAAATGCGACATGGCGGACACCAACAGCGAACGCGTGGACACTAATCCGTCCGAAGCTGCGACATATATATATATATGTAAAGTATAAATTTCGATAGCCATAAGAGCATGGGAAGACCAAAGAAACGATGGATGAACTGTGTGAATGATGGTATGGTTAGGAAAGGGGTGACTACCGATATGACGACTGATAGAGAATAAAAGGGCACGGTACGCTGACCCCAAAAAAATTATAAGAGCATGAGAATAATGATGATACTATGTCTTTACATAGTAAAAAAATAATAATATGATATTACTTTATTATTAAGAAAAACACCCTTTTCTTGCTGACACTTTTTAATCGCACAACTGTACTCTTTCACAATCCATCGACGACTGACTTGCACTACACAGTTTACCATTTTAAAACGACATTTGCCCCACCCGGAAATAACGTTAACATCTTAACCGTTATTTCCAAGTGTTGCCAAAGTAAAATAATACATTTAGTTGCCATAGTGGAAATACATTTTAAAAGTTTGTTACAATATTATTAATTTGTACTTTGACAGTGTTGCCACAGTGGATATTATAATGCGGTATTTAAGATAATTCATGTTTTTTAAAAATAAATCGATGAAATCACGACATTATTAAACTTACTAAAGATATCTGACGTGGCTCAAAAGGCTGCCCTACCTAAATGAGACTGGGTAGGACATGTCTGCCGCATGAGACAGGCTGTGGGCCCAAATAGCACAGAACTGGTACCCTGAGACAGTGAGGCGGGGTCGCGGCAGTCCACGAGCTGGATAGGAGGACGCGCAGGCTAGCGAAAGATGGAAGGAATGGATGGAGGCCTTTGCCCAAGAGTGGGACAGAGTAGGCTGGTAAAAAAAAACATAGATCTATAATATTTCTTCATAAAAGCTTGAGACGTGAACGTCCTTCACTTAAAGAAAATCCACATTTAATATTTTTATTTATATTTTTCCTGTTAATAATTCAGTCAATACCAACGTTCTATACATATTCGACAACATTTTCCCAGAGAGCAGTTAAATATAGTAACACTTTATAATATTTTCTTCACTTCACTATTCATCAAATCTAGACTGCGAAATAAAAAGAAACCCAAGGTTTCGATCCTTTTTCTGGATTTGGAATAGTGCCCAAACTGTTCCAATAAATGGCTCTAACGATGTCCCTTATCACCGCTCGTAAAAGGGGGTAGGCTGTCCATTATCGTTGAGACTAAAATTAAATAACTTCATTGTGGACTAATCAGCATTATGATACACTTCTGCCTACCTTCTTTGCCAAACGCAAAGACAGTTATAGTATAGATGAATGTAGGAGAAATTTATAATTGTGGGTAGTAAATAAGTGCTTCATACATGCTTCATATCGGTACTATGACCACACAAGCATATATAAAATGATATTATATCTAAGGGTAGAATGGTTTTCTTATCACTTGACATCATACCTATCTACGAGACTTTTACACCTATAGAACCTCTATCGTAACCTAGGACTAAGAAGCCACATCGTTAAAACATTTTTACTTCTGCTTATCCCCATAAGAAAAATCGAAGTCAAAATAATTTACGTCAAAAAGGCAGTTTCAAACGTCAAAATTTACACGAAAATTTATTCTAGTTTCCCCTTTTAAACGGGAGTTTCGTATAGGCAAGAAACTCCACAGTTACCCACTCTTTAAAAATATTTTTAACATAATATTATAAAAATAAAGTTTTATCTCAGGCTAGCACAAAACAAATCACCATTATCATCGATTCCCAACATCCTTACCTCCAGTCCAAATACCAAAATTTAACCCTAAAATTAATAAGTAACCCGGCCCAGAAACGTTAAAACTAATAATGCAACAGCAGACCAGATTGCACCAATACATTGCACCTGCCCGGAGTAGCACTGGGCTCTTGTCACCCCGGGGGTGCACCACCCCCCCTGCCACCCCCAAAGGGGGGAGGGAGATCGCTGTACGTGTGAAACCGGTTTTTTTATATGTATTATATTATATTGAACTGTGGAAACTGGGTGGTATTGAGAATTTTATGTGTTTGTAGTGTCTTGGAGAATGAGATGGAGCTGTGGGTAGACTTATGTCCAGCAGTGGGTTCCAGGGTGTTGGGGAAGTAGTCTCTGGCTGTAAGATCGTTGTCCATTGTTCTTTCTTCATGGTAAAAGTGTGAGGCAGTTAGAAAGGTTGACTGCTCAGTTTGCATCGAACGCATTTCAGAGTCTCATGGTGAGGTTTTAAGTGCACTCAAGCTCATCCGCCCTTTATCAACCCTCAATCCATGAAACCTTGTAATCATCAGGCAGTGATTGACCCAAGAGCTATTCCTAACCTTTCAAATCAAATTTCTTACATCCAAATTGTGAAGAAACCTTTCTTGGCAAGCATTTAAGTCCTCAGATCTTTGCAGCTTAAACGGAGTCGGCAATCATTGATTCATTCTTTATTTATGCTGGCCTAGTCATTCTCAATGTGCCTCTAAACGATACCCTCAGCACAAAAAATCACCAGACGTGATGATTAACTGGTGATCACTGATAGCAGAAAAGAAGACACCTCATTCTGTCCTCCTGACGAAAACCCGTGCAGTTCCTGCTAGAAATGGTGAGCACAGGGTACTTACAAACTACTTAGAAACATACTAAATCCTAAAGAAATCTATATTTTAACCAGCCTCAAAAAATCTATCCCAAAAATAACAAATACAATATGCGGACGATAATCTATTTGTCCCTAAGGCCGACAATGTAGGAGAGGATAAAAAACTTAAAGCTTACAGCGGGCGGGCGGGATCATAAGGCATTTTTCCGAACACACACGAACCACTACCCCCCCTCCTTTGCGCCCCCCACCCCCGGTGATCTGCGCCCGATACCGTAGAGTAGCCTGAGAATTTTCTACAGAGACTTTTTGGAGGACTTTTAAAATGTTTGGTTTTCTATCAGATAGACGTGATTGAGAGTTACAAAGGTATGTCCAAAGTACCTACATCTTCAAAATTGTCGTATAAATTGATAGGTAAACCTGTATGCATTTAAAGGTACTGAATAAATGAAGAAAATGGCCGGCAAGTTCTGTACATTTTTGAGTATTAAACAAAACTATGGACAATACAAATTTCAATTATTTGTCTCATAAAATATTCTATTTGTGTTCACATTTTAAACGTTTCGAGAGCAAATAATAGCGTTTAACAAATCTATGATCAATCCTTACTAATGATAATAAATCCAAACTGTTTTTATCTCAAAATAATTCAGTAGCACTATAATTATCGCATCTACATATAAAGTAATCACCTACTGAAAAACAGCTTCAAAAACACTCCTGAAAAACCGTCCCCTCTAACTTTTAAACTAACCTACAGTCACTCTTTGCTTCTTCGTCTCGCCGATAGCCTGCGATGTGTGCGGCATCGGAACGCTGAAAGACGCCCTGTGACGCCGAAGCCTTCCTGAAAATGTATGCTACCCCCCCACCCCCACGCTCAAGCAAAAACCCACACAGCGACACGGAAAAAACCTCACCAATGTACGGAAACGGTGCTTGTGTGCGTCAATGAAAGATTACTCTTATGTAGTAGCAATACATATTCGTCGAGCGAAAGGTTTTCCAGCTGTGTGCGTTCTGTGTCAACGCTGTTTCGTATTACCGTGACGCTGTGTGAGTGTTTTATTGACATTTTTATACATGAAATTTTATGTGCACGATTTAGATGTTTTTGTATATAAGCTCCGTGTGTTGGGTGTGTGTGTGTGAATTATTTGCGGTCGCTTTCGATGTTCGTAGAATACTGAATGGGTGTAATTAATTCGTTTCAGATGAAACTGTTCGGTTGGTTTCCGTGAGGAATATTCAGGATTTGCTGAAACTGGAGGATTTCGTTCGACGGTCTGAACTATTTGTTTTCATAGGGTATTTGATTTCGCGAAATACTTTGTGTTTAATAAGTATGTGTTGGTGGTGGGGGGGGGTCCAGTGAAATTGTATTGTCGTTCGCTATTTTCTGTGCTGATATTACGACATGTTTGCAACTTTTCAATTTGTTTTTAATGTTGCAGTGAGATAAAAACGTTTTATGATAGTTTTGTAATGCAAGCATACTTTTTGATCGTTTATAATTCTGTATGTTGCAGTCTTTTAGAATAAAACTCTACAGCACTCTCACCTCCTATTTCATGTTTACTGCCAAAGTCTCAAGAACGAGTGACTTGTGTGGTCCTGGGTTCGATTCCCATGGTGACTAAAAATAGAAGACCTATTTTCGAGCACAGAAACAAGTAACTTAGTATTAATTACACGTTATCTACATATCTCAAGGTTAGAAGTATAACCGTTATCGAAGACAATTATGACGACCGTTAGTATGCTTCCTCTTGATTTCCTATCTCGATTTTGATTTGGGGGAGTACTTCAAATGTATGTAGGTTTTTATTTCACACTGGACAGGTCCGCTCAATCTGTGTGGTTCTTTCCTCAAAAGACCAATTCAGACACCAATCTACATGGTCTTCCAAGATTATGTCTGGACCAACATTATGTGTGAACTTCAAAAGAGACTGTGACCTCTGAGTTTGTTTCAGCCTTGCTTTTCAGAGTAGTCAGTTAAGAAACGCCGACCTCATCTAGTTTTTAAAATATGATTGACGTGTAAAAGTGTACATTGTTTTAAATCATTTATCATAACAAAACAGTGTCAATATCAAAATCCCCTTTATTCATCCCACCCACCTTCTTAAAACAACATCAAAAGTGACCACCACAAAATGATGCCAACCCAAAAAGAAGGCAAACTAACCAAAAAAGCGACCACTGGTTCGCCCGACCAAAATTTAAATAGTTAATACGAATCGACACTCACACATGCACACGTTGCTTCACAGACAGTGGATCTTACACACCCGTACACAGAGAATTTTCCTCTGCCGTATTAAAATGGACTTCAAAAATATAGAGAACAGTTAATTGAGTATGGAATATTTTGTATGGTCTCTCGTTATCTTGGCTCGGTAGTAAAAGCTCACCCATTTTCCTAGCTATGTATTGTGGACTTTTCCATGAAGTACCTCTACTTATAGATGTGGATTTGGAGATCAATCTAGTATAGAATTTAGTCAAATATAGTGGTGATCTACCTAGTGAAATGTATTAAACACATCATTTATTATAAGTCTTTTATAGACCAGGAAAGGGAAGACATATATCAACAAACTTCGATCACCGTTCTATCTTGCAAGTTTGGTGATTATGGAAATTATCTTTTCAATGATTTTTTGAGAAGGTATTCTTGTTGATCAGCGAACACTTTGGCAAATGTGATGATTTGTGCGGGATCGCTTTGAGCCAGCAATCTTGGAGCCTGTTTTCTGATGTAGACGTTTACAGCCGATCGATTCTGTAAACATCTCACCGTGATAACTTAGGTGAAGTGAGCGTGAAGTGAGCTATCAATAGTGGTAATCCCTAACATCAGGTGGAGTGACAGCTCACTTCACCTAAGTTTTCACGGTGAGATTTTTACAGAATAGCACTACAGTACCGATAAGACTATCAATTCCTTGATCTGTATTTCTCAGATCAAATATCTCTAGCTTTTTTTATCATAACAAACATGAGGTGTTGATGTGGTCTTCATAGCATGGTGCATTGCGTGCTTAACGCATCATTTTTGACGTCATCACTTGCATCTTATTAAACAACATGGTTCAAAATATGGTCAAGGCTTCAAACCAACCTCTAGCAATGCCTTCTACCGTTGTACGATACCAAATACTACATAGCTATCATATATTTACTTTGTATGTCCCAACGTCCGCCTGCATCCCTGAGGCACGTGTGTGTCTTATATTTTTATTTCCTTACCATCCAGCATGTTGGGAGTCTGTAGCATCTTTGAAAGTCGTGCGAGTAGAAAATTACGACTTTGTACTATTCTGTTGCTTTTTGACCCGTTTTCTGGAGAGGATGACGCGTTTTGTTATTGGATGTATAAACATGCTGTGGCGTAAATAATGAATAACCTTGAAACTGTCGACTGGCCAGATTATCATCTATCATTTACCACACTTATATCACATATAAAAATGAATTGCTGTTCGTTAGTCTCGCTAAAACTCGAGAACGGCTGAACGGATTTATCTTATCTTGGTCTTGAAATGTTCGTGGAGGTCTAGGGAAGGTTTAAAAGGTGAGAAAAAATCGAATAATTCCCGGGAAAACCTTAAAACAGCCCTTTTCTATTTCCCATACAAACTTTTTCTAAATAAAATGTAAGTAGAGTCAATTTGAACTTTATTGAATCATTTCATGCTTCATTCAAAAAATGTTTTTTATTAAATACGGATTCGTTTTGTTTTATTTTAAAATTAATTTATACAAAAGTTTAGGTCTTTTATTTATCGATTGAGGCAGTACGAAGTCTGCCGGGTCAGCTAGTTTTAAATAAAAATCGTACTTACTCATACATAATCAGCTGCCATTTCTACAATTGGCGAAATCTTCTCGTTCTGTTTTTTTTTATGTTACTCTGAATATTTGTGTCATCAGATAAGTAGAGTGACAGTCTGTCTTAACACAATCTTGACTGGTCTGTGCACGGATGACAGCGTAAGAAGCAGCATTGCAGTATTTCTTTGAAGGGTGAAATGCCCTGCCTACCCATACCCCTATAGACCAAGAGTCAGATGCAACATTTAAATTGTTAACTACTAACGAGCATAGGAAACGACTAAGGTAAATTACCCATGCGTTACAGACCTTGAAAACAAAACCTCAAATGCCTCATGACGGTGATTTAAAGTTTAATGTCTAGGACTAGAGTTATTCGAATATAACATAGGTACTCGTAGGTGAAGTAGCAGCCAAACTAGCCAAAGTCTTAAATCGAAAAATAATATTAAAATAACATAATTTTTGTAAGCCATCATCGAAAACAACTTAATTAAACTATGTATTGATAGTGTTCTTCTCCTCATCTTTAATAACATCCCACAAAAACCTAATTTAAATAAAACAATTATTCAAAACAACTGTTCTTCAGAAACCTATTGATCTATAACCAATGAAGAAATTAAATTAAAAAAAAAAAACCCAAGTATTCAATAATGCAAAGTGGCGCTTATATTCAATGAAGTTATAACAATTCATCGATGATTACAATCGAGAACTTTTTGCGCGCTCTGCAATAACAACTAGGAATGAATTGTGCAGAAAATTATTCATAGTTACATCCCTAACTGATGACAAGATATTAACATACAAATTACTATCATTTTTCCATACAAAAACAAGCGAAAAACCACCTTATGTCCATACTCTTAAAGGAGAAAAAAACTGTATAAAAGTTATACACTTGGTAAGATGGTAAGAAGTATACATAAAAAAGGACGTCCTTATGTTTATTGAAGATCATAATGTACTACGAATTAATTAGAATAAAAAACGTAATTAACATATTGGATAAAAACTGGCTCCAGCTGATTATGGAGCGGTAATAAGTAGGTACTAGGGTTTAGTGAAGAATGAAGAGTTAGATGTTGACTAAGAAATGAGCTTGTATTCTGTCAGCACATTGTCTAGAGGTGCGTTTTATTGAATAATTAGTAAATAATAATGTATTTATTACTCCTCAGACTATAATTTTATACGCATACGTTTATTGCCTAGCAAGGTAAGTTGTTATTATAGGTTTCACTTGTAATTAAGTTTTTAGTAATCAAGAATGCATTTGATGTTGAATTGATTCTGATGAATGAGGAAGTGCTTTTTTTACAGCTACTAAATTGACAGAAGTATTTTAAAGTTAATCAGAAAATTGTTGCATTTTAATAAGTATGTCACCGTGATAACTATGTCCATTCCAATATTATTTCTTTACTAGCTGACCCCTCAAACGTCGTTTTGCAAAAAAAAAAATAGGGGTATGAAAAATAGATAGTAGCCGATTCTCAGACCTACCCGTCAAGCACACAAAATTTCATACAAATCGGTCCAGCCGTTTTGGAGGAGTATGGTAACTAACACTGTGACACGAGAATTTTATATATTAGACTAGCTGACCCCGCAAATGTCGTTTTGCAAAAAAAAAAAATAGATAGTAGCCGATTCTCAGACCTACCCGATATGCACACAAAATTTCATACAAATCGGTCCAGCCGTTTCGGAGGAGTTTAACCACAAACACCGCGACACGAGAATTTTATATATTAGACTAACTGACCGCGCAAATGTCGTTTTGCAAAAAAAAAAATAGATAGTAGCCGATTCTCAGACCTACCCGATATGCACACAAAATTTCATACAAATCGGTCCAGCCGTTTCGGAGGAGTTTAACCACAAACACCGCGACACGAGAATTTTATATATTAGAAGATTTACATACATACGTTAGATTTTAAACTTTTTAAAGGGACTTTACCTATAGAATTGTGTCTTTATTCAATGTAAATCACATCAGAACCATTTTTCTTACACATATATTCATAATCAGCCTATAATGTTCCCACTGTTGAAACACAGGCCTCCTCTGTGTGAGGGAGTGGGCCGTAATCCACCACGCGGGCCCACTGCGGGTTGGTGGGAATGTCACATGTCTTTGAATTTTTGGTTCTGGGACATATCGGTTTCCTCACGACATTTTTCTTCACCGTTTTGATAGCAGTGGTGATGAAATAATTTACAAAAAGTAAAGCGCCTGTCTAGGTTCGAACCTACGACCTACAATTTATAAGTTGCGGCCATTACCACTGACCCACCACTTCTCTATTACATTATACTTAAGAGCCTACACTACCTCAGCTAAAATTCACTCTTTATCTCGCTCGCACGATACTGCTCGCGGACTGAGTGAGAGCGAGACAGAGTGCGGTGCTAGGCGGCAGGCAAAGCCAATAGTTTAGGTACCTATTTGCTTTTTACGGTGAAAACAATGGTAATTAAAAAAAAAAAAAAACATAAGACCTGCTTTATAGTTAGTTCGGTTAGTATACACAGTTTCATGATTTAATTTGAAGTATTTTTTGAATACCAGCGGTTTATTGTTCGGTTTGGAGGTAACTTTAGATTTTTTTTCTATCGAGAAAATTTTATGGAATCGTGTTTTCGTCTAACATAATACCTAACATTAATCCTCAACTTTACCATATATTTATTTCAAAATTAATGCTGCAGTATTTTCGACATAACGGAGGATCATGCTAAGCCATTTGAGGTAGTATAGGCCCTTAAGGCATCACCCAGAAAACCTACAAACCTGCTTACACCAGCTTACAAAGGAAGCTTCCCCAAACTAAAATGTAATGAGCATATGAATCCCTCAATTATCATGAACTGTGAACAAAGTTCTGGAATCGAGATGTATGACGTGACCTCCCCTCCCCCCTCCAAAACGGGGGGGATGGGGACGCGACCCACTTATCCTTGTAATATAGTAATGGTGGAGCAGCATTTATTAAATTGTAAAAATCTTATTGATTTCCTAGTTCTGGGTATGAGTGATGGGTAGTGTCTGGGTGGGGGGGAAAGTGGGGGTGGGCAGGATTTGTGATTTTTCCGTTCAATGTATGTAAGTGGGTCGGTATTACTTTGTGGTTCTGGGAATAAATTGGTCTTTCCCGTTACCTGTGGGTGTCGTAAATGGTGGCTTATACAAGAAGGTAATATGGAAGAGAGAAATATTTATCAATGTTTTTTTTTTTTCCAGATAATGACTAAGTTAACAGGAAGACTATGTTAAATGTGACTAAAAATATAATTAACGTAAAAACTATCTATAATAATATAATTAAAGTAGATATTGGCCCCGATTATGTTGTTCACAAACTAAACAAAATTTAAGTTCAGTGCATCTTTTTCTTTCTATTTCAATAAGAAAAGGACAGAAGATAAATATTAGTTTAGTCCTGTCAAATCAGATAATCCATAGACAGGTTTAGACGTGATTAAAAAATTGGCTACTAAAAATACGTCAATTTACGTCAGGCGCTGACTAATTTGACAGGACTAAACTAATATTTATCTTCTGTCCTTTTCATAACGAAATAAAAAGAAAAAGATGCACTGAACTTAAATTTAGTTTAGTTTGTGAACAACATAATCGGGGCCATTATCCTACTACATTAAAAACTTTTTAACAAAAAAAAACAACCGACTTCAAAAAAAAAAACACTACAAAGTGTAAAATAACTTTAATTTTAATTTCGGAAGTCGGTGTCTTTGGTTTTGTATTTACGTTTTTGCCACTGACTTCCAAAATTAAAATTAAAGTTATTTTACACTTTGTAGTGTTTTTTTTTTTTTAAGTCGGTTGTTTTTTTTTGTTAAAAAGTTTTTATTTTTTACTTTTTATAGTCAGAGTGCATCTCATGACAATTCCAATAAGCCCAAACACGGCTAGAATACATGGTTTTATTACGAAGTTCTGGTACCTACCTTCCAGCTTCATCATCAGATCGGTTTGATGGTACCATTTTCGTCAGAACCATTTATTTAAATTTGCTTCGTCATAGTCTCTTAACTATCTTAATCGAGATATCTTATCGCCACCCGTGAAATACTTATTATCATTGAAGAGTTCCTGTGGCTATCTGTGGTCTCCTTCATCAGTTCCACTTCACCAAATTATACTTTTTGAATGCAAATGCTTGACATGTTGATGAAAATACCAAAATTGCTATATGTATGCCTATAATATTTGAGGAGTTCCCTCAATTCCTCATGGATCCCATCATCAGAACTGGATTTTGACAAGAATGGGACCAATCTGGAAGCATATCCTTTCAAATAAAAAAAAAAAATCCAAATCGGTTCATAAATGACGGCGTACTGAGGTAACAAACATAAAAAAAAAAAAAAACATACAACCGAATTGATAACCTCCTCCTTTTTGAAGTCGGTTAAAAAGTGTAACAATTAACGCTAGACTTCATACACCCCAATGAGAGTATTGAGTTAAAAGCATAATACAATGACCGAAACTTATTTTTTTAAAGCTTGCTATTTTTTTTTTCGTGTTGAAAAGAAATACATAATTTTTGAAGAAATACCTATATTAAAAGCTACTGAAATCGATTCAGTAGTCAATTATGAACAAACTACTTTCAGGATTTGCGTTTTTCTGTTACACCTTGTATATCCTACTAATATAAAAGCGAAAGTTTCTGAGGATGGATGGATGGTTGATACATGGATCCTTGTTATCTTTCACACAAAAACTATGTAACAGATTTCGATGAAACTTTACAGTAATAATAGCTTATATATACATCAGAATAATACATGGGATACTTTTTATCCCGATATTCCCACGGCATCAACTCTTATGCGGGTGAAACCGTGGGGCGCAGCTAGTCTATAATGATAGACAGGTAGAAAAATAGACTAGGATGAAAAATAAATATTTATTTTCATCACTTATACATCATCATCATCATTTCAGCCCGGAATCACCCTCTGCTGGATATAAGCCTCCCCTTATTTTGCCATACTTCTCGGTTCCATGCATCCCTGATCCAGGTGTTTCCCGCGCCTTTTGACCCCTCCCGCGACTTTCACGATATCATAAACCCAACGTGCTTTTGGACGGCCCTCATATATTATGAGGGTTATATGCAATGTTCGCCTGATTCCAATAGGCCGGGGTCATTACGCTTAGCAAGACAAGCAATATGTGGAAACGGTGGCGAAACACGACGCAGACACTTCGTGTGTGTTAGTTAGTTTTTTCGTGTAATTTTAATGGTGTATGTATTTATAGTATTTTTAAGTTATATTAATAGTGTATTGTTTGTATTTATAAGGGCCTTGATGCCTGAAATAAATAGATAAATAAATAAACAATGACGACAAAAAAAAGCACGTACCTAGGTGATTTTATTTCAACACGAGTGCTTCTCAAAACAGCATCCAAATGAGCCATCAAACTACCCTTTTTTAACACATATTAAGTCACGCCACAACGCATCCAAGATTACAAGATGCAAGTGGTGACAAAAACAGCAATATCTACGTCTATGCCGTTCAAGGGCCGTATCTTGCCGTTCCGTGCCGTACTGTGCCATTCAAGAGCCTCGCCGTGCCAGCGTAAGCTCGATGGCTCTTACACAAACAGACACTCCATTTTATGTAGCTATAGTGGGGCTTCTTGTATCTTTCTTGTGGTTTAAATGCAGTTTCTGATCGAGAATGTGAATGAAGGGTTCAAGTGAGTTTTTAATAGACATTTATAGGTGGTATTTTAGGGACAGATTGAGTTATGATAACTAAGTTTAATAAATAGCTCAGATTTTAGCTAATCAACGAAACTGGTACTATATGCTCACATGGTAACGAACGTAGATATACAGGTAAGGATTACCGTAGGTATTTAGACACTTATAGGTAAACATACATTCGAGTTGAATGGCGTGGACTGCTATAGGCTGATAACAATGATGAGACATACCCAAGTTAGGTACACAATAAAACCTAGACCGTAAAGGTTAAAGTAAAACCAATGAAATATGCCTCTGAGAGTGTCGATGGCTATTTAAATTGTGTCAACCCAGAGATTTGTAGGTCTGTCAAGACAAACTCGACATGAGTTTGCCTTGACTGACCAGGTGAAAGATTTCAGCAGCTAGGACATTATGAGGTGGGTAAGGAAGCAATATTTTCCCACAGCTTCAGTATTGCTTGAGACCGTTCGCCAGTCAATGGAAGGACACCCATCTTAAAACTAAAACTACGATATGATTTATCTGTTTACTTTATTATCATCACCATATTCGGTCTAGCCTTTTCCCAACTATTTTGGGGCCAGCTTCCAGTCCAACAAGATGCAGCTGAATACCTACCAATATTTTACACGGAGCGACTTCTTATCTGACCTCCACAACCTAGTTACTGGGTAATACGATACCCCTTGGTAAGACTAGTTATTAGACTTTCGGGCTGTATACTTTATTATATAATGAGGTACTTAAATGTTACTATTGGAAAAATAAACAGCATGAAAACTCACTCCAAGATTAATAATGTTCTATCAAAAAGTCTACATATTTTTCCATAACGTCTTACACAATTAATATTTCTATTGTTACACGTAACTATTGTATGCGACACATGGAGACCGCTCATTACATTTGTATGTCGTTTGCGTAACGCACTCATTTCTTACAACTACCTATGGGAAATTTTATATGCAACCTTTTTGTCAATTGAGTAGTACATGGTGTTATTGCAACTTTGGACATTCTACATGTCCAAGATTTTGAGTCTACGACTAAGGATTAAAAGAATACCACTACATTAATGTTTCCCAAGTTCTGCAATTCTTCGATTCTTCCTTTACACTGCAATGGAGGTAGCCCAAAGCTTGCAAGAAGATATTGAACAATATTTAGAATACACACCATACCTTATGCAGATATTTTGAACAAAACTTGAAAACAATGGATGATGAAGTATCGACATCAAGGATAAAATGCACTGATAGGAAATAAACAACTCAATTTAGTGGATGACTTTTATAATTAAAGAACATTGACGCCCAAGTTACAGGTTTAAACCTAGTTTGGGAGCTACAGGAGGAGTATGTGTGTTGTAAATGCAATATGTATAACACTTTTTTGAGATAAAGAAATTATCAATTATTTTATTATTCAGTTTGAATGAGATCCCCATATTCGGCAGTCGATAATTATTTCGCTGTAATTCTATTATTTCCCTTGAAACTGTCCCATAGCGTGAGGTGAGTCAAGTATTGTTTACTATCGAAGCGCCACCGGCTGCATAATGCAGGACCAAAACAAAATCCGAACACCAACAGCCGCACACACAAATCTAAACGAAACACAGATTTATATCCTAATACTTTCGAAGACAATAGAAATCCTAACCTGGCTCCGTTCTATCGTACGGTGTACAAAACAACACCTAACAACTAACTCCTCTATACGTAGGACGTAGCACTCCTCACAAAACCCTGGGAGCCTGCTCAAAGCGCGCGAAAGTAGAGCCCTCTTTATCTAAGAGCCGTCTAGGGGGGGAGGTGGGGGGAGGACAAGTGCATCTCAAAGAAATGCAGATTTTACACGTCGCTACTCTTTGGGTGTGTCGGATGTATCGCGTAGACTGTTGTGTAGCGTCGGCAAATGTGGCGCGGGTGGAAATTATTTTTGAATTTATTTTTCTGTCAAAAAGAGATGGACTTTGTTATTGCTGAATGGGCTCGCTCCTAATCTCGATCACGCCTGATTCAAAGCGATGGATGAGGTCTATGATGGAACGAGCGTGTCCAGAAGATGCCTAATGCACTGTAACTCCCACGCATCGACGAAACACAGCAGGCTGCTTGACGCCAGACTGCGGTGGGAGAGTGTTTGTTTTTTTTTTTTTTTTTGAAATGTTGACACTTCTAGTGGCTTGCTAAATGATTTGACTTTGATTATATTGGTCAGTTGTTAACTGCCCCGTTGGTCTCGTGGTCGCAAGCGTGACTGCTGAGCGTGGGGTCCTGGGTTCGATTCCCGGGTCGGGCAAAGTGTTATTGAGTTTTTCCATTAGGAATTTCTTAGTAACAGCCCGCAGTTTGGAAGTTGGTGGTGTGATACCCCCGTGCCTCGGAAAGCACGATAAGCCGTTGGTCCTGCGCCTGATCTCTCTCCGGTCGTGTCGGATTGCCGTCCCATCGGACTATGAGAGTGAGGGAAGAGGGAGTGCACCTGTATCTGCGCGCATGCTTGTGCACTATAATATCTCATGCGTACCCGGCTAATCTCCGTTGAGATTGGCCACCGTGACCGAAATCGGTCGGGGAGGCTATCATTATTGTTAAAAAAATAAGATTCTACCGTAGACTTTGGAGATACTTCATAGAAACTACTAATGAAATAAAATGTGACGACTACAGTTGAAAAATGTTGAAGGATATCATCGTGAAGAAACCAACATGTCCTAGAACAAAAGATTCGAAGAGATATGACATCTACCAACCCGCATTGGGCCCGCGTGGTGGATTACGGTCCACTCTCTCTCGAAGAGCTGGTTTGTGTGTCCCAGCAGTTGGAACATTATAGGCTTATTATGAGTACAGTTGACAATTAAAATGAGTATAATTGAGGAATTAAAGTTCAAAGCAACTTGGATAAGGACCAGCAGTGCGATTCTGTAACCATCTCACAGTGAAAACTTAGGTGAAGTGAGCGTGGAGTGAGCTGTCAGTATCATCCTGATGCCTGATGATTGATACTCTTGACAGCTCACTCTAAGCTCACTTCACCTAACTTTTCACGGTGAGATTTTTACAGAATCGATCGGCAGTTCTATTCCTATCCTATAGAATGTTTAAACACACCTTTAACTTATTTTTGAACTATACTTGAGCAATTTTCTTTTATTCAACCATATTAATTAACATGACATGGGGGGCTTGTGGCTAAGTAATAACAGCTGCAAGTGTCGATCGATCAGGTTAAGCTACGCTTGCCGCGGTTGTTCCGTGGATGGGTGACCATCTTTACATACCAAGACCCCTCCGTGCCTCGGAAATCGTTGGTCCCGGCTGTAATTCGTGGATCTTTGACAGTCGTTACGGGTCGTCAGAAGCCCGAAAATCTGACAACCAGGCTTACCAAAGGGTATAGTATTACCCAGTAATTGGGTTGTGGAGGTCAGATAAGCAGTCGCTCCATGTAAAATACTGGTATTCAGCTGCATCCAGTTAGATTGGAGGCCGACCCCAATACAGTTGGGAACAGGCTAGGCAGATGATGATGATGATTGTTTAATATGACATAACATCACACCTTGTTTGCCCGAAGGGTTTTGACAGAGCAAAACCAACCCGTAGTACCTCTACCCAAATTTATATATAAGTCCTATGTAACAGAAAGAGAGCCTATTGCCATCATACAGGACGGACTGTTACTAAAAAACTCCAGATAGAAGAAAATCCCAATTTAGTTTAACCTCATCCTCAACAGTTGCACTTGCGACCACGCAACCAGCGAGGCAGTTAATATTGATTATTTTCCTGTATAAACTTGTTGTCTACAATTATATCCATATTTAACTTCTTGCCTATTATATGACAAGACATTGCAACATGTAATTCAGGTAGACATTGCGTGACTGATACGTATCTAAGAACATTTTTATACAATACACAGCGTTGCGTTGGATTTATGAGACATTGCATTAAAAGGAACGGTATTATAAAAACCAGATAAGTATTAGATTATTATAAAGTCAACTTGGTAGTGTTGCTGGTGGACACGCTAAGATGGCTTTTGTTTTTTTATCAAAAGCAAATTGTTTTTATTGACAAGACCCGTTTTTTGTTGCAAGTTGTGCTTTAGTTATGATTAATTATTTAAAATACTAATTATAACAATAATTAATTTCTTCTTCCCTTGAATCGCCACAAACTATAAAATAAGTAAGCTCATATTATCTACTTAAGGGGACTACATAACCTAAAGCGCGGTCATTGCCGGACTGCATAGAAAAGAAACAGAAGCCCGATGACACAACGCTGGTAATTTATTGCAAAATATGAAGCAATTATCTAATTACAAAAGATCTATTGTTTGGACTAAAAAAATAAAGCACTAGTGCTTTAGTATGTTGCTTGTAGAATAATCTGACAAAAAATCAGAATGATTGTATGTAATTAGTTTGGTTTTTATTGTGAAAAGAAAGTTTTTAGAGGTATTTTCATGATTTTTTTCTATCGTATCAGATTAGTTTTATTAAGTTTTCAACACACTACCTAACTAACATATATCCTGAAAAATATCATATATTTTCCTGATTTTGTTTTAGGCATTATAAAACTGCGTTTTTTGAGTTTAGGTCCTGTAGTCCCCTTAATAAAAATCTGAAAATCACGTACCGCATCGTACAACCCAAATCGTTAGGACTACAAGCATGAAATTTTGCACAAGAGTTCCTTTTAAAATAAAAGTGAGCAGAAGGGATTTAAAGAAGGATTTTTGAAAAGTAATTCCTTAAAGGGGTCGAATAGGGGATAAAAGTTGTGTATGGAAAGGTGTCGTTTTGGCCATGGGCACACCGCTTGTATGAAATAGTAGAAAATATTATCCAGGCAGCGGTGGACAAATTGTCAGGATGCGTCATACTGCAAATTCATTTTAAAAAAATATAATCACGACATACCTAGGGGCTTGTGGCTAAGTAAAGACAGCCATACGGTAAATCCGTCAGGTTAAGCCACGCTTGCCGTGATTGGTGACCATCTTTACATACCAAGACCTCTCTGTGCCTCGGAAAGCATGTTAAACCGTTGGTCCCGGCTGTCATTAGTGGATCTTTGACAGTCATTACGAGTAGTCAGAAAGCCCGAAACTCTGACAACCAGTCTTACCAAGGGGTATCGTATTACCCAGTAACTGGGTTGTGGAGGTCAGATAGGCAGTCGCTCCGTGTAAAATACTGGTATTCAGCTTCATCTGGTTAGACTGGAAGCCGACAGATGGTGATGAATAATGACGACATACCATATCATTGCCTTAGGAATGTTTATTAATAAATTTCACGTAATTATTAATTATGTTTTCTTCATAAAATAAATATTATGAATACTAATTAATTCATTGTTTGTCACATCTGGACACTGGACAGTCGGTTACTCAGTAACTGGATTGTGGAGGTCTGATAAACAGTCGTTCCTTGTAATATACTGGTATTCAGCTGCACCCTGTTAGACTCCGACCCTAACATAGTTGGGAAAAGGTTAGGTAGATGATGAGGTGGAAAGTCAGTTCTTAGAATTTTATTAGTTACTTTTCTTCCTTTTCTGCAGACCGTACACCGAATATGACACTCATTATAGCGTGCCGGTAGGATTTCTGTAAAATATGTCAAACGTAAGTAGGCGACGGAATGTCTCGCCGATCTTAGCGCTAATGCTCTTTGTCTAATTGTGACAAGGTGCTACAACTTATACAATAAGAATAACTAATAAAAAACAAGACTAAACATGACGTGTTTGAAAAAATATATTTAATGTTTTACCCTGAAAAATAGACCACCATCAATTTCTTCAGACTGATCAATTTATTGATTCAAGAAGAGAGAGCGTCTGTTACTTACATTATCATATTTTTTACATGTATCATCACACATAGGCCTCTCCCAGGCTGCGCCACAACACCCTGGCCTCCGCCTTCCTCATCCAGTCCATTCCAGCCACTTTCTTTAGGTCGTCCGTCCATCTAGCTGGGGGACGTCCTACACTACGCTTGCCGATACGCGGTCTCCACTCCAGGACTCGTCTGCTCCACCGGCCATCGGTCCTTCGACAAACATGGCCAGCCCACTGCCACTTCAGTTTGTTCACTCTGCAAGCTATGTCGATAACTCCGGTTCTTTTCCGAACAATTTCATTCCTGATTTTATCCTTCAAAGAGACTCCGAATATAGCTCCCTCCATAGCGCGCTGACCGACCTTGAATTTGTGGACCAGCTCGACCGTCAGTGTACACGTTTCAGCACCATATGTCATGCGCACTGGTTGAAGACCTTAGTCTCCAAACACTGCGGGATAGGCGACAAAAAAAATATATATTTAGGATGTATCATACATACATATTTTTTTTAATTACCGACTACGGGAAAGCCAAAGGAGTGTTATGATTTTGTTTTATTTTGGTTTTATTTATTTAATTTACCACGCAGGCCCAGTGCAGATTGGTAGATGACACACATCATCATCATCTGCCTAGCCTTTTCCCAACTATAGGTATTGGGGTCGGCTTTCAATCAGCGGGATGCAGCTGAATACCAGTATTTTACATGGAGCGACTGCCTATCTGACCTCCACAGCCCAGTAACTGGGTAATACGATACCCCTTGGTAAGACTGGTTGTCAGACTTTCGGGCTCCTGACTACCCGTAACGACTCTCAAAGATACACAAATGACAGTCGGGACCAACCGCTTAACGTGCTTTCCGAGCAACGGAATGGTCTCGGTATATGTAAAGACGGTCTCCCATCTACAGACCAACCGTGGCAAGCGTAGCTTAACCTGATTAGTTGACCTATGAGGCTTTTGTAATTAAGCCACAGGCCCCTCTAGGTTGGTAGATGTCACATGTCTTCGAATTTTTGGTTCTAGGACATGCCGGTGTCCTCACGATGTTTTTCTTCACCGTTTTGAGAGCAGTAATGATGATATAAGTTACACAAAGTTAAGCGCTTGTCTGGGTTCGAACCTACAACTTGTAAGTTTCGACCGTTACTACTGCGCCCCCACTGCTTTTAGCAATCATTAAAAGACCCATTATCGTGTTTATTCTACCAATAACAACCGTAAACCCTACACAACAAAACCACCATTTCAAACATGATATTTCTTGCAATTTTACACAAGGAAACAGCTCCAAAATACTTCAAAACAAAACGCATTTACAATCACAATTAGCTGCAATATTAGTTACCCCTTCAATATTCTTAAAGGGGTGAGTTCAATAATCTTTAGGGTAAGTCCAATATTCGGCTGCGTTCGATCTGGTCCAGTCCGGGGCGAAAACTTAGCACATTATGATTGTAACACGCGCCGATTAAGAGGAAAGTTTTTACAAAAGGGTGCGGCTTAGGGACGGGGAGGAAGTTTATAGAGTTGTTAACACTTTAGAATTGTTAGCAACTTCAAAATTAGTGCTTAATCGGTTTGTACAGGTTTTAAAAAAAGTTAAGTCATGGTTAGTGGAATGAAATCAAGGGTGTAGAGAAGATGCGAAAATAACTTGGTAAGCTGTACATCAAAGAAGTAACGAGAGAAAAAGCAAGAGCTTATGTAGCATTTTTTCAGTCAATTAACATACTATAGGTGTCTGTTAATCTAAACAAGCGCCAATACCTTACTATAACAGTAAGGTATTGGCTGTAATTAAGGTTGCCCCCGGAATTTAGAATTATGTATTTTCATTTTACCAGGCTTCTCCACATAATTTTAGCCCAAAGTTGCAAATCTGCCTATTCATTCTGTAAAAAATCTCACCGTGATAACATAGGTGAAGTGAGCTATCAACGGAAGTAATCTCTTGGAATAACAGCTCACTTCACCTTAGTATTCACGGTGAGATTTTTACAGAATAGCACTGCTGTAACACCTACCTTGACGACGTGCAATAAAAACTGTTGCGTCACACCAAAATCCTCAAAAATCACATTCGCACCACTCTATATAGATCAACAATTAGATAATCGGCGCATCGGTGGCCCATGAGCCATTAAGACTTTAATTGAAAATAGCGTAAAAGCTGTAAATCGTACAGTGCAGCCCGGTGACTCTACCCCTTTCGATGTAGCAGAGCTTTGTAGGAACAATGCCTTTGAGGGCAGAGGCTACATTTTTTAAAATATCTTAAAAAAATCAATTTTTGGGATGAAGATGCTTCCTCGTGTAGCGCAGTTTGTTTCGCCAGTTACTCAACTGAACCGAGCGCTCGGCGCATCTTAGACAATCATACCCAACATTTTATTTTAACTGGCCAATTCTTCCCTTGCGGTGGTAGGGCTAACGCCCGCCTGGTTCGCGACCACCCTCCCACCGGAGGTCGGCGTCAAGCAGCCTGCTGTGTTTCGTCGATGCGTGGCAGTTCCAGTGCCTTAGGCATCTTCTGGGCACATTCAACAATAAAAAAAAAAATCTAGCATAAAAAAAAAATCAGCTGTTCCCTACATTTATGTTCAAAATATAGGAAACAGCCGATATTTTTCGCGATTTCAAGTTTGGTCCCATAGTAAAAGTTGTTCATAATTACAATGACCTCTTAAGAGGTTGTTGGTGTTTTCCCAATAACCCTGGATATTAATGATTTAGGTAACACAAAGTCGCTTTTTGTGTTTGTCTGTTCTTCTAAACTACGCAACGGATTAGGAGGTTCTCACGATCATTTAGATAACTTATTCCAGAAGGTTTATGTGTAATAAACATTAATATTAAACTAATATATCGACACCTGCAATTTCAAACATTGTAACTCATTTGCCACTACTTTTCAGGATAGCGATCTAAACATTCAACATATTCTCGCTTTGTTCCTATAAAGTCCTAGCGTCTTCCAATTTTGTAAATATAAGTAAAAAGGGGTTTATCTACTTTGCTGCATGACTATTAAGTTGTTTACTTATGTATTTTATATGTTTTTATGAATTACAATGATTTTTCATTAAAAAGTGAGTTACAATGTTTTAAATTGCAGGTCGATATAATAATGAAATCTCGATGTTTTGATAAGTTGTAAAAACTGTGCGAAGCAGGGGCCGACTGGTAGCTAAATCATAACTAAAATTACCTACAATTACCAAGTTTCCCGCAATTTGAACTCATAACCTTTCTATCACTTCATTACAAAAAAAAAAACAACAATTTCAATCGACGTCTACAGTGAAATGTAGTAGACGTAAAAATAGTAACCATACGTTAAAAGAAATTATGTATATTAAATTCTCAACAGACTTTCTTATCGACATCAAAATGTATCGGCTGAGGGGAGATAGCAGTCTTGATACTTGGTAATAAGTAATTTGAATTTTTTAATTGCATTTGCCTAGGGTATTGGAACTGGGTGATATTTAGCTTGTAATTAGCCTTTTTAGAGGGCGTAATGTGAATGGCAGTTGAGTAAAAGCTTACGGGGATGGATGGTCAGCCAAATTGACAGAAGCTAGTGAACTTCAAATGAGTCAATCGTTAGCTGGGTACTCTGTGTAGTAGTTAATATCTGTTATTTAAGAAAAGCGTGTACTTCGTATTTTTTTATGGGACAACTCATAAGTTGTTGAATAATTCTGAAATGAAGGAAACAATATAATCCTGCAAAACAGAAATGGCTGAATCAGATGGAATTCTAATTCATGTTATTCATTCCTTTTAAAAGTTAGTAAATTATATTTATTAGTCCGCCTGATTTAACGTTTCCTTAGCTTATGAAAACTAGTACTAGTAAGGAAAAGATGTCATTCGGAGATCTCTACTGTCGTTTCTGGAGAAGCCCAAAAGTTTGACTACCAGTCTTACCAGGGGCTATCATGTTACCCAATAACGGGGTTGTGAAGGCCAGATAGGCAGTACCTTCATGTAAAATACTGGTACTCAGCTGCATCATACGTTCGACTGGGAGCCGCCCCAACATAGCTTAAGTTGAGCAGATGATGATAAGGGCCAAAATTATTTTGAATGATGAAGCCAAGCAACACAAAATACCAAACTACTCAAGTACCAAGACGGCTCACCTAACTACATAACACGTTAATATCGCATGCGACTAACAATCTAATTACAACCCGCGGGAATCGAACCGCGATCGACTGCCCGATAGGAACCGATTACACTCCCACCGGCCGATACACTGCGTTAGTTAAATGAGTGTAAAAGGGTCCCTTTTCAACGATAATTATACCTTTTTCTGGTGAATTTTGTTGTCAACTTTTGTTTGGAAGCTACTTTAAAATTTGTTTGTTTTAAATATTTGTCTTGCTTGATGATATCAGATGATGCCACTAGCCCACAATGAAAGTTGTATTGAAGTCAGAAATCACCGAAACATGGTGAAAATCTTTTGCTGTATTCTTATTTGTAAAAGGTGTCAATCGTAGGCTTATTCAAACTCATTTATTTTTCCATCTATTTAGCTTACACATAGTTCTTAAATATGCAAGTAGCATTTTTTTTTCACAGATTAAAAAGCGGGTCTCAAGATCCTAGGCACAGTCTGTATCTTGGTGATCCAAACACTACACAAAGTTAATAATAAAATAGCAAATACCCATTAAGGATTCTGCTAGCACAAGATGTTTATTCATAAGTTCATTCATCGTTATTCATTGATATATACAGCACTTTACTTACATGAACAACATTTTTATCTTCTTAGAGTATATTCGATACATAGCCGCAATCATGTTTTAGCTAATCTTAAACATACGTGGTTGTTTACTAGAACATATTATTTAAGAACACTGTATAAGTTAGCTGTAACTTTCCCGAATATAATAAAATAAAATTCACTGTTCTAAGTATCAAAGCGAAAGCAGTTTTCTTTTTAAACAGTTCATTAAAAGGCAATTTAGAACGTCAAAATTTACAAGAAAATAGTATTGATCCTACATTTTGGGAAAGAGAGCTATCAAATTGTATCACCAATCATAATAAAATTACATTACCAACCTTATTGAAACAATGTAAGTCTATTATGGCCATAACCTAAGTGTTGGTATAAAAGTCCATATGAGTCACATTTCCAACCCCATAGCTAATCAGTATACAACACACCCTCAGGCACTACATTATCTATCAATACACGAGCTATAAGACAGCAACAGTATCGAGAACCTCCCCAGAAAGACTACAACTCACTGCAATCAGATTGAAATAAATTACGTCTTTCGTTAATTGATTCAACGCTGATCAGAAGGGTGCTGTCGAGTCTGTTAGTAATGAAGCAGATGAAGATGATACTATTATTGTTTGAAGGCAACTGGGAACAGATATTGACGGGCTTGTGGAAATAGGTTACATAGACCAAAATAGAGAAAAATAGCAGTATAATAATATAATGTTTATTTAAACTGAGGATGGTGGTGGGGGATAAATGTAGAATAGCGTAGCATATTACTTTGGACATACAGGAATTACCTGCATCTACAGTAAAATGGAAGAGTATACCTACCCATAAAAACTGAACAGCAAAGCTGCACTGAAGAAAATGTTGACCACGTTAAAGAAGCAAGTAGTCTTTAAAAAACTGATCCTTGCCTTTCAATTGTTTGAATTAATTCAACGCAATTAAATAGTAGAAACGAGCATTCAAAAGACTCATTCATGATTAAAGAACAATCCAGAATAAATATAATGTTATGTTTTACACATGAGCTGCTTCTAAAAAACATTTCATGGAAACAACATTTGATTCTCAATCATTTGATTGAACGAAACAACAAAAGACCAGTTATTTTAGCCATTCAATTCTTAGGCCAAGGTTCCGCATCGTTACAAAGGGACTTCCTTAACGCAACCACACACTTTTACATGTGTGGTGCCCCTAATTACATTCATATTGGTGACCGTCTTGCAGGTGCACAGCCAGCCGTAACGGGCATCAGTCAAGCGGAGAAACAAGCTAAAAACGACCATAAAGCAAATAGGAGCAGAGTTTAAAACAGATTGGAGAATGTTCAAGGATGAAGACACTAGTGAAGATCGATGTATGATTCGTATTAAGAAAGTAATAGAGGTTATTATTCAATGTGAGAATAATTCGGTAACAATGATACTGGCTTTGCGTAAGGTCAATAGCATGGTCGAATTCGGCATCGTTAATTACTGACCGATGGTCGAATGATTTTTTATTAGTAAAAGGTGGTTGTCGATCGTAATTTGAATTTGATGGACGGGGAAGTGGTCGATGGTTCCGATAGCGCTTCCATGTGGAACTTGGTGTACCATAATTTACAATTTTTGGATTAGATGTTCCTATTATACATTCTGTAATATCGGCTAGAAAATTACCGCTGTCCAGCTACTTAGCTAAAAAATTTGCTATACCTACTACATTTTTTTTTCTTCATATTTTTAATGTTGTGTGGTTGATCCATCCATCCTATCAACTTGAAATGAAATTGAAAATGAGGGTGGTCGCTGATGCCTATATTACAAGATATAAAGTTACATATCTTAGCTTAGGTATTAGTTGCAACTCTAACTTGTAAAATAATGTAAGTACCTTTCGGCCTATTTTATTGTAAACCCATGTCTTTATGTTTTTTTTTTTTGAAGGTGCAAATAAAACATTATTATTATTATTACACACATCAAAAGTGTCTAGGGATCAAGCATTTTTATGCGGATTTCTTGAGATTGAGATGTGGCTTTGTAATAAATTTATGATTTTATAAATTTATATGGATCCTTTTTGGTGCATTTCATAATTTGAATCAGGAACTGTGAATCAAATTCGAGTAAAAGATGAAAATCAGCTGTCAATATTTTCCCTATAAAAACATACAACGCATTGAAGACATTATTAGTGCTACTGTTTCCCTACTACTGATTAAAACCAACGTTATTATGGAGCGGCGACGTCATTTAAGCAGGGAAGAAATGCTCAGAGCCGTGGGAATGATAGAAGCTGGTTCCCGGCAACGTACTGTGGCTTTAGCTCTGAATACAAGTCAGAGTGTTATCAGTCGACTTTGGACACGTTACCGAAGCACTGGTACCGTGGCTGAGCGCCATGGAGGACGGTATCGCTGCACCACACGGAGACAAGACCGATACATTCAAATCTTAACTCGAAGAGCTCCAACAATAACCGCCATGATGTTAGCCGTGAGGCTTCATCACTCTTCAGGGAACTTAATTAGCGACCAAACAGTCAGAAACCGCTTGCATGAAGTGAACCTTCATTCCCGAAGACCGCTACGGGTACCACCTATAGCAATGCACAATCGTAGGATTCGATATCAATGGGCTCTTGAACACAGAAATTGGGCAGAAGAACAATGGCGTTTCGTGTGCTTTTCTGATGAGTCTCGTTTTGGTATGAGACCGGATACAAGACGTATACGACACTGGAGAACCCCTGGACGCCAACAGCGATTAAAATCCTGCCAGGAAGTCCATCCTTATAGTGGTGGAACCATCATGGTATGGGCGGGTATTTGGATCGGCGGAAGAACTGAGTTGATTTGGATCAGAGGCAACCTCAACGCTCAAATTTATGCTGAGACGATTGTATCAGACGTCATCGTTCCTCTACAAGTGCAAATCGGTCCCTTATTTCAGTTAATGCATGATAAAGCACGACCGCACACCGCAAGAGTTGTAAGACAGACTCTCGCCGCAGCTAACATCAATGTCCTGCCTGGCCTGCTCAGTCGCCAGACTTGAACCCGATTGAGCATGCATGGGATATGCTACAGAGAAGAGCTCTGCCGAATATGGAGGGTATCCAGTCGCAAGAAGACCTTTTTTTGTTGTTGCAACGAACATGGGCGGCCATTCCACAGCGTGATTTGGATGAACTCATTTTGAGTATGCCAAACCGATGTTCTTGTGTTGTTAGTGTTCGCGGTAGAAACACGGATTATTAATTGTTTAAGTTACCCAATAAAATTTTAGAGAAAACTGTTATTTCAGTCTTTTTTTCGAACTTTTGTGTTAGTGGTTCAAATGTCAAAAATCCCTTTATTAGGAAAATGGCAAATTTCTTTATTAATGCAAAGGTGACTTGGTTTATCGTTACTGTGACAAACGAAAACACTTTATTTGATGAATCCTTAAAGAAAATTTTAATTAATATCAATCAGGAGAAAAGTTATTGCAAAAATATATGTTGATCCCTAGACACTTTTGATGTGTGTATTTTATCAACTGCATATCCTGTCTATTTTTGTTGTAAAGGTATCTATTTTGGCAGCTTTCTCACCTAGAATATTATAGAGTGCATTTAAGAGTAGGACTGTTATACCAGTTACTTAATCCTGCAACAATTCGATCAACTTTAATCTAGTTTTTAGCCCTTTCACTGACATGGATTGGTTCGTAAATCATTTGCTTACTTCGTAAACGCTCGTTTCTGTTCGAAACTTTATACGTTACTCGACCACAACAGCTTTTGTCACAATAAATTGTGTTATTCAAGGTCCATTTGTGTTCATGTCAAACGTCATACATAAAGCAAATTATTGCAAGTTTGAAATAACTGTTATGTTGTAAAACAAGAACTTTGTAGCTCCAGTATTCAACTACAAGAAGCAGAATAATAAATCGTTTATTTGACTTTAACTGCTCGCACGAGATGCCAACTAGCTTATAAACATGTCCTATTTTTTCTTCCCTTTTTAGATCAGCATGAATCATTTCAAAAAAATCTAATATGTTACACTTCAACTACTCAACAAGCCCAGTACATTCTATCGAAGTCTTATAGACCAGGAAAAAGAATTTCACTTAGCTATACATCGTACGCAAAAAATTAACGTTTACTTCCAATCCATCTCTCATTTGTTTTTTTGTTTTTGCTACCCACAATTTATGTATAAAGAATGAATATAGAATACTACCAACGGTTATGGTGGCCATAAAAACTTCACTACTTAGTATAAATGACTGCTTTCTAATAAGAATACTATTGGTCCTAAGAATGCGCCTTGCTGAACTTCGCGTGTCAAAGTTGAATTTAACATAATCTGTCATTGTATCCATACTTACAATGGAGTTATTTATAACTGTTTGCTGTAGGCCGTTAGGTCTTATAAGGTATAAAGAAAAGAAAGTAACTGCTATTGTAAAATATTGTAAAACTGTTGTAGCTTTTGCAAGTTGTTCGATTGTACAAGGTTAAGCTAATCCTTGGTCTAATAGATTATAACCGTCTATGGTGTACGTACAAAATAGAATGGAGTTTTATATTTCATCAGTGTCATTGGCTTTATGTCGTTTCGGTTGAATAAATAAGTAAATATTATATTATTCTGGAATCACTTTTTATACATTAATAATAATATCAGCCTATCATTGTCTCACTGCAAAGCAAACACCTCGTCTCATACATAGAAGGCACTGATCACCACGCTTGCTCAAGATAGGTTGACGATTTTAATTAAAAATTGTAAAATCGTAAACATAGTTCATATTGTTAAAAACTCATCATGCCCTTATTCCATGACTAGATACACATTCAGAATTTAAAAAAACTAGGTAACTATAAAGCATTGAGTAAAATTCCAAATGATCTAACACATATTCAAAATAGCTCACTAAAAGCTGCAACTAACATTTTCAATGCGAATACAGTATAAAATAGCCTTATACATTGAACAATTACATTTTCAATGCAAATAGAAAAACCGTTAAAACTAACAAATCTATGTCAGACAACGCCATTAATACTTACAATATTTCACTTTCTACGATATTCCAACCACCATTAATTAATATAGTCGGTAAAAGGGATGTGCTCATTACGATTGCGATACATCGATACAGTATCGATACCATCGAATCGTTAAAAAAACTGCCCATAATTAACTGTTGGTAACAGACGCCACATGTCATTCTAAACAAAAGCTCTATACATGAGAAACTAATTACTAAAGCAAGGGTGAAAGAGATGGACCTATATATATATATTGTAAGTGGGAGCGAAAGGTCAGAAAGGCCAAGATCGGAAGCAGATTGGAACGCACCACTGCGCACTGTCCGAATATGTTTTTTACTAATTAAAAATGCAGGCGGCAGTTTGATAAATGGTATCCCGGTCGATTTATTTAGCTTTTGTGTTTTTGAGGTTATGTGCGTGAGCGCTGATCGTAATGAAATTGTTCAGTGGCCAGCGATCGGACAACCATTGTTAGTTTTTTGTGGAATGTAGTGGATTGAATTAAAAAGGTAAATAGAACTGTGTGTGGAATTGTTTTTGTTGTTTTGACTAATAATAGATCACGTGTTGGATGTATACAGATACATGAGTATTACTTTAGTTCATTGGTTGTTAATGTAAAGGTAAAAAAATTGGAATTAATTCTATGATAATTTTGTACGTTGGTGAAGATACTTCCAAATTTCGCTATGAATTCCTATATCTGGTCTTCTTAGAAATTCTATATTCGTTAATCCATCTACGGGTCCCCATCCTTGTCTTATTAACCAATGACCAAGTTTTCTGCTCCAATGGCCATGGGTGGCCACTCCAGTTTTCCAGTTCTGCGAGCTATATCAATAACTCTAATTCTTTTCTACGTTTTTTCTCTCAACATTCAATTACTCGTTAATTTATAAGCGTTAAAGTCTCGATAATAGCAAAAAGTCGACTTACAATTAGATACTGATAGATCTATCATGATCGGAAACTTGGACATGCTTCACGAGTTTTCAGAAGACCCTTAAAAACTTTACTGTTTTTGGTACGATACGTTTAACTTAGATACTACTTCACTGACTCCTCATTAGCAGTTTCTTCGATGTGTGTAACTATACATTTTAAAACAACATCATGTAATTTACTTAACCAAGTACTATTTAGAAGTGGTACTACAAACAAAATTGTTTCTAAGTAGACATGTCACGAGTATTTAGCATTATCATCGCCAATTTCCATACCGTTTTAACCTCTTACCACATTATGCAAACCGAAACGGCCCATTCATAGATTAAGTGCATTTGAACGTAAACCATAAATCCACATCATATCTCATACAAAAATAAACACTAAATCACAATTATGCAAATCAAGTTCAAAAATTCAAACGATGCCCATAAAATCGGTCGCGACACAATATGGCGAGGAGATCCATGGATGCCGAACAATATCGGCTTTGCCCGATGCCACTTACGGACCGATAGCTACACACTAATGAGCTATTGAAAAATGATAGCAAAAATAATTCAAGGAAAAATTATCATAAGCCATTTGAGGGTTGAGTGTTCCCATGGACTGTGACTACAAACGAAAATGTAACTTAGCCTGTTAAAGCTGAGTTCAAAATGCATTAACATGTGAAAGAAAAATCTTTCAAAAGAACATTCGAATCTTACGCATCACCCTTCTCGATACAATCAACGTTAAATCCATAAAAATAAAGATCAAATTCAAACGACACGGAATGTCAAAGTAATCATATGATAATTTTTTCTAACCCTTAAATGGCGTATGCAAATTTCCGCATTGTCAATCGGCTGCGTATGCAAGGATTGAGGAGCGTTCGGGGGTTAACTCAATATGCGATGACAGATGCGAATTCGAGATACAAACATCGTATCGAGTTACTCCATTTTTGAGGAGCAGAGCGAATCTGGGATTGTATTTTCGATGGTCCTTTTCTAATGTTATTGGTTGTATAATTTAATAATGGCTTGAATTTCTCACGCTTTGATACCAATAATCCTAATTGATTGTTAATATTGTAATGGTTTATTTTCATTTATAAATATATGTTTTTTTTTACTAGCCTACTTTATCCCACTCCTTTCATCTTCCGTGAGCCCATGCATCCTCGTTGCAGATTTGACGGAAACTATCCACCTCATCCCGCCATCTCCACTGTTGTTTGCTTTTCCTAGTATAAATATCATATTTATAATAACAAGACCTTCTGCACCTAAGCACAGAATAAATCATCTAAGTCATAGTTATATGCTCATTACACGATTTCCAACAAACTAAAGTATACGTATTAACGTTTAAAATCCTCGGTTTCCAAAGGCACCTAGTTCTGGTCTATGACTATCTTCAATATCACATTTATGCTCTATCACGATTTTTAAATCGAAACCATTTTGCTATCATTCGTCATCTTCATGCATCGTTTGAGCTGTTCCTATTTCGTCAGACTTCAAACAGTTGTTGGTAGATTTTTTATTGGATAGTTAAGATCATCGATAAACCTTGGTGCATCTTGAAAGTCTTCAGAAAAACTTAAAATATCTTCAGTAAGATTAAATATATCAAATTCTTTAATAAACTAACGTTCAATTTCTCACAAATCTTCACACAAATTGATATAAAAACGCCATTGCACACTTCCCCATCCGATTCGCTTGAACGCAAAAAAGTTGCGGTTACTACAGACGGACGGACAATCGATAAGTAATAATATCGATAGTGGTGATCTAAACGAGCGGGGAGTAATCGAGTTATTACACTGTAATTATTAACCGACGTTTTACTTTCTTCGTTTGGTTGGGTAGGATAGTGTAGAGGAGGCTCTTGTTTGAAAGTCAACATTGAACTAAGTTTGGATTTATCCTCATAGTCGATAAGTCAATCAAAAGCTCCGGAGTTTCTCACAAATTTACTGACTAGGATATCACGAACGCATAGACATTTTCAATCAGCTCACCACCTGTTGTTGTAACTATCATTTTGAGTAATTTATTTTTTAAAGTTGCCATGTTTATTATGCCAAAGCTGTTATTTGTCGGAACTTCTAGAATACTTCCTATTTAGGTAGAATTACAATAAAGAAACTGAACGCGATCAATAGACACCATTGGACATTTTGAGAATTGGAAATTCTGCCCCTGAACGTCTTTAGACTAGCTCAACTCTTAATCTATATATATAAAAGGAAAAACTGACTGACTGACTGACATATCAACGCACAGCCGAAACTGCAAGGACTAGGAACGTGAAATTTTGCATACGGCTTCCATTTATTATATAGGGGAGCACAAAGAAGGGGTTTTTGGAAATTCGACCTTTAAGGGGGTGAAAAGGGGGAATTTTGTTTGTATGAAAAATCTTACTGCTTGAGTTAATAAACTTGAAATTTGGTACGAACACACGCAGACGAAGTCGCGAAGTGCTAGTGAAGCTATAACACAAAGTTCACAAATTGATTCCTTACAAAAAGGATCACGTGCCCTGACACACAAAGCTTTCACCTCAAACTCTATTCAAACAGAAGCCGTCTCCTGCGCACCCAGGTATCGCGAGATGTTCGCAGGTGTCGCCGCGCTTCATCGCCCACCACGCACGACGGAGCAAGATAAAAGCCTCTGTGTCTATCGCCGACAGCATTTTATACCCTATTTGCTGTTTTAATTGACAAAAACTCGCTTAGCACTTGTTTTGCCTCCGAAATACTAAGTTTTTTCTCTTTAGTATCGATTTTGATTGAATGCATTATTGATGAGTCTACTATTTCCTTTTATGTTGCTTCCTTGTCAATATCGTCGGTTTTTGTTATTAATTTTATGTGTGGATCTTAATTATGGTCGGGAGATTTATTAGTATTATTATATTTATTCGGTGTACCATAACAAGCAGTAGGAATCAAACACGCGACTCTGGGTTTAGAATGCGGATGAGTTTATGCGTTGAATGAGTCGTCCGATGCACTTACGTTATCAAGGCAACTTTCTTTATTGTAGAAATCTTTATCAATATTAGTGTATAAATTAAACAATGCGGCAAGGACATCCACGCGTAGCCCGTTATCATGGATTCAGTAGGTACATGATCCTGAAACCCTCTGCGTTTAAATGTCTCACTGATGGTGGCGCGTGTGTTGGATCATTCGGTTCCCAACAAAATGGTTGAGCTGGATGCTGCTGATCCACGCGTCATGTTCGTGAACGGGCGCCGTCGGTTGAAACTGGTCATCTCTTAACTGGCAGGGCTCATTTTTATTCTTATATTTTGAGTTGTTTCTTTATTAGTGTTTTTTTTTTTACATTATTCTCACATATAGAAGCAAAAAGAATAATATACCCAGGATTTTGTAATATCTTGATTTAAAAGAGTGTCCTTGGAGTTTCTTGCCCGTTCTTCTCCATAGAAATCTACGTTTTGGAATGGGTAACAAGCTTCAACTTTCTGTCTAACTGACCGACTGTTTAATTTTGACAATTCAAAGGTGCTTGTAAATGGTTTAATTGAAATTGCTTTGAGTTTTTTTTTTTTTTAAGTAGAATATATTTTTTTAATTGCTGTTCCATACATTTTGACCGCGTAGCTATTGCATTTTTCTATAAAACAGTAGGTTTTTTTTTTGATAATTGACAAAATCCTACGCTAAGGGTTCTAGAATCACGTGCTAAATTCCTGGGCTTCAAGTCTGCTATTGCAATAGTGTCAGAATGGTCTATCATTGATTTCATAATTGTTGATTTTGACAAGTTTGGTAACCTACTAATATAAGGGCGTCATTATGACTGTCCAATGGTCAACCACTGACACTCCATTGAAAGAAATGGCATAAAATGGTAATCTCGTACATAATGACAAATTAATAAATATAATGTCTAATGCTATTTACGAACTTCTTACTACTTCAGATTGCAAACACTAATACGTAATATGTAAAAATATATATTAAATTAAATCTAGCATAGTTTCTCTCAGACCATTGATCGACCAATGATAGACCATTATGAATTTAGCAGATCACGAACTTTTTGCAAAATGACAATGGGATCGTGTTGGAATGATGAATTTACAAAAATAGCAGACTTGGGCCCGTGGTCACAGTTTGTGCGTCCTTGGCACCCTTTATATTGAGATTAAATGATCAAAACTACAACAAAGACGAGCAACTAGACAGCTCTTAAGTATTTCAAGTACTAATGACACCTCCCTTAACTTAACCCTAAAATATTCACAATACGAAAATAACAAATATACAATCGTCTTTTATACGAATCGTAAAACACGGATTATTTTTGCATCAATTATCTGTAACTGCCGTTGTCACATTTATAAGAACGGGTTCCGAAAAATATAGATTAATGATCATGAGCACATTAGGTTTGACAAGCAAATCGATACATTTATGAATCGATTCGATCATCAATATGAATTATACGGTGCGATTGCTGAGATACGCGGTCATGGAAGTAATTTATACCGTACTAAAGATATGTAACATCTGCAAAAGAGTTCACATTATATTTTCCCTTAAGGAAATTGAGATGATACAGCCAAAATAAATTGTAACTGTTCGTGTCGTAAAAATCGAAATATTGCCTCATAATAAAAATTCTCTACATGTTTCCTTATCATAATCAATATCTAAACGTAAATTATTTTGACCATTGAATGCCAACTTATAATTTATACCACTAATATAATTAAGTACTTCTGATAAACTCAAATCCATCCGGCCCACCAACGGCACAATGACAGGCCCCAACCAAAATCCGGAAGCCCAAACAATAATATCGAACGTATTACATTGAAAAAAGAACTTCACAACGAACTTTCATATTCAAATTTGAAATTCGAACGAACCGAACCGAACCAAAAAAAAAACGAACGGAGAGCACCGATCAATTAGAGTAACTCAATACTCTGTCACATTAAAATGACGAGTCACACTAATGGATTTCCAAATTTGAATTTCAAATACAAATGGGATCGGAAGGATCTGTCGGGCGTCCTCGGGTGATTCCGTATCGGCCTGAACGAACTATCGGTTGTGTGTTCGAAATGTGAATCAATCATACTTTTGAACATTGCACTCAATAATAGCAGATTTGTGCAACAAAGGTTAAATGGTTAGATGAGAATGGAACAGAAATTCGTGTTATCCATAGCGTAATTTAAAGCGATAAGGGAAATTAACGTTTAGTTGTATGATGCTAAGAGCAAATAACCATTGAGCATGATTTAAATGAATGGTTTTACTATAAACAACAACAACTGTGTCGGAAAAATCACCAATATTTTGAATCATACGAGCTAATTTATACCTTCTTAAGGAGTTATCTAGTATCAGAACAGTGGTGACCCGCTGATTTACGAGCTGTAGTTCGTGATTTCGAATTCAGCTTTACTTTGAGTAAATAATATCATCACCACTGCACTCAAAACGGTGAAGGAAAACATCGTGAGGAAACCGGCATGTCCTAGAACCAAAAATTCAAAGACATGTGACACCTACCAACCCGCACTGGGCCTGCGTGGTAGATTTTAACCCCTCTCAAAGAGAGGAGGCCTGTGGCTCAGCAGTGGGTACAGTATAGGCTGATTAAGCTGTAAAGAGTCTTCTCCTTTGTAAGTATCCAGCGATAGGTTGCTTATGAAGACTCCAACGGTTGTAGTCTATGCATCCTTAAAAAAAAAATCAACATACCTAATTCAAAAATTATACCATCGACAGTCCATGATACCCCGACACCCTGTCAGTCTTACTTTGAGCGGACTCCGTGACGGCCGCACTTTTTGCGTCGCCTATAACGTCTACTTACGTCCATTGTCGTAATTGGTGATATTACACGATGGTGATTAATTAATGAGGTTGTTATGACGAAGGCTTAATGCTTGACGCCTGCGATGAGTGATGGTTACAGATCGGTTACTGTCTGTGAAACTTTTTGTGGCGATTTTATATGAAATGCTACCCACCGATATTGGCCCCGACTTACGAGTTGTTGTAGGTTATGAGTTCGAACTAGACAGGCTTTACTTTGTGTATTTAATTTCATCACCACTGTTCTCAAAACGGTGAACTTGTCTTGGAACATTTGTGTTGGAACTAAGGAAACCGGCTCGAATATAGCAGGTCCAACAAAAGTTTTTAAAGTTTAGCGAATCCATAATGCCAATTAATCGAATAGCTTGCAATCACTCCTCCAAAACGAGCCTAAATATTGTATCGACTAATTTATAGGTCTCAAGGAAATAAAAAGTAAATATATGTACTTCTATACATAGAATAGCAACTCTCCACGCCATTATAAGTTGAAACCAAAAAGCATATTGCTTCAAATCATTCAGAGAAGTCTACAATCTCCCAACTGTCAGACTTTGATTTCCACCATTTACAACTCCGATAGCTATCAAATACTTAACAAGTACACACATCAAAAGTGTCTAGGGATCAAGCATTTTTATGCGGATTTCTTGAGATTGAGATGTGGCTTTGTAATAAATTTATGATTTTATAAATTTATATGGATCCTTTTTGGTGCATTTCATAATTTGAATCAGGAACTGTGAATCAAATTCGAGTAAAAGATGAAAATCAGCTGTCAATATTTTCCCTATAAAAACATACAACGCATTGAAGACATTATTAGTGCTACTGTTTCCCTACTACTGATTAAAACCAACGTTATTATGGAGCGGCGACGTCATTTAAGCAGGGAAGAAATGCTCAGAGCCGTGGGAATGATAGAAGCTGGTTCCCGGCAACGTACTGTGGCTTTAGCTCTGAATACAAGTCAGAGTGTTATCAGTCGACTTTGGACACTTTACCGAAGCACTGGTACCGTGGCTGAGCGCCATGGAGGACGGTATCGCTGCACCACACGGAGACAAGACCGATACATTCAAATCTTAACTCGAAGAGCTCCAACAATAACCGCCATGATGTTAGCCGTGAGGCTTCATCACTCTTCAGGGAACTTAATTAGCGACCAAACAGTCAGAAACCGCTTGCATGAAGTGAACCTTCATTCCCGAAGACCGCTACGGGTACCACCTATAGCAATGCACAATCGTAGGATTCGATATCAATGGGCTCTTGAACACAGAAATTGGGCAGAAGAACAATGGCGTTTCGTGTGCTTTTCTGATGAGTCTCGTTTTGGTATGAGACCGGATACAAGACGTATACGACACTGGAGAACCCCTGGACGCCAACAGCGATTAAAATCCTGCCAGGAAGTCCATCCTTATAGTGGTGGAACCATCATGGTATGGGCGGGTATTTGGATCGGCGGAAGAACTGAGTTGATTTGGATCAGAGGCAACCTCAACGCTCAAATTTATGCTGAGACGATTGTATCAGACGTCATCGTTCCTCTACAAGTGCAAATCGGTCCCTTATTTCAGTTAATGCATGATAATGCACGACCGCACACCGCAAGAGTTGTAAGACAGACTCTCGCCGCAGCTAACATCAATGTCCTGCCTTGGCCTGCTCAGTCGCCAGACTTGAACCCGATTGAGCATGCATGGGATATGCTACAGAGAAGAGCTCTGCCGAATATGGAGGGTATCCAGTCGCAAGAAGACCTTTTTTTGTTGTTGCAACGAACATGGGCGGCCATTCCACAGCGTGATTTGGATGAACTCATTTTGAGTATGCCAAACCGATGTTCTTGTGTTGTTAGTGTTCGCGGTAGAAACACGGATTATTAATTGTTTAAGTTACCCAATAAAATTTTAGAGAAAACTGTTATTTCAGTCTTTTTTTCGAACTTTTGTGTTAGTGGTTCAAATGTCAAAAATCCCTTTATTAGGAAAATGGCAAATTTCTTTATTAATGCAAAGGTGACTTGGTTTATCGTTACTGTGACAAACGAAAACACTTTATTTGATGAATCCTTAAAGAAAATTTTAATTAATATCAATCAGGAGAAAAGTTATTGCAAAAATATATGTTGATCCCTAGACACTTTTGATGTGTGTATATCCTCTCCGCCTGGTTGCGTTGCGTTAACCAAATCTCTGCAAACAGATAAATCTGTGTATTCGCCACGCGTCTAGAAATCATTTGTCACTCACTAATGATTTGGTGCCATTTTGAGATGCGTGTAACACCCCTTTGAAATGTTTAGGGGAAGGTAGACCGAGGTAGTTATGTGTGATTTTGGAGTATATAGTGCTTTAAAGCTTTTCGTGATGTTTTAAAAGTGACGTCACCGGAATGGTGCAAACTGAAATGAAGCTTAGTGTCAGTGCCATATAATGATACGTAGGTGACGTAAAGACTTCCGAGATGACGACTAATATAGAAGTCATCATCTGCCTAGCCTTTTCCCAACTATGTTGGGGTCGGCTACCAGTCTAACCACATGCAGCAGAACACCAGTGTTTTACACGGAGCAACTGCCTATCTGACCTCCAAAACCCAGTTACCCGGTAATACAATACCACTTGGTAAGACTGGTTGTCAGACTTTCGGGCTTCTGACTACCCGTAACGACTGTCAAAGATCCACGAATGACAGCCGGTACCAACGTGCAACGGCTTAACGTGCTTCCCGAGGTACGGAGGGATCTCGCTTTGTAAAGATGGTCACCCATCCACAGACCAACCGCGGCAAGTGTAGCTTAACCTGATCGATCGACCTGTGCGGCTGTTATTATTTAGCCACGGGCCCCTCAACTAATAGAGAAGTATGGAAGAAAAAGACAAGTTCTACGGACCCCAAATAAATTGGAAAAAGGGTAAGAAAATAATGATGAGGTAACGTATGTTAAGACCTAGAATACCTCGTTTTTTGAAAGTGGTTCTAGGCAAGCCCTAACTGTTTTGGTTGTATCACAGCTGTGCAGAGTAATTGCTAGATACTTCACTCAATCTTTGGGATTAATAAAATCAGGCTTACTTATCATACATTTATTAAAATGATGAATAAGTTTAATATATGCTGCTAGTTTTTCATACACTATGATAATATTCATTTGCGATGACTATGGAAAGAAAGCTATAGGAAAAAGTTTAAAAGAAACATACAATATTTCTGCTTTCAGCCTCAATTTACACTCTTCCCAGACATTTCATATTTAAAAAAACCAGGTATAAAATATCAAATCTAAATTTAAACGCACCGAGAACCGTAGAATTTCATATAAAAAAATAATTTAATTCACGTACTCTATTTAAAGAACGCGTGCGCAAGTCCGCCCACGGACGAACAGACACACAAACCGATCTCGTTACTAACAATGCACCATATATTACGCCGTTTCCGGTGAGATATCACATCTTGCGTCTCTTTCGAACTTGAGACGTTTGTATCTTCTATTTCTTTCTACAATCATCGCGAGACATCAAGATCATTAACAGGCGATACTGTGATTTGTATTGTGTGTTTTTTATAACATATTCCCCTTTGTGCGTAATTTTTCGATTTGGCGAGTTAATTCTGAATTTACTTGAGTAAGTGTGCCTTTGGATGTCTTGTCATCTGGTGAGGAGTTAGTGGTTTGTTGTTTGTGGGCTGGCTTTTTGGTGTCTATGTGTTTGGGTTCTTCAATTGCAGCTACTGGAGCATAGTTTTGAGGGTCCTTATGAAAATTGTTCTCTAGATTACATTTGTTTATGATGAGATTTTGGAAATCGGAACAGCATCTTGCTACATTTCCAAAATGGTTAATTCTGTTCCCACTTCCTCTCTCTGTATCCGTTAGTTAGATGACTTATGTTAATTAACTTTTAAAATAGAAGATTCAGACAAGATGATCTGAAATTATACAACTTTTGCAAAATCCTAACAGGAAACTGGCTTTAAAATAGCTTTACCTAGTAAAATTGTTTATATTTAATTTTACTAAACCAATAATTCTATTGGGTGTTTCTGAAATTCACATTTTAAAATAAACTAGAACCGCCAGCTATTTAAATATTTTTCTACAATAATAATAACCAGACCATTATCAAACAGTTCGATGATACCAACACCAGATATATCTCTTTGTCTATGATTTCAATAGTCCTCTATTATAACACGATCCATCTTTTATGGATATGTCAAAAATATAAACCCTGTTTTACATATCAACAGAATTTTTGCCCTGCATTGTTGGTTTGGTTTTAAGGATTTTAGGGTCCCGTGGAGCTTTCTTTAAAACTCTTTCACTTGACTTTTTATCGCTAGTTTAATCTTTCAAGCTATTGAGAGGATTATCCGCCGGTTGTTGGTCTTTTATGAATATGATAATATGATAATATTCTGTCTGGATTTATTGAACTTAGTACTCTAATACCTACGATTAACAGCAACACCTTAAAATTTTGTAGGTATGAGGCAACCGCTGGCTTATTTGATATGATCTTTACATGAATTCCAAAATTCCTGGTAGGAGTGAAGAATCAAAATCAAAAGAATATTTTTTTTAAATTAATGAACTTAAGTACTAGCTAAAGTATTAACCAGTTACTCTCATGGAGCCTATATAATAAAATAAATAATATAATTAGACTACGGAACCCAGGACTAACAAATCACACACACATACACATATTTTTCTGGCATTATTACAAGAAATCGAAACAGACAGCGTTACGGATAAACTGTCACTAAATGTTTTACGCCTAAAGATTTGAAAAGGAAATGCTTTGTTATAATATAAATAGTGGCCTTTTGGAGATTTTTTAGTTAGTTTAAAAGGATTGTTAACTGAAGACTACTGGCTGTGTCTTTACCAGTTGCTGTGCGAGCATCTTCATTATTGAAACCCTTGTTTCGAATTCACGATTAATTAAAAAAAATACAAATCTTAATATATAAAAGCCTAAAGAAAAGAAGTTATTAGTCAAGACAGCAGGACACAATTATATCAAGACAAGAAGATAGAAGTAGATCCAAAAGATAGATAGTGTGAAATACAAAATCCTAAACATCAAAACAGAAAAACAAACAGACTATATTTCACAATGCCTCATACCAAATCTATTATCTGTGCTCAATTTTTTTTTTTAAATAATGGTGAAGGTATCCGATCAAACATCCTCTAACAAAAGCCCCAGTCATTACTAGATTTGAATAATAAAAAAAAGTTTTAAACCAAAGGGGTGAAACTCAGCCTTGCGTAAGTAATTAGAACAATTATTTTTTGATAGATAATAAATTATTTTTGACATCGACTTGTCTGTTGGGGTGTTATGATGTTCGGAAATAAATCACCATTTTGAATTTGCATTTTTCTGAATACATATGTAGCCAGTGTGTTATTCAATGGAAGTTACCAATGACGAGTCGTTTCATTTACGAGTGACGAATCTTTTAAAGCAACTTTAGCGTATGCAGTGTGGGTTTAACTAAAATCTCTACCAACTGAAGCTTGGCTATCATAAGAAAGTGGTTCCATCATATTATAACGGCCATTACCAGCACCCTAATTGCGCAACACACTATTAATCGGAATCTGAATCATTTTGAAGTAAATTGCTAATCCATTACTTCATACGTTCGAAAAATTTGTCCGCTCAACACGTAAATGGCGCAATGAATGTTGTTAAACTGTCAAAATGAAACCGATTCCGATTGATAATGTGTTATGCAATTACCCCGCTGGCCAGACTGAGGAGTAGATGTTGGGATGAATTTGACGCCTATATGAGGCATTGTTCCATATTGGCCCAGGATCGAGTTGAGTGGAAAAAGGAGAGGGAGGTCTTTGCTCTGCTATGGGACAATAATCAGCCTATAATGTTCCCACTGTTGGGACACAGGCCTCGAGAGGGAGTGGGCTACAATCTACCACGCAGACCCAGTGCGGGTTGGTAGATGTCACATGTCTTCGATTTTTTGGTTCTAGGACATGCCGGTTCCCTCACGATGTTTTTCTTTACCATTTTGAGAACAGTGATGATGAAATTATTTGCACGAAGTAGGTGAAATGCCTGCCTTTTTTGTTTTTGAGGATGGGAAATCATCAAATGACCCCTCCCGCTCTGGGTGGAGCAGAAGGGAGTGTCAGACTCTTACTGACTAAAACCCACGCGTGTTCCTTCCTTAGCCCTTTGTGTTCCGGGGTAGCGGTAACCCTTTCGGACAATCCCGCTGTCCCGGCAGGCTTCGGCCCTTTCGGGCCCCTTCCTTACTGCTGACATCTCTTAGAGGCGCGCGTGGAACAAGTACGCGCCGTCCGGCACGGGCCTGGTCCTGTTCGGACGGAGGGTTACCCATTACTCTCCGCCCGCAGGCCCGCGCCTACGGTGGCCGGGAGTCGTCGGCTCCCGACGCCCGGAGCGTCTCCCGCGGCGGCTGGGACGTGAGGCTCTCTGGATTCGAACCCACGACCTACAAATTGTAAGTCGGGACCGTTACCACTGGGCCACCACTGCTCTAGTGGGGACAATACTGGCAATTTTTTTTAATGAAATGCTTTCGTTTTCATCAGTATTTCAAAATCAAAACTCATTTATTTAAACTAGGCTGAGAATCGGCACTTTTCGAACGTCAAAATTACAAAAGACAGTCCCGCAAAACGCCCGCCCTTCACCACTTCCTAGTGCTTTCGCTGGGGAGAAGAATTGGCGCAACAAACTCCCAGCAGCACAACTGTCTGTTTAGTTAGAAAATACTTGATTGTATACAATACTATAGGTAGTGCAATCCACGAAGACGCGCCCCACTTTTCTTCCGAATCGTTAGTGGTTATCGCTAGTAAATTCCACTAGTGTTTTAGTTTTTTCAATACATACTAATTACCCACTAATAATAATTAGTGTGTATCAACAAAACTAAAACACTAGCGGAATGTTGCAGACTTGTGCTATAAGCATTAGGAAAAAGAGTGGGGCGCGTCTTCGTGGATTGCACTATCTATAGGTATGCAAAGTAATTAACATTTTAGGACACAGAACATTATTACATTACATACAAATTAAATTATTTGCCATTTGAAATTAATGTGTCGAAAAACGCTCTGTATTTGGACGGGCGTTATTGTGTAACCGTTCACCGCTTTCTTAGAAAACCAAAGCTTTCCTGTTTTGGTGCACTCGCTAAAGTGTATAACGGGTTCCAGGATCTATGTATCCTGATAGCTATAACCTGTGGGAGAGACATACTGCTTGGGAAGCGTGCATCTCAGACCACCGCATAGTAGTTTATTTAGTTATTTAAACTTTTCACACACAAAAAAGGTACAATGTCTTAGGCATTCTCTACCAGTCAACCTAGGATGGTGAAAAGATTATCATGATCCAATTAATGATTTGAATAAGCAGCCCAAAATAGTACACTTTATTTTTCACAATCATCAACGAGGACTTTCAGGCTAGGCTGGCTACAAGTTCTACTTACTCTATAATCAACTTAATCATCATAAAAACTGCAAATATATTCCTTGTTTTTACCATATAATAAAACTTTCATTTTTACCCCATAGAAAGTGAGTTGTCACAAAAACCCCGCACCTTGACGTGACGGCAGGAAATATTTGAATATGTCATCCGATCTACGGTATCGATAAATATCGGATGCGTCGGAATTATATGAGGGGAGAGCTTTTTGTAACTTTGTACAGACGCCAGTATATCAAGCTACACGGAACTGTAAAATTTTCCCAGCCAACTTTGCACCTCATTATTTAGCGATAAAGTGGAAAATCTAATGAAATTTGATAGATGGTAGTAGATTGATGTGCTGACGTCTGTACTTTCTTTACTTTATTACATGCATATTCTTGAGGGAAGTTCGAGTTGTGTCGAACTCAACGTAAGCACAAGCAAGCCATATGCGTAACGAATGACGACTCCCGGCCACCATAGGCGCGGGCATGCAGGCGGAGAGTAATGGGTAACTCTCCGTCCGATCAGGACTAGGCCCGTGCCGAACGGCGCGTACGTGTTCCACGCGCGCCTCAAAGAGATGCCAGCAATATAAGGGAGGGGCCCATAAGGGCCGTAGCCTGCCGGAGCAGCGGGATTGTCCAAAAGGATTACCGCTGGCCCGGAACATAAAGGGCTAAGGAAAGGATCATAGATAGGTAATTAAACATTCCCTTTTAGATTACTTTCTTCTATACATTTTTTCAAGCCACATTAAAACTATAATTCAACATACTCAAGCCTCTTATAACACATTAATTAACATTGGAATGATAAATCAAACACCCTCGCTTAATATTTTTTGTTGAACATCGTCACTTCCTCTGCGACAGATGTCATCCATTCATATACAAATCTTTGTATTATTATATTTAGATCAACCCTTTTTTACAATCACAAAGAAGAATGAAGAAACTGTATCGTACACCTATGCCACCGTCTTGTGGCGTTGTATTCATAAAAAAGTTTGAATAACTCATTGAAAAATTATTCTAACACTATCATAGGTAAGTTGTTGTTTATTGTTGTCATCGTTGTGTTGATGACTGAAAACTACAAAATGAAGTCCTTTGATTATGGACCAGCCATCCTGTCGATTTCAACAACACTTTTACTTCGTCTTGAACTCTATCAAGGGACATTGATTACAATAATTGAATTTAACTGTATCCAAAATGCTGCAAAAGAACTCTCCTAGAACTTCATTTCGGAAACCGTTACATAAAAATAATACAAGGCAAAGGGATTGGTAATCGCAGCGTGGTGATATCGACAATATCGTACAAACGTACTGTCAATTTTTCTGATTTATTTATCATTTTTATCTTCTTACGACTATCTTTACAGATATTAGCCCTTATTCCATAGTGTGTCTCTTAATTATTATCTATATTTATAAACTTCAAAGTCCTGACTGACTGATATCAGTTGATATACAGGGTTATTGGTAAAACACCAACAACCTACTAAGAGGTCATTGTACTCATCATTATGAACAACTTTTACTATGGGACCAAACCTGAAATCGCGAAATAAAAATCAGCTGTTCCCTACATTTATCTTCGTCTATCTCGTCAAAACTTCTTAAGAGGTTGCTGGTGTTTTACCAATAACCCTATATATCAAGGCACAGCCAAAACCGCTGGTCCTAAAGACATGGAAGGGCTTTGTGAAGAGTAGGTATCCACTAAGAAAGGGTTTTTCGATATTGCACCCCTAAGGGGATGAATGGGGGGAGGGTGAAATTTCACGCGGATGAAGTCGCGGGCAGAAGCTAGTTAATACAATATCAAATATATTTAAAACGAAATATGTATAGATATTAATATTATGAAGATGATGACATATCTCCTATCTCATATTTCTCGTCACGACCGTCTGAGAAAGAGACGGGGTAATTTTTTCTTCGCCGTTTACCATAAAACCATCAACACCCTTGCCAAATTTCACCAGCACCAAATAAGTACCTACCTCAAGCCCCTTTAAAAAACTGCAAGCACTACAAGTGGTAAAAGGTCAGTATATGCACCAATGCAGGCGACGTCGCAGGGCGGGTGCAGTTCGTATTGGAGAGAACAGAGCACCCGCATCATCAAATTTTAATTGTTACAATGACGCCAGTCCTTTTGTAGAATTAGGAATGGTTAGATATGGCCATTGATGTAAACTGGAGACAAATTCTCGTAATTAAAAACGTTCATAATCTAGTCGCAATCTCATCTCAGCGAAAATCAATGTCAAAAACTTGTCAAAAATGTAGAGAAATTGAGAGGTATTTTTTGGATTGAGACTGATCAGACTGGGAACGTTCTTAAAATTACGGAAATTTCACGTCTGGCTTCTCTTTTAATTGTATTTTTGAGCTGATATTTTTAAGAGCTGATGACATACTGATTAAGCTATACTTACAAAATTATGATGTGACCAAGAGATAATTAACTTACTAACATTCGTTTCAGCAAAACTATCAAGTTATAACATTATTTTAGGTTTTTAAATAATGTTTGCTTTGAGATTTACCCCATGTGTTGTTTAAAGTTAACCATACTATTTTTGACGTTAAAAAGTCACTTAACTTTAATCATCGTTTATAAATAAACCCCTAAGTAGTTAGCCAAAATAACAAGAAATAATAGGTGTTACTAGTTGACAAGAGTTTCACTACCGGTCCCATTAAATAATGTATCAGTTGGCAACACCCAATAAATATTTTCAGTTTTACAAAACACCTACAACTTTATTGGAGGAACTCTGTTGGTTCGGTAGTAGTTACTCTCATTTCCAACAAGCAAAAAAGAAAAGTTAATTTGTATTCAAATTCAAAATCATTTATTTGCAAATATATGGGTAAACAATATGCAGATGTTTTAGATTCATGTAATAATTATATATCACAGTCTTGGTAGGTATTACCTTATTTTATCTTTCTGCATGCAAAGAAAAACAGAAAAAGAAAACACAAAAAAAAAATAAAACTAACCAAAATAATAATAATATAACAATGAGATCAATTAAACTAGTTTTAAAAAGTATAAAGTACATATAAATAAATAAATATAAAAATAAATCCTATAGTTTATTCTGCAAATATTCAGATACACTATAGTAAATATGCTTTATTTATCAAAAAAAAAAATTGTTTTTCTTCTGAACGTATGAGGTAATGTTGCCGCCATTAAATCGAGAGTCATGTATTTATTTTTCAATTGGCGGGACCTCTATAAACCACCTAACTCTGTGCCAAACTCATTTCACATGTATCCGTCAATTCGAGGGCAATTTTTTGAAGAATATAATAATGTTGATTAATTAATTATGGTGATTGTGGTAAAACAATGCGTTAGCGGTGAATGACTCCTCATAAACCATGGGGGCTGAGCAAAGGACTGGTTCAATGGTGTTTTAGGAACATTAATGATTATTGACTATGGTTAAGGGCACGATCAACGGTATCTACAACCGTTGAATAATTTATCGTGAGTTCAATTTTTTGAGAAACCAGTTGACTCTAAAAACTTAAGTCTACGTGTGAGTGAAAACTATACTTAATTGAATTACAATATCAATTTACATATAAGTTCTTCTTTTCAATAATTACCTAGTTAATTAATAAATGATTACATCAATAAATATAAAATCAGAAACGAAATAGGAATATGTTAAACTCAAAGGTGAAGGTTGACATTCCATAATTCTTCGTCTGAACCTTTTATAGTTTTTCTGAACCAGTTATTATCCCTCGCTAAAATAAAAATAAGAGACAAAATTGGTATGTTTATATTCTCATTGTTCTTTTCATTAATAATTTTCTTTGTTTAATATACCCTAGGATTTGATTAAATCGTTAATCATACGAATTCTCCATATATAGTCAACATTCTTAAGAAGATATGAAGACATTATATACGAAGCTTAAAACACATAAAAACAGATGTAAGAATAGAATAGAATAAATAGAATAGAATAGAATAGAATAGAATAGAATAGAATAATTATTTATTTGCATAGAAAGTAGGTACAAAAATGCAGATGTTTTTATAATTATAGATCCTTATACATTCTACCTTAAATTAGGCATGCAAACATTTAGCACAAGTGCTTAGTAGTCTAAAATAGGTACTGTCAATATGAAAAAAAAAAAAAAAAAAAAAATCTTATAATATGGTCAATAAAATAAAATAAATAATTAAAGATGTCAAAATTCATTAGGAAACTATAAGGTTTTATCATTTAGGAATTCACAAATTGAGTAATAACATTTATCAATTAATAAGACTGACAATTTCTTTTTAAACAGTGGAATGGACTCGTTTTTTATTCTATCGGGTATTTTGTTAAAGATAATTGGGCACATATATAGAACACTTTTCCTTAATAATGCAGTGTTATGACCACTAACACGTAGCATGTTTGTATACTGCCTTCTAATTGGTCGTGTTCTATTATCAGACGATTTATTAAAAAGATGCATATTTGATTTCACAAAAACAGCAATTTCAAAAATGTAAAGTGATGGGAATGTCAGCAAATTTAGGGACTTGAATACAGGTACGCAACTATCTGTTACTTTCATGTTACACATTGCCCTTATGCATCGTTTTTGAGCCCTGAATACCTGTTCTCTCAGGCTACAATTTCCCCAAAATATTGTCCCGAATCTGAGAATTGACGCCACCAAACCATGGTAAGCAACTAATCTGGTGGGCATATTCACTTTCCTGGATAGGTTAAAAAGCACATATGCTGCTGTACTTAGTCTTTTGCATACCTGTTCTGCGTGTGGCTTCCAGGTTAGTTGGCTATCAATCATTAAACCTAAAAATTTTGTAACTTGCACTTGGTCTATTTTTTGTCCATTGTAATTTAAATTTAGATCTTGCGGTAGTATACGTTGATAAAAATGCATAACATTAGTCTTAGTTAAATTAATCATTAAATTATTTTGTTCAAGCCAGTGTATAATGTCCGTTAAAGTATTATTTATGTCATGTTCATACGTTTTTAGGTCTGTACAATTAATCAAAGCAGTACTATCGTCAGCGAATAAGACCATAGGATGTTTTATGCATCGTGGCAAGTCGTTAATATAAATTAAAAATAATAAAGGCCCCACCACAGTCCCCTGTGGTACGCCATACCTAATAATTCTGTATTCCGATAAGTACTTTTTCTCACGCTTAGATTTTAAACATATTTTGGAAATTTCTGTCTGCTGTTTTCGGTTGCTGAGATATGATCTTAACAGGTTATGCATATTTCCTCTGATACCTATCATGTTTAGCTTGTATAAGAGAGTTTCATGGTCAACACAGTCGAAAGCCCTCGTCATATCAGTTAAAATTGCGCAAGCTGGTACTTTTTCATCGACGTTTCTAATTATCATATTCATTAAATCGTAGACGGCCATATTGATACCTTGATTTTTCCTAAATCCTTTTTGTTCTATACTTAAAATATTATATTTATGTAAGAATTTATTTATCGCGTCATAAATTATTTTTTCCATAACCTTTGAGAAAATTGTGATTAGAGCGATTGGTCTATAACTTGCCAAATCTTCTTTAGAGTTTTTTTTTAAAAGTGGTTTAACAATAACTGTTTTTAATTTGTCTGGAAATACTCCGGAACTGATACACAAATTTAGTATGTGACTAATATGCAAAGCAATGTCACTCGATACAAATTTTACGACCTTAGTTGAAATGCCATCGTAACCAGTACTAAGTTTATTTTTTAGAGAATGTATCGCTCTCATAACATCTTGAGGTAATACTGGATGCATAAACATAGAGTGAGGGTTACTTTTCAAATTACTTGTGTCGGGTTTTGAGGTCATAATATTTTTTGTCTGGTCAGTAAAATAATTATTAAAAGCGTTTGCAATCTCTGTTGGATTAGTGATTGTGGTGTCATGAATTTTTATTTGGGAAATAGGTTCAGTAAATGGTTTGTTTCTGTTTATGATTTGCCAAGATGCTTTTGATTTATTGTTTGAGGTGTTGATAAAATAGTTATTTTGCGCTTTTTGCGTTAATTTAATGATTTTTCGAAACCTTTGCGAGTAGTTTTTAAAGTTGCTTTTATTAAGGTTTGAAGGTTCTCGCCTATGTTTCCACAGTAGATGCCTTTGTTTTCTACTGCATATTCGAATGCCATGAGAAACCCATTTAATATTTTTATTTGAGTTAACGGTTATCAATTTGTAAGGGAAACAAAGATCGTACAATAGACGAAAGTGCTCTAAGAAATAATCAAATGCTTCATTAGCATTTTCGGTTTTGTATATATCAGAAAATGAAAAACTTTGTAGGTAATTTTTGAATTTAGTTACATTTTCACTAGAAAGATCACGCTTTTTGATCCGCCAATAATTTATTCTACACGATTTTAGCACTTTAACTTGCAAAAACTGTGCTGTGTGGTCAGACAATGCTAAGTCTAAAACTTCTGATTTACAGTTTAGTTTAGAACTGCGGGCAAAATTATCTATACAAGAATTGCTACAGAGCCTGGTGGGTTGGCGTAACTCTAATTTAAGATTATAGCCCAAAAGAAAGGTTTCAAAGTCCAGGGTTATGCTATTTCTTTTTAAAGTGTCTATATTGAAGTCCCCACATATTACTATTTTCTTTTCGGGTTTCGTACACACTGTTTTTACAATAGTCTCTAATTTCTCATAAAATAAACTTAAATTATTTATCTTTGGGGGCCTATAAATACACATAATAATTAAATTTTGTTTCGTCAATTCTATGCCACAGCATTCGACGACGTTAGCTATAGAATGTCGAGATATGTCTGGAAGCACTTTGTGTTCAAGGTAGTTCTTGACTAGAATACATGCTCCTCCACGTTTCTGAGACCGTCTTGTATAAATTGCCGCTAACTTGTAGTTTGTCAAATTCAGTAGTTTCTCATGTCCAGTCATAACAAAGTGCTCTGTGATACAAATAACATCAATTTCTTTTTTTTTCTGCGTTAATTCTTGAAGGTGAACTGTGAGTAAGTCAGACTTATTTAACAGGCCAGCAATGTTCTGATGTAGGATGTTTATATTATTATGAACGAAAAAAGTCACTGTTGTCAGACGAATTAAAGATAGAAGTTTCTATAGGATAGTTTGTCATGTCAATAATCAGGCGGTCAAATATACTTTCAAAAATACGTTTTGTTCCTAGTCTGTTTAGTTTTCCTGTTCGATAGGAAAACATATCTAAGGTGAGATCACGATTTGTGTCAAAAAAGTATGCATAGTTGTTATTCTGTATGTCCAAGTGTAGTAAATTATTAAACAATTCTATACTATAATTATAAATTAGAGCTCCTCTTACGTAAGTGGGACAGCATATGATTACATTTGTGTGGGTAATTAGCTTTAGTGATTCCCTAATTTGTTTAATCAATTCGATGTGGTTTCCAGCGCTTTTGAAGTCCTTTTCTCCGATCATAAATAAGCAGTAGTCGTCAATAGATAGATTTTTTGCCTTTTCAGTAATATTGGACAAAATTTCGCTTAATCCACTACCTGGTGTCACGTAATGGCAATACTCGAAGTGCTCGCTGAAGGTATTTTCTATATTTTTTAGTGCATCAATATAATTACAGTTACTGATTATGCGTAGCTTTCGCTTTCTTGGACTTTTGAACATTGTAACACAGTTGGTATGTTTTTGGTTTTCAATTTTGCGCTTGGCATCGACTTTGTCGCACTCAATGATTGTAGTTTTAGGCATTTGTAATGAATCCTCAGTTTGAATTTTTTTATCTCTCTTTTGATTTATTTTCTTTGGCGTGCAGTCTTTAGTTTTCTTTGCAGATACCGGGCTGCAAGTGATTTTTTTGTACAAATCATTTTTCTTTAACAATTCCTCATTTTGTTTTTTAAGATTATTATTTTCTAAAGAAAGAGACTCTATTTCTTGATGGGCACTGTTTAATTCAAATTCTAGTTTATTTATTCGTTCTTTTAATTTTAACGTTTCTTCATCATTACTGTCGTTAGAAATATCGGGTAGACTATTGGTTGTTTCACTTAGTGTTTCGTTCAATACCTCAACATTGGAGTCAGATACAGTTCGCGCACGACGGAATGTAATGTTTTCGAGGAAGTTCATGTTGAGAGTTTTTTAAATGTAGATGTTAATTCCAAAAAGACAAACCATGTGCGGGATACGAACTCGAGCCACACGATGCATGCAGTCAGGTAGGCGATATAATGTCTACGCCACCTCGACAGTTACATAGGTGATCGAATTTGATGACTAATAACCTCCTCCGGTCACAATGTTTGTTAAAAAGACGGTTGTAGTTTAAATGTTTTGAATTTTTTCCACCGAACATCACTTTGTGATTCAATTTATTTTTCGTTATTTTTATATTTACGTATTACACACAAATCTCCTCTTAGTCTGAAACACTGTTTAACGCCAATAAAGTTATTATTATCACGCACAAAATCTGTTTTGTCACAAAAAGTTGTCCACATATAAAAGTCACATTTACATAGTTCACGATAAATAATTTGTTATAATAACATTATCACATACGTATTGCACTGTTTTGAACACGTTTACTATTACATTGAGGAGATACAGTTCAATAAATTATTTTAAGGAATTTTTATACGGGAGCACAATGTTTACAGACAGCTAGCGCCCTCTCTTCTAGTAGATATGTCAAGTTCCATGTAAAAATCTTCAATCCCCTTTGTAAATTTATATTTGTTTTTAGTAAGGATAACTGGATATAATGGCAAAAACTTCATTACCGACTCATTACATCATGGTCTTCACATGATATGAACAAAATTAAGTCTGGACCCTAAAAGCGACTGTAATTGTGTGACCTCTGAGTTTTTTTCGGCTCATCTTCTTAAAGTAGTCAGATAGGAAACTCCGACATCATCTAGTTTTTAAAATATCATTGACGTGTAAAAGTGTTTATATAAACCTGCTTACAGAAATAAAAGCAGTTATCATTAATTCCGTTTATAAAACAAAAAAAAAAACTGTCCCATAAGGTCAGTAACGAACACTGTATACATTGGTACATACACAAGCCATGTACTAAATGCCATAGTCATTTCCAAACAAGAAACTCAAATCCTAACACCTGTTAAGAAACCACTTAATTCCAGCAATAATCACATCACAAGCAACGCCCATCAGATATAAGTAAACACTAACATTTGCCCACCTGTGTGGTCTGACCACAGCACACAATGGTCTGACCACAGTACACAAAACATTACATGTAGCTTCTACATCTGGCACTACCCTGTGATAAACATGGTGGCTATCAAAGATTCAGGGACACGGATTATTGAATTGCATTTCTTATATTTTTGTTAAAATAGGATGTTAAGGTTAGAGAGGCCCGTGGCTAAATAATAACAGCCGCACAGGTTGATCGATCAGGTTAAGCTACGCTTGCCGCGGTTGGTCTGTGGATGGGTGACCATCTTTACATACCGAGACCCCTCCGTGCCTCGTAAAGCACGTTAAGCCGTTGGTCCCGGCTGTCTTTCATGGATCTTTGACAGTCGTTACGAGTAGTCAGAAGCCCGAAAGTTTGACAACCAGTCTTACCAAGAGATATCGTATTACCCAGTAACTGGGTTGTGGAGGTCAGATAGGCCGTCGCTCCATATAAAATACTGGTATTCAGCTGCATCCGGTTAGACTGGAAGCCGACCTCAATGTAGTTAGAAAAAGGCTAGGCAGATTATGAGGATGTTAAGGCTAGATACAATAAATTGACATTTCAGTAAAAAATAATTTATTACACTAGTTTACACGGTTTTCATACCCCAGCTAAAAGTTGTTATTTTATTATTCATGTAAGTAGTATTATCCAGAAAAAATAATAAAAAAATTCTGTCACGTCTGGTTTGAGAAATATTTATTAACTGAACTGAAATACATAATTACAGTATTACCTAATACTAAAAAAAAATAAAAATGAATAATTTTTGCCTTTTTTTATAGTTATTCGAGTCAGTTTCCCTTATAATGGACCAACACATTCTTAGTTCGGGCCCCAAACTAATCTTATCTTGTATAAATCGTCCATAACTTCGGGTGAAACTACGGATTTCGTGTTTAAGGTGAAGACCTCCTGTACTGGAAGACATTCGTATCTCGTGCCAGTACGAGCTATGTGATACATGATGTGGTGCAAAGTTTAACCAATCTGCAAGTTTCACCGATAGCTTTACTGCCCAAATTGCTCTGATCGATCAATGTACTAGTTTGTTTAGTCTTTCAAAACACTGTTCCCATTCATCTAACTGATTTACTTTTCAGAAAGGATTAATATTAATAGATGAAATCCAATTCACGTTTACATGACTTCATTTCCATTAACAACGATATTCGAACCCTTTCCTTTTTAAGATCATGGCTACCTTTCACAACCAGCAAATACATATTAAATACATATTCAAAAATATAAGCATAGCATGATCAGCCTATAAAAGTTCCTCTGAGTCACGGGCCTCACTGTGAGAGGGAGTGGGCCATATTCCACCACGCAGTGGGGGTTGGTAGATGTCACATGGCTTCGAATTTTGGTTCTAATACATATCGATTTCCTCACGATGTTTTCCTTAGAGCAGTGGTGATGAAATTATTTACACAAAGTGATGCACCTATCGGGGTTCGAACCTACGACCTACTCTTGAGTAGCAGCCGGTACCAACCACTGGTCCATAACTGCTCTCTTCCCAAAATATATTTGGCTAGAAATAGGTAATAGACCGATACAGGAGCACAATAATTCTGATCTAGCAGCGAGTATTAGCATACGACGATAGACGTCAGTAATAAAGACTTCACGACTCATAAATAATTAATGTAAGAACAGAATTCTTATAACAGAAGACGGTAGCTGCTTTGATGTTAGGCTGTGGGGTCAGTGACAAACTGATGCGATTTTCACTGCGGACACAAGAATCAACAGTCTAGTTGACCTGTAAAACCAGCAAGTGCCTATCATTTGAGTATTAAATACAAGAAAAACATTTATTTTAAGTTGGTTAGTATAAAAGGACCATCTTATGGAAAGTGATTTCTTCAACCTGAAAAACTATATAACACCAATGAGTTTATTGCTGTTTTGCTAACCACAGAAAGTAAAGGTACAGTCAACAGCAAAAGTAGATGATGAAAATCAGAAATTCAATACTAATGAACGGAGTTCGCGTCAGAACTGTGTGGCGTCGAAGTGGCGTTATGTGATTGTAAATTATACCAAACATTTACTACTTCGGCGCCACACAGTTCTGACGCGAACTCCGTTCATTAATTAGTATTGAATTTCTGATTTTCATCATCTACTTTTGCTCATGACTGTGCAGGCTACAAAAACAACTATGTATAAAGGTAGTAGTTTTCTAGATGGATTCTTTCAAAAACACGTACGACTACTGATTTATCATATAAATATTGCGTCCAGTAAAATAATAGTAACTCTAGAACCAATGTACATATTTCTCTCTGGCTTTGGCGATCGCACGTTGATATCCATAACACCTTCACTTCCCCGAATAAAAGGACGATGGTAGCTCACCGATGACGGTAATCTAATCCATGGCGCCTTTCCAACTATGGGATATAAACTTGGAATATCAATTGAAGGAGAAACCCAATTAGTTATTTACACCTCTTGGTTGATTTATAATCTAAGAAAGGTTCTTAAATCTGTCCCAATATAAAGCGAGGGTTTTTTTTTTCCTATAAAGAGAAGTGTTGATCACCACGTTGCACCTTTGTATTGCTAATGCCAACTAAACTTTCAAGTCGAAATTCGCTTAAACGATTCGTCACTGCACCCAAAAATTTTGGTTTCGACCCATCAGCTTTTCATTACAAAAACTTTCGATCATAACTGCCTAACTTGGAATTCAATGATTACCTACCGTAAACATAAAATCTATTACCTAGTAACGCACACTTTTTCACGAATAATGCCCTTAGCGTACCAAAAAAGGAACAGCTTGATCAGAAGTTAAAGAAATAAGGGAGGCCTTCACGCAAAAGTGAGATAAAAAAAAACCTTTGAAGGATGTAAAGCCTTTTATCCGCTAACCTCTCATCCCCCATCCCACACTATCCACCTATGCGCAGCCAGCAGTGGGTGACTATTGTCACCCAACACGTGGCCGACATTGTCTGGGGAACAAGAGTGACGATGTATCAGAACTGGTTACGAAACGAGCTGGTTTGGGCAGATTGAATGATCTTTGTATTGTCTGGTGGTGCTTTGTTCAATATTGAGGAAAAAGTTTGTTTAAAACTACTGAGCGAATCGATTCTAGATCTAGTTTCGTCTTATTTTTCTGTTTCGAATATCGAAACAGAAAAATAAGACGAAACTTCTGTACTGGTTATAGATAGGATCAATGAGATTGAGCTACCTCGATTAGTGAATGAAAAAAAAAAAACAATGGCGCCGATTCCCTTTTTCACAAACTAAACTAAATTTCAGTTCAGTGTATCTTTTTCTTTCTATTTCATTAACAAAAGGACAGAAGATAAACATTAGTTTAGCCCTGTCAAATTAGTCAGCGCCTGACGTAAATTGACGTATTTTTTGTAGCCAATTTTTTTAATCACCTCTAAACTTGTTTATGGAGTATCTTAATTTGACAGGACTAAACTAATACACACATCAAAAGTGTCTAGGGATCAAGCATTTTTATGCGAATTTCTTGAGATTGAGATGTGGCTTTGTAATAAATTTATGATTTTATAAATTTATATGGATCCTTTTTGGTGCATTTCATAATTTGAATCAGGAACTGTGAATCAAATTCGAGTAAAAGATGAAAATCAGCTGTCAATATTTTCCCTATAAAAACATACAACGCATTGAAGACATTATTAGTGCTACTGTTTCCCTGCTACTGATTAAAACCAACGTTATTATGGAGCGGCGACGTCATTTAAGCAGGGAAGAAATGCTCAGAGCCGTGGGAATGATAGAAGCTGGTTCCCGGCAACGTACTGTGGCTTTAGCTCTGAATACAAGTCAGAGTGTTATCAGTCGACTTTGGACACGTTACCGAAGCACTGGTACCGTGGCTGAGCGCCATGGAGGACGGTATCGCTGCACCACACGGAGACAAGACCGATACATTCAAATCTTAACTCGAAGAGCTCCAACAATAACCGCCATGATGTTAGCCGTGAGGCTTCATCACTCTTCAGGGAACTTAATTAGCGACCAAACAGTCAGAAACCGCTTGCATGAAGTGAACCTTCATTCCCGAAGACCGCTACGGGTACCACCTATAGCAATGCACAATCGTAGGATTCGATATCAATGGGCTCTTGAACACAGAAATTGGGCAGAAGAACAATGGCGTTTCGTGTGCTTTTCTGATGAGTCTCGTTTTGGTATGAGACCGGATACAAGACGTATACGACACTGGAGAACCCCTGGACGCCAACAGCGATTAAAATCCTGCCAGGAAGTCCATCCTTATAGTGGTGGAACCATCATGGTATGGGCGGGTATTTGGATCGGCGGAAGAACTGAGTTGATTTGGATCAGAGGCAACCTCAACGCTCAAATTTATGCTGAGACGATTGTATCAGACGTCATCGTTCCTCTACAAGTGCAAATCGGTCCCTTATTTCAGTTAATGCATGATAATGCACGACCGCACACCGCAAGAGTTGTAAGACAGACTCTCGCCGCAGCTAACATCAATGTCCTGCCCTGGCCTGCTCAGTCGCCAGACTTGAACCCGATTGAGCATGCATGGGATATGCTACAGAGAAGAGCTCTGCCGAATATGGAGGGTATCCAGTCGCAAGAAGACCTTTTTTTGTTGTTGCAACGAACATGGGCGGCCATTCCACAGCGTGATTTGGATGAACTCATTTTGAGTATGCCAAACCGATGTTCTTGTGTTGTTAGTGTTCGCGGTAGAAACACGGATTATTAATTGTTTAAGTTACCCAATAACATTTTAGAGAAAACTGTTATTTCAGTCTTTTTTTCGAACTTTTGTGTTAGTGGTTCAAATGTCAAAAATCCCTTTATTAGGAAAATGGCAAATTTCTTTATTAATGCAAAGGTGACTTGGTTTATCGTTACTGTGACAAACGAAAACACTTTATTTGATGAATCCTTAAAGAAAATTTTAATTAATATCAATCAGGAGAAAAGTTATTGCAAAAATATATGTTGATCCCTAGACACTTTTGATGTGTGTATTTGAGATGCATGGAGCTTAAATTTAGTTTAGTTTGTGAACAAGGGAATCGGCGCCATTAACATTCCATCGCGTATTTATGAAGTCGATATAATTATAGATGACTAGATGAGTTTGGAGTTTCCTAACTGACTATTCTGAGAAGGAAGACCGAAATAAACTCAGAGGTCTTTTTTTTGTGGATGGAAAATCATCAAATGACGCCTCCCGCTCTGGGTGGAGCAGGTGTCAGACTCTTACTGACTAAAACCCACCCTCACTTATTCTTTTAGTCTAGACATAATCTTGGTCAGGCCTTAAGAGGACCATGTAGGTTAATAGAATAACATCACACATTAAAAAAGTTGAGAGAGAGAGACATAAAAAATTGCTAAATTAATTAGCTTGTAATGCTAACTATGAATAATGGTTCAAAGTAATAAAATTATTTAAATATAACCCCTACTAATAATAACACAAAGTAAAAATTCAAAAATCCTTCTATAAACTCCAAACGAACCCAATCCGAAATTCTGATTACAGAAATATAAAAACAAAAGGACAATTTACACTTCAAAAAACCTCGATTTTCTTTCGCGCTAATTAATTCTATTGAACGAAAAATTCGAGAAACATTCGTAACCCTTTCAAAGGCGCGTCAGAAAAAATAGGTGCCATTCGGAATTCCGAATTTTTCATAAATCGTTTCGAACAAAAAAAATGCTAATAAATCACTTGGAAATTAATAATTAATAAAGCAACACTCGGACGCGACGGGCCGCTAAAATCAAACGTAAATTCTGAGGAGTTATTTGCATAAGAAGGGATTTTTTTTCCGTGACCGTTTTTTCTGCTTTTAAGCGTTCACTTTCCGATTTCCGGAGTACGATCAGAGGGGATATGGTTGGGGTGAGTTTAAAAAGTTTTACCAAAGAAACTTAGTACGTATTTATTAGCGATTTAAGGCTGAGGAGATTTGTATAAACTCGATTGGATATATGATTCTAGCATATATCAAATCAAATCAAATCATTTATTTCAGATAAATATCCATACTCGTATAAATCAGATGAAACAACAAATAAAAATAAAATCGCAAACTTATAAAATTAAAATTAAAATCAAAAACCAAAATCAAAACTAAAATTAAAATTAAAATCAAAATTAAAATCCAAATTAAAATCAAAAACAAAGTCAAAATTACAATCAAAACTACTACCTAATTAGGTATCAAGGTGATAACTTTTACCTAACTAACAAAGTGTAACACCCTTTTTTTATCGTGGAGAAATGCTCATACATTCTGCACTACCACGGGGAGACAGTGCAGTTATGTGGGACTCTAACCCACTAAAACTCCACGGTGTCCTCCTCTGCCGCTTACGGCGGGAACACGGGCACGCGTTAGCACTCATCCGTGAACCCACCGAAAGTGTCACAACCTGGGGGCCGATGCTACTAACAAAATTGTTCAAAAATCGCAATGGAACCACAGCTGAATCACGGCTGTTAAGCGTTTTCATATTCTACTAATGAACAACGATTCAACTGCGGTTACGTTTTAGTTTAAGCCAACGATCGATCGAAATAATTTCAAAATATATTCTGCTAACAAAATCGAACATGAGCGTGACGTTTAGTCACTTTCTACTGTTATTCTGACACTTGTTAGTAGCTTGCTACTTATTACTAATCTGTGCTTGTTAGAATCGAATGGTCTAAATATGATTTTGTATTCGAAAATACTTTCGGTGACTTAGAAATAACATTTTTAGGTTCAACTTTTTTTTCTCTGGTAATATTAAACATACTACTTGGCATGTTGGTAACACAGTTTACCCGCTGGTACGTTCCCGCTACCATTCAGTTGCGATTTCAGCATAGGTTTAGTTTCCAGTTTGCATAGGAAATAGTAGAATGACTTTTTAAGTAACTATCGAACGGCGATCGAAATCGAACTGTTATTAAAACACAATTGAACGTGTAACGTTGCAAATTAGTGGAATCGCCCCCCTGGGCAGTCTCACTACCAAACGTCATGATTGGCTAATCTTTTCATGCTTATACGTATAAGAAGAATTATGAATTGTTACAATCTACATCTACAGCTAAGCTTGTTATCCTTGCCTTTTTTATTTGCCGTTAATGTCCCACTGCTGTGAAAAGCCTCCCCTATGCTCTTTCCACTTCTCTCTGCCCAGAGCTACCAAGGATCAATCTTTATGAAAGGAGTCCAGGTCTCCGCCTGACCCTGCCGCGATACCCAATACTTACTCCTCAAAAATTCCTCAATATTTTTAAAACCAAAAGAACGTCCACAACAATTCCCTTTAACCCTTCCTCGTCGGAGGGTATCGGAGGGATCGGAACAGATGTTTTTAATATCGGAGAGACACCCCTTAGCCACTGTTTACATTCAGCCATTGTAGCCCCGTCTTAACTCCAATATTCAAAGGTTTGATTGTATAAGCAATGCGTTTGTTTAAGAAATGTTTGTGCAAGTCAGGTAGAGATCCAGGTGCGTTGGGAGATGCTGGCTATGTTGGTAAATAAGTCCTAGTAATAAGGTGGAATGGAAGAGGATAAATACATTTATAGCAGAATGTTTAAATGTTGACCTACGGCTTATATCTTTATAAGCATTACAGCTAAGTATATGCTAACTCTGCATACAGATTACTGAACTAAGAAAGAGAGTAAAGAGAGTACCTATCTCCAGAATCAATCCGTTAAATTTACAATAATACATATTACCTTCCAATTTAAGCACATTTTAAGACAAGAAGCGCTTAATATGCACCTGTATTCCTGAAGAGGTAAGTATGTATAGCACTATTACATTTCGCCAATAATATTTTGTTCAAGTCCTGTAAAATAAGGGGCGAGGCATTTGCAAACTCTGGGCCTCAAGTCTGCTATTACAATAGTGTCAGAATTCGGTCTATCACTGATTTCATAATTGTTGATTTTGACAAGTTTGGTAATCTACTAATATAATGGCGTCATTATGACTTTCAATGGTCAACCACTGACACTCCATTGAAAGAAATGGTAATCTCGTACAAATGAATAAATGTAATGTTTATTGCTTTTTACAAACTTCTTATTACTTCAGATTGCAAACACTAATATGTAATATGTAAAAATATATATTAAATGAAATCTAGCATGAAATTTAGTAGTTTTTCTGAGACCATTGACCGACCAATTGTCGACCATTATGAATTTAGCAGATTACGAACTTTTAGCAAAATGACAATGGGATCGCATTGGGATGACGAATTTATAAAAATAGCAGACTTAGGCCCCTGGGCTGCTACACCTGAGTTTCAAAATAGAAAATTCATCAATACTGCCTGATCTAGACATTTCATAATGGGAGTCAAAACCTATCATTTTTTTTATTGTTTAAAAATGTAAATGTTTAATATATGTGATTTAGATATGTTTTTTAACTTGTGAATTTATATTTTCAGTTTGATCTTAGTTTTCAATTCAGCTAAAATAATATTGTGACATGTATTTTATTCTTTGGTTACTAACATAATTTTTAAGTATACCTACTAACATAAATATGGATCACTGTGTCTGACGTAAATAAATAATAATAATAATAATAATAAATGGGCCGCTCTTGACCCCGATCACTTCTGATGGAAAGTGATGGATGAGGTCTACGATGGAACAAGCATGCCCAGAAGATGCCTGTTCACTCTTGATGTGAACAATTATTATTTTAATTATTATTTTCTTTTAAGAAACCTTATCCAACCGTTCTCCAACAGTGGACTGCCAAGTCAGCAATATCTAGCTAAACTGAGGCAGATCTAAAAGTTAGCAAAGCAAAGATCCAGTTATTACCAAAAGTAAGTTACAATTACGGTTCAGAACGAAATTAAGAAAACTCCATTAATCTAGACTTGCCCAATGACAATAAAAATGATGTTCAAATAATACAATTTGCTAACCGACCTGCAATTATATGGAGTGGTGTAAATCATTGGAGCAAGCGGTAGCGGTATTTAAAGCATAGGTTCTTGAAAGAGTTAGACCGAGAGATGCTCCCAGAAAACTCATTTCGGCCGCGTCATAGTTTTGTTTGACACGATACTACTTTTACTTTAAATCTTAGTAACTTAGAGTATGTAAAGGTTTAAATTAAATATTGCAAACGCGAAGGTTTGTGAGAATGGATGGATGGATGTTTGTTACTCATTGACGCAAAAACTGCTAGACAGATTTGAATAAAATTTGGCACACAGATAGTTTATAACCAGAATTAACACAAAGGATATTTTTTATCCCGGTATTCCGACGGGATCGAAACTTATGGGGATGAAACCGCGGGGCTGTACTAGCGCTAATTTAGCGCAGCAAGATGATTTTAAAGGATTAAACATTTGGATCCCTCAAATAAAACCTGATAGACTTAAGAACTTACTATTTGAAATCATAAGTAATAATAATAAGTAAATAAAACAATAATGAATTATTTATTTAAAAAAAATTTTTTTTTTTTTTTTAATGTGTATAATTTATAAAACAATAATTAAAATTCGTAAATTCAAAAACAATATAACTTACTAAATACTTAACTAATATTAAAATTTATCATAATAAACACCCAGTGTTCTTCGTCCTCTCTCCTATCCACTATCTATGCTGTGCCCGACAGGGTCCATAATTGTGTCTAATATAATTATTACTACTCTACCAACTATATACATTATGGTACGCAATAAAGAATTGAGAATTGAGAATCATACGTTCAACACGTGAAGGCGTTGCGGCATATCCCGTAAAAAATGGCGGGACGAGCTGGAGAAAACAAGTGACCAGTAGTCCACTTTAGCCCTGGATCAAAAGAGCTGGAAGTCATGAGGAGAGGCTTTTGCCCAACATTTAGGATGATGCAGGCTAAAAGTAACAATACCTAGTAACGTTCAACGCAGGGCCTCGAGCTTCAAATAATATATTTTCAATAAACCGCCAAAAACAGGAACAGGAACCAGTCGAAGTGGAGGTGCTTGGGAGAGGCCTCTGTCCAGCAGTGGACGTCTTTGGCTGAGATGATGATGATGATGACCAAAAACAGTCCGTCTACTGGTCTCTTCACAATTAAGAAAGTTGGGATCATTCTTTAGAAGTAAACTAGTCGCGAGCTCGAACTCACTGGTGGTCATGGCCAAAAAGTACGCTGTCTCACCTGGCTTCGTGTTCGACAGCGCTAGTATCAGTGATGAGCAGTTAGACGCTAGTCCACACAGCAACGTCTAGTTCTCACGCACAGAAACACCGTTCCGAATTGATAGCCGCGTGAAAAAATTCGAAAAGTGCTTCGGAAAATCGAGTATTATGAAAAAATCACTAGGTACATAAATCAATTACAAATGAAGTTTATTGAACTTTTCGATAACTGAGCTTTGTCGGTATGGACTTGGTTTTGAAGAATTTACAGTTCTTATATTACTTATTTACACCCAAAGTTACGTTAAAAATAGCAAGAAAAACGAATCAGAAGAATTTGTTGGTTCATAACTTTTTAATGGCTTTTAATTTTACTATTCTGTTTCCGTACAGAAAAAAAAAATAAGAAGTCAAAACGATACCCTGTTTAACTTTGGATGCACAATATTAAACAGTGCTCTCCGGAAATTTGTGCAAAAAAATATCGAGAACCTTAATCTCAATACAGGCTACAATAATTTATTTCTTCTTTCAATTATTTTCCTATTCCATTGAAGTTTTCCGAAACCCCGTTTTTAGCAATATTTTCCGCTGTCCGCTCTATCCGCGCTATTCGGATGTCGCCACATTGCTTTCGTGAGCGTCGAGCTATAATAATTGCGTTCGCACGATCGACTCAGGCGCAATTATTTTGTCACAATTTTCATGAATCTTAATTTCTTCTTTTGTTTTCGATGTAATTTTGCATAGATTGAGATGAAAAGATTTGTTTATGTAAGTAAGATAATTTTTTGTAACGATACTTACATTACCTGCCTGGATAATTACCATAGTTATTATAAAAAGAAAAGAAAGAAAGAATATTTGGACACGATTCGTGAAACACAAAATACAAATTTTCTGTTATGCCAATAAACCCCTTTTTCTTTCTATTTCTTTCTTTATAGTACATTCCCGTGTGATAGTTTACGACCTTGACACAGACGAGGTAGTTTTTAATAACCAGAATCAGAATTATACACTACTTATTGTATAAAAGAGTTGTTTCAGTTTATAAAAAACAACATTACCTACACACCTAGCCGTATACTTATACCAAGTATCTACCAAGATATTTTTATTTATATATCTCGGGACCATGGGGTCCCGGTCCTTTGGAAGGCCTACGAGGGGCCGCAGAGGCCCGTTAGACGTTTTTAATGAAATGAGGGACCAACTTCGCACTATGCAAGCGCACCCAAGGACAACCCCCGGTTGATGTAGAACTATTGCAGGATATGGAAACAGATATTTTGGATTATGGGCTTGGCTGGCTAAAATGAACTGGTTATCAAAGACTATGGAAGGACCCCATGACCAATACTTATTTATTATAAGGTATTTTTAACAATGAGTACCTACACTGTTACCTACTTTACAATTTGTTGTACCTACATTACACCTCAATACATAAAGAAACGCAAAGCATGCACTGCATTTTGTGCAGATAATAACACAATTAATGAATTAAAACAAGTACCTAATAGGTACATAAGAAATTGATGGTATGGTTAAAATATAGGCACACGAGATGTTCGGTATTTTTACGTAACTCTTTAGTATGCAATAGGTATCGGTGCGCGCTGTCCTTACTATAGAGAATTATAATTTATATTTGATTCAGTGTACTCTTGTGTTCAGCGTTAGCCGGGTGTATTCAAACATCTCATTAACATTGTAAGATTAACAACAATTTGAAAGCGAGTTAATAAATAGTGTTCAACATAAACTTTTTTTTTCACCTCAAAAACACCGACACCATGCGAAATCTGAAATAATTCTGGTCCTTCGAGCCGGATCTGAACCACCGAATAAGGATATAGCATTTTCAACATTGCCTCATGACGTATGCAATGCGTCGTCAACTCCTTGATGATATAGGCGACGCAACCACTTTCCATCAGGCGGCCCGCCAGGCCTTTCTGAAGTAAGAATAATGTTTCTTTGGCACCGCTATACAAATCGTAAAATCGTAATTAATTACTTAATTATAAGAACTAGTTCTCTATTCGAAAAAAAATCTTCCCCGTACAAAAAAAAAGTTTTGTAAACGCTACCAACCTTAATTTCACGTATCCGAAAATTAAAATGAAGAGTTTTCAATCACAATACAAATTTCCTTTTAAAACTCACACGAAATCCAAAAAGAAAACACAGAAAACGGCTTTTTCAAAACGTATCCAACCAAAATAAAACACGACTTTATATATATGTTTTTACCTGAAAACTCACGTCTATCTTTCAAAATTAAGTAAATTCATCCATGTTAAGATCCTTAGAACTTCTATACTAAAGGTTTCATCCATCACCTTGGTCGAAACCTTCGGAAAATGTAAGGAAAATGAGGAAAAGCGCCGCTCAACGCCATCTAGCGGCGAGGGGAACACAACTCACTTATTTCTATTTAGGTATTTCTTCGCACGGAAGTATTTAGGTAAGGAGGTTTTCTTCGTTTTAAAAAGGAATTCCTGATTTTTTTATTGAAGAATGGCTTTGATTTTCTAACTGTACCTTTATAAATACCTATACCTAAATGAATTTTCTTTCTCAAAATTCCTTTTTTATGTCAAGTTGTAGAATTGCGAAAACGAATAAAAATGTTTAATAATAACCTATACAACATAGGTATCTAAAGTTAGATGCAGAATCGAAAAAGGTACCTACCCATAAACCTACCTATACAATAGTAAAGTGATCAACTTAAACCTTAATTACATGCAGTTTTTCTTTAATTATAATATTTGACAACTTAACCTTTTTATCATCGCCAAAAAATGAGGTAAATGCGCCAATTATTGGCCCCGTAAAAGATTAATACCCAAACGAAACACGAATGAACCTAGTAACCGAATTTCGGGTGGCGCGAAACAAAAACTGACCTACATCGGCGCCCTACGGAGTTCACCCACCCCTGCCGACGATGAGACGATCACCCTACGCGTCTTGCCCTTACAGTTGTGCTCATGCACTTTATTTCAAGGTGATGCCCGATACCGGATCCCCCTTTCTTATTCTTTTCAACCGCCAATATTGACAGTGCAATAAAAATCAAGCGTCATGTTTTTTATCGCCAGAGATTACCTAAAAAATACAAAAAAATATTGATGCAGTAGAGAGCATGTATGAAATTGTAGTAGCACCCAAGGCGTGGAGCTTTGATCAATACATTTTTAACAGACAGAAAAAATCAGGTAGGCGTGTTTGTTGTGGTCACAAGTAGAAGCAGTAGAGTAAATGTAAACAAATGAATGGCAACACAAACAGCCGCCGAGCGGTCCAAGAAGCGGGCAGTCGATCGCGCCGCAAAAAAGCGCATCCTATTATCGACTACAACAAAAGGACTTGTGCAGTGATACCTAAGTACACATCTCGATTCATCGTCTCGACTCGATCCGCCGAACCGATCCTATTGGCGCGCCCCACTGTCGCCGCGGGGGAAAGGGACGAGAAGCGTGGAACAGAGTGCGAGTGATAAAGAGGGAGACGGTCATCTTAGCTACCGAGTGGCGTCCCACTGGGCGGGGCCGCGCCAAGGAGTGAGCCTCAGATGCGCGTAGAGTTGGTGGGGCTTCGTCCGAAGGATCGCACTGCAGTCGTGTGTCGCGCCAACGACGCGCGCCCGCCGCCACGCCGCGCTCCGCGATCAGGATCACCTTACGTAATAATAACTAATCGGATCGAAACCGTTTATCCGATAATCGATTGTGATTGTAAACTGTCGATAATCTCGCACTGATTTCTAATTAATTTAATTATTTTTTTCTTCCGTACCAGCTGTTTGTGAACTTGAGTTTTGTGTACACTGTGTCATGTTTTTGTTTTGTTTTCGCTCGGACTTAAGATTATTTTTGGGCGTAGCTGACTGTGTTTCGCTTTTATAATTTAGTGACAATATTGTTACTAGTGCGTGTGATACTGGACAACAATTTTGAAAAACAGTTCTTGTGAAGTATTTTGACTTAGAAGTGTTATGTGGACGTAGTACATTGAAAATAATTGTGATTTTAAAGTTTCATCTGAGATTACATGTAAGTTTTAGTAAATTAAGTGTTTTTGCTTGTTCTAATTAAGGGAAGTGTGATTTTTTGTGGTGACTTGAAATGTAATTCAGAAAAATCCCAAGTGTCAATAACATAAAAATCTTATAAGACTGGCAAAGTTGTCTCACTGTTACAACATTGTTTCTAAGTTCTAACTAGATTTAGGCCAACTGGACACCACAATTATTTACGACAAAACGAACAAAACATTAAATTAGCCAGTCAAGTCCAACTAGCGATAAAAAAAACAATTTTACCCAAACCTGGCAAAACTCTAATGATCATGCAGCCACACATTAAATTAAAACTAAAACTCTGAATAATAAATTAGTTAAAACGAATAGTAAAAATTGCTCAACACATCGTCGAAGAATGCATTTCTCATTAAAAAATAAAAAGTTGGAAATAGAGCACAGAGTGGAGTCGATCGGTAAATCAAATGATCAATTGCAATCGAAAGTTTAATTATCTGTGGCGACGCGACGGTATCTTGCCGGCGAGCGACGATTCGGATGATTCCGTGATTGATTGGACGATTGTTGGTGCTCTCACCTTACAATCTTCTTTCGTAGATTTTGTGGGTTCAAATTGGTGAGGCTTTAGGACTCAAATTGTACTCCTGTATTGTGTAAAGTTGATTTTAATTGAGTGGTCAAGTTGAGCAATGGTTTTGAAAAGTCAGTTTGAAAAGTGCCTAAGTGTTGGTTAGGTTTTGTGATTGACTATGGTATTAGAATGAAGGTAATAATATAAAAATGAATTTCGAAGATATATTTTAGTAAAAGTATTTTTTAGCAAAAGTAAGGAATTCTGGAAAATCTTTCCGAAGAATAGGAAACTATTGCCTTAGAACAAAATTTATGATTTTATAGCCTTTGATCACATTATAAAGATTTAGAAATGAAATCATAGAAAAAATATTGTGGGTCTTGAGTATTTTATTATTTACCAAAGTCCAGTTGGTTTAAATAGGTAGGTAATAATAATATCTAAGTATCTACGGTAGACCCAAAGACTGATAAATAAGAAATCAAAACTCAGATAAAAGTGACAAGTTACCTCCTTAGGTACGTATTTTTATTTTATATTTTTAAATTTTTAATCTCAAAATAACTTGTCATTGGAAAAAGACGATTTCTGAAATTCACAAAAAAAACCTATTGTATTTTAATAAATAAAAATAATTAAAATAGAGAATCTACAAAATTAAGCGGGTAGGTAAAGTTAAATGATTCTGGCACAGATGGCGTCCGCGGTCGTTGACCCCAGGAGTTTTGCCTACTGTTGAATTAAACAGAACTGTTTCCGGCCTTTAATTATTATATCTATTATTATAATGCCGATGTCACAATTATTAACATTATAGGACTTTAATATTTTTGTGGCAAGTTATGAGGTGACCATTTTTTTTAAACAGAATATAAAAAATATTTTATAAAAAAAAAATATTATTTGTATTTGGCTAGAATTGAAAGATAAGACAACTATTCCGGTCTGATTACATCAGGAAATATTATGCATGGTGTTAAAATGCAAAAAACGCAATATTCAAATAGCCCTTTGTAATGAATATTGAAATATAAAAGTCCCATACAAGTGTTTTTCCAACGATATCAATTACAGTTAATACTAGTTAGAATGCCGGCAAAAACCTAATCGATTCTAAACAGTATCGATTAACAGTGAATCGAATAACGCGAAAACGTGATAATGTGAGATTTTTCCATTGTTGTCGTGAAATATGTTGTTTTTTCCCTTGTGAGAGAATAATTTTTATTGCATACGTTTCAATGTATTGCGAACAGACTACTATTTCAATTATTATTAGGAAGACTGTTGAAGGTATATCACCTCCATGTACTGACAGTAACTACTGGCTAGATGAAAAACTGTTTTAAATGTAATATTGATGTAAAGTTTTTTTTCAATTAGATTCCATGTTCTATATTGTTCACCATGACCTTCCTAATATATGTTTAACCACATAACTTGTGTTTCCGCTCTGCAAACCTCCCCAACAAAGGTTATGGGCCCAGAGCAGTAAAGTGTATTGTATGTTGTTGAAATTGTTGTGAAAATAATTCGAAATCTTGAAGATTTGTAAAGTACATGTAGGAAGAAAAATGACTTCGAATGTACGTATAGAATTATTGACGAAGGACAACTACGACAGTTGGAAGGTACAGATAGAAGCATTGTTAATTAAAAATGACTTCTGGGAGTATGTAAGTGGAGAAAAGCCAAAACCTACTACCGATGCTGCTATATCGACATGGAAGACAGCTGACAGAAAAGCAAAGTCTGAGTTGATATTGGCATTAGATCCGAGTGTAGTTCGTCACGTAAAAAGGGTGGAAACTGCACGAGAGGTATGGTTAAAATTAGAGAGCTTGTTTGCATCAAGAGGACCTGCAAAGAAAGCGAATTTAATGAAAAGGCTCATGTTACAAAGGATGAGTGAAAACCAAAAGGTACATGAGCACCTTGATTCCTTTTTTGAAGCTGTCGACAAATTGGAAGAAATGGATATAAAAATCCATGATGATTTATTAACGATAATGCTGCTGTACAGTCTTCCGGGAAGTTATGAAAACTTTAGATGTGCTATAGAGTCTAGAGATGAACTTCCAAAGCCAGAGCAACTAAGAGTTAAAATCATCGAAGAGGATAGTTCAAGAGGAAACGCTCAAGTTGACAAAATAGAAGGCGCCATGTATTTGGACAAACATCAGAAGAAAACGACTGGAAAAACATTTAAGTTTAAATGTTTTAAGTGCCACAATTTTGGCCATAAGGCATCGGACTGCACTAAGAAAAGGGAGAAGACTCAAGAAACTCGATGTGTGGAGTCATGTACTAGTCATGAAAGTAGTGAAGTTTTAACTATATATCATGTTTCAGATGACTGCCGCATCGCTGTTGATGCGAAGCGCCGTCAGGAATGGATTTTTGATAGTGGTTGCACTTCTCACATGTGCAATGACCCGCAAAGGTTTGCTGAGATACTCCCTGCGAGTCAAAAATTAAAATTAGCCACAGATTCTTTGACAACCGTGCAAGGTAAAGGTACAGTTGAGTTATTAGCATGCAATGATGATCGAACGCGAAAAATTAAATTTGAAAATACCCTATTGGTTCCCGATTTACGTAGTAATTTAATTTCCATCGCCCAACTTACCGAACGAGGTTGTGAAGTCACGTTCAAGCATGACGTAGCCTATGTAGTTAAAAAGGGTGAGGTAAAACTGACCGCTGATCGGCGAGGTGATTTATATTACTTGAGGGAGCTGGACGCTTCAGCGTCTGTGGTAAGTAGTGAAAGTGTTGATCTGTATAGATGGCATGAGCGTATGGGACATCTGAATGCTAGGGATCTTATGAAAGTACTAAAGAAATCAGGTATTGATCCGATGAAGATCGATAGTAACTTGCATGATTGTGATGTGTGCGCTAAGGGTAAAATGGTGTCGTTGCCTTTTGTGAAATCCAGTTTACGCTGCCACGAAAAATTGCGAATAATATACTCTGATGTGGTAGGTCCAATGAGAGTTCAATCGAATGGCGGAAATAAATACTTTGTTACTTTTATTGACGACTGTACTCGTTGGTGTGACGTCTTTATGCTGAAAAATAAAAGTGACGTTTTGTCAAAGTTTAAAATTTTTAAATGTCATGTAGAAAATGTGACAGGAAGAAAAATTAAATTTTTACACACGGATAACGGAACTGAATACAAAAATAATTTATTCAATGAATATTTAGAAAATGAAGGAATTAAGAGACGTTTTACGACGCCATACTCACCTCAAAGTAACGGCATTGCTGAACGGATGAACCGTACGTTGATTGAGATGGCAAGGTGCATGATCTTATCGTCAGGTATTTCACCAAGTTTTTGGGCAGAGGCTGTAGCTACTGCATGTTATTTGCGTAATAGGTGCCCAACTAGTAGTCTAAATGGCGAAATTCCATACGAAAAATGGTTTGAGAGACCTGTGAATGTCAAATATTTAAAAACATTTGGCACGGAAGTACACGTCTTGGATAAGGAACCAGGTAAAGATAAGTTTGCAGCACGAAGTTCACTTGGCATTTTTGTGGGTTATCCAGCTGATGCTAAAGGCTATAAAATATGGATACCTGAGAGTAGAAAAATCGTAGTGTCGAGAGATGTAAAATTTCAGGAAGGTAAACTGACTGAAATTGAGTGTAAGGTCTCAAATAAATCACTAATAGAACCACAATATGAAAAGAGTATTGTGAGAAAGACTGTTGATATAGAAATTCAAACTAAAGAACAGTCGGATGTGCCATTTAGTGATGAAAATTCAAGAGAAGAAGTTCCATTAGATATTCAACCGAATGTGCCAGTGATTGATGAAGGAACATCAGAGAATACAGAATCTACTGGAATTGGTAATAGAAACGTTACTTTAAAAAGAGGTCCTGGAAGGCCAAGGATTCAGAAAGGACAGGTTGGCCGCCCTCGTAAAATCTACAACATGGTTGAGGTAGAAGAGAGTAGCGACAATGAGTCATCGACGGAAGAATACGTCGACACTGATGATTTTGTTGGAGCAATTGAAACCACGTTGAAGGAAGCTTTAGCATCTGACGAAAAGGTCCAATGGGATGAAGCGATTCTTTCAGAAATAAGGAGTCTAGTAAATAACGACACGTGGGAAATCGTGAAGAAACCTTCAGATCGTAATATCGTAGGATGTCGATACGTGCTGACTACAAAGCTAAATGTTGACAATACCGAGAAAAAGAAGGCCAGACTAGTAGCAAAAGGATACAGTCAGCAACATGGCCTAGATTATAATAAGACATTCGCCCCAGTTGCGAGAATTGCAACTGTACGTTTGTTGGTCGCCTTAGCTGTCGAAATGGGCATGGACATTGATCAGATAGATATAAATACCGCCTATTTAAACGGTGATCTGAACGAAGATATTTATATGAAGATCCCAGAGCTGCTGAAAGAAGGTTTAGAGAAACTAAAAAATGCAGATGGCGTTAATTCTGCAGTAGGTAAAAAAGCTGCTAAAATGCTTGAAGATATGAAAGCAGGTGGTGACACCTGTCGTCTGAAGAAATCTCTTTACGGTCTCAAACAAGCTGGACGACAGTGGAATATTAAACTGGACGAGAAGCTGAGAGAAATGGGATTGAAACCTACGATAAATGAACCTTGTTTGTATCACAAACGCAATAAAGGTGGATCAGATCTTTTTGTTGTTGTTTACGTGGATGACGTATTAATCGCATCAAAAAATAGATTGTATATAGATAAATTCAAGCAGGAATTAGCGAGGAGATTTGAGCTTAAAGACTTTGGTCAAGCAACCTTCTGTCTCGGGATAAATATAAAGAAAAGTGGCAATGAGTATTTCTTGTCACAAGAGAAGTATATAAAAGATATTTTGAAGAAATTTGCTATGGATAGTTGCAATCCAATCCAGACTCCAATGGAAATCGGAAATCCTGTTATTAGTGAAAAAGAAGTAATAAAAGGGAAACAATTTCCGTATAGAGAACTTATTGGAGCACTCATGTATTTAAGTGTAGCAACTAGACCTGATATCGCCAACGCTACGGCAAAACTTGCACAGTTTGCAGAAAACCCGCAGGAAACTCATTGGAGGGCTGCGAAGCGAGTTCTTCGATACTTGAAAGGTACGATAACTCATGGTTTGGCGTTTAAGCCGACAGGGTTATGCATACAAGGGTATGCAGATGCAGATTGGGGTAACTGCCTCATTGATAGACGATCCTTTACGGGTTATTTATTCGTTCTAGGGGGCGCAAGCATATCATGGACTTCACAAAAGCAACGCATCGTTGCGACTTCTACTTGTGAGGCTGAGTTTGTGAGTTTGGCAGAAGCTATGAAAGAAGCTGTGTATTTGAATAGCCTGTTGAAAGAACTAGGTTTACATCAACTCTGTAAGGTAAGAATGCATGCTGATAACTTAAGTGCTATTTGCCTTGCTGAGGATCATGGTATACATCATGCGAAAAGTAAGCACATTGACATTAGACATTTCTTTATAAGGGATGTGCTACGTTCCAATAAAGCTATAACATTGGAACATTTGTCAACTGATAAGATGTTGGCAGATGTTCTCACCAAACCTTTGCCTCGCGTAAGACACGAATTACTAACAAGTGCGTTAGGATTGTGTGTGAGAAAATAAAGATAGGTTTATTATTTGTGAATCGTATCGTACATGAGTTGAGGGGGTGTGTTGAAGGTATATCACCTCCATGTACTGACAGTAACTACTGGCTAGATGAAAAACTGTTTTAAATGTAATATTGACGTAAAGTTTTTTTTCAATTAGATTCCATGTTCTATATTGTTCACCATGACCTTCCTAATATATGTTTAACCACATAACTTGTGTTTCCGCTCTGCAAACCTCCCCAACAAAGACACTTTTAATTAGCGATTAGTTTAACTATTTTATAAATACGATTGTTTAATATTCAATTGTTTTATTAAAATTTTAAATTTCTGTATTTTTATGTGCAAAAAGTTGAATTGATGGTTTGATAATAAATGTTATATTGCTTTAGTTAATTAGGTGTTAATTTAAACCCTTTTATTTTTGTGTTATAATGCCGAGCTGTTATTACTGAAATATAAAAATAATAATTAGATGTCGTTATCGATGAGACGAGATATTTTATTTTTTTTATTTTTGCGATAATACTATTAATAGATGGGAATGTAATTTTTAAAATCGACGGTGAGATAAGTAGGTAGGTACTTACTTAGTTTCTTTTAGATATAAAAGACGTTTTTTTTTCTAAATTACAGATCATACTAAATAAGTTGCTAAGTAGGAATATATTAAACTCCTACTTAATATAGGGATAACTTAACAGAGTTGTAAGTAAGGAGTAATAAGTTAATAAGTAAGTACCTATTGATGCCTAAGCACTTACCTACTTATAAAGATAACATATCACTTAACCCCAGAACGGAAATGCAAGGAATATTTTACGCTTTTAATTAAGTCTGAGTATTTAGAATTAATAAAGCTATAATTTTAGCTTCAATTTTTTATTTTTACAAGCAGTAGACACGGGTTAATTTTTAAATAAATAAAAAACTCCCGGTCCTGTTTAAAATATAATATTTAGCGCAAAATAAGTACTAAGTTAAAATAAAATGAGAATTTTAATTTTGACCAACATCTTCTTTATGCTTAGGTACTAAGTAGGTATAATAATGTTACTAAGATCACTGATTTGTCTGAGGTTTGTCTATGTTCATCAGTACCTAACTATACTTATTATGCTTACAGGCTAAAACAATGATGTACTCTTTTAATTTACACTGCGTTATTTTAAACGTGAAAATATTAGCACGCGGCGCCATCTAGTTTTAAAATATCGACCAGGAATCTGACTTGTAAAAGTGTCTTAGAATATTTACTTACATAAATAAAGATGAATTCATGTAACTTAGTTGCTTTCGCCTGTAATGTAACTTAGCCTAACTTAGTTAACAAGGACAAAGTAAACTACCTACAAATAATTTGTGCCGTTAACATTCCGTTTTTAATTTATCGACATCTCTTTTTTTTTTAATAAGTTTTTTATTTAAATTCGAAATCAAAACCTATAATTTTTTTTTAATCTACTTAGGATTGGTCTCTGCCTTTTTTGTATCCGTCCATATTATTTGTATGTCAAAAAGATAGCATAAAATCACAACGTTTATTTTTAAGCTAGGTATTAAACGTCAACGAAGTCAGCCATTATAATAAAGTGAATTCTCCTAATATCATCTGTCCTTTGAAATTATTACCGTAGCAAGGAAATATCAATAACACAGCTTGTTAATACATAATACTTTGTAACACAATGTAGCATAAACTTTGATCTAAATAACGATGATAGTCCAACCATGTGTTGTAATCGCTTAAACACTGTTTCGAACGTTGTGAAGAAATTTATTGATGTAGGGGACATAGATACAAACATACTAAGAATAAGTACTAGTTAGATTGCGACTTTGTTAGTTAAAGAAACTTTGATCTCTGTTTGACCAGATAGGTATTAAGGGGTTGAGTTTAAAAAAATCCTTTCTTATAACCCGGTCTACTTACACATTTCAAACTTCCTTAATATCTTTAGTAATAGGTAGGTACGGTGAGTTCGCAGTCGGCCAATCAATCAATCACGGAACTTTTTTTTTTTTTTCTTTGGCAATTGAGCCGATGTCGACTATTCTGCCAGTGTCGCGTATAGACGGCAGCGCGATGACGGGCCGTCGACTTTGCAGTTTGTGGTAGGTCTACAGTTTTTGTTAGTCGCTGAACACGGAACTTTGATTAGAATTATTCCATTGATATTGACACTTGACAGCTGTCATTCAGGGCTTATGTCAAAAAACGGGCAGTATAAACTCGGCAATTTATAATTTTTGCATTTGTTAACTTGACTTGTCACTTGTAACTAAGTATATTATCAGAAGTTTTGCAAACTGATTCTCAATATTGTTTGTTTGATTGTCCGATTAGTTTTTAACCGACGACGGCAAAGTCAAAACGAAGGGTTATGTTTTTAGCAGTCTATGTATATTTTAAACTTTTCAGACTCTGTCAAATGTTTCTCGTTTAGTTTTTAGCCGACGACGGCAAAGCCAAATATTTTCAAACTTCGTCATTTCTTGATAGTGTAAAATGCAAGATTTAGATAAGCACCAGAGTATTTCTATCCATTTAAATCATTATAAATCCACTAGCTGCGCCCCGCGGTTTCACCCGCGTAAGTTTCGATCCTGTGGGAATATCGGGATAAAAAGTATCCTATGTGTTAATCCTGGTTATAAACTATATGTCTACCAAACTTCATTCAAATCCGTTCAGTGGTTTTTGCGTGAAAGAGTAACAAACATCCATCCATCCTCACAAACTTTCGCATTTATAATATTAGTAGGAAGTAGGATAAGTAGGATTAGTAGGATAGTAGGATTATACCATAACCGCATCACTTACCTCAATGATGACAGGTACAAAACAAAGGCAATGCTACATCAGTTAATTTTCGAATGTCAATCAAATAAGTTCCTAGTACTTACTTATTTGCTGAATATAGGTACAGATAGCAAATAGCGTTTGTTGCTATACGGCGTGGGACACGCTCTGCCGAGGTGCTCCCATATTGTTCGATTTCTGACGTCATTATTAGTGTTACTTATACAGGGTGTGACTAATGTGTTAATTTGTGAACGAGTATTTATAGACAACAAACTGTATTGATTCAGGTGGTTCTTATTGCTACAAAGAATAGCTTATGATTTTTTTAAAATAAAAAAACTATTTATTTGCTTTGATTTTATAACAAAAAAAAAATCATCTATGAAAGAAAACAGGATAGATAACATTTTTTTTATTAAAAAACGAATAAATAAATAACTCGATTTAATATTAGAACAAAAAAACCTAAGATAACAAACAAAAAATAGGGTAGGTTTTGTCATGCAATTTGGAAATAGTACCTACAGCCAATAATAATAATGATAGTTATATTCAATGCAGAGTAGAAATTAAAATGAATAATGAGTATAGATTATAAGTAATGAGACAGGAGGAGTAACTAGTCATTTATTATAAGAAGAAAATGGATTAGTACTTCCCTATTAATTAATACAACTTATAATTAGGACACTCAATCAACTTTAGAACTGCTATTCATAATTTATAAACACTTAGACTGTAAAATGCTGTAATGACCAGCATAATTTGGTTCCTTCATTGTAACGCTGCTTAAAATAGCGAAATGTCATCAATACGTCAAAAATTATGACATTTATAACTAGGTCCTTGTTTCAACTTTTAACACTTGCCAAAATATAAAGAATCCTCTATGTTCAAACTAATCCTAACAATATCTACAACTACACTAATATTACAAATAGATAAAGTTTGTAAGTTTGGATGTAGGAGGGAATCTCCGAAACTACTCATCCAATTAAAAAAATAAAAACACTAATAGAAAACTACGCTATTACCGACTTATCAAAATATTTTTTGTTTAAACACGCGGACGAAGTCGCATGCAGAACCTAGTCACAACTAAAATAAAAACATTGTAGTTAATCTGAATGAAATTTTCTAATGTCGATTCCAAAAATAAAACGGATCGGCCATCAAAATGGCCACGGAAATATCCTCCATCAATTACTTAAAAACACACACGTTTTACGGGAATTTCAAGTAATAAAACTATCAAAATGATCCCCAAAATATACGTAATCGTTTAAATAAACAAATATTTGAACTTTTCAGGCGGATTCTGAACGTAGGTAAATGCGCAATCAAATACGTTTATTAGTAGATACATACGGAGATACCCATATTACGGATTCCAATACGCATTTAAGTAAATATTTATAAATAAGTACTTAGTTGTTAAAATATTATTTCTTTTTAATATTGACCCGGCAACTGATTAGTGCCGAGATCAGAATATAAATTGTAATCAGTTCAGACAAAACTCGGGTTAGAACTATTTTTATTTAAGATCTAACTAAAAAGGTTAATTTATCAAAAAAAAAAAAACTTTATAATAAAATCTTTTCTCCTTCCCCAATTATTTTTTTCCAACACCCTGTGCACACCCAGCGTCCAATATTGTTTACTTTAAGTTTATCTGCAGGATGGTAAACCGAGCCGCCACTCTACTCCTGCGCAGAATCGATAAATACAAGAGATCTATAGATCTAACACAGGATGTCTGTGGGAAGAAAGAAGAGATCGACGTTTTTATTGGTTTATTTAATCGGCCATTGTTGTGAAGTTATTTATTTAAGGTGATTGCGCAGTGATTACCGCGAAATTCAAATTTTCTTACGTTATTGCAATTAGCAGGTCAGTGTCAGGTTGTATCTTGATCAAAATATGATTCGCGACTATAACAGGTACTTATTCACAGAATTATACATCTTCCTAAGTTAGAATTGTACCACAAGAAGAAATCTATTAGGGAAAAGTGTTTATGGTACAAATCTCACTTATAAAGATGTATGAATGTCCTGTGTTCCTATGATTATAATTCTGTAAATACGTACCTGTTATAGTCGCGAATCAAATTTTGATCAAGATACTACCTGTCACTGACCTGCAAATTGCAAAAAACGTAAGAAAATTTGAATTTCGCGGTCTACCACTTCCCATTCACCTTAATAAAATATCTTAAGATCGGTGTTGAGAAGAGTAGGATGTTTTAACGATACTTAATAGTTTTGTACTTACTAGATTACAATAGTATTAGGGGTTTGTGGCTAAATAATAACAGCCGCACAGGTCGATCGATCAGGTTAAGCTACACTTGTCGCGGTTAGTCCGTGGATGGGTGACCATCTTTACATAAGAAGACCCCTCCGTGCCACGAAAAGCACGTTAAGCCGTTGATCCTGGCTGTCATTCGTGGATCTTTGACAGTTGTTAGGGGTCGTCAGAAGCCTGAAATTCTGACAACCAGTCTTACCAAGGGGTATCGTATTACCCAGTAACTGGGTTGTGGAAGTCAGATAGGCAGTCACTCCATGTAAAAAATTGGTATTCTGCTGCATCCGGTTAGACTGGAAGCCGACCCCAACATAGTTGGGAAAAGGCTAGGCAGATCGTGGTGGTTTATTTAGAACATTTTTTTGTCCCGAACATCGAATAAAAACGCATAAAAAACAGCCAAGTAAACAAACAACAAATATTGTTAATGCAAATTCTCAATTATTGGAATTCTCCTAGTAAAAACAAAGTGTCACTAACAGTTATATAAAAATAACAAGCTACCTAGTCTTAAGGAAATTAAAATGTTTACAAATTAAAAGCTCAACTCTTTGGTATCACATTTCGCTAATCATCGCCTTCTTATCGTGTGATGTATTGACATATTTTCTCACGATTGTGATAGGCGAATTTGAGCTTTATTGTTTAGAAGTAAGGTGGGTTATCGATTAGGTGTTTTGTTTGAGGAAGTAAGTTTGGTGTAAAGCGTGAGAGGAAGCGGTTTAAAAATATATCGATAGGTAAAAAAGATAGGAATGGCAGCGGTTTTCTAAGAAGTAATATTGGTTTACTAGGTACGTTATTTATTTTGCACAAAACTGAAAAAAAACAAACTTATTTTATTTTAAAAACCTTTGAAAAAAACTATCGCTTATTTCCACCTGAGTGGGTTCTTTCTTGTGATATCATTAAAGAGCCATTTCAGAACACAAATATTACAAAGTATAAAACTGAAGTAACAGCCGATGCAATCCTGACCGAATCACAACATTATCTGCTAGACAGTTTGTTGCGCCACTTCTTCCCAGCTAAAGCACTAGGCAGTTGTGAAGGGCGGGCATTTTGGGAGACGGACATTTATATAATTTTGACGTTAAAAAAAGGCTAAATATGAAGCCTAATTTGAATAAAACATTCAAAAATTTCGTACCTCCTTCCTGAACTCATAATAAAATTCGCTAGATATCGCTTTTGCATTGCAAGGGAGCGTTCAACCGCTACTAATCAGCCCGCTGCCGCCCCCGCCTATGCCTCACACCTCGCGGTGTAGCATATCACTAACAAACGCAGTCACGGGGCGTATGGATCAATTAATGGTGTATTATTACCGTAACCGTCCCGTGAATGACTATCGGCAGTCTCGGAACATACGATACGATACGAATCAACGGTTTTTGTCAATGGGATGAGGTGGGAAGAGGATGCAAGGATAGTTAGGAAAATGGGTCTAGACCATAGTCTTTCTAGACTGTAGAGTCTATGGTCTATGGCATGGACTGGAGAGCCTATGGTCTATAGCATGGACTATAGAGCCTATGGTCTATGCCATCGACTATAGAGTCTATGGTCTAAGCCTCTAAGGCATAGACTGTAGAGTCTATGGTCTATGGTATAGACTATAGAGGCTATGGTCTATGGCATAAACTATAATCTACAGGTGGTAGGAAATTATGCAGAGGTAAAACAAGGTCAATGAACCCTAGAACAAAGCATGATGCTTGTTGGTTGGTTTATCATTTCATCAACCCATATTGGTCAGACTTTCAGCTGGTCTATTCTGTAGAACTCTCACCGTGAAAACTTAGGTAAAATGAGCTGTCATTTCATCTGATACTGGGGATTTGCAATATTGACAGCTCACTTCACCTAATAACATGTGACGGTGAGTTTTTACAGAATAAAACAGTAGACCTTTCGTGAGCTACTCTCCGAGTTTTTCCAGTATCTGATGAAGAGACTCTTTGTATTGTTTTAAAAACGTACGTAATACGTAATTGTGAAAATAATCGAAATACCCGATTCGACTTAAATCCTAGAGCTAGACTTTCAAATCTATACAACAATATCAAACACACTCAAGATAAACAAATAATAATCACACCAATAACTTCTTAGTATCAACCCGTTAATAAAACTATTTGAAAAAAAGGACAATATCCATTGATCCCAGACTGGAAACACATGTGGAGGTTGAGAGGGATAACGCTATACGCCAAAGAGGGACAGAGAACAATTTTTCTTTTTTTTTCAGCCATTGGAGGCACCGATTTCGCCATATGTTCGAAGCTTCGATGGTAATAAAATTGGTTAGTTGGGCTTTTTACAAATAAAGGATTGGAGTAACATCGGTTTTAGATGGACTCTGAAACGACCGTCATGAAGTTTGGGCGACAATTTTTACACCAACATTTTTGTAACCGCCTGTTCGGGATCAATTGAGGATATGTGCGAGTTTTTGCGCAGGAATTTCTGCTTTTTAGTCGCTTTTGAAGTTCTGCGTACTTATGTATTCAGCAGTGCTATTTTGTACAAATCTCACCGTGAAAACTAAGGTGAAGTGAGCTGTCATTCCACCTGACGTTAGGGATCGCCCCTATTGATAGCTCAGTTCCCGCGCACTTCACCTAAGTTATACTTCAGATATTATTAAACTATATTGATATATAGTTATATTTCAGTAAACATCTCACCGTGAAAACTTAGGTGAAGTGAACTGTCAATAGTGTCAATCCCTGCATAAAATGTAATGACCGAGTGGTCATTACATTTGACGTGAGTACTTCAATCTCAATTGACGTAAGTTTTCACGGTAGGATTTTTACAGAATAGCCCGACTAATTCCGTTTGAGGCACTTACTTTTCATGTACTCCTTCACTTCCCAACGCTTCAGACGGATTGGTGAACATTTTTTGAAGATATAAGATTGGAGAACTCTGCTGTAAATCCTCATAATGTCTTAAAGCTTATCTACTGTCCTTTTTTACGACCACGATTGACTGCCCATTTCGCAGCTGTAAGTGTCATCAATAATTCAATCTTCGCTAAAACTACATGTAACCCTTCCACAGTACATAAAATTATAGGATCTAAATCAATATTTTTAGACACTACAATAACTCACCGTCAAATATAACCTAATTATTTAACCACGCCTTATGACAAGTACAATGTAACCACGGTTAAAATAACTTGCCATTCTAATCTAACTATGCAAGTTAGTCATAAGAACAGTTGTGCAATTCTCAGTGACCTGCCAATATTCAATAGTCTTGATCCTTTGCCAGATGACAAAATGTCAGGCTGAGATATTAAATATGATTATGATAGACATAAAAGTTATTGATGGGTAAGGAAAGAGAGAAACACAATATAATCATGACAAAGATCTGAATGTGTGTCTTTTTCTATTTATATTTGATCTGGTTAAAACTACTCAGTGGATTACGGTATGGGTTCTCCTCTGAGGCAAAGATTTTATAAAAGAGTTTTCAATATAGTCATCATAATTATTTGGGGTCGGCGAGACATGTATTTTTCTTCCATACCTCTCTATAGACTTTTTGATGTAGTTTAACTATATATAAAATAGTATATATTTACCAATCTTTCAGTTGATGAGTGTTAGCAGATGTATGTATAGTTAGTCAAAAATATAGCAAGCTCAGTTCGTGTAATCTTCTAAATTGAACAAAAACTCGAATGTTATAATCAAGAAGCAAAAATTAAATCAGACCAATGAAACGCAGCGAAGCAAAACTTAAAACCAACCAAACAGCAGAAGCATCCTCTTTAAACTTCTCAGCTAACAAGAGCATACAATCATAAATTGATTCAGCAACAATCTCATCCATTAACGCGTACATCCCTAAATCAGGCCTAAATATATCCCCTTCAGTCACCTGTTCTTCATTAGATCATGGACTATCATCTTGTGTGTCTGTATGACTGTGTGTATGTATGTATGTATGGTACGCAGTCAGTTTGTCATTGTCGCGTGACTAGCCAGCATTGTCGATATTAATGTCATTGGAGTTATGAAGACTATCTGCGTAGATTATGTGTTATAGGATTTGATTCGTTGGGTTTGTGATTAAAAACAGCTTTATGATTTGGAGTGTTAAGACTATACTAATTAGTATTGGTGTTAGTTCATCTTTGGTGACCAGTATCTTTTCTAAATAATTTTGATTTTAACCGTGTTTTCATTTACGCCAGTACAAAAAGTCCAGATCTTTGTTATACAATGGATTATATATATAAGCTCTTCCTGGCCCAGTTTTTGTCAAACCTATTCTCATAATCACCATATTAGAAAAAAAGACTCATGGTATAGTAATGTCTGATTCTAAAGTAATCCTATATATCTTTCCATTCTTTTATAAATATAAAATATATTATCCTCGCTTTATTTAACATCAATTACTATTTAAGTATTGTTTAAAAGACTTTTACCATCAATATCTTCCTCCCATAGTCCCATCTTATTGATGGAGACCGTAATACACGAAATCGACAGCTCTCCCGAAATATCCCGTCCCACGCGAGGGTGTAATGACATAGTGAGTCGAATCTATGGGGTGGACACACCATAAGATACAACAGGATAGTTCCTTTATACGTTTTGGGAGTTCATTGAATGGTATCTTCAGCTTTAAACAGTTCTATTGTTATGCAAGGAGACTTGTCTTAAAGGAACTCATAAACATTAAGATTAACCATTAAACTTTTGTGTCTTGTGATGGGCCAAGTCGATTTAATTTATAAAGTTCTGCATCTCGTTTTCCAGTAAATTGTAATGTGACTACTTTCTAGAGACCTATACTTACTTACATAAAAGCCCTTATGACCTTTAACAGGTTAATATGGAAATAACCAATTAGTGCTTAAGCAAATACTTTGAAATAAATTACTATTTGCATAATAACGATATTTAGCATTAATCTTGTTGAGTGAAAGTTGATTGGGTCGGATCAAGTTCTACTTGTCAGGAGGCTTATCGTACAAGACTAAACAAGGGTCTTCCAGTTAGTGAAACAATTATTTTTCATGCGTATTTCTTATTAACAAAATGCTGTTATCTATAAGGCAAAACCCTAAGTATATCCCAGCCTACAAGGAACTCGGGAACACTCCTGCTACAGTTCACATCAACATCATCATCATCATCTTGGAATGCTTGAAGAAGCCTCCTCGTGTAGCGCAGTTTGTCCCGCCAGTTACTCAACTGAACCGAGCGTTCGTCGCATCCTGGACAGTCACACCCAACACCTTATTTGACTGGCCGATTCTTCCCTTGCGGTGGTAGGGCAAACGCCCGCCTGGTTTGCGACCACCCTCCCACCGGAGTCCGGCGTCAAGTAGCCTGCTGTGTTTCGTCGATGCATGGGAGTTCCAGTACCTTAGGCATCTTTTGGGCACGCTCGTTCCATCATAGACCTCATCCATCGCTTTCAATCAGGCGTGATCGAGGTCAACAGCGAGCCCATTCAACAATAAAAATCTGCCTAGCCTTTTCCCAACTATATTGGGGTCGTCTTACCAGATGCATCTGAATACCAGTATTTTACATGGAGCGACCTCTATAACTCAGTTACCGGGTAACACGATATCACTCGGTAAGACTGGATACAGAGTGCACAGTCACCCTACAGAACAAGGTAACAAAAAACAGTAGTACTATACACATTCGGATGTAATTTTTTGCCTCCTCATCTATACGAGATAGCGTGAAGTTATGTGAGATGCGTGTATAGATAGTTGAACATATTATTATCCGAGTCAATCGTGTGTTGTGCCCATCTATTGAGAGTAAATCGATCTGGTCTACCATGGCTAGACTTAAGAGGTGTGTCACAGAATCTCATGGAAAAATTGAGAATATTTGTGACACAAATATTTTGCGTGATGAACCTGCATGATTAATTTTTATCTTCACACTAGCTGACCCGGCACACTTCGTACTGCCTCAATCGATAAATAAAAGTCCTAAACTTTTGTATAAATTAATTTTAAAACAAACAAAACGAATCCGTATTTAATAAAAAAAACATTTTTTGAATGAAGCATGAAGTGATTCATTAAAGTTCAAATTGACTCTACATTTTAATTAGAAAACGTTTGTATGGGAAATAGAAAAGGGCTGTTTTTGGGTTTTCCCGGGAATTATTCGATTTTTTCTCACCTTTTAAACCTTCTCTAGACCTCCACAAACATTTCAAGACCAAGATAAGATAAATCCGTTCAGCCGTTCTCGAGTTTTAGCGAGACTAACGAACAGCAATTCATTTTTATATATATAGATAGATAGATAGATTATAATTCAATACTCTTGTATTAGCTAGCTTCAATGGGAATTCGGTTAAACCTCTTATTCTACCTCTAGTGGCATGGATATCCTTTCACATAGTGGTAGTGTTTATGTGTCATCTCTGGCAAATCTTATATTATCTCCCTCGTGTTACAATAGATTTTTTCTCAAAAAAAAAAAATTGAATTGGTATTATACCTGAGGGGCAATTCTCGTAATTTTCACAGTCCAATCTGTCAAAAATACCTCTAATTTCCCTACATTTTGACAAGCTTTCGACATTTGTTTGTCGCCGAGATGAGACTGCGACTAAATTTTGAATGTTTTAAATTACGACAGTTGACCTTCTGATAACTTGCAAAAAGCTCATCCTTTATCATTTCAGTTTTATCAGCAAACTGTGGTTCTACAATACTTAGATCATCTATTTTTAACTCTTCGTCAATCACACGCTAAATCATACTAAGTATTACTAAAGACCCCCCTTCTCCATTTTTTCTCATCCTCATGTCATTGAAGGTTCATTAACACATGAACATATTTTGTTTTAGTCATAAACTAATTTTTTATAGTCATCTCCCCTTCGATTGAGTTTTTAAGCACACTATTATGTCAACTCACACCGCGTTAAATCCCAAATGAATTTTAAATTAACCAATAACTGTGCCCAAGTGTATATTTAGTATCATAATTATTTTACTTTTTTGTTAATTTAGGGAACTGTAATTTATTTTGTGGGGCAACACTGTGACTCTAAACGGGCAGTGTTGTTACAAATGTAAAAGTTAAGTGGCAAAGAAAAAAATGTATTAGTTTTTATGGGAAGTTAGTACACACGGCTACACATCAAGCTATACATTTCCAGTATAAGCTGATCTCACATTGTATAGGATTTTCGTACGATGCTAGACCAGCGTAAACTGGTTTTGTATAGCTTGATGTGTAGCCGTGTGTACCTTATTTCCAAAAACATGGTCAAATAAAATATTTCAGCATGTATAAAATTTAGGGCCTAGAACAAAAATTTCGTAGACATGTGATATCTATCAATCCACACTGGGCCCGCGTGGTGGATTATGGCCCACTCCCTCAGACTCCCTCTTACAACCTTCCAGTTATTTCTGTTTTCAATTGCAGCTGTAACAATAATGACAACTTGGACACGGCCCGCATTGTTAGGAGGTTCTTCTCTCTGGAGTCCTGACCGCCGGTAGCTTGGACCCTGTTCCCGATATCCGTAGGCTACTATTTTATATATTTTTTATATTCTAATATTTAAAAATATAATTTATATATATTTAGTTAAATAAAGGAAATGACGACTTCGAATTATACAATAAATCTTGATCAAAAAGCTAGTCCAAAACTATCTCGACTTCGCAAGCCCTAATTCTGTAGGTCATAGTTTCCATCGCTTAGATAACGCGCGATCGATCATAATGAACGTTTGAGCGACGGCATAAGTACCTAATGCGATAGTGCTCGCGAAGTCGCAAGTCGCGTGAGAAGCCTGTGGGTACAGTCGGGGAGACCAGTGACATTATACAAGAAAAAAAAAAAGATTTTTCTTTTTTTTGTGCTTACAGTTAGTTGAGTTTGTGGTTAGATGATGGGGAAGTAAAAAAAATATATTTAAAACGTGAAGTCAAATGCTTTTTTTTTTCTTAAAAATTATTGTTTAATTTCGAGTAGCTATAATAGATCTCTGGAATGAATTATGTTAAGCAGTACACTGCAATGTTTCAACCACAGTTTGACATGCTTCAATGTCGACTTGAAGGATTTATTGCACAAAATAGATTTGCAAAGCAGAAGTTTGCAAACCAATAAATTGTAGCCGCTATGCAGATTTTAGCATTGTGTACTAGGTTTTAACTTGAAACTAAAGCTTTTTAGGAATCCGTACCCAAGGGTTGCCAACGGGGCCCTATTACTAAGGCTCTGATACCCGTCCGCCCGGCCGTCTGTCACGTGGCTGTATCTTTTGAACTGTAATAGGTACACTTATTTTTTCACAGTGTGTAGGTACTACAATGACCGCTATCTATAGCAACACAATTTGTTGCTATAGCGGGCATAAAATAATAATAATAAAAAAATAAAATAAATAAATATTATTATTTTATATTATTATTATTTTATTTATTATTAATATAAATATTTAATATTAATAATAAAATAAAATAAAGGGGTCCATATAAGAAACGTGTTTTTTTTTTCTCGAGTTTAATAATTATGGCAATATTGTTCGGTGGGCCCGTGGCTAAATAATAACAGCCGCACAGGTCGATCGATCAGGTTAAGCTACGCTTGCCGCGGTTAGTCTGTGGATGGGTGACCATCTTTACATACCGAGACTCGGAAAGCACGTTAAGCCGTTGGTCCCGGCTGTCATTCGTGGATCTTTGACAGTCGTTACGGGTAGTCAGAAGTCCGAAAGTCTGACAACCAGTCTGACCAAGGGGTATCGTATTACCCGGTAACTGTGTTGTGGAGGTCAGATAGGCAGTCGATCCATGTAAAATACTGATATTCAGCTGCATACGGTCAGACTGGAAGCCGACCCCAACATAGTTGGAAAAATCTAGGCAGATGATGATTGTTCGGTGGTACGGAACCCTTTGTATCGAGTCTGACTTGCATTTGGCCGCATTTTAGATATAGAACTTTAAGTAACCGAAAGTAAAAAGTTCTATAGCCGCGATCTAGCCGCGGCCATTTTAAATTTTAACACTCTCGCCTACCAGTAGTCCGTTTGCATACAAATGTATTATAAACAGCCATTGGAAATGCAATAATGCACTGAACATTACTCATACTTAATTAATTACCTGTTCAAATACGCGATACTTTTTGTAATTAATGTTACTTGATGACAGCTTCTTGCTACAAAGACGTAACATTATAGATTTTTTTATTTATGGTGGTATGTTGAATTATAATACCAGTCTTACCAAAGAGTATCGTGTTACCCAGTAACTGGTTTGTGGAGGTCAGATAGGTCAGATAGGATTTATCGGACTTGGACGGATCGGATTACTGTCAAATTGTGTTGTCATTCATTCGTAGTTCGGGCCCCAAACTAATCTATATCCGTAAATGATAATAGACCCGTAACTACGGCCGAAACTTCGGACTTCGTGCTTATGGTGGAGACTGCTCGTTTGAGTCAAATTCAAAAACCTTTTTTACACAAAATTAAGTGAAATTCGAAATAAAAAGTGCTTAAATATATCTATATTTTTTTAATATTTTCTACCCAGCCACTTGTTCATGTAACGATACATTTTTTGTATTTGACTCATTCATGACAGTGATATTTTTTCTCGTCCATTCAACAAGCCCCAGTAATTGTTGCTAATTATGAATTCCGATAGATTACACCTATTAGTGCATGTCGTTCATTTTGTCTTTATCTCTCCTGTACGACCTTGATTTTTGAATTTGAGGTTATTAAAATAAAATTAATCTAAGAAGAATAGATAGCTAATATTTTAAAATTATTATCTGGAAATGTTTAAGCCTTGCCGGATAAAATCTTTTTCAAAAATTTTCCACTCTATGGTTTTTTTTTCCATGCCTCTCTGTTTTTACGATCTCTGGCCATGTTGGGCTCACAAACATGACTAGATCATCATACCACCTTCGCCGCGGTCTACCTCGATGGCGATGTCCTCCTCATGCGCTCAGTGAGTGACGATCCTTGCCCTTGCCATATGGTTTGAACTGCTAAAATTTCTGCTATTGTTTATGGTGGCTAAAAATCAGACTTTACATAGTCGAAGCAAATAAAGAAGCCATCTCAATTGTTAGAAGACACCTTGACATTACAAACAACTCCTTTTGACCTATAAAAAGTAACCGTAACATCAAAACGTTCGACATATTACGATCACAAGACCTTTCCGAAGTGACACACAATATTTATACTATTATACAATTTTAATAAAGAAAACTATGACAATAACATAACGGCGGTCAAAAAAAAAAAAGAAATTCACTGCCGCACCTGCCAGTGATAAACACACACGCGACTCGATACAACTGTATCGATAATCGACCATTTAATAATCGAATGTCGCGTCACTATCGTGATAGTGGGACGTTAAAAAGTGATGTACCTTATCGCAAGTGAAATTGAAATTGATCATTTCGTAGAATTAATGTTTATTGGAGTGATAACCGTTATTTGTCGTAGGTACGGTCAAGTAATTGGTTTAAAATATATTTTTTGTAGTCGATGATGTCCACGTTTCAGTAGTAAGGCGTCATTTTATGTCTGTTTATAATAGACGTAAATTAATAATTTTAATGAGCGTATTCATTAGCATTATGAGGTTAAGAAAGGTTTGAGTAGTTTTAAACACAGTGTGTTTAACATGAGACTTTGATACTACAGTAATTACAATACAATACAGATATGTAGTAGGTACACGATGTTCGCAGCAAGTTCACTTCATTACATAACTATCAAACGCACAGCTCACTGCACCGAATCGAACTCAAAATCCTAAAAAACGTAACTCCATTCAATAAAAGAACACTCGTTTTAAACCAATACGACAAAAGGGCACTTAGCACAGGTTCGAAAACCGCTCCGCTCGAAAAAGAGAAAACAAAAACGCATCAATCAAAGAACAGAAATGAAATAATCGAATTTCAGAACGTCGAGCGTAGTTCAAAGAGCACAAGCGAAGACCGCAACAGATTTAAAAAAATAAAAAACTAAAATGGCCGAACATGACTAATATCTGGTACAAAGTTCGGTGTCGATATGAACAAAAGGAAACGGAAGGGGAAGGTATTTAGAAATGGAACGTTCAGAGAGCACTGGGAATTGATTATTTTTGAAATTCGAAGTCATTTTGCCGGATTTGATTGTTTGGTCTAGCTTTTTTTATGGAATGACAACCGTTTTATTAAATTCTCATTTCGATTGCGTTTTAGCGACTTTTGAAAAGTTTTTAATTTGATTGATCTCTGTTGATCTATGGTAGATGTTATTGATAGTTAAATGTAAGATTTTTAAACACAATCTTCTACTATCACTGCGAATAGAAGGAAAAAACAAAGCTACTAGAATTTAATCCTCAGTTTTTTCTCCTAAACCATTGCATGTGAATAAATAATTAGGTTAGAAAGTTAGTGAAAAAACGCCGAACTAAAAGGCATCGATTGAATGGTACTAGCGAACTTTTCCGTCACGAACCCAACGATTTCGATGCACGATAGATTTTACTACAGCCCAGGTTCACTATCGACGGTTCGCGCGCCAAAACCTAATTTACATCCCAAAAAATGAAAAACACACGAAAGTATACCTTATCCACTGAAAATAGAGAACGCTAAGGTATTTATAGGAATGATTTGTGTGTATTGTATTAGATTTCTTCGATGTATTTTAGAATTTGAGGGTATTTTTTATTTACAACAGTGATAAAAATGTTTGCGGCCGTGTTATTCGTTCGTTTTTGTTGAGTAGTCTTTGGATAGTCGTAAAATAGTTTTTAATGGTTTACTAAATCATTATAATGATGATCCTAAGGTTTGGTATGAAGGAAGAAAGTATTATAGAGCGATATTTTCTTTAATAGATATTAAAATCTTTCATGTTAGTGGTTTATCATTGAGACAGTTCATTTTCCGTGTTTCCTGGCAATCGTAAAATTTTAAAAATGCCTATATCTGGAAAAATCTTTATCTATTAAAAAGGTAAGATAGAAAGAGTACCACATTTTTATTATGTACACCATGAAAATTTCAAATATAATATGTTCAAATGTATAAATTTTACAAGCGATGGCACAATCGGCATGTTGGTAGATACCTACTAACAATTTGACATAATTTTAATGTGTATGAAACGTCAATTTTCTGTATTAATTTCTAGAGGAGACCCGTTTCCCTTTAGTCCCAGTTTATCACTAAACTATAGCACAGCACTAGTCAACGATTCCTTCAACAGTTTTCAATTACCCGCCAATTCTGAACCAACAAGTCAAGTACACGACACAAACCACTTAGCGACACGACAAATTTACAATTCTAATTCACAGTTAATTTATATTATATTCCAACGTAGACATATTTTAAGATTTTGTCGAAAAATAAAGTTGTTAGAAGCCATTGTAGTGGGGGACTAAGCGAACGGGCGACCAGCACGCGACCAAAGATTACTATCGATGACAAACTTAACCAAGTTACCGATATCTATTGAATAAACAAAAATTCTTACAAAGTAATCCTTATACCTTTGCCTTTAGGTTCGAGGGAAAAAAGATCAGCTGTCAAATGACAAACACCGAATGTTGACGTTCGATTTTTTAAATTGAGAATTCAATTTTTTTGTTGCCCCCGTTAATTAATTCAAAGAGCCAATTTCTTTTTTATTAAGTTGGCAGTAGAATTCGATGGTTGCTTCCATTTTGATGATAGTTTCTAGGAAAAATAAAAGTCGCGACTAACATTTTTTTTTTACTGCCAATTAAAAATAACATATTCCATCTATTAACATTTAGTGTAAAAGTGTCAGTGTCGTTTAAAGTGACATTTAACTGTCAAAATCATGTCAATTACACTAGCTGCCAAACTTATATTTAGAAAACAATGTAAAGGCAATTTCTACATTTTTGTTGTAGTAACTCATAAGCCAGTTTATATTAATTTGTTTTGTGTAATATGTAACACAAATTTAACAATACACAAATTTAACAATGTGGGGTAAAGCGTTACTAATAACGACTGCAGCTTATCTGTAACATCTGACCTCCCTCGCTAATGAATATTAACTAATACGAACTGCTGCAAAGTGGATGGTTACAGCTATACAGGGTGCATTTGATATCATGGGCATTATTTTAACCTAAGGTACTACTTATGATACTAATTGCATTAGGGCTACTATTACGCAAATCAAAAATATTATTAATGCAAGTATGGAAAACCTTAAAATGTAGTAAGTCATACAAAGTATCAAATTAGTTGCGCTTCTCGATAGCAAATGCGTAGGTACACTACGCCGTACGCGCGTCATTGGGCGTGAATTCTTTGACCCCGCCCGACTCACGTGACATTCGTAAGTTGCCAATGAATTGATTCATAATAAATTCCAATTTTCCCTTCGTACTTTGCCGGCTTAGGACGGTCAAAACTACGTCAACTAACATACATTAAAAAAAAACATTTACGTACCTAGCTTGTGGATTGTTTTGAAAAAACCTTATTTGTCGGTAAAGTGACAGAGGGTAAACGGGTGCTCTTCCACGAGCTTGTGCATGTGCTGGCACGTGAAAAGACGAAAAATCCAACAGGTTCTGAGTGGTTCTGGTGGAATGAGACCCCGTGAAGGAATAGGGTCGTTCGGGTAGCGCCGATGGAACATTTCACGAGTTCATACTAAATTTCTTGCGCGATCGTAAATTACAACCATTTGTGGGTATTGTTGGTTGGTGTACCTAGCCTGCACATTACGCGGTCGAGGCATCGTGTACACAAACACACACACAACACACAACTACTACACTAACACTTAATACACTGCAATCCAAGCACCGTATGCCGCGAGCGGCGAGTACGGCGATTACGTCACGGGATCAATAAATCAATTACGCGTCAATGCACCTGCGCAGTCGTTATGACACTGGTTCCGGGTTCGTGACTTCGTGTTGCGGCGGGAAGCATACCCCGCGCGGGGGTGATATTCGTATTTTTGCGAGTGAGGGAGTGGGACGGAGAGAGTTCAGGGAATCCCGCCGGACGGAATGTCTTGTAGCCCATTGTTATTATTACTTGTAAGGAAAAACCCGCGCGCGCGCAGGTGATGTTTGTTTACATTTCGCTTTGCGCTGTACTGCGCTTTAAGATTTTGATATTTCAACAATTATTGGCGTTAACGAAGTATTTTGTTTTAATTACTTTAAGTGTTTATTTGCAATAATAAGCCTTGTGCAATTTGACTTACTACATTTTTAAGGTTTTCCTTACTTGCATTAATAATATTTTTGATTTGCGTATTAATAGCCCTAATGCAATCAGTATCGTGAGTAGTGCCTTAGGTTAAAATAATGCCCATGACTTCGATTCCACCCTGTATATTTTGTCAGACTCGATGACTCACTTTAAAATAGGGAAAATCAATTTAATAACATAATTTTCTTATTTAGATTTTCTAAAAGTGGCTGAAATGTTGCGTTTAAAAAAACTTTATGGACTAAAATCCTTAAAATTCTTTGTGACAACTTGTAATCCTACACTTCACCTTGCTTTGGAAGTCCATACTCCAGGACCATACAAATTGACATCACCCAGCAAACTAACTCCTTAATCAACTGACATCAGTGACATCATTGTCTCTGATTTCCATAACAGAGGCACAGACATCTAATCACACAGCCTATAGTGCTGTCGCATTTAGTTTCAACTAATTAACATCAGCAATCGATTCGTACAATCGCCTAATCGATTCAACGCGTGTAGAGTTCGTGCGGGCGTGTAATCCTGTTTGCATATCGGGTAGCACGAAAGTCCCGCACTTATCATGTTTATTGATTGACACGGTAGTAATTCAACGTACCAACCCCACCGGCCAACTTACGGGTTGCCGCACAATTTGGGAGATGGTTGCGGGAAGAAATAAAAAAAAAGCGGGAAGAAAAGGTTATATACCTACGTATTTAAAAATTATTTGACAGATTTTTTTTTAGATTATTAATATAAAAATCAGAACATCTTTCTTCGTGAAGTTCGCTAACTTCACGAAGAAAGATGTTCTGATTTTTCTCTTTTTTGATGTATTATTTAGATGCATTTAAGTACATCCACAAGTTCTTTTTAAATTAATTTTCACTTTATTATTCCCAAACCAATAATCTAAATTCAATAAATACTCCAAAAGAAATTCCGAGTAACCAGAAAAAAAACAGCTACATGTCGCCATAGTCTATGCCTTGGGCCGGCCTCACAAATTCACAGGTAGCAGTTTACGGCTCTTTGTTTGGGTGGCGATAAGTTTTTATATGTTTTATTATACTATTTAGTATTTACTATAACATGAACTAAATAAAGAAACAAACGATTTCGTGTAAGGAGACGTTTTCCCGCTAAAATAACGACTTTTCTTTATTTGAATAAGGAATGCGTTTCCAGGATCGCTTGCTGTTGGTGTTCAATATTCGAATGTCGTATTCCATTTTCATGCAATATTCAATTTACCAATAATATTTTTTATTGTTGATTAAATTTTTTCTTGGTTTTTGCTGACCAGATTTTTTGGCAATAATCAATAAGGTCAGTCATTCAATACTGTGGATGAAGAAGTAACGTGTTTAGCTTAGTCTAAGTTTCACGATGGTGGCGAAAAGTTGCTAGACATTCGCCTACACACTTTAACCTATTTTCTTGATCTGACAATTACAACTCAAGTAGAATAGCAAACAGTTAATACAGGCTAAACTAGAACAACACAGAAGTAATCTTTATCCTTTGACTAATATAAACGGACTACATCATTGGCACACCCACTCCCATTTTTTATACTTTTCCTTTGTATTCCAGTCCAGATTGTTCTTTTCGATCCACGGACCTGTCAATTTACTTTTTCGTAAGCTATCGCTTTGATCAAACTTCGCAACCAAATTAGTTTCGACACGAAAACCGAGTGGCCGATTGTCTACAGACAATAGAATCGATGTAAAACCTTCCCCTTTCAATCGCCTTTTTCTGTTTCAGGCTGAACAGCGCAACAATAAGAAAGTAGAAGAAAAAAACATTTGACACGCGAGGCAAAGGAAAGAACAATCGATTTCGTTGAGTCAAGAATCGATGGTGGAGTTCTATAATTTTTGAAAATAGAATGTCTGGTGGTGTTCGAATGATGTTCAAATGTCTCGCGCGATGTTGACGAGGTCAGTATGAGCCGTGCGTGAGACTTGGACGGATGCACCCCACGGGCGCGGCAAGCCTGCCCGCCGCACCAGAGGCGGAGGTGCAAGCTATGCACTCGATGGACTGGCTCTTCAAGAAAGAGAGAATATATCTACTCGCGCAGTTCTGGCAACAGGTGAGATTATAGACACTAAGAAGCTTCCTCAAACAGCAAAAAAGAGATCATAGGATCCCACGCTTTAAAAAGAAGCATCGTTTATAGAAAAACAAGCACTAATTACTTAACTACCAATCAAAACACACACACACACACATAACTACGAACAAAACACCACCTTTTCAAATTACGAACATAATTACCTAACCCTACAAATGCGACACGGGGTCTTCATACCCCAACCCCGGACTATTCGAAACAATTGAATACCGATAGTTATTAGACAATGTAGCAACAAAATCAATTAATGGTTGAACATTAGAGGCACAATTAACCTGCAGAACCCACAGGTCGGGCCGACCATCGAGACGTGATTATTGTATTGTCTCGTATGGTAATTGTGATTGGTGTATTAGCAATTTCTGTGTAGACGTTGAGGTTAGTGTACCTTATAGATAGAGGGTGATTCTGAGAGGATTGTCGGGAATGTTAAATTATTTAGCAACTGTAAAGAACAGAAGAATGTCTTTAAAAAAAAATGTACATATTGGAGAAGACGTAACATAAACTTTGACAGTTTCCTAGGATTCCATAAATTTAAAGTCCGCCAAATAATTAGATTTCAAATAATCTGTTATTTTTACCAGCGTAAAAACTATTTCCGTCGCTATAAAGAAGACATTCCTAAAAAATCTTAGAATAAAAAAAAAATACAAAAAATATTACACACCCCTAAAGCCCCATCAAATAAACAATTATAACAAAACAATACAATAGTTCTAAGTATTCTTCTGATCCGATCTATTGCGATATTTAGATCTATATCATCAATAGTAAGGTCGCAGGATGTTACGCCACAAAGGAAACACGTTGATGAGTCCAAATCATTACGTAGGTATTGCTATAAAAAGTATGTATTGAAAGATTAATAGTCTGTAATGGTCAGTAATTATGGGTTATTTAAATGTGATCTTTAGCTACGAACTTTAAAGATTGTATGCTCATAGGAATCGTTTAGGTATTAAGTTTAGCAAACTGTATATTTAGAAAATAAACATAAAAAACATAAAAAACACTGACGTGTTTTTTATAACCTTGTGTCCTTTCAGGGTTAACTCAAAACTCACCACTATTTCCAAGAATTTCCAAACAAACAAATTATTCATTTTCAAACAAACAAATTCGAATCTAAATTTGAATGCGAAATCCAAACAGAAATATCCTATAAATCTTCAAGTGAATATCATAGATAATGAGTTCTGATCTGTGACACGGCATTGGCTATGTCAAACGCCATTCAATTATTACACGTCGCATTATCGTCTAATGTGTGTAATATTGAATAATAACATCGATCCTGAATGGGAGACACGTATAAATTAACATGTAAAATGGCGGCGATGGAGGGTCAAAATGGCTTCTTGAAGAATGCTAAATGATTTGCTGGGTGGGTATTCTGTGTTTAGTAATTAGCTGTGTTTGTGGGTAGACTTATTTAAGACTCATCCTAGGAAACTTGAAGATAGGTAACTACACAAAAACTTATAGTGATACTGTCCTAAATAAAATAGATGTCAATTTCTGTCTTTTTTACAAAAGACACTGATTAGAACCATTTTTTGGATTAACAACTACATACCTACAAGAAAAGTATTTGAAGTTAAATTCAATTCTAAATACAAACGTGATAGAAACTCGCACATTCAAACATATTCTTTTTTCAAACCATGGCTACTTTAAAATTAAAACTAGCCAGCACTCGATTTAAATCCAGACCAATAAAAACAATTCCAAGTTCAATTCCGAATCCCTATTCTAGATTCCGATACGACATTAAACGACAAATTACGAACAATAGTATCATATAAACTGCTATGCGAAATAAATATTCATTCGCGTTCAAGGAACGGCTACCGATTCGTCCCACTGATACTGAACACATTTGAATGCTACCTTCCGATAGTATTGTTAGTATACTAAGCCTTAACTTTGATTAAAAAGCATATTTACATACAAAATTTGCATACTCCGTGCCTCGAATTGCACTTATCGATTAGAAGCTTGCAAGGACGTTTTGTTTTAATTTCATAGTTAATTTTATGATGTTTCTCTACTATTTTGCATATAAATATGCATTTTAAAGCTGTGTTCGCGTGTTTGCGTAATATGTCACTATATATTGCGGGACTTTGGGCTTCATTAATATGGATTTCTATGGACTTGGAGGAATTACAAGATGCGTCCGGAAGTGAAGGACGAAATTGTCATCTGACCTCATACATACAGCTACTCGAAGTTAATCATCATTTAATAAGAACTTTTCATTTTTATGATACAAGTACTCATACTGCAAAAATATGATTAGGAACATTTTATTAAGATTTTAGAATTTTTTTTTGAAAATTCCTACAAAATGTTTAACTACCAATGTATTATTGAACACCACAATTTTTATTGAAAGTAATTGCATAAAAAAACGTCTGTTTAAGTATAATAAAACATGCCGATTTATGGTAGTCACTTGCATAAGCAAAGCTGCCAATGTTTCCGTAAAGTTACATTAAAGTAATCGTAAAATAGCGAAAGTAAATAGATTTCTAATTAAAACAGTAATTAATACGATCATAAAACTGCATTTCTTTTAATCGTTTTATTACTTGTAGGGTAGTGTTGGGAAGTAAAGTTCATACCTTTTTGCAAAAAACACGTTACAACAAAAAAATCAACTTTATTTACTGAAAATAGAGTATACTTTCGTATAATAACAGCATTTTCTTCTGCAGCTTTAATAATAACTGAGATGCGGTATTCAAATTGAGTTTACAATAAAACTAGTCTCGTTTTCTACATCACTAATCAAATATAATACTTACCACAAGTAATCAAGTGCACAGTCAATTAAATTTTCAATTAAAGTTTCTATCACATCACTATTCAATCGCAAAGACGTCATTTGCAGTCATAAAACTCGTATAATCGCTATCAAAACCAATAGTAATAAATGGAAGATTAGCCACCCATCTTGATTGAACGAAAGACCGAACGAAGGGACCGACCACAGATCCAGTCATGTCAGATTCGCTTGTCAACTGTCATTTTTCGCGGCAACTGCAACCTTTTTCATATTTTTTTTTTAAACTTTCACGACGAGCGACGGCCAGGTACTCAAAGGAGGTTGTTAATAAAACTAACAATTAACATCAATAAAATCCTGGCGGCCTATAGCTTCGCATCATTTTATTGTCACTATAATTGAATAAGGTCGAGCGAGCTTCGATTCAATCGTTTTTATATCGTTTAGCGGCGTGAGTGGCAAAAATAAAGGATGTTGAGGACGAGTTCTTCTAACATCCTATAGTCTAAGACTGCATTGTCTGTTGAGACTAGGTTACAAAAAGTTGCATAGACAGTCAGAATTCGTTGATCTACGCGTTAAGAAAACAATTGTTAAATGCATCTTTGAGTTTTGGCACGACCGATCATTATTTTAATTCATCAAAATTCTTCATCATTATAATTATTTGAATTGCTGTCTTCATTTGATTTATTTTTTGGTTCAATCGCTGATCATAAACACTTTGTAACTCATTAGGTAGTAGAAATAATAAAGTTTTCATACAAAAACTATTCACGGTGGCGAAACACGTTCGCCGTTTCCAAAATAAGTTTAAATTTAAAAATTAAACTTCGAACGGCGCGTCCCGAACGTTAATTAGTGTTGGCCGAGGAACGTCACCGCAAACATTCGAATTTCGACGCCGTAATTAATCGACTCGATTCATCGGCCGATCGTATCGGTTTGGATCGTAAAAAGAGCATTTCCCTACGAGTCGCACGCGGAATGCAATCGGTTCCCACAGCCTTGATGCCCCGAAGAATTTGTCCCGTGTCCCGTTTAGAGCAAAAAATCGCGTGCTTTCCCATGCCTACGTCAGTTCTGGGTCGAATAGTGACGCCAGCAAGGACGTAGACACCATAAAAATAAACGGAACGCTGATGCCTCCTTTTCTTTTAAGCAAATGAGCTCTAAGTGTCCAAAGTTTATTTTTAGAAACTTTTTTACTCCAATTATCTTATTATCGTGCAAAAACCGAAAGCTTGAAGTCTCCAAAAACGTGGAATCTTGTGGCGCGAATGCAGCCCGAATAAAAACTGTAACCTGTATTTAAAAATCGATTGCAACCAAAAAATTGTCACTGACAAATGATTCGAACGCCTTGCGGTTGAAATTACGAATTCAAATCTTCGAATTTCGAACAAAAACCGCCATTATCCGACGGTTGTTACCTTTTTTCGGCTGTCAATGATTTTCGGGGCTAATCGTGTTTTTTGCCGATATGTTCGAGGCTAATCGATGCATCGGGCTCACTAATTCGATTTGTGCCCCTCCCCCTGCATCTATAAGTGGGCGTGACCTATCGATCCTCTAGCTCAATCATTACCATAGACTCATCAACTTCTTCTTACTGCAATCCCACGATCACTGCAAGCCTCGATATATTTTTTTGTGATTGAAACATAAAAGTCTATTTCTCATTAATGTTGGACATAATTTTCGGTAGCCCAAAATCAAACGTTAAAAACCGCGAACCATAAACGAGCGCTCCTCACGACGAAGCTCAATAATTTAATAAAAATACTAAGAAAAAAAATAAAGAATCGATTGTGGTTGATGGCCGGCCGCACGAATCATCTGTGGAACATTCAAATCATCAAGCGCTGATGGTTTTTTAATGATATTTTTCACAATCGGCCCGATCATTGATGGTTATTAGGTATAGGCGAGTGCCCCGAGACATGAATGTTAAGACTTCGACACAGTTAACGCCGCCTTACGAATGTTACTTACGCTAATCTGATCTTTAATGCCACTAGATAAAGGGCAAAATCCTGTAGGTATAAATCATCAGCTATTAGTGATTTCCATGTGGTCGTATAGCTCAGCTGTGGTGGGAACGTCTCCAAAGACATGAATGCGTCATACAAAAATTATAAGAATTGTGAATGTTGTACAAAATAGACAACTTATAGCGTGCTGTCGGCAGTTATTTGTCTTTCGTTTTTACATTGGATTGAAATAAAAATCAACACTTTAGTGCAGCTAGACAACTGTGATATTTATAGACTAGACTATATCTTTCAGCTATTTGATTTTTTTTTAATCCGCTCCGAATTCCTAATTATTTCGGTCGATAAAACGTCCGAATCAATTTGGCATTCTTTCGTGACATCATTTTCAAAGCAACGCGTTTCTCACTCAGCTTTTCATCTTGCATCATCACTATTCGATATTTCGAACACAAAATCGATATAGCATTTAAAATCGACTAAACTAACGAACAATAACGAACACGGGTAGCATCCCAACGGGCGGCGGGAGTCGAGTGCTCATTATCATAATCTTAACCGCTTTCAACTGGTTTCGACTAATTTCCCGCTCGCCGCTCGCGTGTTTAGCCGAGTCGCTAATGCACCGCACTAAATGTTTGTAAACATACCTTTATGAATGAATGTATCGATGTTTGATTGGGTGCACGTCACTATTGATGGAGTGAGTGAATGATTAGATAGAACGTTTGATGAATGGGTAGATTCTTACGAAAGGATTTAGAAATGGAGATGAAAATTGAATTTGGAATTTGTAGAATATTGACATGAATGATATTGACTAAAACTTGTTGTTTCTTCTCGGCTGGCTGATGTTTTTTCCCGTAGACTAAAGCTTTGAATGAATTAGGTAACTACTATTTATTTGTTTATTTATTACTTTAAGCCTAACGAGGCGGACTGAGAACATAATATTCTTTAATAAGTACAGACACCAGAACATCAAGCTACCCGAAACTGTCAAATTTCCCCAATCAACTTTGAACCTTATACTTTTAGCAATAAAGTTGAAAATCTATTAAAGAAATTTGACACATCGTAGTAGCTTGATGTGCTGGCGTCTATACATCATAAATATTACAGAAATAAATGTAGATATTTCACTAATACTAATTCTCTTTCATATACAAGTACAACTTGATCTATTTTTGCATGAACACGAATTAATATAATTTATTTTCTTTCTTCTTAATTATAATGAAAATTAATAACACCCTATTTCTCGTGAAATGTTTATAGTATTATTAATCATTTTAATATTCAATTACTTATATGGCTGCTGTTACTTTTCATTTACATATAATTAAATTTAAAAGTAGCTTTCTTTCAAAAGCCGTTAATAGAGCAGATGTTATGTTTGGAACAGGATTCAATGACACCGTGACGCCATGACACCTGTAACGAATATAAAACAAGAAATTATGATTTAATCGCTGCATCGTTATAGACGAATACACAATAATCTTTAAATATTAATCAGCAGTTTATTGAATAGTTATTGTTTTGAATATAACGGGAGTTAGGTAAAGACATAAAAACTGTATTTAGTAAACTACATCTAATTAATCTGCCTAAATTTATCCCAAGTATGTTGGGGTCGGTTTTCGGTCAAACCAGATACAGCTGATTACCAGAATTTTACATGGAGTCACTGGCTATCAGCCGATGTATTCTGTAAAAATGTTTCCGAGAAAAATTAGGTGCAGTGAGCTTGACGTGAGCTGTCAATAGTGTAAATCGCTAGCATCAAGTGGAATGACAGATCTATTACACAATAACTTAATCATTACAAAGCCATAGACGAATTGTTGCAAATAGTTGACAGAATTCCTAAAAATCTTCCACCAACTTGCGTATCAAAGGGCAGTCTCTAAAATTGATGATGGCAAGTCTATAACAACAAAACAATCATTAAACGTTTGAAACGAAATGTATTATCAAACAAACTTAAGTTTTAAACCGCTCGTAAAGCAGCTAGTAATGTTAGCAGTCGATAATTGCTGTAATAAGTAGGTATATCCGTTTATGGCAGTGTCAGTACTAACACAGCTGGTAATGAGCTCGGCCTATTGAGCGAAGTAATAAGTGGGCTGGCAACCTTGAACCATTTGCCAGCTCTTTTGTGAGGCTTTGAAAGAAAAAAATGATGATTTTTCCTAACAGTATTGGCAAATAAACAAAGATTTAAATGAAGAATACTATGAAGGTTCATAACCACACGACGACCTTTCCATTATTACTATTAATAATTTAAATTAATAACGTCTTAACAATTAACAATAAAAACATAGAGTAGGTAATGAACAATCAACGACAACAAACTTTAATAACATCATTAGGGACCTACCACATTCAAACGTGGAACACAAAAATTTGAATATAGAATGCGTCTGCATTCCAAATACAAAACAAACACGACACGAATCAAAGATTAATTTTGACGAACACATTCGAATTTGGAATTTTTAACCGTGCGAGTGTTGTATCGGCACTTAATTAATCGATTACGTTAAATCGATGGTTTAACCGATTAATTTTGTATCGATAACGCATCGAGTTACAGATACAAATAGCTGGGTTAGTGATTTACGATACCATTATAGTAAGCGACAGCTAAGCGATGTCGCACAAACTTAAAAGGTTAATTGGGTACTCTTTACGCCTAAAATAACCAATCGTAAAGTTTTATGTAGAGTGCTCAGATATCGAGCGGTGATAAATATGAAGCTAATGCATTATAATTTTATTTAGAGGAATTCATTAGAAATCGTATTAATGTCGGAACGTATATCACGGACAGGAAATGATGACTATGGATCGAGATTTGGGAGCGATCGACGATAAAATTGGGACAACGAAGATGAAGAAAGAGTTTTCCATAAAACACGTACCTACCCAAACCTTTCCATTAGAAATCTTAGCATTTAGCAAATACCTCCTAGTTACCTAAGCGAGAACAATTTATACGGTGTTGAGTAAAACGTGCAATCTTAAAAACGCAGTTCCCAAACAGCTTGCCAAATGACTCTAGACTGTACATCATGAACACAAGACGCAAAAATATGCTAAGTGTGTGCAAAAGAAAAATTTGTAAAAGTCCAACTGAAATGTCATTCATGTTTGACTGATTGCTATCGAACTGCAAAATGTTGCCGTGTACGGATAGCAAAAAAATCGCATGACTGCAACAAAGGTTTATTGTTTGGAAGGAGATCCAACCAGGAGATAGTAAACGTTTCTTGTAATACAGTTTATTGCACAATAATGTCAATAAATAGAGGCAAGCATTACCTCGTGCATCGTCGGTACATAAAATTTGAAACAGTGAAGTTGATTCTCAAAATTAAAGTAACGACTTGAATGTTTGCCAGATTTTCTAAGCGCGCTTTGGGAGATAGATGTTTGAATTGTGACTTCTAGTATAATATCGAGATTAGCTGTTCAACAGATTTGGTGGTACAGTCGCGAGATACGTATTCATTATCCTGTATTCTGTAGGTATCTCAAATCAAATCAATATCGTTTATTTGCATAAAATGTGATAGGTACAAACGCCAGCAGGTCAACCTACCCCAATCTGTCAAATTTCTTTGATAGATTTTCAACTTTACCACAAAGGGATAAGGTTCATATTGAATTGGGAAAATTTGACAGATTGGGGTAGCTTGATGTGCTGGCCTCTGTACAAAAGATGATAATATGTAAAATTGTAGTGCAAAGACACATTCCGCCATGTAATGATGGCATGTAAATATTTCATATATGAAGTAGGTATGTATTAACAACATACAGTATTAAACTAATAAGGAAGTTAATTAAATTATCAAAGGAACATAACTAATTAAAAAAATATTACAATGCAGTGTCAAGTTCTGCAGGTGCTACTATTGTTCTTTCTTTTCTTACTGCATATAACCAACAATTAGGGTAATTGCGTAACACACTGTCAATCTCAATCTGAATAATTTTGAAGGAAATTGCTAATCCATTGCTCCATATGTTCAAAAAGTGTGTCTGCTCAAGAACATATATAACGCAATGAATGTTGTTGAACTGTCAGAATGAAACCCTTTGCTACTGATAGTGTGTTACGCAATTACTCCGCTGAAGACTGTAGCTTTTTGACACAATACATGATTTGAAAGTATGCTCATTGTCATAAAATTGAGATCTCTTTTCAATGTCACTATATCAATCCCGCTACTCAAACTTAAAATTCTTCACATGTCGAACCAAAGAGGTAAAGTAACATTTTTGCGCAACCCAAATCGATATCCATCAGCAGCACCTCAATAAAACCACAAACGAGCTGTTTTTGCCAAACTTTCCTCGTCTGCTGACGGTACAAGCAAAGCTGCCCATTGTTTGCGGCGATACGCATCGCAGTTAGAATTGCTCACGCGCTGCTTGTGAGAAATGACTTCATAAAGCTGGACCTGATGCTTGAAATATATCTTTAAGAGTATACCTTTAAGTAAAGTACAGTTTAGAAGTAATAAGCTACTAAGGACGAATTTCACCAATGTAACTGAACGCGATCAGCTCGATCTTAATCGCTTTCAAGATCTGTCAATGTCATTATTGTAGGTAATGGAATATTTGACACTGAAAGCTCTTGAACGCGGTTAAGATTGTGCGGATCGCGTCAAGTTTCATTGGTGAAATTGGTCCTAAGATGGAAGAATGTATAGCTAAAGCATTCAGTTACATCTTAGAACCTAGAACCAACAAATTCGGAGACATGTGACATTAACACGCACTGGGCCTGCGAGGTGGTGGCTCAGTCCCTCTTACAGAAAGAAGGTTTGTGTCCCAGGCTCCCAGCAGTGGTAACGATGAAGACTAATTAAGGTTGAATCTTGAACTTTCTCGAATGAAGGCGATAAACCAAACAATATGATTATCAAAGATGAAAACATCTTCTATAACAGTATATAACCAAAATACAAGCCGATAAGAGCTAGTAAGTTGAAATGTGAGAAGAAAAAGAAACAATTAAACAATATACAATCGACTTGCTTTTTTCTCTTTCTTTTGGTATATATATACCAAAAGAAAGAGAAAAAAGCAAGTCGATTGACTTGCAAATAGAATTATAGAAGAATAACGTACCTTCTAGAAAAGTGAAACTTGGCAAAAGCCCGAGGTTAGATCAAGCACAGGAGATACAATTTACATAGTATCATGAATGTTGCTATCAAAAGATAAGCAGAAAGCCTTATTATTAGACAGGTGATGTCATAAGTTTTCCTGTATCTGCAATTACTTAAATAGCAAATAACTTGTATTCAAGACACGTAACGAAGAATTGTTTTATTTGCAACACGGAGTTTGTGTGGGGTTTTCCCGGATACCATCATCCATGATTTGGCGGGCTTGGATGATTAATGCGATGACAAAAAAATATATTGCTTGAAGAAACATTTGGGTACAATGATTCTGGAATATTTAGTTTGTTTTTGTAATCTTGTGGAAATTATTCGCAATTTCTCAGATTTCGTAAAAGAGTTCTGAGAGTATTTTTCATTTTTTAATACCTCTCTTAATCAACCACTCTTGCACAAGCTTGAGATTCTTACATGACGTGCCCCATTTCATTGTAACAGTAATATGCATCCCAAACGAAAAACGAGGGAAATCGACCAACACGTTACCGCAAACAATAAAAATAAGAAACAAACGCATTTCATAACTCCCGCGCAATTTTTCACGGCGCCGCCATTGACGCGTCCCGGCAGCCGTTCGAAAATCGAAAACATTTCAAATTTAGAACACCCCCGCCCGTGTTCGAACTCTTTCAAAATACGCGCGGGAATCGAAAACAGCGATTAGTTTTAAATGTCGCCGTTCGAACTTTAAAAATATGTCGTATTCTTAATTTTAAATATAAACCGACGAACGCGTTCTATTTCGTCGCCACTTTACGATGTTTGTCAGTTTAATGATTTTCGTTACGAAACATTTCGAGATTGGTAATATTAAATTTATTTGCGCTTTTAACAATTTTTCTTTTTGTTTTTTATGCCCGTGGGCGGGGTTTATTTTAATATTTTCTACGTTAGTGATGGGCGATTATCGTAACTAAGATGTTATGTCATAATAATTAAACTTTTAATGATCGACCAGAGCCCACTACATTGTATACGTTCCATAACTAACTTGAGAAGAATTTTGACATGCACTTGACAACAGCTTATAAGCATTAAACTAAACCTAATAATTAACACTATCTACTCTTTTAAATCAATCACAATTTCTACGTTCCAAGCTGACATGTTTCTCAACAACTACGTCACTTCCTTTTATGATAGGAATACATAACATACATAATCAGCCTGATGTTTCTACTGCCAGGACACAGGCTTCCTCTCTGTGAGAGGGAGTGGGCCATGATTTATCAGGCGGGCCCAGTGCGGGTTGGTGGAAGTCACAAGTCTAAGAATTAAGGTTCTAGGACATGCCGGTTTCCTCACGATGTTTTCCTTCACAGTTTCGAGAGCAGTGCAAAATAAATACGCGAAGTAAATTGCCTGGATTTGAACTCACGATCTACAAACTCGTAAGTCGGATCCGATGCCAGTGGGCCACCACTGCTCTCTAATATAGGAGTCCATCATACAAAAAAATACGTTTACAACTCCTACAGCTCATTCCATTTCATCTCCAAATTACCAAAACACGGCCTAATCAATAAGTCCTTTACAAATCCGAATCGTCTTCCTCCGTCTGTCACCTGTAACGGACGTAGACGTCACTTTGACATCTCGGACCCTAGGATTTGTACCTTCTGTGATCACAGCCGGGCCCAAGGGACGATTGGGCCGAAGACTGAGGATATTAGAATAGGGAAATTAATTGTTATTTCTATTAGATGTTTGTTTATGGTTTTGGTAGGTATGCATTCGTTTGGCATTTTTGAACTGACTACCAACTGGTTTTCAGCTAAACTCCTCAATGTCAATTTAATAGGTATTTTAGCAAAGTTACTTGAATATCAAGTTCGGTAAAGCCTCTTTTTCAATCTCTATTGTGAAGACACTGAAAGATTTTCCGGATTTTTCCGATGACGTGAATAAAAAATTATGTGATAATATTTTTAAGAATTGGCACAGTTTGAAAACTGAAAGTCGCATAATTTATTTCTAATAAACCAATTACAGGCACTTTTGAATTGTCAAGGGGTCGGTCAGTCAGAAAGACGAAGTTAACGAAGAAATAAAGAAAGAAAATAAGTACGTTTATTTGCAATACACATGACACAGAGAAAGAGCAGAGCTAGAGTAGGTTCCTATGAAAAGAAACGAGCAAGAAGCCACGGACACTCCTTTAAATAAAAATGATCATCATCTGCCTAGCCTTTTCCCAACTATGTTGGGGTTCGGCTTCCAGTCTAACCGGATGCAGCTGAATACTATCTGACCTCCACAACCCAGTTTCTGGGTTATTACCCAGAAACTGGGTTGTGGAGGTACCCCTAGATATACCCCTTAGTAAGACTAGTTGTCAGACTTTCGGGCTTCTGACTACCCGTAACGACTGTCAAAGGTCCACGAATGACAGCCGGGACCAACGGCTTAACGTGCTTTCCGAGGCACGGAGGGGTCTCGGCATGTAAAGATGGTCACCCATCCACAGACCAACCGCGGCAAGCGTAGCTTAACCTGGACGATCAACCTGTGCGGCTGTTATTATTTAGCCACGGGCCCCTCAAAAATATGGTCACAAAATATTAGTTGGTTTAAAACCATTTGTCTTCTTAAGTTAAACTAACTATTCCGAAACATGGCTCTTTCACATCACGATCATTATTATCATGACTTGTCATGTAAATTGCGTTCAAAATGCAAATAAAATGTTATTGTTACAAATACCTTCACTACCAGACCTCCTTCCTCAATTTATTGATATATTCAACAAGTATCGGAAAATATCTCATTATTATTCAATACTAGCTGACCCGGCAGACTTCGTACTGCCTCAATCGATAAATAAAAGACAATTGACTCTACATTTTATTTAGAAAACGTTTGTTTGGGAAATAGAAAAGGGCTGTTTTTAGGGTTTTCCCGGGAATTATTCGATTTTTTCTCACCTTTTAAACCTTCCCTAGACCTCCACGAACATTTCAAGACCAAGATAAGATAAATCCGTTCAGCCGTTCTCGAGTTTTAGCGAGACTAACGAACAGCAATTCATTTTTATATATATAGATTAAACATTCTTAATACAAAATAGGCTATTATAATAGACACGCTAAATTATTATCGTATATTTAATTTATAAAGTAATAAAAATCGATAAAATACATTTTATTAATCATGTTCAAATCCGGTTTTATTACTGATTAAGCATTTTAGAATTATATTTTTATAGCTGTATTAATTATTCAAAATGTGGTTTAAAGGTAGATGCGTAAGAGAATTATCGGATACCTGCCTATTGGCTTTAAAATCCAATGAACATAAAATACAATGACAGAACGGTTTAAAATAACATAATAAGTACAGTCAACAGCAAAAGTAGCTGATGAAAATCAGAAATTCAATACTAATGAACGGAGTTCGCGTCAGAAATGTGTGGGCGAGCCTATTACCATCAACCGGACACAGATCCAAGCTCCAGGCTGCTACTGAGAAGTTCCTGATGGAAAAATTCCTGATGGAAAAATTCCTGATGGAAAAATTCCTGATGGAAAAATTGCGGATGGAAAACCCAATCCCACCAAAAACATTTTCATATAAAATGTTGTCAAGACGAGACCATATGGCTCGCACTGTCAAAAAGTTATCAGATCTCATGTAGAGCCAAGCTTCTAACTCTACACGCCCTAACTCTACAAGCCCTAACTTCACAAACTACACACCTTAGTCAAAATATGAGGCTTGGCCGTTTCGTTACTACAAGAACTATTGTATGACAGAAAAGTAATGAATAGTGAATATTTTTTTTACCTTACTCCCATGTGACGGTACCCCACTTTTATACTCTAATTTAAGGGGTTGAGGGATGATCATTTTTTAAATCTGAAACACATATTTTTTTATTTGTAATAAGAAGTTTGTGTACTTTATAATTTTCAGATCTCTACCAGGAAATTAAGTTTGTATGGAAAACCCATACAAACTTCCATCCCCTAAGTTAAAGGGTGGGGGTGATTTACTAAAAATTCAACTTTAGAATTTTTTTTTTGTTGTTTTAATAGGTACCAACTTACATACCAAATTTCAGCTTTCTAGGACTTCAGGAAGTACCCTAAGAGTTTTGATGATCATCAGTGAGTCAGTGACGAAATCGGGGTTTTTTAGATATCAATAAAATCTAAAGTATGAGAGTTATGCAACTGAAACTTAAGTATAATCCAAAACCTATGAGGGTTCAAAAAAAAGGACGAAGCGCTTCGAGAAAAGGTAGGTACTGCCTTTGCGCTTCGCTTGGCTCGTCTTGGCGGGGGCACTGCCGTGCCCCCATATAACACTTTGCCATACCTGGGAATCAAACCCAGAACCTCGTGCCCAGCAGTAGCACTTGCGACCAAAAGACCAACGAGACAGTCTTAATGTCCAGTGTATTACTATTAAAACAATAATTAAATAATGAATAAATTCATTCAAATTCCAGACTGCGATGAGAATTCCTTATGTCTGCTAACTCATCGCCATTCAACTAGTATTACCAAGAATTTCATACAGAAAACTCCGTTTCACTCATCTTTAATCGCGACAACAATGTCTACGCGATAGTGTGAACACGTGTAACGCTATAAAAAAAAAATCTCCAACATTCCGTAAAATGGAGCGGTGTTGTAACCGATTTTGTAACGGTCACTAAAATAAATTCAGTTTTTATGACATTAATTTCTTTAACAAAGTAATATTTAAATGAAAATAGTCTAAAAATACGGAACATTGTGTTTTGTTTCATTGACACTCACCCACTTGGCACGTGTTTCTGGGATAATGACGCTTTTACTTACGAAAACATTGGAGTTTTTCATATTTTCGGTGATGTATTTATTCACTGATCATGTAGAACTGTTAACTTTACGTTTAAATAAGTACAAGATGCAGCTTTTCATATTGCAAAGAAAATTTCGTATATCTGAAAATTTATTATAATCTGGATTCAAATTAGCAGGTGGTATTGTAAAACAACTACAAACGAAACAAATTATGATTAAACTTTTTAAAAAGATACAAAAAAAAAACGTTTCATACAGCAAATTAACAACCGAACCTTTTGTAATATTAAATTTTAGGCATTATTAACTCAACACGAAAAGTAACTTGTGTATCAATTTAGCTTAGTCAATAATTAATAAACGTATTTCACCGCACTTTGTTAATTACTAGTAACAACTCCCACTGAGCGATTCCAATTAATAGCCATATTTACTCAACTAATAAACATTAAAAATAATTCGTTCTTAATAATCTTAATTAAAAATGAAAATGATCCATCCAATACCGAACAGCGATGTCTCGTGCAATATCGGTCTTTGCTCTTTATTGCTTTTCCGAATGTGAAAAGCATGTCAAATGACGTCACAGAGACACTTCGCTCAATACGAACAGGACAAGCAATATGAAAACGTTAAAAGAAATAAAAGAACGTTCTAATTTTAAAATCGTAACGATATCCCCCTCGTGGTTCGATGGAGTTCGATTTTTGAATGCCGTTTCGTTCGGAAATAGCGCGCGACAGCTGAGAGACGACATCGGACTGTTTTTTATTACCTCCTTCGTGTTTATGAGCACTTTATGAGTTTTTATAGATTTTATTTTTCTAATCCAATGAAAGTCACACCGGGTTCGTGATCGGATACATTCTGAACGTAAGGAAATTTACGACGGAGACCTGTTCGCACGTTATTTATTGAAGAGTTTAACGAATGACACTTTTTCTGAGTATTGAAACTCGAAAAGTAATGCTCGATAACTACTAACAAGAAATGGTCGTTATTATTTTGATAAGAGCAAACAGCCAATTAAATTAACTAACGTTATTGCCAGTACACGCGGTGTTAATATCCTAAACCCCCCTGACCACATGTTTTGCAATAAATACGCGAAGATATCGACAGATCTTAGATGATCAGACAGTGATACGCAAACCCGACAGACCGTGGATATTATGTTATAAAATTCACCAAGACTCCGGTTTAAAATTAGTTTAATTTAAATAAAAAGTCCCTTTGATTAGATCATTCAATAGCCGGATCGATAAAATAAGCAATATCCTTTAAACGAGGTCACTTATCGAATGAATCTATAATCAAAATTCGAATCTCATTCGGTATTCAAATTACCGATTGAGTTCCGCACTCTATGCTCATTCAGAATTCGAAAAGAAATAAAAACCTATTTAAAAGAAGCTTCTGTTTGAATTAAGAACGGAAATCAACCGTCGCGGCCGCTTGTTCCAAGTGTGAAAGGATCGATTCGAAATTTAAAAAGGGGTTATTTTTTCCAGCCAGCTCTTATTGACATGTTGCGTGTTGTTTTTTGAAAAAAAGCCATTGTCTTAAGGTCTGACATTTGCGTTTCGAAAACGCGCATAAATTACTCGGGTTACGACGCGTTTTGTTTTAAATTGCACTAGTATTTTTCACATTTTTACTTAAGCACAAATATTTTCACACATAAGTATTTTACTTTATCACATTGTAACTTTATAAGTAAACACGGATCCGTACACTCGTAGCAGTAAAACTTTGACCAGAAAATAAGCTCTATAAATGTAAATATATCGATTCATTACACAGATTATATCCAGGGTGGATATTTGTCAACCTGTTAAATATAATTTTATTGTTTTTCGAGCACTTAATGAAGTCAAATTAGGCATTTTCGGCTTCCCATCGGCTCATAAAAATGGTAGTAAAATTGTTGGTATTGATCGCGACCGAGAAAACTATTTTATGTTGTTTTTATTGTTATTTATAGTGATATAAAATCGTTTTATGAATGTCATCGGTTCCTGAGGGCGGTGGAACTATTAATGTATCGATAATTAAAGTTTATTTGGTTACGAGCAGGTAGGTCCTTTCAAAGTCGGTCTTTAGGGTCCAACGGATTGGATGTTAAAATTTTTAATTCGATGACGAACAACTAAAGAAGGCATACCGAAACAATTGGTATGAAAAAATACGTGAGGAAACCGGCATGTCCTAGAACCAAAAATTCGAAGACTTGTGATATCTACCAACCCGCACTGGGCCCGCATGGTGGATTACGGCCCACTCCCACTCACGGAGTGGAGGCCTGTGTCTCAGCAGCAGGAACATTATAGGCTGATTATGTAGATATGTATGTACAAAAACTAAACTGTTTGATTAGATAAAAATTTGCTAAATCAATATCTTACCAAGACATTTTCAGCAAATCATTTAAATATTTTATTTTTCAACTTGCACAAATCTTTCAATTCTAGATTTAATTTTTAAATGAATATCAAAACTCTTTATCTATGGTTTCCAATTCTACAAATCAAACGACATTTCCACGGTCAGGGACAAGCCGCAGTTTACTTATCTATGGTCGGCAATCGCGACAGACATTTAGCTATCTCTAAATCGAGTATATATGTTTTTATGTAACTAGTTCTTATATTAATATTAATCGGCTATATTTATTAACGATGAGCGATATACGATAAAACCATAAGAATAAACTAAAATGAAAAACACATACCTAGTTACGTTTGAAAAAGGCGTTGATTCTCTTTAACTGATTTCGAGATTCGAGATCATCATCGTCATCATCGGCAACCTTGTTCCACCCACTGCTGAGAATAGGCCTCCTTCCTTTTGTGTCATACTATCTCGCACCATAATTGCGCGCGCAGTCGGTCACAATCGAATCATTTTGAAGCATATTGCTAATCCATTGCTTCCTCATCATCATCTACCTAGCCTTTTTCCAACTATGTTGGGGTCGGCTTCCAGTCTAACCAGATGCAGCTGAATACAAGTATTTTACATGGAGCGAAAAACCAGTTATTGGATAATACGACCTTGACCTTGATAAGACTGGTTGTCAGACTTTCGGGCTTCTGACTACCCGCAACGACTGTCAAAGATCCGCGAATGCCAGTCGGGACCAACGGCTTAACGTGCTTTCTGAGGCACGGAGGGGTAGGTCCCGGTATGTAAAGATGGTCAACCATCCACAGACCAAACCAAACCATTGCGAATCTAATAAAAAAAAAACAAATAGTCCTGGCTAATCCATTGCTTCCTATGTTCATTAAAATTTTCTGCTCAACAACGTAAATAACGCAATAAATGTTGTTAAACTGTTCAAATGAAAGTCATTCCTACTGTTCGTTTGTTACGCAATTACCCCACTGATACGTGCGAGTCTCATCCAGGTCTTCCCTGCGACCTTCTTCAGTAGGTCATCCACCGGCTATTGGTCTGCCAACGCTCCTTCTTCTTCGAGAAATGAAATTCGGAAAATTAGTCTTCATTTTATCTCGATTCGATATTAACATTCTAAATTAGAATTATTTCTGTATTTTAGTACCGAAAAATCAAAAGAAGATAAGGCTCCTATTATCATAATTCAATACAAGTTTTAATGTTGGCTGTAAAAATAATTCTAGGCTCGTAAAGAAATATAGTATAATGTGTTTGTGTCTAATTTTATGACGACGCCCGCATGATCTACTTGATGCTAATAATCCTTTATTTAAAATAATACATTAACCCCACCCTTTGATGAAGCGTAATGATACTATGATCTAATTTTCATTAAAACTCTTTCGACAAGAATTGTATTGGCTATGGTTTTTCCATCTTAATTGTTTATGCTCATGAGACCGTTTATCTTTTCAGGTAAATTAAGTTCCCGTATGAAAAGCTACAGTGAGTACCTATAAATTATTTTATGATTTCCATTACTCATTATGGTTTTGATAAAAATGTTTAAAAAATCTCACAATCGAGATGACAAACAGTCGAAATTTGACATACAAAAACGATTCCAACTTCGAGCGATCTCTTAAGCTCACAAAACAAATGATGTAAAAAAAGGAACACGTTTTCCAAATTTAGAACACCAATGAATTTTGTATTTGGAACAAAAAGAGCGCCCCCTACTGCAAATTAATTATTAATTTGTTACCATTGCCCACCGTTAGGTACATCGTGTGCATTTTAGGGGGTCCGTAAATTATAGTTTGTATGACACAATTTTGACGTACACTGATAGATTACTAACTACTTTGACGAACATTGCGCGTACAAATGCGACGATGGACAGTGATATGTGGACAACATGTGTCATTGTGAACAAGAGCCTTAATAGGTATTATGTGTAGTGTCTGGCTTGAAACAGTGTTTGTACACTGTTATGATTAGTCGGAGATCTATGTCTAAACGTGTCGTGATTCATATTAACACACAGAATACTGAATAGGCACCAATTGGTGTAATTATCATATTATATGATTTTTGTTTGTCACAGTTTGTAATCAAAATAATCATTGTAGAATGCTGAACCAGTAAATAAATGACCAGTGGTCCAATGTAGCTCTGGATTGAAAAACCTGGAATAATGGCCTTTGCCCAGCTGTGGGATGATGCAGGCTAATATCGTTCTTCATACTAAATAATTTTATTTCATTCTAATATTCTTTCATACAGAACCCAACCTCTCTTTGCGTTCTTCATTCGCATTTTCTTCTTACTTTTATTTGTTTAACGCTTTAATGATGGCAAAAGTAATTTGTATCAAATGCAATACACTTTTTCTAAATAAGTACATTCAGGAGGAATTCAATAACAAAAATAATTATATATCGATGGTGTATGTGTAAATAATTGACTGTGGAAGTAATAGAAGATAGTAAAAATAAAGAATTATAAATCAAATAAATTCTAAAAGCTTGGATACAGAAATAGGAAATATAAAATGCTGGCAATGTAAGAGTTATAAAGAACAAATTAACGACCTTAAACAGATTACCTACTGTCTATAGACAAAGTAAGTAGAAGCAGAATGTATTGCAAATTAATGCATCGATACGTACCTAATGTTGAAATGTAGCCAAGACTATAAAAATAACTATGAGGAGACAGAACAAAGAACGAAAATCTTAATAGAGACTGCATATTTTACAATCAAACAAAAGAAAAAAGATACTTCGAGGAAAAGAAACGCCATTACATTAAATTTGAAAACACGCCAATAAAAGGGTTGATTTTATAAACTGATAAATAGCTTATAAAATTGACAGTGCACCGTGTTCGAAGTACAAAGTTTATTCGACTGCGTACGACGACGTATTGTAGAGATTTGAAATCGGTCAATTAAGAAAAGTATTGACATTGTGTTTTGATGAAGTCGAGTGATGACTGGGGTAGTATTAAGTCATCACTCGACATTTTGACAATTTATGAAAAAGTATTAATCGATTTTAGTTCCGAAAAGACAAAGTTTTACTTAGATTTACTATCTAACATAACATTTTATTCTTAATTCTTTATAATTTTTATTCTTTATTGCTTAACTAAATTGGTTACAAGAACTATTTTTACACTATACCAGCAATCTTCTTTTGCAACAAAAATCGAGAACACTTCAAAATATCTAAACAAATATTGTAAAATCAATTTTAGATCAATGCCATCAATCTATCAGTCAACCCCAGTCCTGCCGGGTGGATGGAGCCATAAAATTGATTAGCATCGACAGTTGGAACACGTAGGTAACACCCTCGCGTCGTAAAATGATGCACCATAGTAGCACTTTACAAGAATTTTGAGGGTAGACGAAAAAATATGTGTTAGAAGCGAAAATTGAGTTTTGACATCGATGGATTTGGTTTTTAGACGATCCTAAAAAAAAACAGCCAAGTGCGTGTTGGATCACGCACAATGAAGGGTTCCGTAGCTGGAATTAATTTATCCCAAGAACAAACTTAACATTGTAGTTGAAAATCATGTTCTCCCATACATTCCAACATTGAAAATGTAAGATTGTATGCACAATACTGAGAGATTTACCATGTTTTTTAAGACCACAGACTTCTTATAGGTTTTTATGTAATGTATAGATAGAGAACTATTTCCTGTATTTTTTTTTTCTAAATTTTAGGCTCCGTAGTTTCGGAGATAAGGGGGAATGGTCAATGTTCGTCCATTTTCTTAAATAACTTTAATACAATTTACTTTAAAATTATGAAAAGAAAATATTTGAGATCCTCACAATGTCACACGGTACAGATTGCTTTTTTTAAATTTTCTATTTGCCCCCCAAAAATTACCCCTATATTCAAAATTAATTTATTTACGTTACACGTCTGTGTTTGCGTCACAGAGATTCATATGTATACCAAATTTCAACTTAATCGGTCCATTAGATTCGGAGCAAATTGACTGTGACAGACGGACGGACAGACAGACACACGAGTGATCCTATAAGGGTTCCGTTTCCCCTTTTGAGGTACGAAACCCTAAAAAAAGTACTTTTGGAAGATGTTTTTTATCGAAAAATGTTTCATCGAAAATATTTAAGTAGTTTTCGCAAACTGTTACTCATTAGGTATTGCATAACTGTTTTATATTACTTAAAAAATACTAAGTATTAGCTGTAATTTTCCATAACCTCGATCTTATCAAGGTACGTACACCGCAAGAAACCTCATAAATAACATTATTAGAACAGCGGCACTAATTAATAACTTTCTAGTACAAAAGTAACAATATAAAAATTCATAGAAAATATTAAACTCGCTTTTAATTCACTTCAATTATTTATTACACATAAATTGTATATTGTACAGGTTTTTTCAAAATGTATTATCCCTTTCGCGGCGAAATTTTTAACATTTGCGCGTGAGCCGCTGCGAATTATAATTCAAAATGGCGGATAAAATTCTGCACATAACGCGACTTTTCTTTGTCCGTGTCAAAATTCAGTAAATGAATTTTACATTTATGATAATTTCGACCATGTATTGTTTAAAATAAGAGCTAAAAACGCGTAATTTTGTAAGTTGCGTGTAAATGCAACGAAAGGTAGCTTTGAAAATGATCCGCAAAAACTTAAGGACAGTGATCTTGCTCATGTCTCTGCGTATTATGAAATTAACGAATTACTTTTGGACCATAAACGTCTCGGTGCTTTCGCGAATTTATGTTTTTGGACACTTGAGCAGTTTGCGAGACAAATCTTGGAGCAGATTGTGGAGTTTGATGGTTTTGAAGAAAGAAAACATAAAAATGTGACCTGCACAATGTAATTTCAGTATCTTAAAACATAAGTATTAAGTCTTTTTGCTAACGTTTTCATAATTTAAAATGCTGTTGAGATTTTAATCAAATCTTAATCCAAATTCCAATATCTACCTACCCACCATGGCAATATCGCAACCCAAAAATTTAAAAAGTAAACAAAGCACGTTCGATTTCTTACAAACACCAAAAGTAACAAAGTGAAACAAATAAAGGCAATCGAAGTTTAACCGCAAAGATTTCCCGACATCTTTCAGCCGATGTTTACAAGTTCAAAAGAAAACTCCCGGCGTTCCCCTCGAAGGGTCCGGGACACAGGTAAAGAGGTGCTTAAAGGTATTTTTTTGCAAACAGATCACGTTCGATGTCCTTAAGTGAGACATCTTTGTTTCCCCTCCGAAACGATTTGAACGTGCAGCTCTAAATCGAACGCGCTTTATTGATTCTCGCACGGAGAGTTCCAAGTTTAAAAGTTTGTTTGATTTTTTAATTTGAATATAGGATTCGAAAACTGGGGGCTTATTAGCATATAATTTTATTTTCGACACGGAAAGTTAGTATGATTTTTAGTTTTGAGATTTCTATTGAAATCTATCATTTTAGAGACAAAGTCAACTGAAGAATTGCTCTTAGATCTTACTTGTTTCCTATTAAAGTATGAAATAAAGCTACATGAACAGTCTCATCAGACATAAAGGTAAAAAATTATCCCTAAGCCAAGGTTAGTTTCTGCGCACGTTGCTCCATCGTGACCGTTTCAACTGCACTGGTCGGCAATTGTCCGCCTATTATCCGATAATGCCGATCAATCTGTTTTGATTGAATAATCAATCGTTAGTCAATTGAACTCGATTTAGTTCGTTCGAGATGTTCTGTTGTGAGCGTGGCATAGATTCACTGAGAATTGGGAGTCAGATGTCTTCGGGTGATGATAGAAATCTGCGTTGGTAGATATTGGTAGCTAGATGGTGGAATTTCGAGAACGTTTAATTGCATAGCTATTGCTAGCATAGAAGAAAAGAAAGAAAAATTCGTTTATTTGTCACAGAAACACGTGCAACATAAATGCATGCGTGCAATGTCGTATGTAACTGGCATTTTTAAGAGGTTTTGTTATGATAATAACATACCTACGTACGATACGAAACCTGCTGTTGCACAACATGAGCAATATAAATGTCGTGGGAAAACAATATTCATATATTTCCATTAGAACACACTGTTCGACGAAATCACAAATAACATATTTATTATAAAGCCGAAATGAGTTTTTGACAAATATTTATAGTGTCTCGCTCACTCAATTTACGATTTAAGAAGATTATAATCTTTTAATTAAAACCATTTTTTGGTCCATTATCGTCCAATATTCGATTCGTAAAATCGATTTGAAGAATAGAGTCACCTACCAAGGTCCTAAATTTTTACGACCAATAAAAACTTGACTTATTCGAGACCTCACTCGCCACGTAGGTACCTCCACAAAAAAATTCGATATTACGACCGAAAGTTTTAATTTACGATGGTTTAAAACTAAACGATAGGGCTTTTTCTAACTAATATATAGATACACAACAAATTGATGATTTTTATTAGGTAAGTATATATACGATTTGATGAAAACACCAGTCGTAAAATTTTACAGAATCGTTATGGGACGTTGATTGCGGCACGTAATTCAGAATCAGATGATCGTAAAATGACATTTTGTAATGTGAAATATTGACCGAAACGTGTTTTCTCCGAATGAAAAGATCCAGAGATGAGGAGTCTCAGTGTTACACATCCCATTTGTGTGGAAATTAAAAGTAATAAAAGGTTGTAAGTGCGTACAAATGAGACCGGTTTCCGTCGGTTCCCTATTCTGTAAAAAAAGTGGGTTTTGCGTCGTGGATTCTTGGCAAGGACACGCGACTGGTAGCGGGCGATGCGCACGATGCTCAGCGCTTTAATTGTCAAAATTGCGCTCGCGTCGCTTTTGATGTTGCCGACAAGCTCCCGCTGTGAGACTTGCGGATTCCTTCACATACGAGCAATTATCGAACAGAGTCATATTTGCTAATGAAGTGCAGATGTGCTTCTGCTTTGTTTCATAAATATTGATGGAGATTACAGAAAACAAAATTTGCTCTTTTTGGAAGTTCTGGTTAGCAAAAAAATGATTTGATGATCTGTGTCCTTATTGCGTAACACTGTCTCAATTGCAATATCTTTCATTTTGACCGCTCAACTTTCAAACCTTAATTATTGTAAAGCATACCTAAGCAAAGACTACATAAATAATAATTGCAGGCTCACTTAACTTAACCCTTGTAACTTAAAAGTCCCCCTTGTTTAGAAAACTTTGACGTTAGATTCGACACAAACTTCGACCGTCGACATCAAAATCTCCACAAACCCGACGTCAATACTAGCACACTTCGCGCTCAACACTGCGCACGCGGCGGCGCTCGGCCCTGACCCCAACGCATCGCCGACGGGAACGCGTCAGCGAAGGGGATACGAATACGATGCGCATACGCACTTGTGCAACGAAAACTCTGTTAATACTGATGAACGGTTAGTTTTTAACATCCTGGGATTTCTAGCTGCTCGGTTTGGATAAAGTGTTTAAAGTAAAAAAGATTTTGACGCCATCTTTTGCTACTATCAGAACAGCTTCATGTCAATATTGTTTTGTCTTTACTACTCATATGCACGAATTCTTTATATTCCTTTGCATTACAGCGAGGTAATTGTGTAACACACTAACAGTAAGAATGTTTATAATTTTGACAGTTCAGTAATATTCATTGCGTTATTTACGTTGTTGAGTACACAGTACAACAGTAAGAATGTTTATAATTTTGACAGTTCAGTAATATTCATTGCGTTATTTACGTTGTTGAGTACACAGTACAACAGTAAGAATGTTTATAATTTTGACAGTTCAGTAATATTCATTGCGTTATTTACGTTGTGAGTTTTTTTTGAACATATGAAGGACTGGATTAGCAATATGCTTCAAAATGATGATGAGGGTGCAGGAAATAGGTGGACATAGATTAAAGCGTTACAGCTACTGATTATAGCCGGCTTTCAATCAGGGGTGCTATTATGTAAAATCTTGCTTGTCACAATTAATTAAGAGCCTAGTACAGACACACATGATAACACATAATCAGCCTATAATGTTCTGACTGCTGGGACACATGCCTCCTCTCTATGAGAGGGAGTGGGCCGTAATCCACCACGCGGGCCCAGTGCGGGTTGGTAGATGTCACATGTCTTCGAATTTCTGGTTCTAGGACATGCCGGTTTCCTCACGATGTTTTCCTTCACCGTTTTAAGAGCAATGGTGATGAAATAATTTACACAAAGTAAAGCGCCTGACGGGGTTCGAACCTACGACCTACAACTCTTAAGTCGCAGCCGTTACCACTGGGCCACCAAAAATTGAGTCTTATTGCCTTAAAATAAAACTTAATTTTCTTTGGCTCAATTGGCGGATAGAAGAGCAAAATACATAGTTTTAAAAAAAAAAAAAAACCTAATATTAAAAGTTATTGAAATCGATTCAGTAGTCAATTATGAACAAACTATTTTCAGGTTTTGCGCATTTAACGTTATACGTTGTATACAGGGATGACGTAAACAAACTGTGCAATTCAATATTAATAACTTTAGAATCTGTGACCCATGTACACAGGACAGACAATGAAATACAGTTGATGAAATGAGTTTTACCTGAAACTTAGTTAATCGTACGGTCCTAATACGTTTAACGTAAAAGGATTCTCGTACACTCCTATTACAAGTCTCCGTCTGAAATTCAGTGCAATACTGGCATTCAATCACAAGAAAACGGCACTCAAAAATGTTGCGATTTTAATTGCACTATTATTATTATTGAAAGAGTTTAAATGTGACGCTTCTCGCAAAGGAAGAAAGCTCAAAATTAACTGTCAATCAATTTAGACGTCTGCAATTATAAAAAGGTTGATCTCAAAACATCCACGGCCCACTTTTTGCGCGGATACCGATTATTCGACGTGACGTTCCCACAGCGCTCCCGAGCGATCGCCAGAATAGGTCCAGCGGTGGAATTAAGACGAATTCTTTTTACGAATTAGCGAATCACCTGTCTAATTACGCGCAAATCCAACTTTGAATTTGGGATCTCGAATTCTTTCTCCCTCAACGACCACCGTTCAAAATTTGAATTTTCGATCCGATAACGAAAGTGGTGCAACCGCGAAAAAATAAAAACGGTGTAAGAAAACAATGATTAACATAACAAAAGTGACGAAGAGGAGCGTTTGTTGTGAATTGACAATCTGACAAATTTACAACCGATCGCTGAGCAAAACACACAAAAGTGCCCTTTTCGAATGCAAATTTGTCAGAGGGATTCTTTTCCGAATTTTTTCTCCCCGGCGCGAAACTTCCGCCTATTTTCCCGCTCAACGCACATCCGGCAGGGGGCGCCGCTTCCGCTATCGGTGCTCGTTCGGAAATCGGATGAGTTTCACCGACAAAGATATGTCTATTCTCAACCCTCGCCCCATTGATTCCGTGTAAAGTGGTCATATTTTCTATTTCATATTTTTTATTGACTTTCAATGATTCCATTGTGCCAGAATTCGCAGCTTTCAAAATTGGAAACATTTTTATTGGGTGAACACATCCTTTGTTCTATTTTCCTATTGAATTTTCGCTGCTGTTAGTTTAGAAAGCATTTAAACCGCCTCTTCATTAGTTAAAACCCTCAATTAAGTTTAACAGCCGCCGCCAATTGGCTTCCTATCGGCTATAAAGTGAAACGGCCGATGGTGTTCAGTTCAGACCACATAACTGGTGATCCTTATCGTGGTCCCGTGGGTCGGGTATCGGTGACCGCAAATCGGCCGACGATTGTCAGCCGCCATCGATGGCAGAGTAAACGATACCGCACCGAAGATACAGTTACAGAATTTAATGGGGGACCTATTCTGTACCTCGAGTTTCTAATAGAGATTCTGTGATATCAATAAATCTATCTATTTGACATCTTAGAGATATTGTTCTATTTATATATACGGTAAATAATAAGACAGTACTTCATTCCATATACTTGGAAACTATCTCTTGTTAACAGTTATACAGATATCATTTATCAGATCATGAAAATACTGCAGTATGATTAAACTCAATAGGTATTATAAAATGAAAAAAAATACGTCGTAAATGTCACATACGTTGATGATAACGACACTATCTAAAATACTTAATAGATAGCTAGGCTTCAACAAATATAAGGTGACAAGATTTTTTAATAAGCCAATTGCGTTTACTGTCACTTGAAATATTGTCAGAGTGTTTAACTTCAGCGCTATAGATATAAGATTTCAATTGTTTTTTTTTTTTGCACAAAAATGTAATTTTTATTCCGAGGGCTTAGGCAGAGGAGCCAACCCAAATTTAGCCAGTTCTAAGTCCCATGTAATAAAATTGCCATCAGCAGGACTCAAATCCGGACCCCAGACTGCTACTAAGAAATTCCTGATGGAAAAACCATCAGTAGCGCTTGCGTTCACTAGATCAACAAGGCATAAGAAAAACGTCGTTATTTTCAGTTGATAACCTGTCAATGTGCTCCCAAGATCTAAACTTACCTTTTCCGTTCGGATTTGAGTTACTGCCGTCTCATCCACTTACTCCATGTCAACGACCTTTCCCAACTATTCAGAGTATAGAACATAAACCCCAATAGTATTAAATATCGAGCCAGTCTTCGCTAATGGGTCGTAATCGAAGAGTTTGAAAACAACAGGTGCCGGGAATCAAACCGACTGACAGTTACGGCAAGCAACTGTACAACTATCGGGATAACTCCAGCGGGATTTGGCTAAATATAATTTTCTAATTTCTTTTTTAATATACTTCGAGGAAAAATGTTTTACGTTTTGCTTTATTTACTGATCGTACATCTCACTTATCTCACGACCTATTTTTGTGACAGAAAAAAACATATGAAGACGTGGTTGTATAAATATTATTAAATGATATTTTTACTGTGCAGATTTTTCATATAGCTATGTGATTTAAAGAGCTTAAAAAGTTCCCGAAATATTCAGTTTTAAAAGCTAGGTATTTAGCTACACTTTTTAATTCTTCATTCACCGTTCCACGCCTCGCTCTTGGCGCAGCAGGTGAATTTCACCCCTCCAATCATAAACTAATCACCATAAGAAAATTACAATAAACAAAAATTTACAACAACAATACGACGAATTAACACAAACTAACAAACGAAAACGTTTCAAAGTCCAATTAATACAAATATAACACCTTGCAACTGACGCTCTGACCCTTACTAACACAATTGAAATTATACTGTAACTTGATAAAGACAGAGTTGAAAATTGCATGTGTGCGAAGCAAGACACAAAGGGTGCTGGGCAAAAGGGTATATCTCAACAATAAAATACTTTTGGTGAGCCGCAACTCAATAAATACTTCATAGTATCGGTTTGAGGGCGACTTGACCGGATGTCCGGCCTTCGATCTCTTGCCCTCCGGGAGGGTAAGAGGGTAAGGGTTTACATGCTTTGAATGTATTTTAGTTATTTGTAGTGGGAAATTTTATGGCAGAGGCATTTAATGCGGCTTTTGGTTTATAAATGTCACTTAATTTGGGTGTCTCGGATGAATTGGTTGTTTGTTTACTCTACGAGATATGATAAACAATGTTTTAGGAATATTGTATATTGCTTCGAGTACAAACTAATTATGTAATTATAATATTTGCCATTAATAATATATATGTATGGAGCAAACACACAGTAAGACTAGACATAGACCTTTGCTAATTTTTTTATTACTATGTGTAATCCTAAAATTCAAGAACTTTTTAAACAACCTCTATTTATTCAAATTCAAACACCAAAATCCATTTGTTTAACAGAAGATTATTACAAAATTAATTTAAATTAACTTACGAAATCCAAAGTTAAAATATCACCATGTAACATCACATAATTCAGGACTAGAGGGCAAAGGTCGCTTTAAATAATAGAAGAGAAGGGGTTCCGTCGGCGAGAAAAGTCCGGTCCGAACCGACGCGAAGCAGTTTGATCCAGTTATTTACCAACATAACTTGAGCTCTGTTAACTATCTTCTGTTAATTTTCTTAGGAAATTTATTGGTATTTTCCCTCTATTTATGGTTGAATTGAATCCAACCAATAAATAACAATTTAAGTTATTTTTGTTTTGTTATTTTTTGATAATTTGGGGTTGTTTTTTCAAGTTATTGCAAAATTGACAGGGGTCATCCTAAAGAAGTTTACAGCAAAGATGTTAGTGGACTCGGTCAAGAGGTGTTTTATTGGGATAATCTCGGATTACCATTGTATCCTGTCACGGGCCATCGCCTTAATTAGGGTCAATAGTTCCGAGTTCAATGTAAACTGTCGGTTACTTTAACTAACACCCCTATTGGTTTATTTGTTATCGAATAGTTTATTGGGTTAGGAGCAGACATAAACAACCCATTGATTGAACCACGATTGAAAGTTTTGACTTTACTGTCACCGTAAATTGTATTATGTTTCGTTAGCTACTGTAAAGATGTAGGACTGAAACAACAAATAGAATTACTTTTTAGCTGTCAAAAGCTACTTAGTATAATCCCCTTAAGTAAAAAATAAGACATTGGAATTGAAGTGTAGTGTACTCTTCAATGGACTAATGCAATAACTAATAAAGAAGATTATGTCATTACGAATTTGATCACGTTGACATCACCTGCTTAAGTTAGGACAGACGAACAAAAACCTAATCCCTGTGACGAATTCCAACCATTGATCTCTTTCATCTATTGATCGATCGAGATACAAAGAACCACCAATTCTAAAACGATAAAAAACTCCATGATCTCAACACCAAAAAAGAACTCTGTTGTAGAAGTGGTAGCGTTCAGATTTGAATGTATTCTTCCCAACACGTGCAATCTGTTTACGAAAGGTTAGCGGATATTGCTTATTAATGTTATGAGTTTATGACTGAATCAGACTATTGGCAATAACGATGATTGAGTCGGCTAAAGGTACGGTTGCTTAGGCATTGTTATGATACTCACATTTTACTATGCTAAGGTCTAGTTTAACACATTTTAGAATACCAACGTTATTTAATCTGTACCTAATCAAGAATTTGTACAGATGCTTCTATAGAAACGATTCAAGCTCACTGAAGTAGTAATTCAGCAAGCAATTATTAGAATTTGTTTAGGTTTTTCGCAGCTTTAAACATCAGACATCAAAATAAATATTATGAGTTAGTATACGTACAGTTAGTTCATTGTTCTGACTCACACATAATCAAACACACGCCATTTGATGTGATTGAACTCAAATTTTCAATGCCACACCAAAAAATTCTATATTCAAATTTATAACCGTCATAAAAATATGACAAAAAGATTAAAAACAATGTTTTAACGACACCCAGATACAATATATGTTTTCTAAATAAACAAAGCCCCATTAATATCTTTCTGACTAATTACCGACATGAGAAAACACCAGGATTATAGATATACATAAATAATCATAACATAAATACATCTCTATGAACAAAATCAAACAAAACTCCACGCGATTGAGACGCCCGCCACATGTATCATATTTATGTTTTGAAAAGTTATTTCTAGTTGAATCTAAATAACCAGTTAACTGGCTTATACAAATATCCTTACTAAACTAAGAAAACATAATAAAAATTATTGTAAACATTTGACGGTTGGTATTAAATATGTTTTATTTTTCTGTGATTTTTGACTTAGGTGCAGTTTAGTAGTCAGAGATGACAGTTCTATGATTTAAATTTCGAATAATTTAAAATGTCGTGTTTGGAGACATTGGCTTTGAGAGTTTATTACAAAACTCTTTTGTTTTAATTAAAAAATCCACGAAATGTCAAGATCTTGAGTTGCAAAGCCTTTGTAATGTTTTTCAAGGAATGATTGATGTTATCAACCAAGCGATGATTGCTGTCTATCTGATACTGATTGATAAACATTTATTTGCAATCCTTTACGCCTATTGTTAATATCGCTAACGCTTAATTGCGTAATAATACACTATCCATGTCAATCTGAATCATTTTAAAGGATATTGCTAATCCATTGCTTCATATGTTAGAAAAAATTGTCTGCTCAACACTGTAAATAACGCAATGAATTTTGTTGAACTGTCAAAATGAAAGCAATTATTACTGATAGCGCGTAACGCAATCCCGCTGAACTAGGAAAGACAGTAAGACATTTAGAAAGACTGAAGGATTTTTTACCTGTAAACTGTTTTAATCCTATCTATACAGGGTTATTTGAAAAACACCAGCAACCTCTTAAGAGGTCATTGTACTCATCATTATGAACAACTTTTACTATGGGACCAAACCTGAAATCGCAAAAAAAAATCTGCTGTTCCCTACATTTTGACGAGATAGACGACGATAAATGTAGGGAACAGCTGATTTTTATTTCGCGATTTCAGGTTTGGTCCCATAGTAAAAGTTGTTCATAATGATGAGTACAATGACCTCTTAAGAGGTTGCTGGTGTTTTACAAATAACCCTGTCTATTATAAAATTCAAAGTCCTGACTGACTGATATATCAACGCACAGCCTAAACCGCTGGTCCTAGAGACATGAAATTTGGTGGGTGTGTTCTTTGTGAAGAGTAGTTATTCACTAAGAAAGGATTTTTCGAAATTCCACCCCTAAGAGGGTGAATGGGGGGAGGGTGAAATTTCGCGCGGACGAAGTCACGGACAGAAGCTAGCCTACATATAAGTATAATAATAAAAATGCATGATCGCAGAAAGCGATACCATTGTACCTATATTTTGTAGTGTTTGATGTATCTTTTACTTGTTGTATTTTTGTGGTGTACAATAAAGTAAGTTAGGTACTTACTTTATAAATATATAAATAAATAAATAAAAATCAAATGCTATTCGTTGGTAAGCGCATCACATGAGAAGGGGTGGACCGATTTGGCAAGTTTTTGTTTTAAAATTTTCGTAATAGTCCGAATTAGGTTTATGCGGAAAGAAAAAATTGAAAAGTTTCGGGAAATTCGGGAAAAAATGAAAGTGAATTGTTTTATGAAATTTGGACAAGACAGTTTGGTATACATGTAAAAACGTCTTCTAGGCACATCCTATTCCAGTCAAAAGTAATCTATTTATCGAGGTACCTACCCCACCTATCTATGAATATAATCTACCCCCAAATCGTATTAGAAAACACTTCTAATAATAAACCAGCGGGATTAACAATAAACGTAGGTACTTATCCCACCCGCCGTATTTATAGAGTCCTGCCAAATAAAGGATATTGTGTCATTCTGTTTATAAATAGGGACAAAAGCCTTCGAATTGCCGACCACGCTCAAAGTCGGATATTACGAACATTTTGACAGCTCTTAAGACAGTTTGACATCACTAACACTTGTCAAATGTCTCCAAAATCAGGTTGAATTTTTCTTATAACATAATTTGATAAATAATGTTTTGTAAAACTAAATTCTCAATAAACCGTATCACCATCTAAACCCCCATAACACTTAATTTACATAAAATGTAAAACAAACAAGAATATTTCAATTAAACAAAGTACCAGGCATTCATAAACGGTTAGCATTTTAATACATTTTATTTGCCCATTATTGCTCGCTTGATAAGAAAGAATGCGCAGAGAAAGAGCCGGTCCTCATCTCAGGACGACCTGCGCCGCTGAAAAGGACGCATATATGGAAAAAACTCGGGAGCGAACGAGACACCACTACCTCCGATAACACGTCAATACATTCCTTACAGCACCCACACACGAGAAGCGTCCCTAGCTGTACCGAATAGAGTCGAATATCGCTTATTTGAGTTAATGGAAAACCGATACGACATCAATATGTTTTACTGTGCCATTCTGCAACCAAATCCATATTTTAGTGAGGTACAAATAAGGTTGAGTTTGGACTTTTCGTGGTTTTCTTGGAAGGCGTACTCGATATCTTGTAAGATAGTCTGGGCGTTCGGAACCGATCGAACGCCGATATAACGTTATTGGAAAAACACCTCTATAGAGCAAGCGTAAAGGTTTTAGTCGACAAGGCGTTCCCGTATTGGGACACGCCCAAGTCTTATATGGAAAAATGAGGAGTGACTTTTTTTATTTCCCTCGATCGTACCCGCAATATATCGAGATAAGACGTATATTATTTTATTTCATTGTTGATAATGTTTTCTTTATCTTATTCTGCTTTGATTTTTCCAGGTACGTTAAGATGCTGTGTCTCTATCAGGTAAATATAGATAACCTAAATGTACTAACACTGTTAATAAGGAAAGAGGAATCCCTTTGTTGGAATAGCGTCGAGATTTTTATTGGCGTTTAAAAGAATACGTGAACATGGTGATAATTAGTGAGAAGATAAGTACCTACTTAATTCAAATAGGAAAGATAACGGACATAATTAGAACATACAAACGACTGCTTAAAGCGAATTTAAATATGGAACTCAATTCGAATTGCAGTCAAAAATGGCGCGTACCGTTAATTCGTATTGAGTTTCATGCTAGTGTTCTAGAACAATCCCAATTTGAACAACAATTAGAGCTCCTATAGGTGAACAAATCGAATAAGGCTGAACGCGATACCGCCGCAGTCACAATGCGATTAAAAAGCGATCGAAACAAATGAAGTGAAAGAGCTCGATTAACGATTTTAAAAAAACGAACGCGTTCATTATGCGTTAGGATTTTAAAACAATACGCCATTCAGCCATTGGCCCGTTTGAATATGGAACGTGATGGACAGATCCACGGGTTCCTTTTTAACTGTTTATTTCGGGTGCGTTCAATTTCGCTACCTGTATCAAGGATTTCATTATTTTTTACGAATTGATTGACACGGATCGCCGGTAAAATGTCTATCAATATGACGTTTTAAGTGATGCCGCTGCAAACTGACGGATTCTGCTTAATTCCAATTTCGGATTCGATGCCGTTTCGGTTGTAGATATTTACTTTTTTGACAGCAATATTGCCAGGAACAGTTATGACGTTTCGACGTCTTATTTTTTCTGAGTCCAATTCTCATTCAAAAAGCTTAGCTATCAAAAATTCTGTCCATCCATTAGAAGACAAAAAACAATATCAAAAAGCGATTGGGCAATCCACATTGTTCTAAATAATCCAAGCTATTTGTACACAACAGACATCTGTTCCCCGACGTCAGAGCAAACAAAAAGCTGTAATCAAAGGTGGCCGGTTTCTTGTCGGGCGCGCTATCGGCCCATTTGTCCGCCGCGCCTACGATCCGATAGCCGACCCGCCACAAACAACAATTTAGCCCCAACACTGATTGATACGACCGATACATCACTAAACGCGTTTTTCTATGAAAAATTGCTATAATCGACTTAAAAACTCATTAGGCCGAAGACAAAGAAATCTTCCGACCGCTATTCGTCTAATTTGAGTTTCTCGATCGAGACGAATTTCAGTCGTGATTACCGTTCCCCTTTTTTGTGTTATTAAATGCCATCAAAGAATTTTAATACCATAATCCTTAATATTTGATGTTTCTGTATCATTGGCTGATAATGTCCTTGCGTTGGATGTGTGATGTGACGTTTACAGACGTAACGTTTGCGTGTGCGCGTGCACATGTCCTACGTCACCGGCGTCACATTCATTAGTGTTGACAGCACAGGAAATAGTAATAAAGCGTGTACGCCGCACAAAAATCATAAACAAGAATAAATAATTTAAATAAAGCATCCATATTTGAATGCGACTCGACAGGCTCCGTGCAGGGGGACTCTTTCATAGTTCCGAAAAAAAAAATCGATCACAATGCATACGATATTTAAAAAAAGTGTGTCACCGTCACCATTCAAATTAAACGACAAGATAATTTTTGAATATGTATCGTGGTATATTTGAATAAGTGTTACATTAATATTCTTTTGTGATAATTTCGAATTCGGAACGCCCACGCCGTCCCATTGTCTCGCAAGTTATTGGCTCATTAGGCAACGTGTCGCTTTGTCTCGAACGATTTGAATTTTTGATTTTCGAATCGAACGTAATTGATTTGTGGGTCTTGTTCGAATAACTAATTCCGGAGAAAAACCCTTTGATACAATTTTGTTAATCTAAAAATGATTAATGTTAAAGGAATTCAAATTAAACCGCTCATTGTTGGTATAACAACTCATTATTTCAAATCCAACGACAAAACGTTATCTAAATAAAAAATCACGAAATGTCAAATTGACAGTTACAACTTCCGTATTACTCGCGTGCGTTATCTCAAATCAAAATGCGATTCGAACGTATACAAAGGAGCGAAATGATATATTTGAACAATAAGAAAGCGAGAGTCGCCCACGTGTGAGCTTGGGACAGATGTGCTCACAAATTACGTATGCTAATGTATCTTGTAATCCTTCCGTCGGACCTCCCTGCGCCGCGTCACCTTGTCTCTCGGTATAATCGATCGATTATGAATGCGGGCAATGATTCTCGATTATAGTTTTGAGATGTCGCGTCACTCAGGAACTTGACGCGCCTACAGTTTCAAACTCCGAACACAAAACGGCTGTGACGTGTGTACACCTTCGTGTATTTGAATACCGAAGGCATCGTAAGCAAAGTTTTCCTGTCAACAAATCAGGGATTTATGTTCTTTTTATTAGGCGCCGCCATTATGGAAAATCGAGGTCTGTTTCGGATCAAAAATCGATATTTTTTTTTTATTTCTAAACATTATGTTGTAAAATTTTGCACAAGTATAGAGTAGGCTTTAAATGGAACGTATTTTATTATGGTTTAATTTAATACCATACATTAACTGAAGATGGCATGCAGTACCATTCGTAGGTAATTACTCACATAGCCTAGCAATCTCCATAGTATAACTGTCAAATTTTTCAGCATTTATCATTACACCTCATGAAAGAGTTTGCAGAATTATGTCAAGTCGTTTAATGAAATTTATATCCACTTCTGTAATTTCAGCAGAGCAGCTTATATTGTAAAAAAATCTTCTAGCTGTATTATCATCATTAGTATTAACCATTTACTTATCGTGGTTGGATGATGATCATTCCTAATCACAAAAACGTTATTGTACCATCATACCATGGTTATCTTCTCTTGCTTTATTCATTTCTTTTCTTCGCGTGTGGCTGATCATGTTTGGAAAGAAAGATTATAGGAACCATGTTAAATAATTTCCATACAAAGAATCCAGGGGTGTAAAGTAGACAGTCCGTCAGTCAGGTCCGGTTGAAAACCAGCGTCAGGCACTAGTTGTCTGGCTTTATGCTGAACTGCGGGGCAATTGCGTAACGCATTATCAATCGGAATCGGTTTCATGTTGACAGTCCAACAACATTCATTGCGTTATTTACGTGTTGAGCAGACAATTTTTCGAACTTATGAAGCAATGGATTAGCAATTTGTTTCAAAATGATTCAGATTCCGATTGATAGTGTGTTACGCAATTAGGGTGCTGGGCCTTTTTGGCACAGCCGTGAGGCACACTCTCATCGGACTTTACATTATCTATTTGTTTTCTTTTTATCTGATGTATGTACAGACGCCAGCAGGTCAACCTACCCCAATCTGTCAAATTTCTTTGATAGATTTTCAACTTTAGCACAAAGGAATAAGGTTCATATTCAATTGGGAAAATCTGACAGATTGGGGTAGCTTGATGTGCTGGCCTCTGTACCTAGCTGTTTTAGTGTGTGTCTTTTAGTCTGTGCTAAATAAATGTATTTTCTTTCTTTCTTTCTTTCTTTCTTTCTTTCTTTCTTTCCGGATTGATAAGAATCTTCAAGGCCTAGGAGTCACTTTAGTCAAATCGTTCATTTGGCGTGGAGTAGCTCTACATATTGTACATATGGAACCAGAAGGCATATCCGTTAATACCTACACCCTAATCTCAATCTGAATCAATTTCAAGGATATTACTAATCCATTGCTTCATATGTTCGAAAAATGTATCTGCTCAACAATGTAAATACCGCAATGAATGTTGTTGAACTGTCAAAATGAAACCCATTGCTACTGATTACAGGGCTTCTTTTTGATCTTATACCTATTTTGAATTGTTTCTTCATAACATTGTTCTCACATATATAAGCAACAAGAATACTGTACTAAGGATTTTGTAATATCTTAATTTAAAAGAGTGTCCTTGGAGTTTCTTGCCCGTTCTTCTCCAAGAGATCTACGTTTTGGAATGGGCAACTAGCTTCAACTTTCTGACTAACTGACCGACTAGTTAATTTTGACAATTCAAAAGTGCCTGGAAATGGTTTAATTGAAATAAATGCTTTGAGTTTGAGTTTGAGTTTGATAGTGTGTTACGCAATTTTATGTTATTTAATTTCATATCATTGTTAGTTGCTTTAAATTATGAATACTGTTTGTTTTATTTTATTTTGTTACCTGCTAAGTACGAATCATTTGATCTGACTTGGTTTCCGTACGTCCTTTTCGGGTAACCACTGAAAATCAGCGCTGTGCTGTGGGTCCCCTATAGCACAGCATCATGCTGAGTGGAAGCCTTCTTGTCACGGTCATGACGTGCAGCCGTCGACTACCTCTGCTTTGTGCTCGTGTATAAAGATATTTTTTGTTTTTATTATATATGCTGTCATTAGAATTAATTATCTTTTTGTTTGCACGTGTTTCTGTGACAAATAAACCTATTTTTCTTTCTTTCAATTACCCCGCTGAGCTACTTTGCCATTTATCATTCTAAGAAAGAGTTCATCACCCAAAGAATAATTTTCAAATTCATCCACAACAGCTTTAGTTTTCTCGGGAGTTTCTTTGCAAAATTATATTAATATAGGCCGACAAAAACGAACAGATATATATAGGTACCGGATTTTGCCAGACAACATCACCTGCTGTTAGCTCGTTAATTAATTTAATAGGCACCAAAGAAGTGATAAACAAAGCATCAGAAATAAGTTCAGACTTTTCTGGCAGTTTCTATTTGTACTGGCTTTGACCAGATGTGCCATCACAGCCCCATTTCCTGTATAGAAGTAAATTTTTCAATCCATTCCTATACACGGAATCTATCGTCAAAATCCTAGCTGCAGTGTGATCTAATAAATCTTGAAGTTTTACTATTTTCGCACTTGTGTTTGTGATTTCCACAGCTGATGCAAGTTTTTTTTTTAACTTCTTGTACTATACGCTCAATTCTTCTTGATCCGTTAACATTTTTTTCTGCCTTGCGTCTTCTATGAGACTCGTATAAGGTCTTTTCACTGTCAGCAAACCTTAATGTTTCCACAAGTTTTGCTTCTGTTCCTCCTCTTATCGAACGTAATCCTGGAAGATATGCATTGTACATGTGCTCAAATCCATGGTCATTAAGAAACATAGTATTTATACCTAGTGTTTTTTGCTGGATTCTGACGAGTCTGTATAAAATACGCACGGTATCACAGGTTTTCCAGAAGAAGCAGATGGTGTGGAGTCGGGTGTAACGTCTTCAGAGTTTAGTAAAGTTACTGAATATTCTGATTCCAACCAATTACTGGTTTTGATTAAAAATATTTCCTTTTCCCGTGAAGCTTCCGTCCATCGTTTATTAAAAGCGGGAATAAATATGTCTTTGAAAATCACTGAGGATGAAACATAAGTTGTCTTAAGACACATGATCATTTTATTTTAAAACTGTTGATAATGCTTCAAAAACGTTTTTCCTCCTTCGATATCCCTTCATGTGTGAAGTTACCCTGAGGGAAGTAAGTATTATTTCACATTTAAAACACTAGAAAGTAGAAATTTTTAAGAGTAAACAAAACAGGTACTTATATTGTATTCGTAACTATCAAACGCTGTTTATTTACAACTATTTTATTATATAGAATTAAATGTAACAACTGTTTATATACGTTGACTGGTAATTAGTGACCGATACTTAAACACGTGCTTGTACTCATGATAACAAACAACTTTTACTATGGGACCAAACCTGAAATCGCGAAAAAAAAATCAGCTGTTCCCTACATTTATCTTCGTCTATCTCGTCAAAATGTAGGGAACAGCTGATTCTTTTTTCGCGAATTCAGGTTTGGTCCCATAGTAAAAGTTGTTTGTTATCATGAGTACAAACACGTGTTTAGGTATCGGTCACTAATTACCAGTCACCCTATATCTATACTATTCGAAATATTAGGGTAGTGTGCATCTTGTTAATTCAATTTTTCACACGCAAAATGAATGCAAACAAGATAAACTCCCTAATATCAATGAATTGTAAACAGTAAATTACAAAACATACCGCAAACTATTGATATAAAAATAGTCTACTTACATTTCAAACCGCAATAGATAGCGGGTTTCCGTTTTCTGACTTTTATCACATTTTTACCAATTAAGTACTTCGAAAATCGCAAATATATCTGCAGCTGATTTTTATTTGATGATTTTTATGAATAGCTAGGCTACTAAATGTAAAGCGAGGGTAAACGAGGGCAACTATTAAAAGTCTCGATGAACTTAAAAAAACGTTTTTTTTACCTTATTTTATTTTGCAATTATTTTAACGTAAACATCAACATAATATTTTAAAGGTACATATTACATAGTTGTTCCAAAATCTTCAAAAGATGAGGTTTGCAGAAATACATAATAGGTATCTACTTTATATCTATTCCTACAAAGTTTAAAATCAAAATCACTTTGAAAGTGATGAAGTGAATAGTCTTAACATGGGCGTCCGTCAAAACTGTAAAGACTGTGACATTGTAAAAAAAAACATTTTAATAACTTAAATAATTTTTTGACATTATAGTTTAGTTTGAAACATAAACTATGAAATAAAATTTACCTATGTCAGTAGCGACATTTGTAAGAACCATTTTTGATATGCCATTGTTTGTTCTACCATTTTCATCGCCGATTCGAATGGCATTTGGCGGTAAGGGAACCCCAAATATGAAAAGGAATAACGTCAAAAATGAACGAATCCTCGCGACATTACCGGTAATCATGTTTTATGAGTTTCCCCCGCCGAAATAGACGCACAATATGCCGCCCCCATCAGTGACACGTATACTTGTAAAAAGTTAAAATTACGTAATATTACGCTCACGTACTTATTATTGGCATTCATCGCAATAAACGCTCAAATTATCGGCGTACCGAGGCGAAATAACATGTTGCTCTTTAACTGGAAACTGTACGAACAGCGCGCGGTACATCCACCTACCGCATTTGCACAGAACGGCCTATTATAAGTCATTATCGTAAATTTCCGTTCAATATAATAACATGCGTTGTCGCGCAACAAAATTTTATCAATAGAAACGCTGCGATATTTCGTTTGAAATTAGAATCAGTACCGTTTCCGCTTCCGTTCGATATTTGAACTCGCGCGTATGAATTAAGAACGCCGTTCTAAATAAATGATAACCGTCGATATAATTCAAATAGAGAATGCGACTATTTGGATCGGGAACGATTTGAGGAATTTAATTTTTTTGAGACACCTGAACCGTTTGGAGTGTTTCGTTCATTCGTTCGTTCGGTAACAGATAGCAAGCGAAGAAGCAATAACCATTAAAAGCTTGCGGAGGGCCGTTCCGAAAGTTTTCTTTTCAATAACGCGTCTAATATTCAAATTAGAGGCACTAAGGCGAGGAATTCTCAGCGATATATCATCGAAGCTAATCAGATTTTTCCTTGCTCCGTACATTTGGTAAAATGTTTCGGGGATTAAATAGGGTACGTTGAGACGAGGATAATTTAGTAGTTTCGTTGCAAGATTTCTTCTTTATGCGAATACTTATTGTGTTTTTGTTGGATCCATCGTTTATCTTTTTGCACACCCCAGTAAGTTTGAATATTGGAAATGTTTTGAGAATATGTCTACGATATTCTTATAAGTTATATTGTAAGTCTTCTAAAAACACGTATCGAAAGATAGAATTATAAAATATTCAAATAAGATCACCCCCTTACAAGAATACATATTCGCATTCATTCCTTTTTTTTTTTCATTCTAACCACAACCTCGAACACACGCATTAAATCTATCACACATACAATTTAAATTTGGAACGCGTCTCTATACCCACGAGTGGAGGCAAAATCTATTCAAAAATGGCGTCTTTCATATCAAATGTGTCGGTTCATATAAAATTTACGAAGAACGGAGGCAATTCCTCGATGCCGTCAGTTGGCGAACTCTCAATACACTCGGGCGCTATAAAAAATAATTTAAATTGCTCTTACAGTGACTCGCTATCGCTCCAAACATTTGCATACTAAAATAATGCAAAAATCTATGCGCGGAACGCACTTGGGGCGCGTTTGCGTTTGCACACGATAATTTTATCTCGTGCTCTCTATTATGAGGGGAGTTTTAACCGTTGCGCTATGTGAATTTGTGAATATCATTCTATTCTTATTGGGAAAATCTAATTAGAATATTCTTTTCTGTAATATATGGTACAAAAAAAACTTTGTCTATTGTTGTTAGCTACAAATTATTATAGGATTCACGTTCTACACAACTGGCAACTTCACAGATTATGTTCCTCTGGTTGCATACATCTAGGCTGATAAACGACCTTAGTAAGATTCTTACTGTTTCGCCAATGCCGTAGCATTTACCAGTAGCTATTCACAACCATTCGATACGCTTCTGTGCCGAATTAAACCTTAATCAATGTTATCGAAGGAATCTTCTAAATGCTGTTCACAAATCCGAAACGAAATAGACGACCGCTATATTTCCGACAGCTATTTGCTGTTGGGGACTAGGCAGTAACAGGCAACCGAAAATATGTAATTTTCGACTCGAAAGCCTGTCGAATGATTGTGAATAGCTATGCAGGTCATCCGGCACGAGAATATCCTAGGACAATGCAATCGCGCACAAACATTAGACGCGTGGGGCAAAGAAATTTTTATGTGTTATTTTTTTTCTTGTTTTGAAATATGTACGCCGTTAGGTTATTTATGGGCTCCATAGAGGTTATATTTCGGGAAGTAATGAGGTTTCGTTCGGAAAGGGCAATTTAAATGTGCGTAGATTGAGTCGTTAGGGGGCGCATCGGTCGCTTTCCCTGCGTAAGTAACTCGCGAGCGATCACGCGTGGCCCCGATCAAATTGTGGCTTTTAAAGAAATGCGTAAAACGCGTAAATTATCCGCGGAAAATTGAGAAAATTGGCGGGAAAGATTAAGTGCAGAAAAAAGGGAATTTGCAAGAACTGAGAATAATTTCGATGCTAAATTAATTTCTAACGTTGTTTGAAAAAACCTGAACGAAATTGAAATACGACATTCAAGACGGGAAACTTTAAACCTGTAATAGGCTAGGTTGAATTCGAAATACCAGCGGGGTAATTGCGTTACCAACACACTATCAACAGTTGCAGCTGACAGTTCATCAAAATTCATTGCGTTACTTACATATGTAGTTGAGCAGACAAATTTTCCTAACATATGAAGCAATGGATTAGCAATACCTATCCTTCAAAATGATACAGATTGTGATTGAAAATGTGTTACACGTGTTCTTTAAAAATCAAAATTGGCCCAAACTATGAAAAATGACATCAAAGAAGCTTTATCTTGTAAGTTAGACTGAAAAAATGGTTTATGATGATTGATCTCAAAAGAAGAAAAAAATGAATTCGAAATACCTGAGGGGGCAATTCTCGTAATTTTAATAACGTACACAATCTGTAAAAAACACCTCTAATTTCCCTAAATTTTGACAAGTTTTTGACATTTTTTTGTCCCTGAGATGAGACTGCGACTAGATTTTGAACGTTTTATATTACGAGAATTGGCCTTCGGTTCCAAAGTCTGAAGCAATTAACTCTAAATACCAAAAAATATCCGATTAATTGATAACCAAATAAAACCAAAAAGCACAAACCGATGCTAACGTTCGCCAAACGGAGCGTAATACAACATTTACGTGTTCAAACACTGGACACGGTAGATAAATTAAAAAATTTAGCAACTACACCGCTACATTTGAAATCTGATAATGAGAGCGGTTCATAAAAACTCTTTTATTCATAATTTTTATTTATATTAATTAAACATACGCCAAGTGTACCGTGGCGGGGTTAACGCACGTTTTCGTTGAAACTACCGCCCGATATTGGAATAGTACCTAATGATTTATAAGTAGGAAGTAATTGCCTTAATTGGCTATTCATAATTTACTCATTTGTTTTTTTATGTAAAAATTTTTTTTGACATACTTTTAATGGCTCGATTCTCTTCTAGGGATGTCACAAACTGTCATTTTATTCGAAATTCAGAACTCGAATAATCGAGTTTGATTATTCTAGGTTACGAATTTCAAAACTGTCATTTCATTTTAACCGTAACTTTCAGTCCATTCGATATTAACAATCGAATGTTTTATTTTCTGATAATAGATAGAATTCTCACTATTCTATCCTGCTATCCTCAATACAATTTCTAAGTCAAGTTTAATAACCTTATTCTTCCGTAATAAAATATGCGTAGGTACCTTAAGTTATTCTTAATTAAAGTTCATTAATTCCAAACTTATCAAAACCGGTAAACAATCTAAACTCCACCAACTAGCAAAGAGGTCAATTGCGGTACCGAAAATAATAATTCGAACGAATTAATATGAATTATTGTTTACGGTGCACAATTACTAAATAAATTCAAATTGCACTAATCCAACGTTCATTCATTGGACAAAACAATAATATTTTCTCATACAAAGTAGATCATAACGTCAAAACTTTTGGACTTTACAACTTTGGTAATAAAGGCGATTTTCCTTTGGCATGTTATATTTTTAATAGTGATAATTAATTAAAAAGATTATATATCTACTAAAACATTTCCAAATTCTTTCGGAGTCAACGGATCGTTGGACGTGAGACCGGCACTTACAGCTATTGTTTAATTTTTATTATTCGGACCGTTACCACGAGATACTTTTACAATTAGCTTTTTATTGATGACCGTTAAAGCTACTTTAGGTTTCGGTTTTCGAATTTTGTTTTTTTTTTTATTTCAGAATAATTATGTTTTTATTTCCATTCGAATAATTATTCAAGAATTTAATTACTAAATAAATCATTTTAGAACCACCAGTAAACGTAGGTACGTTGAGTAAATCTCTAAATAAAACAAAAAGATTTGCAAAACAACTACTTACCTACTTAGATTTCGAATAATCAAACGAGCCATAACAAAACTATTAAGACATCTCGTCATCTGTCCAACCTTTTCTCAGCTATGTTTAAGTCGGCTTCCAATCTTACCAGAGCTGAATACCAGTACCTATTTTACATGAAGCGACTGCCTATCTGACATCCACAAAACATAATATTTGCCAATAATATCTCACAAACTAGGACGAGCGCTTAATTACAATGTCCTCCATTGAAACGTGTCAAAAGTTATTACAATTAGAGCGACTGAATCATCGACTAATTTGTTTTTAATTTTACTCTTTTTTTTGCAACGGAAATCGCTAAATATGCTCTTCCTGTGTGTATGTTTATTAGAAATTGCGGAAATAGGGATCGTGGATAATTAAAAAGTACTACTACCTATTAAGTGAGTATAAATATAGTACGTACAGCTTTACGAGTGTCGTTGTAAGTGTTCTCCGGAAAGTGATAAGAAATAATGTAGGGCTTATAAAATAAATTATTTTTATATTTTTAAAAATAAATAAATTACTTAATTATTATTAAATTAATAAGTTCAAAAAAACATTTTAGAAAATCCCATAAAGGAATAAGTAATTAAAAAGGAAAAGTATTAAATACCTTGCCAAATACTACATTCGTCAATAATAAAAATAAAATCACATCAAGCAACGAATCCAAATTAAGAATTAATAAAAATACATCACGAAATTCGATCATCCGTAAAAATAATAAATCAAGATCGAACCCACGGTGTGAGTCAAAGATTCTCACAAAAAGAAACCAGTTGAAGACATTCGGGGATTCTTAATATGCAAATAATTAACCAGAGTATCGCTCAACCCTTAACCCGACATATGTAGGTCAATAAATAAAAAAAAAGAATAAAAAAATAATTCAGTAAACCGGTTCTTACCGATTGTAACCCCCTCAATTGTTCTATGATTTATACCGATCGATCTGCATATGGTAATTCGAATAATTATTACGGAGGTCGAAACTACTTAATATGCGAATAACAATTAGTGTTTCCTTATTTTTCTTGAGTCACTTTCTCACGAATAGGGTTGATTGATCGGATACTCGTATTTTTTTATCGGGGTGGCCGTTTTATTTAAATCTGTCCTGTTTTTCGAATAATTAATGAGGCTACTTGAAATTTTCGAATAATCAAACTGAGATTTGAAGAAAATATAATTTATTCTAATTTAGGATAAATTTTAATATTTTTCTATAAAAACTAGGATGCCAGATATTTTTGTCTGTATTCAACAAAACTTACTCACAAACAACAATATGAAAAGTTTGCCAAAAAATCAATTTATAAGTACCCAAACTTCTCCGCGCACCTATCTCACGACTTAACAGATCAAAAAAAGAAAGTTTGTATTCAAAACATCATTTTTCTCCACACTGATTATTGTCAACGACATAAATCGTCAATGCTGAATACTGAGGCATTAATGCACACAAGCGATCGCATCGCATTATAAAAAACCCATTTCCGAATTTTTTGGGCCGAACAATGAACTAAATATCAATACTTCGAATGCGACACTGACATCTGGGCCGAAGGGTTAAAAAGTCTTAACCCTAATCCTATCTCAGGACGAACAAAGGCCCATCACATATATTTAAACCTGTTTTACCGATTGATAGCCCGATTCCGATATAAAATGTCGAACAACAATAGCGTAAGATGCATGCTCGCATCGATTTGCATACATCTTCTTTGTATATGCAAATGATTTGATACGATTTTTACAAGAAGCCGATAGTATGGGAAACTGTGATGTTCGGGTGCGTATGTAAATGAGGCGATAACGCGGCGAGATGGGCGCTTTATCTAACTTACTCAGTTGGTCGCGCGCTTCGGATCTGTAAACGTCACGCGCGGAATAACGCAGTGTTTAGAATCCAAGTGTAAACGAAGAATGTTTGAAACACAACTTATAATTATTGTTCGATACGGAAAAATCTATGCAATTTTTATATATTTTTTTCAGTAAACATTTGAGTGTTATTTTTTTAATCGAATAGATTTTTCTTTTTAATGTATCGAACAATAATTGTAAGTTTCTGTCAAACGGTACGAAATCTATTTTCAATATTTTCAGGGATTCCGTTGAAATGTAATTAAATTAATAAATAAATTGAAATTAATGATTAAATATAACTTTTTCAAGAATTGTAATAAAATAAAACAGTGCACATGAATGAATTTTATTGTGACAGACTTAAGATAACATTTTTCGAAATTATGAAAATTCGGAATTATTATCATGAGGTAAGCCAGTTTTTTTCTTCATATAGTTTGAGATTTTTGTGGTCCGATATTGTTTTTTTTATTATTTTATTTTACCGTGATAATTATTCAATACACTCTTTCATTACGAATAGACACTAATATCTGAGCCTCAAAATCTTGATTTCTGTAATAATAACACAAACAGCAGACTCAAAAGTAATTGCTAATTAACAGTTTAACCGTAATACCGACTAGTTAACACGAAAAATAAAGCAAAGCAGGGGCCGATCAGTAGTTAAGTAGTACTTTAGTACCCCGGCTCAAACTTGTGCAGAAGCAAATGAAAAGAGAATCTATAATTGAGGAGGTCAACCTCAATCATGGACCTAGGGGTTAAAGGATGCGGCATATAATAAGGCATTCAATTGTTTTAATTAGGCCTACAATCATCCCACTTTTGGGCATAATAGCGTGTCGTAGTAAACAGTACCTAACTTCTTACTGCGAGTTTGTTTACTCAGTGATTTTTCTTGATTTTTTGCTTCACCTTATGTTTGTGGTGTCGTTAAACAATTTGTGGGTAGAATTTGCTTATTAAAATATTTAGGTGATGATAGTCAATCAAATTAAAATTGAACGGTGAGCTTCAAGCCAAAATTTTTAGACAAAATTTAAAATCAAAATTAAAAACCACCATCAACAATTTAATCGTTCGCCTGTAGATAATGGTTCATAATTTGGTTCCATCATCAAATGACGCAGACTTCCTCTGTAGAACTTATCAGATTGTTTTCCATATGATGTCATGCTGATCTAGAATCCCAGCATCTTATAATTGATATCGGTTGTCACGAGATAAAATTGAGTCATTATTTCAAGATGTTATTATCATTCCTTGAAGATATCATGTGTGTTATCAATTAAAATTTAATAAAGGATAATTAATAGCTTATTATTAACTAATAGACAATAGAAATATTTAATACGTTTTTCTATCGAATAATCAACATTTATGTTAACAAAAATTACAACTATTTATTCGAACCACACAATCTACGAAAAAGAAAAACAAATTACGAACAATAAAACCCGTATGCTCGAAAGAAAAAAAACTCAAGTTCAAATGTGGAATACCGCATCAAACGGTACGTTCCTAGAGCGCCACACGTCCCGTCTCTGGTAATTAAGAGGCGAAAATTAGCAACGCGAACGAAAGACGAGTGTTTTTCTTTTATCCGCCCGTATGCGGCCATCCTACGTGCCCTGAGGTTTCACAGGTTCACACGACTCGTTTGTAGCCTGCCTAACATTTGTTTGTCTCTTTACCAATGGTTTTTGTGGAATACGATTCTAATTATAACCTTTTTTTTGGTCGTTTTGATTAAGTTACTCCCTTTTCTGCGATATTTTAATTGGATTTGTTGATAAAAGTCGCGGTTTCCTGTGAATCATTGATCGCGTCATGTTTTATTGTTAGTTAATTATAATCATGTTTAGTTTGGGTAAACTTTCGCAAGTTGTACAAATAAATGGTGGCTTGGAGCAGACGGAGCGTTGTTCGAGCGCTCGTAAGTGAATGCGTTTCGAAGTGTTGCATGTTTTCATTCAATTCTGTGATTAAATCTAAACATGATATGTACAAAATATTATTATAATAATATATGTTATACCTACTGACTCAATTATTGTGAATGGGTTTTAAAGGCTTATGATTTGAAATGAAACCTATATCAAATCAACACTTTAACTATTTCTACTAAATTATTTGCTCCAAAATAGAGATACTTATGTAGATTCAGGCGTCTTGATATTTGACATATATTAAATATCTTACAAGTGTCAAGCCATGAATTAGATACTCGTGTCTTATCAGTAATGTAAGCAAATATCTTTACTGACTGACACATATTATATTTTTTCTGCAAAAAAAAAATTACCTAAAAAAAACATCCATCTTACTCATCTTTGCCCACACTGACGCTACACATTAAAATTGATCAACACATAACGACGTTATCCGTATAATACGACCCGACTCAGCGGTCACTTCGACAGCGGCCAACCTTGCCCCAACACCCCCCATTCGCCCCTTTTTCCCCTTTTCAACCCACTTTTTACGTCAATGTTTTTCTATAGAAACATGGAGGGACGGTATAAGTATACGAATAAGTGAATGATGGAGGCTATCAAAACATCTCCCTTATCAGAGGACCAAGGGTACAGTTTTTAGGGAAAAGGATTAGGTAATACATGACGAGAAGGTTTTAATCGTGATGGCGGGATCAATTTCGCGTGACTCGATGTTTTGGAGCAATTGTGTCAGAATATGTCGTTAAGAGTTTGAGGATATTTAGTAGTACCTATAAGTGAGCTGTGTGCTGTGTTGTGTGTGTGAGTATGCTGTGTGTTGTGAGTCTTACCAAGAGGTATCGTATTACCCAGTAACTGGGCTGTGGAGGTCAGATAGGCAGTCGCTCCATATAAAATACTGGTATTCAGTTGCATCCGGTTAGATTGGAAGCCGACCCCAACATAGCTGGGAAAAGACTAGGAAGATGATGATGATGAAGTGAGTGAACCAACATTCAAATCAACTGATTAAATATTTAAAAGTTCTATATTTTCCTAAGGAAATTTGACTACCAACTGTGTAAATACCTAACCGGTGATTTGAATGTTGGTGAACTCAGGCCAAAGAATAATAAAGTAGAAAATTAATGATGCCTAGGTAATGATTTATCTTTCAAACATTGACCAGATAAGTACTTAAACAAAGTACAGTCATCAAAACTTCCGTTTTCAGTTTTAAAACCACAAACAACAGACACATTCCAATTTGCAACAAACCTAATGCATTGATCAGCAGAGTAATTGCGTAACACACTATTAGTAGCAATGGGTTTCATTTTGACAGATCAACAACGTTCATTGCGTTTTTTACAATGTTGAGCAGACACATTTTTCCAACATATGAAGCAATGGATTAGCTATATGCTTCAAAATGATTCAAATTGAGATCGATAGTGTGTTTCGCAATTAGGGTGCAGTACAACCCTTTAAAAGCTAATAATCAACCCATAACACCCCACACATCAAAATACACAGACATTTTCTAAACACAAACGACCGGACCATCACTTTCTAAGCCAAAATTATTACAACCTTACCCATTGGACACTCGGGGCTTTATAATTTTTCCACTCATATTAATTCCTTAATATCGACGGGGAGGGTACGCAGGGAGGCAAGGGTAGATAACAGGAGACATAAAGCGTAGGAGATCGCTAATTCATCATAAGTTAAAGGGTTTTTATGTACGGAACCTCTCCTCTTTGTACGGTCCGCAAAAAGCCCGATGTCTGGCGATACAGTTTAAAAAATTTCCATCAAAGGCTGTGATATTAATTAACTTTTTAAAAGGTGATTTTGTTAATAGGTTCTTGTTGGAGAGATTTTAGATAGCTTGCATGGAAGTTCGAGTGGACGGTTTTATTGGAACGCGATTTTTCTGCGCGAAGTTGAAGCTTACGCCTTTGGCCAGTCTTCTTGTTAGGATCGTATGGTTTTGCGATTCCAGTTGGATTTATGGTGGAAGAAAACTGGGTAGAATTGGATTTAGAACCCCTTTTAGACGATGCAAGTTTGTGTCATATAATAAAATTGAAACAGCAAATGACTTGCATCGTCTAAGCACTGTTAAATCAGAGCAACGCTTATGCTTCAACCACGGTTCGATTTAATTGTACTGTTTAAATCAGGCTTCACTTATTAAAAGGACGCAAGTGTTGTAGGTATATGAGATATGTATATATTTATAATACTACTAGCTAATGCCCGGCTTGTCTTATAATGCCTATTAGAAACCTTCTCCGGCGCGCACACAACAACTTACCAAAGTTTCATCACAATCGGTTTAGCAATGATCGTGTTTTTGCGAGACTAACGAACGGCAATTGATTTTTATTATAAATGAATAAATAACTGGTCAAGTGCGAGTTGGACTCGCTCGCACGAATGGTTCCGTACCATTATCTATAAAAACGGCAAAAAAATCATGTCTGTTGTATGGGAGCCCCCTTAAATATTTGTTTTATTTTAATGTAATTATTTATTTTTAAAGTAAATAAATATTCACAGAATATTTAGTTATATATTCACTTTAAAAATAAATAATTAAATTAAAATAAAACAAATATTTACATTTTTATCAAATATATATTTTTTTATATTTTTAGACACCTGTTGCCGTTATCAATATCGAGCAAAAACGAGCAAAAAATCACGTTTATTGTATGGGAGTCCCCTTAAATATTTATTTTTTAGTATTTGTTGTTATAGCGGCAATAGAAATAAATCATCTGTGAAAATTTCATCTGTCTAACTATCACGGTTCTTGAGATACAGCCTGGTGACAGACGGACAGACAGACAGACGGACGGACAGCGGAGTCTTAGTAATAGGGTTCCGTTTTACCCTTTGGGTACGGAATCCTAAAAGAAGAAGAAGATTGATTCATTTGGTGGTAAAGAAAAGAGCACTTAGAATTTACGTCTCCTCTTAAAATTTAATCAAAATGGCTGCAATGTCTAAGTAATATTAACACCATACACACGTCTCATCGTTAACATAATTACAGTATCTATTTACAAAATACATTTTAACTTTTAAAGCATTTAAAAGTTGGACAAAGTTGGAATATCGACAGACGTCGGGCGCTGAAATCCGTTCAGATATTAATTGTATTCTATTAAAAGTTCACTTTTAATCCTATCGATCCCTTTGAGTTCGTCGGGGGTGTAAACAAATGATTCAGTTAGAAAGGATTTCGTTTCTAAATAATTATTGACGGTAAATAGGGTTTGGTGGGACATTTTTGGGTAGTACGGGGCGAAAGGGTTTCACAGGAAAAAAAATTATTAACTATAATATAGTTCGCTTCTGGTCTTTTTGGGATCTGGAGATCCTAAAAGCTCTTTCCGATTTATAAGATTACCCATTTTAGGTGATTAATATGAGACGTTATTAGAACTACCAATATTTCAACATATTTAAAAAGGAAAATGCAATTAAATTTCCATGTCAAGAGAATAAGAAACATCATGTAGTACCTAATGTAACTTTTTTCCCAAATAAAATTTCAAGTGTTGCTCAAAAATTTCCCATTTTCGGCAACCATCGGCAAAGTAAAAGTTACACACTCCTACATCCCTTCGAGTTAAATCAATTAAGGGCTGTTTTAAAATCGTGTGAGGGCCAGAGGGGCTTAGAAAAACTTCTAACGAATGCCTCCCGAACCCTTTTTAATCAATTAATTACTCAATACGAGCACATTGTACTGATTTTGTGTTTTAGTTACTCCTATGAAAGCTATTGGTCTAAAAAAAACATTAGTTTTATGTCTAAAGTTTACGCATTTGGCCATTTTGAGGATAGAGTAAGTACAAGTTGACGCCATAAAAATATATTTAAGTTTTGTTTTAGACCCTCAAGCTAAATAATAACAGCCGCACAGGTCGATCGATCAGGTTAAGCTACGCTTGCCGCGGTTGGTCTGTGGATGGGTGACCATCTTTACATACCGAGATCCCTCCTTGCCTCGGAAAGCACGTTAAGCCGTTGGTCCCGGCTGTCATTCGTGGATCTTTGACAGTCGTTACGGGTAGTCAGAAGCCCAAAAGTCTGACAACCAGTCTTACCAAGTGGTATCGTATTACCCAGTAACTGGGTTGTGGAGGTCAGATAGGCAGTCGCTCCATGTAAAACACTGGTATTCAGCTGCATCCGGTTAGACTGGAAGCCGACCCCAACATAGTTGCGAAAAGGCTAAGCAGATGATGATAATGTTTTAGACCCTGAAGCTCTTAAGAAGATTTTAACTGACCATATTTCTCAATTATAATGATATTTTCCATTCAAGCTTAACATTGTATTTTACACATAACTTAACGCCTTTTTTCCTTGAAGGTATAAGCAAAGGTGTCCACATTATATTAGGTACCTATTGTATTTTCAATCTGCCTTGAAAAATCAAAACCCTATTTAATGATTTTAATGATTTCACTTGAAAAACGCACTACACATTAAGATATCCAACACTTGATGCACAATGCCTCGATGAAGACATCACTCACTCCCCCGTCACGACTCACAGCATTCGATACATATTGCCATCGATTTGAATCGATTATAAATGAAGTGCGAATCGATTGTTAGTGTTGCACTCGAGTTAAACGATGCGACTAATTCGTTTTGATCGAATGATAGATGAAGCAATCAGTCTAATAGGAATCAATTCGAAGATTCGTTTCTGATTGATTGAGGGTTTAATGTTACGATGAAGTCATTCAATTAGGACTGTGATGGACTGTGGAAGTTTAACTATTAAATCTGCATTGATTATAAGAGTGCCCATGGAGTTTCTTGCCCGATCTAATTTACCATATGAACCTAATTCGCTTTGGAATGGGCATCTGACTGACCGTCTCTTGAGAATTCAAATGTGCCTGAGATTGGGTTGTATGAAATCAATGCTTTGAGAAACTTTTGTGAAGATTTTCTGAAGTGTAGTTTTCAGCCAAAGATAAACTAGATACTTTCATTTCTCTCCTGGGTGTCTTAAGGATTGCAGTTGAAAGCCTTTTATCCACATTTTTGAACTGCTAAAAGGTGTATGTATTTACAAAAGATGTATTTTCGAAAGAAGAAAGAGAGAGAAAAAGACTTTTGAAGAAAGTAGCCAGGGTTTGTCGGATATAGTTGAAGTTGAGTAAGGAACCGATAGATGTTTTCGAATAAAATGTAATTTAATTAATAGTAAACAAACAGTTCATTAATCAAATTAAATTTATCTTTATATCTCTTCTGGTGACTGTACATGTCTAGTTTTTATTGCAATTTTATCACCAAAACATATGTCTAAAAAACATATGTTAAAACGCAAATAATAACCAATTAACAGTAATTATAAATTAACGTAACGAGGACGATAAAAGTCGTGGATTGCAAATATTACCGAAGCGACAGACGGGCCGGGGCGTCGCAAACTTGGCGCAACTTGGGACAACTTGGCCCAACTTGGCAGAGTTGAACAACTTGGTTGGAACTCGATGAGCTACAAATAGGCATCGGAATTAAGTTTCTGTCGGTTTTCTGTACGCCTTTTAATTATTTCTCGGTACCCCTTCAGGTACTTTGATCGGCCCCTTTCAGCCTCTTGATTTTCTCCCGAATTGACTGATAGGCACTTATAATTTGTAATTACGTTTATACTGAGAGTTTCCCCGAATTTGTTTTAAAAATGACGTTTTTAAATAAAGTTAAACCATAGAAAAAAGGGTTGGAGTTTTTAACTTTTGGGGTAAGGGTGTCTGATTGTTTTGTAATGGGGTTTAAAGTGTCAATGTTAACAGAAAGATAAAGAAAAAAAACCGCCCATAGATTTAAAAAAAAACATTGAGAAAATATCTACGAACAAATCTACAGCAATTCTTAATTAGACTAATTAAAATACTTATCAAACCAATAAGAAATCGAACCTTCCAAAAATGGCATGGTTCCAAATGATGCGCCTGCTTCAATTCAATGAACCCCCCTCCCTACCATTCACTTGTCAGCGATCAATCAGCGCGCATGGATCATTACGGGGATCTCTCGCCGATCTATAGATCTACGCCATCTTACCCGACTGCGCATAAATCAAGATAGTATGATGTTTTATTTTTATGTCTGCACTTAATATAGTCGTTTGATCGCGGAAGCGTCAGGTTTTTGACCTTTTTCTGTGATTAATGTCAGGTCTTAAGAAAATATGTCGATCGGACATAATTCATGTTTATTGACTTAAAAAGGATGCTGTGCAGTTCTTATTTCATTAGAGAGGATTGCTTTTGAAAGTTCACACAATTGTGACTAATGTCTACTCCAGTAGTTGGATCCTGAAAGCGTTTTTACCTAAATGTCTAACCGCTGACTTACCAGCGGGGTAATTGCGTAACACACTATCAGTAGCAATGGGTTTAATTTTGACAGTTCAACAACATTCATTGCGTTATTTACATTGTTGAGCAGACACATTTTTCGAATATATGAAGCAATGGATTAGCAATATCTTTCAAAATGATTCAGATTGAGAATAATAGTGTGTTACGTAATATGGGTGCTGAACATGATTGTCGTTACTTTAATCGTGTACAGACGCCAGCACATCAAGCTACTTTATCAAATTTCTGTAATAGATTTTCAACTTTATCGCTAAAGCATAAGGTTCAAAGCTGATTGGGAAAATTTGACTGCTTCGAGTAGCTTGATGTGCTTTCGTCTGTACATCATAGCCTACTGTGCACACGATATACCTAGTACGTTGTGGGCATTGTCCTTTCCAAAGTTACATCCCAAAATTCAGTGTTACCAACATCTTTAACTTCCAGTCTCCCCAAATTCTCAACTTGATCCACAAACTTACACTATAAAAATCTTTTCCAGTCTCCCCCCAAAAAAAAAAAAAAATTCACCAAGTTATCGAGGAAAAACGACACGAGATATTTCCGATAACTTTTCGCCTTGCAAACTTTCGAAAGATTTCCCCATAACGTGATGTTTATTATATGTGAGGTGTAATATTGTGCGTCAGTTTGTTTCGCGCCTCGCGAGCATCGGCAGTCACCAATAAACGTCTCCCTTTTGAGGAGGTACTTGTTGCAAAGATTAAGTTCTTATAAGAGAGTAGAAGGGACACTTGATAATGTGATGTGGGGTCCTGGGTTCGATTCCCGGGTCGGACAAAGTGTTATTGAGTTTTTCCATCCAGTCCGGAGTTTGGAAGTTGGCGGTGTGATACCCCCGTGGCTCGGAAAGCACGTTAAGCCGTTGGTCCTGCGCCTGATCTCTCTCCGGTCGTGTCGGATTGCCATCCCATCGGACTATGAGAGTGAGGGAAGAGGGAGTGCACCTGCGTCTGCGCACACACTAGTGCACTATAATATCTCTGCGTACCCGGCTAATCTCCGTTGAGATTGGCCACCGTGACCGAAATCGGTCGGGGAGGCTATTAATGTGATGTAATATGTGTGTGCTATGATTCTGTTTGAATAGTAACAAGACTTTTTTTATTTAATAATTGATTATCATTTTAATTTTTACCCAACTGCGGCAAAGCCAAAGATGGCGGGTCGAGCTGGAGAAAACAAATGACCAGAGGTCCACTTTCGCCCTGAAAACTTAGGTGAAGTGAGCGTGGTGAGCTGTCAGTGTCATCCTGATGTTAGGGATTGCCCCTATTGATAGCTCACTTCACGCTCACTTTACCTAAGTTATCACGCTGAGATTTTTACAGAATCGTCCGGCTGGATAGAAAGAGTTAAAGTAGTCTTTGGGGAGAGACCTTTGCCCAGCGGTTGGATGATGCAGGCTAACAGTAACGGCAAAGTCAATGGAGGATTATGTTTTATGTTTTTTTTCTTTTGTAAGTTGTTGTTGTGTGTTATTATAGTTACAGTAGTAAGTAAATTACCCATGACCACAACATTGTCGATCTTGGAGTTTTCTTAAGTGGTATGTTTTTCGACTTACAATAAATCGTTAACATTTTTTTATCGCCTCCGTTTCATTATAAATAAGTGATATCCTATTTAGAGGCACAAAATCTACGCAATTATCATTGAATTCGAATAGGAATTTACAATTTAATCTTCTTATCACCCTCATAGGCTTAGCAGACAAAATTATCTGCTCAAATGTGTCGCATCTGACATCATCACTGAGCATGCAGCATCCCTATCAAGTACCTCATTGTGAACACGATTGAAGATAAAAGCCTAGCTAATAACGCGCCAATAAAGCCTTTATTGAGCCGAACAGAATTAAGAGGCGACGGAAATTACCGATGTTAGCCGAACGTCGCTGAATTTAATAACGCACGTTCAGTTTTTAATGTACTTTCGTGGGGGGAGCCCGTGTAGGGGGTAATTAATTGAAACATTTTATTAGACGTTATTACTTACTGATTTATTGGATGTTTTTGATGAGAATGCAAATATGCGCACTGGCACTTTATTGCTTGATGAAATAAATTCAATTCTTAAAGGTTTATTTGTCCTAAGAATTAGAAAACTAAAAAAAACGCATATAAGTTCAACAATCTAAACCAAAATCAAGCCTTAATACACATTTAACAAGCACCAACCTGTTACAGTTAATTCCGCCATTAACACCATTCCCAGTTGACCGGACCAATAACAAGACAATGTAAATCATTGCAGCGTACGATCTCGCCCGAACGCTTCCGAACGGCTCCGAACAATGCCGACGATACAGATCTAAATGAGTCGAGTTAAATATTGTTTAAATGCGCTCTTTTGGCTTAATCATAGGCTCGAGTGGGTACCAGGTGATCATAGATAGGTGAGAACGTTGACTTTGTGTAGACCGGGGCTTCCTTAGTGATTCTAATTGTCTGGTTACGTACGCAAGTAGGAATGAAAGCGTGACAGATTTTTGCGATATGTTACAATATTTGTTAGTGCGAGAGTTTCCTACTATAAATGTTTATAATTCATAAGGCTTGTAACTTTGTAAGACTAAATATTTTTATATGTAAGAAAATATTATCACAGAATCTTAAGAAAGGATATAAAATAGAAAACATATAAAAAGTTCCAAAAACTCACCTCAAAATAAAAATCAGAATTCGCGTGTAACTAAACAAACAGTCAATAAGCGTACAATGCGACTCACAAGTGCGTCCGCACGGAAAGTTCAAACAGCAGGCGAATAAACGTCCCGCTACGGCACAACTTGTGTGCACCGCTGTACACCCATACTTGATTTGTGAACTTCGAACATTGGACATAGAATAAGAGGCAGATAAGGGAAAGCTTTTTACCTACATAGACGAAAACCCACTTAAAGAAGTAGTTCCAAAGGATACATGACTGGGAAGAGGAAGAGTCGAGGATCATATACTAAGAATATAGGTAGACAAAATAATAATAATGATGCAACAAAAGATAACTATTACAGTACCTACAGTTGATTTTAAAATAAAATAATACAAAACATAATAAATGATAATTCTACTTGGCAATTGTAAATCAATGACACTAGATAAACCTAAACTAGTCACACTGATCTAAGGAACATCACTGACTCTGCTATTAATGTGGCCACCTACTGAGCCCAAATTATTTAAAAAGCAAGAATAGAAGAAGTCTCACAGAAGAATAACAAAGATAGGCACAATATACTCCTAAATGTGTCATTTGTAACTCCAATAGCTGCTCCCTACGAAAGTTACAGGTGCGAATATTGAGTTTTATTGGCGCCCGCCCGACTGGGTAGGTAAGCACAAGTTTTTGATTTAGTTTGCTAACAACTACATCAAAAACTAAATATATTTCCAATACATAGTCCTTTTGTAAGGAGGATTACGTACGTGTATTTTAGATATGGTTTTATTGGTTCCTAAGTATATCTAAAGAGCATTAGAATCTAGATGGACAGCCGAAAGTGGTACGTTATGCTGTCTATCAAAACGTTTATTTCTTAAGAATAGATGGACCAAATGATGGAACAGTGAGGATGACTGACAATGGAATAGATCTTAGATAGCTTAAGAAACTTTTCGATGTTTTATGCTCTTTAGGTCTAAGGAAAACAACCCCAGGTGTTTCCCGTAGACTTATGGTAGAAAAATGAGTTAGATGGCTTGGAGAAAGATGGCTTATACCCAGCAGAAGGTGATTCCGTGAAATGATGGTGATGATGATGAGGTCTACGTTCAATCATGGAATCAAGAAAGAGAAGAAGAAAGAAATATTGACATGACTTATGATAATATATCAGCCAAATCAACATGTTATGACATTCTAGCTGATGATGATGATAATGATGAATCTAAGACAGCGTCAAATGTTCCACAGATTACTGTAACTCCCCCAATCAGTCCAGCATTCTTTACATCAAGCAATACGACATTCTAAATAAAAAAGTAATCAGTTTTCTTGAAAAAAAAAATAGGTTAATTGAAGATATTTCATACTCGGTCTTAGTGCCAAGTTGTCGCTTTCAATCTAGTAATATTATTATCTGAACATCGCGGATAGTTGTCTGACATCTTGGAAATATGTATTTTGAGGTTTTTTTTAATGAAAACAACTACTACTATACTACTGCATTCCAGAAAGTCCATTTGTTAGGTTCTGTATTCAGTTTGTGCCTATAAGTTGCTTCATTTAAAATCTTATGAGCATAATCATTTGTCAAAGTACAGCATATATCAGAAAGGTGTGGTCTTATTTAAGAGGGTAGTACAGACCAACAAACTTTTAATATAGGCCCTGTGCATTTACATAATCTATCGCTAAAATCAATATATTTTTGCTAAAACAGTGTAGATAACCCATCCCTGGCCACAAGAGTACATTAAGAAGTAATCACAGAAGGTATTTATAACCAAAACAACAAGATACTAGACAAATTCTAATCGCGTTCCTGATTTAACGGGAACACACGAAAATTCAAATGTGGAACGCCGGAATCACCAATCGGATTATCGTTCTACATGTATAAAAGACGAAAATTCCCGTTCTTACCCCTTTGCCCGACACCCCACGAGGACGCGAGGAGAAGGGGGGATGGGAGGGGGGGCAGGGTGTAGCTAATGGCAGTACCACTCGGATTCATTAGTAAATTAGAAAGCGGATGAGTCCAAAGTTACGAAAATTCAATATCTAATAATGATCAACTCTTACCTGCGTATAGTCGATAGAAGGGTGTTTCGAACGAAAATTTCGCCTTTCGAACGTTTCTATTTGAATTTGTCAATCCGACTTTGTTGAGAATTGAATTATTTAGTTTGAGATTCGACTCTGGGTTTTGTGTTTGTCTATCTGAGGTGTTCATGCTCTGAGGGTTTTGTTTTGTCAAGCCATTTCATCAATACCGACCTTTTCGGATGTGGAAAAATAAGTCGGTCAGTCACGTAGATTTTGTTCAGAAGCTCACTCAAATTAATTACTTAGGTAAACCCCTGAAATTCATGATTTATTTTTAGAAAATCTAGTGCAGAACCTAATTTTTTTAAATCTCTATGGTAATCAAATTTGACGTCTAATCTCAATCATACCCTCCCCTGCAGTAGCTATAATAAACTACCAAATTACCGTTCAAGGTATATTTTCAGACCCTTTAAAAATCAGCAAAAAAAAAATTGGAAATCTAAGAGCTTAATCAAATTACTATGAAGACGTTATTAAAAACACGGTTTTTTTTTTCGTTTAAATCTATTGAACAGCGCTTAATATCTCAATGTCGGTTTTAATTTGGAAGCATCGTGTTACCTCCCAACAGTTTTATTTTCAGAAATAAGACAAGGAAACGCGTTTCGACAGCCTACGTGGAAAATAAATAAATATATTATGTTGAGCTCGCGATGAAATGAGAAATCGAACGCGGGTTTTTTGACAGATATTTTTTTTTTAGTTTAGTTCTTGGTAAATACGTTGATTGTTGATAAGTGTTAGGTTGACTTCTTTAGAAAAACCATATTAAGATTTTCATCTTTGCTTCTAATAAATTTACAAAATACATCTAAGTATCATAAAAACCTCAATACATCGGTTGACATGTACAAATTAATAGGCAAATTATCTTACAATGGTCAGGCAGGCGAAGACGGAGGGTTGTGCGGGAGGGGAGGGTATTACGAGGGTTAATAAAGTCCAAAAAATACAGAACACATTCATTCGTAACTCGTAGAACTGACTAATATTTTACATGAGTTATTTGTAGAATAATCATACATTTTCATTAGTTTGACATTGCGAGAAAAAAATAGAGTAAAATATATTCTAGTGTTTATCTAAAAATTATTAAAAATAATCGTTTCTTCATTTATCACCAGCTACCAGAGCAAGTAAAAATAACTGAATAAAATTACAATAAATAGTTAGCTGAACCTTCCACCGAATTAGGAGGTAATTTAGGCCGCCCACTCAATGTTTCTGCTTAACGCTAAACACTCTAACACAATCATTAACAGATCGAAGTAAACATCCTATAACCCTTTTCTTTATTGACTTCCATTTAATAGTTGTACTGACATTTTTACTTCATATCATAAAATAAATAAGTATCAATGTTTATTACTTTTCCACTTCCCATTACAGATTATTGTTCGTATAACATGTCTTTCGTGTCATAATTATGTCTAACTAGACAATTATCATATAAGAACACAAGTTTTTTTCTGCATAACATACAGATAATCCATCATACAACAGTTTTCATTGTAATTAAGTTCTCTTTTCAAGTATAAATTAATCGATATGAGCCAAAACAAACAATTGTCTGCGTCGTATTGGCGTCCTAATCCTTCAGTTAAAGGGTACAGAAAAAAAAAAACAAACCCCGAAGCCCTTCGACCGAGGCAAGAAGGGCGTCCTTTATCATATTTATTTTATTTCAATTCGGTCCGAATTTAATCCTTTTCCATTAATTAGTGACCGCTCCCCGTATAATGCGGGGTCTGACCGACCCCTCGCGAGGATGCGTTAATTTTTCTTGGCGGCTGCCGCGGGGTTGGGGTGTGGGGTAAGTCATAAGCGATCAAAATTTTGTTTAATCGTATCCACTTTTTCCAAGAGCCGGAGAATGTCAAGATCTGCAAGACCTAAGTATTGTTACTGATCGCCTATATATTACCACTGCTGGATAAAAGCTCCCATTACTTTGATCGACGACTTTGCGCCAAAAAAAGCAATCAGATTCTAAACAGAACAACATAACTAAAAACTATAACATTCCTAAACTCTAAAGGGTGACAAGCCTCTCGTACTTTCAAAACATAAAAAAAAAATCCTAAGCATTTTAATATAATCGCTGGACTGTAACAGCTCTCACCGAAACACATATATGTTTTCCTTCATTATCTTCACATTTTATAATGCTCTAGAAAACGGATGCGTTACTCATTGAGATTCACCTTTCTGTTATCAGATCTAACGTACCATGTATCATATTAATTGGTCGTTTCATGTTCATTGTAATTAAATCTTAATTTTTCGGCTCCATGTCTTTTTTTTGTTAATACGTTTGTACTGTTAGGTTTTATAATTTTTAGCTGGGTTGGTTACACGTGGGTCTGGTCGGTGGCAACGTTCTTTGACAAAGACAAAGCATACATTCGTCGGATATGGTAGGTACAAAGTTGGTTGGTATATATGGATAAGTTCAACTCATCCGCCGCTAATAGTGGCATACGAATATTTACAATGTGAACCGAATGTACACGTGGATATACAACCTAACTTATATACTACATAAACTATAATAAAGAATACAAAACACTTATACTATGGACATTTTATAGTCTTAATATACAATATGTATATACAAACTAAATAAATCTACCATAATTTTAAAAACTTACTTAGCCTTATAATCAAAAAATTATTTTAATGTGTACAAAATATTTTGGAGAAGCCAAATTTTTTTGTTTTTTTTTTTGTAAATATTAAATGGTAGCTCTCTCATTACTTTTGGAATATGATTATACATATATTTTAATGGGGTATAAGGTAGCTATCTCTGTAGTGAGAGTATTAAAAAAATGGTTTTTAACTTGGTTGGGTCCCCTTTTACAAATCTATTGTTTTCGGCAGTTCTCTGTTTATCGGGAAATCGTATGAATAAAACTTAGACTGATTTAGTTTCGTAGCTAAAACTAACATTTTTGTTGGAATTTTCATGTGTTTCTTCAAATACCTACTTTAATATGAATCTTAACATCTTGAACTGATTTCAAAATATCATTCTTATTATTTTTAGCTAGTCTTTCGTTAACTTCCTGACACAAAAGCTCGTCTGATGTATTCCAACCTTTGTAAAGAATATTAACTGTAGACATATCTATACGACAAACAGTCATAAAAGTCAATTTAGCAATTCAGCCATCGTAAAAATACGAATTGTCATACATTTAGTCATTTCTTTTCTTTTGTAATCATTATCAGTCATTAGGAAACACGAAATGCCGATGTAGTTACAAACGGACGGACTTGTATACTTTGACTCATAGAGATACAAGACTGTGCCAATATACAACGTCTAGTCGTGTTTTAATAATATTGCACAAATTCTTGTTTTAAATTATAAATATGATGACACTGACAATCTTATTGAAATATAAATGATGATGATTTTTTAATGTTTTCTGTATTTCTGAATTTTTGATTATTGGTTTGATTTTCACGTGCTTGATACAGGGAGTGAAAACTATAAGATTTTTTTTATGATCTCGAAAGATGACTGGAGAATCATATCATGTGGATTGTCACCAGCAACAATATAGGGCAGGTCTTTTTAAATGATTCGATTTCATTTTAGGTGCAAATCATTCTAAAGACTAGCTATTTTCGCAAAACATTCTAATACTAACGAACATTTAAAGATCTACTTATATTTTTCGTCTTCCGGTACTCGTTGAAATCCCCAGCGCGCGTCATATAATTGCGATAATTTTCTTTGCTTTAGTTTCAAACGTAGGTACTCTTAATATATTTTTTTTAAACGTATCAAGACTATCTGCAGCAGCCATTCGCTCTTTCACGTGGCGTCTAAGAATTTCCCCTTTAATGATGTAGGGGGATAAATTCAAGCTTAGCAAACATTGCGAAAGTATTCTAAAGGAGAGAAAAACTCGCAACCCTTGAAAGTCACAACAATAACATCGACCGCAACCTCTTTACAAATCAAATTCCAATTCAAAAACAAATCATTTGAGTGAAAACAAAAGAGTTTCAGGACAATGAGGTTACAATACAATATCTGGCCTCTCGATTTTATTGATTGGTTACGGTTACGACATCGAAATGGATAAGTTTGATTGATTTTACTGAAGAAAACAATCTTAAAGTATCAACAAAAGAAGCGAGAGCTTTTGTTAAGAATTCGTAAAACAAAATGGTTGATTAACAGTTAAACAGTGGAAAGATTTCATGACAAACGGATGTAATAGAGAAAACTACAGTTCTGGAACAAACAGTTAAAACAACGATGACTATACATTAACAGGTGACTAACCCATCGCCAAAATTTCCAGCAATTAACCACATTGATGAACAAGATCTGATTGAACCACGTTATTTTCCAAACCCAACAGCGCAATAACTCATTGAATCATTAAGCTTACAACCGTTACTGTAATTGTTAGCCGTGAGAGTTCAATTACTAAAATTACACCGACTTAATCTATTGCACAAACATACTAAAATTTTGAATCCGATGACTTGAATAGATAACTATTCTTTGTTGGTTAGTCGCCATCGCTTTAATTGTTGGTTTAGAACCGTGCACTTCGACTAGGTTCTTTTTGAATAACGGATCGGCATTGATTGCTATCTCTGGTAATGTAAGTTCGGGTAGACAGCTTTACGCTAGGATTTAATCTTAAGAATTAATTACCTTTTGTTCAGAACCAATATGCAAATTTAGAGCTACGTCTTTTTCTTCAATATCAATTATAAGATCAATGTCAAAATAATGAATGTACAAAAAGATTTTCTGGCCGACATTCGAAAGATTATCATCAACATCTTTTACATTTTCGCGAATATTTTTAGAACAATGATATCTATAATTCGTCGCGTCAATTCGTCCCAGTTTCACAGTCATCAAAGTTCCTGTCTCTTTCATGTTCAAAGCTATAATTCATCAATGTCGAGTGCGACTCACCTTTCTTGTCCACACAATCGAAAAAAATCTACTTTCTCACATTATACGCAACTGAAATGTCTTATGGGCTATTATAAAAACATTTTTGACGACATCGACTGTTTTTAATTATTCAGAATTATTACATTCTCATTACACTTCACACAATGCTGATAATTCTTCTTCTATTTTAATTGAATGTGCTACTTCCTCTTTAATGACTACTTTCATACTTTCGTGTGTTTCAACTTTCTAGTTGTAAACATAAAATTATTCGGTCGAAGTACATCGTTTCTGTTTAAAGTTTAATTTGAATTACGCACTTTACGATGGCGGTTTTCTATAGTCTGAATAGATAACTAGTAATGGTCGGCTTCGTGGCTGGCTGCACAGAGATGACACGATAAATGTACATATTATGCCTGCAACTATGTTTCGGGTCCAATATATTGCTGGAAAATACATACGCATGATAATATCGTTGATGATTTATTTATTCGAATGTATGCTTTCGAAGAACTAAACTTTTGTGGCTCTTGTTTGAATCATGATCTCTCAAACAAGTTATCAAAAATAATCTAAAAGCTACTGCAGTATTTGATACTTCTTTTCCCTTAATCTTTTTTACTTTTACACCTGCATAGATCTCTAATCCTCCTTTTATACCTACAAGACCTTCATCCTTCACCTCCTGTGCACAATGTCATCACACTAAGGTCTCGATGACGACAGTCTCCAAGGGCGTTTATTCTTAAAACACTGCACTGAGTCAGTCAACGAGGCTGAGTGATCAATCTTGTTCAATTGAGAGACGTTACGTAATCGGGACACCGTCAATTTGGTACTAGGTGATAGGAATTATCGGATATTTGGTTACAAGTAAATCTGGAACTGTATTTAAAATGTTTTATGAAGAAACTAATCTGTATTCAGACTGACTGTGAATGGAAAATAAATCTGAAATATCTTCTATTCACACTTAAGACATTCAAGTAGAGGAAATACATACGAGTATGTAACTAACGGTCTTGAATTTAGTGTCTGGAATCGCAATGAGTGATAACTCAATCTATAATTTATATCTTGAAACATCAGCATGATCCCAAGAATCCTACATAATATCTGTAGGATTTAACATAACATTTGAAGCAATAACTAATTCTGTAGCAAAACATTAAGACATAGCGGCATACGCAAATATTTACCTATCGCTGAATTGGAATTGGAAGACTTTCCTGGAACTCTGATCGTTATAAGATGTCGTGACATGTTCCAGTTACTACGCCATTAGTATTCCTGTTTATGTTTCATATAACATGTCTAGATATGTTTTTTGCCTAGCTACTGGATATAAGGGTCTCCTGAAATCGGAGATTACTCGTTTTGTGTTAATTCGTTATGTCTACGAGATATAAGGAATGATTTAGAGAAGAGTCCATGATTCTATTAGCAAATATGGATGAATTTAGCTCTAATTGTTTTTATTATACCTACATTAAGTGTAGATTCTATATTACTAATTGATGAACTTAACATTAAATATATTGATGAACACAACGAGTTCGTACAATGACTTTTAAATACAAGTTAAGACCAAGCTGATACAAAAGAAAGTCGACTGGTTAATATAATTAGACAAGTATGGCGTATAATCCAGTGATCTTCGGTTTCATCAGTAACATGCGTCCAGTGCGTAAACTGTGCGTGTTTGTGAGAGGTTTCAGATGAGATATATACGCTACGTTAACGCTATATCTACTGAACGAAACTTGTGATTAATCTATATACAGGGTGTCCCTGGAAGTATGGATCAAATCAAATAGGGGCGTGGGCAAAGTCATTTCCAAACTTTTTGAACCTGAGAATGTTGGTGAATTTATTTACGGTTCAGAAGTTATGACCAACTGTTGTTATTTTCAGTCACTTTGCATAGTGCTCAAAGATCAAAATCATTTAAAAAAACTACCGGGAACTGTCAGTTTAAGTTTTTAGACAGCCCTGATATATTTTTTTAATGATTTTTTTCTTTGAGCACTATGCGAAACGATTGAAAAAAATTGGTCACAACTTTTGAACCGTAAAATAATTCTCAATCATCAATCATTCTCAGGATCAAATAGTTTGGAATTGCCCACGCCCCTATTCGATTTGATCCATACTTCCAGGGCCACCTTGTATAATCATTTTCATCGTGCAAAAACTACCAATGAAAAATCCAACTCTCATACATCACGCCTTCTTCCCATGAGGCAGAAACTATACAACGCCACCTCCTACGACCCTTACATACTCCTTTTGCCTCGTTTACGTCCATAAATATTTTGGCCAATTTTCGTAATTTAAAACGTTCAAAATCTAGTAGCAATCTTATCTCGACGACAAACAAATATCAAAAACTGGAGGTATTTTTGACAGATTGCCACTGAGACTGTGAACTTTATTAAAATTATGAGAATTGCCCCTCTGGTCCATTCAACTTTTAGAACTATCGATATCTTTGCCAGCTTTTTTAATACTTGTGCCACGTTATCGCAAAAAAATTCAAGTTTGAAGTTTCCGCGATCATTCCCAAAAGATTCATAATAAAAAGCGTGTACAACTGTCTGTGTACTAGTCATCGTCTTCGAGAGGTGTGTCAGTATAACCGAAAACCGCAGCGAAACCGCCGTTGGTCTGGCACCACCCTTCTAATCGGAGTCCATATCATCACGCTGATAGTATCTGTGCAGGGGCCGTGCAGTCACGCGTGTGTTCACTCAGTTTTATACTTTAGCTTTCTTTAACTAATGACTCATTATTTTAGTTCAAGTAATTTCGTAAATAAATATTTTTGGTGGTTTAGAGTGGAATTGGAATTGATCTTAATTATATTTATGATTTCTAAATTTTTATTACGTTATTATTTTGAAGTTATTTACGCTATTTGAAAATTAATTCTTAATCAATGAAATTGTGGGACATCGACTATATATTTTTTTATTTTTGTTATAGCACATTCTTTATCAAAGTTAAACCCAAAAACAAAACACAATCGTCAAATGATTTATAACATGTTCAACAATACATTGATGGCCTTTTAAAAACAATACAAGCAAACAACACCTTTTCATTATTTCACCGATCCAACCGCCAATAGCTACGTACTTCCGGCGATCGCTGATAGTCCCATTGATGATGTTACCGGAAGTACGTCACTATGGGAACTGGTAATTAGATTACATTAATTCATTTGCGCTCGCGCTTGTGAAAAATTTACTTCCTCTAGAATGTTATTGTTGTGGTTTTAATTGAGGATATTGATGGACTTCAAATTGTTTGATAGATCTAAAGTTTTCAATTCTGTTGTATACAACCCTTTATCTCTGTCGAGATAAAACTTCATTGAATGACTAGCATCATTATCGTTATTTATCATAGAGGTTTCAAAGATTAAAGTGCGCTCGAAACTTGCATTTCTAGTTTGCTTTAAAACTATTTCGACATAAAGAAATCATCATACTTAATTACTAAAATAATAGTCAAACTTTGTACTGAACTTCTAAATATCATAACCTACATTAAAGTCATAATGAAAAATCCGACTCCGAAGTTCGAGATGACATAGAATTTCAAAATTCTCATGAATTCTTTTCTTTTGTTACAGCGAGCCACACTGGCCGAAAAGGAAGTGACCACGTTGAAAGAACAACTGGCCACCACCAGCCCGACCCCTCTCCAGGCCACAGTCCCTAAGACCAATGGCTCCCACATAGAACCCACGAGGGACCAAGCCACGGAAACGAGGATCGACAGGTTCAGTCCTGACATCAAGGAAGAGAAGCACGACGTTGATGACGACGTAGAACAGAAGATGGAGATGGCAGCCACCGGGAGAAGTAATAGCAACTCTTCAAGGAGTAGTCCCGTGGTACATCAGCCCCATCTGGAGGGCGAGCTTGCTGCAAAAGAGAAAGAGGTAGGTTCGCTTTTGGATGATTTATTACTAGGAGACGTAGTGTAAGTGCATTTACGGGGTCTAATATTGATGAATCGTTAGATTTTATGTTAGTTGGTAATGGATTTAGACTCCATATAAGTTATATCTGTCATTCATCCTATAAATTCTAATCAAATCAAGTCATATACCTATGTACTACAGGCACATTACATGTCCTATTAATGTACATGAATCTTTCCATATATCACTGCCATTATCCACGATCATGGGAGCATGTGGGCGGCCATCTACCAGTTATGACAACACAACCGATTGACTCAAACGCTGCATCACCGCTCTATTGCTCTCAATTAGAGTTGCGCCCAGCCGAGTTGCGTTAATTGACTGTATCGATAATATTGATTGATCGATTGGTGGGCGGCCAACATTTGTTCTGGACGCTTAAATGAATAGGTGATTGTGTAAATTTTCGGGAATTAAGTGACTCAGGAATATTAGAAAAATACGGGTCTTTACAATAAGTAACAATATTTCTCTTAATCGAATCACTGTCAAACTGGGAGTTGACCAAAGAGACGTGGTGTCAGCGTAACTAGGTGGTAAGTACCTACGTAACTTTTTCATTTAACTTTCTCAACAAAAGCTTTTAAAAGAGCTTGTTTACAGTTACACAACAATAAAACATTTAGGAAACACAACTGGGCCAGTTAGTAGTTTAAGAAAAATCGAAATCACCAAAATTTGCGAACACATTCACGTGTTGAACATGGAAACTCAATTTAGAAGTAGGTTCACGTGACATGAACACTCTTTCTTAAGAGGTGCGGAAAAAACTTATCATGTCTTGTCGACATTTCGACATCAGTGTTGGCACAACACTAATTGAAATTAGCAACGCGCTCTGATCGCTTGCCAATGCCAATTAAGACAGAAAAGATAATGTCCTATTAGATAACTATAGCTCTGCGTGGCATATGTTCAATGGTAGATTTAGATCTAATTCTAGGATTTCCGGCGTGTGAAAAGAAATTCATATCAGTTGATAATCTGGTTGCGAATTAGGTTAATGAGTACAGAGTAGGATTCGTGTTATTAAACGAAAATATCGTACGTAAAAATAATAAATCGACGGATCATAATCTCATCACTGCATCATATATAATATGTATATTAAGATTTTGTAATTTCTTGGTAGAAAATATAAAAAAACAGAAAAATAAATGACCTAGTGATTCTAGTTAGTAGTCTACAGGTAAACAAAAATTAAATGAGAATGAGATGTAAGGAGAATGAAGAGGTAACCAATGAAGCTCTTCTTTTAACCAAATCAGAGTAACGAGAGCATTGATGGCCCAACGGTAATAGCTGCAACTTACGAGTTTTAGGTCGTGGATTCGATCCCAGACAGGGGCTTTACTTTGTATAAATTATATCATCACTGCTGCTTTCAAAATCGTGAAGGAAAACTTTGTGAGGAAACCGGCATGTCCTAGAACTAAAAATTCAAAGACATGTGATATCTACCAACCCGCACTGGGCCCGCGTGGTGGATTACGGCCCACTCCCTCTCACAGAGAGGAGGCCTGTGTCTCAGCACTGGGAATATTATAGGCTGATTATGCTACAGTTGCATAAAAAACTAAAAAGAGATCTCTTCTACTAAAATTATCCCAAATACCAAACGTATCAATGCTGTCCCAATTAGGCAGTATCCTATAAATAACGGTCGTGTCGCGTGTCTTAGAGCGTGGTTCATAAACGGTGATATTTATTTAGTGCAAGGATTACGTTCGTTCGGTACCGATCAATCATCCCATTGAACGTATCCTGTTTCCTTTGCCTAGGGATGTGCAAGCCGATTGGATATCGATAGCTCGAAAAAGTTGATATCGATAAAAAAATCTTTATCTTGCTGTAAGTGAATGAAATAGTTTCCTTCCATTAAATCCTTCATGGTCTATTTTATTTCATCATAACCTCTACATTTATAACCATGAATGGTCGACGACGTTCCTAATGGCTAGTTACGAGCTTCCTGTTTTAGTTAATAAAATAACTTCCTCATTATTATTGTGCTAAGTAACCTCAGTGGTTACTTCTATACTGTTCAACCTTAGTCTTTTGTGGTTTCCGCCGTATTTAACTAGTTAGTGTTCTTATTAATTGAGTCTTACCAACAAGCTTATTCAATTACAATTTTACAACAACTCTCAAGCTCGGATTTATCGACAGTTCTAGTTACATTTTATCGATAAAATCCCACCCACAGATCTCCAAACACATCCCTAGATCTAACCGACTGTCAAACCCAATTCAGCATTGCCCCCGCGCACGTAATTGATTTATTGATCGTACGTTACATTCGATACAAGATGAGCTGCGCTCGCGCTGCATCCTTTACTCACAATTTCTAACCAGTTGACCGGCTGACCTCGATCGCATAAGTCATGTGGATGCTAGGGGACGGTCGCGTTTGACTATTGGGTTTTAAGGCCATGTGGATGATAAGAAATGGTGACTTATAGGCAGTGGATGTATGAAAGGATTAAGGAAGTTCCTCCGGTATGATTACCTGGATTATAACATCTTTATCTAAATCCCCCAATAATTGGGTCATGCAAAAATGGCTTATAGGTTGAAAAAGGTGTTAAAGAAAAATGCTGCTGTTGGTTGGCATCTTAATTTAACTAGACTTTATCCCTTCAAAATCTTCAGTCATGACGATTTTGTAGCACATGATAACGTTTATGAAGTGAATGTAGACGCGTGTGAACTTTCAAAAGAATTAATTATTGACATAAATATGGAAGAATGTGTAATAGTAAATGTGTTGAAGGTTGCAGTTATAACAGTCACGCAGCTTCGCATGCTGAGAAACAAATTACAATGTCTGCTGATTCCGAGATAGCTAGCTGTCTACTATGTGTGTAGAAAGTATTCTATCTTAGATATTATTGATGGCTGTTCTTTCATTACAGTTGTAAAAAGCATTTAAATTGAAGTCTTGATTCCAAATTGACATAGAGATAGCAAAATATGACACAGAATTTTTTGTTCAGAAAATTATTTTAGATATACTCGTATATATGCAAATAAAAGATAGATAAAAGAGTATAAAATAATGGCAGTCTACAACGATGTATATAAAATTATACAAGCTAAGCCTACTGAAGATTCTATACACACAGTATCAACACAAACAACATTTACATGAAAGAAACTACATAGACAATTCATGAGTCAAAAACAGACCCCTTTTCCATTTGAAGTGGCGCTCATTGCCAATGCGGCCGAATTTCAAAGAAGCCTAGTTGCAAGCGAGGCCTTTCAGAATGCACCCATTCATGCTTCAGAATCATTAGTCCATTGAATCACCGAATTTAAAGCAAGCAAAAACGCGGATTTGAAACGAATTTTCATCTCTTTGTTGGGGATTCAATAGCTCTATATAATTACAAGGGTTTATTGGTGAAAAATGTACGCTGTAAAGTCTAAAGCTAATGAAAATGCAGTTTAGATGTTGAATATATGATAGGTATAATGTGCTCAAAAAAGAGTTTAACGAGTTAAAACTAAAGAAAACGATAGTAATATAACTGCAGCAGCAATTAAAAACAACAAAAGGACACAAAAATGCAAAATACGAAAACATCAATGGTGTTGAACGCGGCCCTCCAGAATACTTGCACAGTGTCGAAACTCAATGAGTTCGCGATATAAAAGCTGTTATTTGCCGTAACGAACGCCTTTGTGCAGAGGAATGCCTTTACAAGCACTATCTTAAAGACGAATTACCGTACAACGCTGCGCGAGCTCCGGCCGCTGCAGGCACAAAGTACTACGACGCGGCAATGCAAACAATCCCCGCAATAGTTCCGCGCACAAACTAGCCATAAACAATCCGATAAAGGTACCCAACGAACAACTTTTGATAGTATGCCGCTTTTTATGCAAATTCGTATGGCGTTGCGAAATATCGATGTGTTCAGCGAGCTTCAGCGTTGTGTTCCGGATTAATTTGTGTTGTTCAGCTTTCAATTTCTTCTATTGTAGTTTTAAGTTAAGGGTGGGAGGGGAATTTATTTGCTTACTAAGCTGTACTGTCAAGCTCAAGAATTGTAGGTACAAGCACAAAAATCACCGAGAATTTTTCAAACAAAAGAAATTCTTAAGTCAAAAACGTAAACCACAGACCAATCAATAACATCTTAAAAACTTTCTTAAATCAAAAACTCGTGCAATCAAATTCAAAGGAAAGTTATCAAACGAAAAAGAAGACCTATTATCGGAATGTCATCAAAAAGGAATAACATAGCGTCACCCTTTCGGCAACTTAATTAAAATCTTTGCAAAAAATCCTCGAAGGAAAAACTTTGTCCCTTCGATAAGTTAAAAACTGTGGCTCTGTGGACTGAAAAATTGTTTCTTTACTTCGAAATTTGTCGAACAATCGAAGGGTATCAAAGAACACATGCCTTGGGGTTCATTGTCACGATTTCTTGACGTTCAAACCCTTTTGTGTTATTTATTTTTCAGGAAAATGCTTTATTACGAACTGTTTTGTTTATGTAAGGAAAATTTTAACGTGCGAATATTTCAATGTATTCATAGGTAGGTAAAGTCTTAAAGAAATCGTCAGTTTTTTAACAATATAGTCCTCGTTTTCGCAAATCTGTATAAAGGAAAATGAAATTTTTATTGTGTAATGTATTTGCTTCCTAGTTTCTTCCCTGAGTTCGCCGTAGCCACGTTGGGTTTCTGCCATCAACTCTTTAATATTGCCATCGAATTATATAATATTTCTCAGTTCGGGTTCTACACTATGACCATTCCTATCAGTTGGCTTGTTAGAATTAACGAAATAAGATTTAACGTGTCTCGCCGCCTTATTATGATAAATGATGGGCGATGATATTTCTTTTTTAATAAATTGCCTATTTATTACAATAACTCATGTTTCCGTTCCAATGAGTTGTAACAAGATTTTTGATGTCATATGAGAATTTTCTTGATGGAAATCAATTTCAAAAATATTTTCACAATAGTTAAATAAGTATATTGTTTTGTGGCATAATTAATTATGTTTAATAATTTATTCAACATTCCCGTAGATACTAAGTACCGCGAGAGCTGATGACGAATTAAGATAAATAGATAATGTAACAAGAATAGTTGCGAGAAACATTAAAACCTATCTCCAGCAGTAGACGTCTTTCGAAATGATGATGAGGAATAAGAATAAATACTTATATTTACTGTAAGGAATTATTAACTTTGTCCACCGCCACGGATTACTCATTGGCAGCATAAGAATCAAGGCTCTATATGTATGTATTGACTTACACATTGCGACAAAAGATAAGGAGATTTCGACATGTTTTTCTTTCACAATCAAATCTAAACAGAAAACTTGCTTTATTCTTTAACTTATACTTATTGAATCATAAACAAGCAACTAGTAATATAATTACGCCGACAGATAGCGCCATTTTAGTAATAAAATCTTGTTATAGAAACACCTTTTTTAAATCTCATGCGTACAGGCACCTGTCATTAAATGTATACAGCCAGACACCTGACATGAAAACTAGGTAATCATCACAATACGTACACATTACGATGCTACTATTTAATTTCAGAAAGCAATAATAATCTTACATAAATCATAAACACCTCTCTTTTTAGGTAGTAAAAACGTTGCTTTCATCTCTGAGCTCATAGATGGCGCTGTACTAAAATCCAACTGTAAATTATAGTTTAATGTCACGGCGAGACATGAAAGAGTGACGATGCTATTTTTGTACACACCAAAACGAAAACACTCGAAATTAGTTTATGACGTTTGTCTGTAGTTCGATTTATTTTAATTTTGTTATTTTCGGGGCCCGTGCTCTTATTATGTGTCGGTCGTCGTAAACTGCTGTAGTTCGACACTGAATTATCTCCCGGCTGACTTGACTAATGATGGCGGCAGTATTTCTAATTTAGACTTTATTGACATTTATCGATGATCGGCCACTCTTGCGCCGGAAACCAGACTACAATTTTGAAGTAACACATTCGATCGTCCCGTCCTTTTTTTTGGTTTCTTTTTCAAAATATATCTTCTTGGCACCTACCTACGCTGGTAATTTTTCTCTTCCTACATTTGCAAGACTCATTTAGTTTTGACAAATTTCCTGCTTTCCTTAATTTCTGTCAGCAACATTAATGATGCTCTTATAATTTGATACTTCATTTAAATCTGCTTTATCACGATCTTATTCATCAAAGTTTTTTAACACTAGTCTCTCTCTCTCTCTCTCTACTAGTCCTCTAAATAATTCCGTCTCACTCACTACGTCCATTTTTGCGTGTACAGTAACAGTGTTGTCGTTTACGTCTGGTCACTAATTTATTGTTATCCATCGCAGTATAAAGCTAATGATAAATTTTGTTAACAACTGGAGCGATCTATCGACATTAATTTGCAGTGGTCTATTCACTGATAATTTATGTAACGAAGACGATGCCAAAACGAGGCCGTCTGACACCGTGAGCAATGACATTATATCGACCGATAGATTCGTATCGATAGATATACGAGACCCGATAAACATGACTAATCTCGAGCTTGTTAAAATAACATATTTGAAATAGAAATTACTCACGCAAATATACTTTCAAAAGATCATCATCATAAACAAGCCTTCGCTTGACATTCAACGTTGAGCTCTCAATTGCAAATGAATCGACTCTAACAACACTAAAGAAAATAAATAATAATGTTTTCGCCAATGTAAATCCGTGTTTGATTATAGATATGCGAGCACATACAAATACACGTGACCTTTACGTTCTGATTTCCAAGCAAATCAAAGAGAAAGCATCGAGGGATGTCGACAAGAGAAGCAATCAGATGCCCCATCAAACGTAACCTATCATCTTGTCAGAAATCGGCACGCACGTTAATTTAATAACAAAAAAAGCCTAGAGTTACATTAGAAAAAAGGACAAAAATAAATGGTAAGTTGTATGCGCGCGGGTTCTCTCGCTCGCTCGTCGGCGTCGCCCGTAATTACGCTCCAAACACGCGAGCGCAACTTGAAAGCAAATGTCAAACTCACATATTTATTTCTTAGTATTGAATGCTGCGCTCGCTTCTCGGAAGATCCGATGTAAACATCATCGTGTCGATGATGAAAGCGATCTGCTTCTTTGTACTCGATGCTGATTAGTCTAATTTTATCCGACAAAAAAACATCACAAATATGTAATTTGTGTGTACCGTGACAACGCCTGGCGTGACTCGGGGCACAATAATGACCGGAAAGTGTTCGGCACATCTCAACCGAGTGGAAACTTTGTTAGTCAGTCAGCAATGTTACTTTAATAACCTCGTAATTAACTAAAACGAAGACGGCTCGTCGAATTCGTCCCGGTTTATTTATACACGGTCCCGCGTCGATATTCAGAAGCCAACTTGATAGATTCATAGCAGCGAACATCAAAGAGCGTACATTAATCATAACTCACATCAATCGCCGGTGAAACATTTCTGTTTTTATTGTAAATCAGTATTAAAAAGCGACAACGTAAGCATATGAATCAAACGTGCGCCTCGAGACGTCGACTATGTGCAATAAATTCGTGAAAACGTAAATAAAAAAGTGTAGCGGGCCGATCGGACCACCCTGCGGTACACCTGTTGAATCTATTAACGTGTGCGCGGCCCGCACCAGATACTATCGAACTCGTCGTCGGCCCAGAGTTGATGTGTCGTACTGTCGTATATCATAATACGCAATGCGTTGAGAAAAATCAGCGTCGGACACATCTGTGGAGCGTCGGCGTCGATGGAGCCGCGCGATGGCTCTCAGAGCAAATCGTGCGTTTCGTTTCGTTTTTTAAATTACAGCCGGTGTAAGTGTGCCTCAACTGCGCCAAACTAATAAAAGTTATACTTCCTACGAAGTGATATTTATGTATGTACTACGTCTGGCTTCCATCTTTTACGATCGTCAACAGTTACATATTTAATGTTCGATGTTTATCAACATTTCTTTCTTATGCAGGTTTTAGTGGAGCGATAAATTATTTATCATCAAAGACTTGCTTATTTTGAAACTTTTGTTTCTTTAACGCCGTAATTCCTGGCTTTACAATAGACGTCACTAGCATTATTAAGTAAACGCCAGTATTCTTTTATCATAGATTTGATGTATTAAGAACGGATCATGAATACAAAGATAGCTTATGGTATGATAACAGTTTGGCAGGACTCGAAACGGATGGATCGTGCGTGTCGTGATGTCACTGTGTACAATAATTGTACATAGATGCGGACACACATTAGTCAGTAGTTCAATAATTGACTCATTCTGAAAATCTGTGAAACACTGACGCACCCTCATAAATTCTTAACAATGATTTTGAATTAAAACATTTGACTATAGTCATATTATGACTTTATAGTTCAACAGGAATGATTCAAAGAAAAACGGCTTTAATTTAATCTTCACACTTTATTCACAGCAGATATTGTCACAAAAAACCGCCACCACCAATTTGGGTTATGGTTCTCATTTCATTCGGTTTTCTGACCAAGCCAAATGGTACTATCATAATTACCTTTGTTCAGCCTTTCATGCTATGATTCAGCTCTCGATGTTACAACAAGGCCGTGGAATCTGTTTGCTATACAAGTCTCAGTTGACTTTTTATATTTAAAAGCTCTCTTTGTCTCAGACTGCCTCACGTTTAATAAGATACATCTGTTACTACTATATTTTGGGGACATCGTCTTCAAACGTCATATATTCAACAGCGTAGATATTAAGTTACAGGAGCATTTTGTCACCAATTTTAAACTTTAGTCCCTTCTAATAAGGATTCTGATTTCGGGAAATATTTACAGATTTACACCTTTGATGTATTTCGATTTCTTTTTGTGGGAGCTGAAAATTTTCGATGGCTCATCGAGACGCGGCAAGATGAGTAAATCAACGGGAAGAGATATCAATATTTTAACGGCTTATTCATGACGTGTCTCTCAGAATCGTTGTGTCGAACTATATTTGTTTTTGGAATAAAAGCGTTGACTTCAGCCACTGAATACAAAGTATATGTTAGGTGGGTATTTTCTGACAAAGATCTATTAGATATCAATTTTTGGATCAGCTAGCTGAAAAAAGTCCCAATATGACACTGTTATAACATAATGATTTCAAATTAATTTAGCAATCATTAATCAGTATAGTATAAAATAGCTACAGATTGAACGGAGATTCCACTATATGTATGTAACACGTTACTCAGTATCAGCCAAGAGATCCCAACTATTCCTCAACACACATCACTTCATAATTCGTTTGATCACCTAATGTTTTATGTATGTCGTCGTAATTAGTTCGATTTCCTGATCATCAATATTAATTTGCAATCACAATATCACGCCTCTCTGTACACGATTAGGTTTATTCCAGTTTCATTAAACATTAATACGTTTTGTTTATTCATGATTTACTAGCTATGTTTTTGTTCAATATTGAACGTTTGATCATTCAAGTTTTTATAAGGAGGCCATTTTTATGAAGGATTAAATTTTTTGCTCTTGTTAATAAATTATGGTTTATGGGCGGTGATAATTAATCTTAATTATTTGATTAAGCTTCGGATGTGGCAGTCATTTCTGGTCTAGTGAAGTTAAATTATTATAGTTTGATGGCATGTTAGACACTAATACATCTACCTTTGAATAGACAAGAAAGAGCAACAAGGTAGACCATATTGATGACCACGCCACACACGATACGATCGAACATGAAAGAAACAATGAAAAAGATAATCACGCGTTACATTAATCCACAGTTCCAATAAAAAACCAATCTTCTAATCTCAATTGGTTTTAATAAAAAGCAGTAATTATAAATGAAAATAGCTCCAATACTAATACATAGGCAATTATCATCGCTGCTAACGATCAAGCAGTATTACACTTATCGGAACTACCACCATATTACCTTAACTAAAACCTTATTGGGTTTCAATAAGAACCAATTTGTTCCGCGGCTACCGTAATCCGCCGAAAATCGAAATTGAACCTAAGATAGAGCCTTGTAGAGTCTAATGTTGATTGTTAGTCATGTGCCTCCATATGTAGGGACGTGTTAGTTTGAAGTGAACACGTGTGCGGAATATGTCAATTCATTATAAACTTTGTGTCGTATAGAAGATGATTTGTGACATATTATAGAATAATGCGGTATCTGTTAGTACATGCATCCATTAAGGACTTATTGTTTCGTGTGTAGATACCGCCGAATTCTGAGTAATTGACGAAATTTGTCGGTGTGTGCCTGTCATTATGTGTTTAATTAGTTTCTGTCTGTTTATTGTTCGTATTATCGATTCTAGTTACGTTATCGTTGAGAAAGTTTCGGTTTGGGATGAATGGGAAGATTTGTGTGATTTGTACAATGCTTAGAAGTTTAGTGAGTTAAAAGGGTCATTTGTTGTCTGTACTTATGTATTTTTAAGTTACAAAAGATTGTCTTATATACGTCGTTCTAATCAAAATTAATTCAAGAAACGAAAAAAGCTTCCTTATTCCGTTGATTTCGGGCTCATCAAAATTTATAAAACTTTTTCGTCCTCCCTACCTGCAACTTCGTTCAAATGCAATTACAGCCCGTCGAAAACATTCTACTATTGTTTTTATTAAAATTAATTCTGAAAATCAATCAATTCAGAACTTTCTTGTCGTCCCCTGTTGTTCGGACCATTTTTCTCGTCCCCCCCTCTCGCAGACAATAGAAAATGGTTATTAATATTCCTTGTAAAAAAACAGTGGTGCTAAACAATAGGTGTTGTTAATTTACTCATTAAGGATTCATGGGGTGTGCTGCCTCGTGGGAGAAGGGTGGCAGATTCACAATGATATTGGCTTCCTTTGATACATTTGGTTTTGGTACAAATTGAAATTTAATTTTATATCAGTTGGAATGTGTCGAATTGTGAACCTACAGAAAATTATGAGCTTTATATTACAAGCATTCCTATGATGTTATTTGATATGCCGCCAACTTAGCATGATTTGAATAGAAAAAATAAGTGGTCCATTCAGTCGCAAAAGTATTAATAATAAACATAAAATTTTGGCTACAAATCACAGATTTTAACAGAACACAATAGAACACAAAACAGCCGATAATTTTAATAATACTTTGAATGACAAAACGCCATGACCACGTGGCAGGGGTCAAAACCGGTCGCAACCGGTTCTTAATAAAACGGCATTCAATCGAATTTCGTACAATCCACCACTAATATAAAGAAACTCTACAATAGCAGGTCACGCTATTCTGACCTTTATTCATGCAAAATAAGGGCGAGAATGTTCTAAAAAAATCTAGTTGGATCAGGGTAGTGATTGGTACATTTTGATCGTCCATTCATTTGCCAGATTTGAATCTACGCAGATGTCCAGCTGGTCACATTTAATCGAACGAGATCTATTGATACGGTTTTTTATTGTTGTATTAATGGTCAAGTCTGAATAGCATCGCGTGACGATTTCAATGTAATTCGGAGCCCGGAGCTCTGGGCGTTTGCTATGGAGGATTCTATTACTGTATTTATTTCAGACACTTTGTGTAAACCTTCGAAACCTATCGTCACGATATCGTGATTTCTAAAATGTCAGGTTAAGTGCTTGGTATATTTGAACATTGCAAACGATATTCTGAACTGTTACTAGTATGCAAATTCATTCAAATTTTGGTTTATATATAGATATAAACTTCAGAAAGTTCTCTCTATATTTAGACTTCATCAAGAATTATAACTTTCCGTTTGTGATTGCTTACGATTTTACACACATGGGCATGATTCGGTATTTCCTAATTATTAGATTTCTATATCATAAACTAATCACGCAATAAGGTGGCGAAACTAACTCGATAGATTCGAATATTTGTAGGGAATTTCCGAAATGTGTTCATAAAGTCTTCATATGATAAACATGAAGGTCTCGAGAAGTACATAAGTCTACATATAAATAAAACACAGTTTCTGCTCAACAAAACACTAAAATGATTAGCATGTCATCCCTATCTTCCAGGGGACACTTTAATTGAACGTTTTCTGCTCCCATCGAAACAAAGGCGTCAAAAGGAATATTTCGCATAAATTATTTTTCTCTTTTTTCAACACTTCATTGTGAAGATATCGTTAATATTAATTTTTTGACACGGAAACACCAGGCTTTAATATTCGTGATACAGCCCTTTGTTATTTTAATGGCTGCCGATATTTCTTTTGCTATCTATAGCTTAGTCAAAGAAGTTTTCTATTTGGTTTCATTGCAATTCATCGGGCGATTCGGGGTTGGAATTCTATTTTAACAAATAATTAAAACAAATGGAATTGTGTTTGAAATAGATTCTGCTTTGAAAGATTCAATAGACAATAGTCTTGAGATACGAGATGAAAGAGCAAGGTAAGGTTTAACGCAAGCAGAAAGCAAAGATAAGGGTTACCTTGTATACTAACTACCTATACTGCAGTGAAGTTTGTATAATAATAAAAGCTAGCGAGAAATAAAAGAGTAAGAGAGACAGCTTCCGATGGATAAGAGCTATATAGGTATTGACGCAATGCGAATCACGTGTAAGCAGAAATTGATCGTAAAACAATCGATAGTGGCGACGATTTAGACGGTAAGTCAACGACCTGCTTATCGCGGGTCAATAATTCAGTATAGTTTAGTTGAGCGAACTCACGATTATCTGAACTCTTGCGCAGAGATATACGGATGTCAAAGTTTCGGAATTTAAAATGTCGTTTTCCATGGATAACTTGATATATTAAAATTCTGATGATTCTACTGATGAATGTTAGGACCCTCAGATTGGAAAAAAACTATTTTATAATGTATTTAGTATACATAGAGTTACTGAAACATCAATCAAAATAAGTAGGTCCTATGAAGTTTGAAGTTGAAAATCTTTTGTTTAGGAGCCGCAAAAATAAAATTATAAGGAGTTATACCATTATAGACCGCTACAAAAGGCATATTATCAGAGAAAGCTTCTAAGGCCACAGAGGATGAATTTCCAAAACCTTGACAACCACTACCAACAGATCGATACACGCATTTTGACAAAAACAATGTTTCCGATACTAGTGTTGATAAAGCGGTGTTTATATAATATATTTTTGTTTAACACATATCAGTATATGTTAGTCGACGGTGGTGGTTGTGACTTGCATCCGTCCGCGAAGTGATAGTGGCCGTGCTGATACTCCTGATGTCTATCGGGAATATTTGGTGATGAGGTCGGTTTTATATATTGGTTTATTGATATTTTATGTTTTACTAGAGCTTTGATATCTTTGATAGTAAAATATGTAGTGATATACAACGTGTAACGTTAAAAGCACAAAACCTCATACACCCCAATTAGAGCATTGTGTTAAAAACATAATACAATGACCAAAACTATATATTTTTAAAGCTAACTATTATTATTAAGAAAATCGTGTTGATCCTAGCATTACTTTATGCATTCAAAATTGAGTCTTATTGCCTTGAAATAAGACTTAATTTTCTTTGGCTCAGTCGTCGGATAGTATGGCAAACGTTACACGTTGTATACATGATGTGGTGGAATTGTTGAAAATGGTTTGGTGGTTTCTTTTACTAATCAATCAACTTAGTCTATCGCAGTCCACTGCTGGACATAGGCCTCTCCCAGGCTGCGCCACAACACCCTGTCCTCTGCCTTCCGCATCCAGTCTGCCCCAGCCACCAAAACTTACTTTTACTAATGCTTGTGTTAAATGTTATATAATATCAAAAGCTATGTTATATGTAAGGATAGGTATTAATGTATTCCATCATATTTGTAATCACGCTTAAACCTCTAATTCTAGCAAGATAATTTGAATTTCAGAAGGTATCAAACATAAATGTTAAAATCATTCCTTGTAATACGTTACTTACAAAATACTAAGAACCATTACTCGTAAATGGGAAAATATCCAAGAACCCTAGAGATACGTAGACAGTTTCCATCACTGCCTCAATAGACGGCTTAATAATATACAAACACAAGCAACAACAAACACGGCAATAGTTACGGAGAAACAAAACATTTCCACCATCCGTTTAGAACACATTAAGCGATTTACTTAATGTCTTATCACCGGTAATCAATAACAAACTTAAAGAACCAATCAATAAGATTGACATTCGATTGGGGATCCAACCGTCCTTGAAAACATCCGATCTAAACGCGCCACGCGAAGCATACTATTCTCAACGTACAATCAACTCTATATCGACACGCCTCGGTCGACAGTGAGTCGGTTCCGTCTTCCAAGTTACGTCACTCCGAAGAGGATTGTTACCAATCTATCGGAATAGTTCTCTTAGGATGGAGGTCTAATGCATTGTCGTTAAATTAATGCCACGATTTATGACAGTCGGAATTAGCCCCAAACGAGGGCCAGCAATGGATCACTGTTTAGTTTTATTGATGAATGTATTTGAATACAAATAACTGTGACATTATCCGCGGCGGGTGATGTACGAGCGATTCTGGTGTTTACTCATTTGAGAATAGTGTGCGTTTTGGCTGTTATAGAAAATTGTTTGATAATCATTTATAATGTTGATGGACTTGCGAATAATATTGTAATCTATCAGAATAAGGAGGCAAATGTTATTGAATGTGAAATCCATACAAATATTATGAATTCTATAGTAACTGTGTCTGTACGTTACCTTTTCACGCCTAAACCATTGAAGGGAACGCAATAAAATTTGGCAAGGCGATAGATGCCATCTTGGGGAAGGACTTATGCTACTTTTTGTCTCAGTAGCACGTTTCCGCGGGATAATTTCCGACATCCACGCGGGCAGAAACTAGTCTTGCACATATATGCCACCGAAAACGATTGCAAATATTAGATTTATAAATCCAAAAACAAAAAGAAATCTCATACAGGTGAGCATGTTATCATAATTAGCAACAACTAGGCTCCCATGACCAATGGCCATTGCTTGTCGCCGCGCCGATCCATCATAGGCTAATATAAAAATGTCAACGATTCGAGTTACTCAATTTGCAATAATTTTCAGAACCGCGGCATGGTTGAGCAAATCCACCATGCAGTAACAGCTTGCCGTGGATAATGAGGTTCGATTCCGCTGGAAGCAATTTTCTTCTATAATACGCCGATTTTTATTTTATGATCGTCTTGGAACAATAACTCGTGAGACTGCTAGACTACTGTTGACAATTGCTGCGAATGTTTGTCTTAAGCGGTGTTTGCTAAACGTTTGATCAAATTCTTCACACGTCGCAAATATTTGATTCGAGCTAACTGTTTCGGAAAATAAAATGCTTTTGTTATCACCAACATGTTATTTGAATAAGTTATTGGCAAGTTTAGACAAATATTTGCTCAGGTTAGTACAAAATTTCGCAGTTGATTGTTAATTTTTATCTGAAGCGCCTTCGTCTCTTTGGCGAATATCGTCATTTTTATCTATAGTTGTACGTTTATATTTCTTGTTTAAACTTTGTACTTCGGTATTATTGGTATCATTGATTCAAACTCGTTTATGTATCATCTAACTGCCTATCGATTCTGTAATCTCACCGTGATAACATAGGTGAAGTGACCGTGAAATAAACTATCAATGGAGGCAATCCCTAACATCAGGTGGAATGACAGCTAATTTCGTCTTAGTTTTCACGGTGAGATTTTTACAGAATAGCACTGCTGGACTGGATTGCCTCAGTGGTCTAGCAATCGCAACCGCTACTGCCGAGGGCGAGGTCCTAGGTTCGATTCCCGAGTCGAACAAATTGTTATTGGGTTTTTCCATCTGGAATTTCTCAGTAGCAGCCTGTCTGTCTGGATTTGTACCTGTTTGATGGCAAAAGGCCCGTCCCCTGTTTTAAGGGACTTACACATAACTGACGAAATGTGGGTAATGCTGCTATAGTACCGGGGTAGAGGCGTAGGTAGGTAGGTGAGGTATAGGTACACCTCTGCCCAAGCCTTCAAGGAATACATGCGTGACGCTATGTAAAATTCTTGAAAAAATCGACACGCGTTTCCCTTCTCCCAGCCATCAAGTCTAATCAAGAAAAATCCTTTACAAAGGTCAATTTTAAGTCTCGAACACTCCAGAAGTTTGACCAAAACGATCGACAAATTGTTCAGAACCAGCCACTGTTTATTTATTTTACAAAAGAGGGTATTTGTCTCCAAAGACAATAGCTATTGGTGCGCGAGGGAGCTCTCGATAATTGAGAGGGGCTTCTTAATAACCTTCGATTATTTATTTAAGAGTTTTGCCACCTGAGGCTTTGGCGACTGGCAAAAAAAACTCCTTCTAATTATTTTATATTTCCTGCAGTTTAAAATTCAATTTCAGCTTTATCGTTATCTCCGTTAGGTTCAGAATTGTTTGTCAAAGTTATTAAAGGATTTGAATCGGGGTGTAAGCTGTGGCTTACATTATTTTTCTCCGTAACTTCGTTTGTGTGTGTAATTAAAAAATTTTTAGACAAACCTTTTGATGAACTTTTGTGTTACATTAAACATTTCTCTCATTTTCTGGCTTTTAGTAGTTGAAATATAATCTTCTTCTAATATATAAAATTCTCGTGTCACAGTGTTAGTTACCATACTCCTCCGAAACGGCTGGTGCATATTCAGTAGGTCTGAGAATCGGCTACTATCTGGTTTTTTTTTTTTGCAAAACGACGTTTGCGGGGTCAGCTAGTTATTTTTATAAAAACGAGCTTTATTTTAACAACCTCATTTACTAAGTATAGATGCCAGCACATCAAGCTACTACAATTTGTCAAATTTCTTTAATAGATTTTCAAGTTTATCGCTAAAACATAAGGTTCAATGTTGATTGGGAAAATTTGACAGTTTCGGGTAGCTTGATGTGCTGGCGTTTGTACTACTAGGCGCAGTGGTGGCCCCATGGTAACGTCGCGACTTACTAACTAAAACTTAAGACTAACAGTCGCGACTTACGAGTTGTAGGTCGTAGGTTCAAACCCAGACAAGCGCTTTACTTTGTGTAAAGCGCTTGCGCTTGCGCTTTACTGTGTGGTGATTTCATCACCACTTCTCTCAAAACGATGAAGGAAAACATCGTTTGGAAACCGACATATCCTAGAACCAAAAATTCCAAGACATCTGACATCTACCAACCCGCGCTGGGCCCTCATGGTGGATTACAGCCCACTCCCTCTTACAGACGAGGAAGCATGTGTCCCAGCAGTGGGCTATTATGCTATTCACTGTGCTAGGCCATAAATACTTCTCAAAGACGTACGAAATATCTCCAAGCACTTACGCATTTGTAATCCAAATCACGACTCAAAAGACATACACAACTACATCAATACATACGTCAAGTTATATACAAAGAGGCGGTCGGGCCAAACCGATACACAATTAAAGAGGAAAACAAGAATACTTGTAAGTACTAATGCTAAGACGAATATTGCGTAAAATCGACGCGTCTCCCCTTCCCCCAGCCTCCCCACGGCCGTAGGGACGCCTGATTTACGATATCTAGAGGAGAATGGGGTTTTGTTTTTTGTAATTTTTTATAAATATTCAAGATTGTTATATTGCTTGGTTTAATGACTGAGAACACTGGCTTGGAAAATCTTAAACTTCCATTTTTTTTTTTAATGTGAATCTAATTGTATTGTTTAGGCTGAAATACAATTAGTTATTTTATATACAAATTGAAAACAATACTTATATTTTTATTACTTAACTCAGATTTTTGAAGACTAATAATAAGTTTTACTTTAATAATGGGCATATTAATTACTTCATTACTACTTTAAATTAGACAATCTCATCTATCTAACTTCGCAACTTATAGGGAAACTATTCGCACTGCAAAATTTAATTATTTCATTAATAACCATCTATAGATGTTTTTATACTAAGATCTTGTCTTAAAATACGTACATATCAAAACCAGATTTACAACTCAAAAGTATCGTCTTTGCATCTGACGCACGAGAAATCGTTTTTCGGCTACAGCACAGCCCTACGGCCGCCGAATTCGGCATTTTCTTTCTCTAATTGATAATTCTTGCGCGATCCCTCATCGGAGCTCCTACAATAATACAATTAATTCCCTTATGCCGAGACCTACTTATAAATTTCTTCCGTGCAACCCTTATTGGGGACCGTTCACATTGGATATTGGGATGATCTTCTATTTTATCATGTGGTTGTGTCGTATTGGAATAATTTGATGATATAGAAATTATTGAATGTATGAACGAAGAAAGAGAAATATCGAAGGCTTTAAAATCTAATTTAATAACCCTTTTAAATTACACAGTATGTAATTTACATGATTTTCAGTTTATCTTTTGATTACCTCACCAAGAGAATCATATCTCCATGTTTGTCTATACTTCCTATTTTATTCCCTAAAATTGTAATGATGTCGTCTCGAAACTAAAAAATAGCTACACTTGCTTCTAAGTACATGCGAAGTATCAATTTAAAATGAGCTGTTTGCCAATGTTTCTCCTTAACACCCTTTACAAAATTTTCTGACCAGAATTTCTCTTCGTCTTACATTTCAAACGACCCTGCTCGCTGATTTCCCGTGTTTTCAGATAGGTCATCTCACAATGAGCTATTTTCCAATTAATAAAAAAAACCTCTTCCTTATAGTTCTTCATTCTTCTCAACAGTTCTTCATTACTTTCTTCTCGATATCTCTAATTCCAAGTCCCCGTCTAGTGTACCACCTCCTTAACCCAGTCCTGTATGTGTCGTGTTCACCCTTCAGTTCAGACACCGGAGACTCGCCAGTAATTGCTTCCCCGATCCGAAGAGCGCATCTTTTGTGATCCGCTACACAAGACAACACAAAAACATATTTATAATACCGCGATGTATTCGTGACGCGACTTATTTAGTTATTTGAGGCGTTTCTGTGCGCGTGTATTGGTTTTACCCCTTTCTGAAGTGATTTTGGCATAAGTAGCTGTAAGGAGGATGTTTTGTTTTCATATAATTTTAGATTTGTCTGTTCTGTATAATGTTTACCTTGAAATCTTTGGTGAAGTTGTCTGTCATTCCACCAGTACCTTAATTGCGTCACACTTTCAGTTACGATCTGAATCATTTTGAAGAATATTGCTGATCCATTGCTTCATATTTTCGAAAAATTTGTCGGCTCAACTACTTATATAGCGCAATGAATGTTGTTACACTATCAAAATGAAACCGCAACTACCCCGCTGATGTTGGGATTTGACAGCTCACTTCAAGCTCACCTTACCTAAGTTTTATTTTTTTTTATTTTTACGGACCAGCGACTGACGTGGAGGAAACACATCGAAACAAAACGGAAAGAGCTCGATATTAGATACAAAGCCATGTACTGGCTCCTGGGTAGGGATTCCAAGCTATCCGTAGATAACAAGATTTTGATCTATAAGACCATATTCAAACCCATCTGGACTTACGGCATTGAACTGTGGGGCTCCGCTTGTGGCTCAAACATCAACATGATTCAGAGAACTCAGAACAACATCTTAAAACAGATATCGAATTCGCCATGGTTTATTAGGAATGCTGAAGTCGACGAACATCTGAGCATGAAAACGGTCAAGGAAGAAATAAGTTCATGCTCGCAAAAGTACAAGTCCAGACTGGAGAGACATCCCCACCAATTGGCCGCTCAACTCACAATACCAGCTTGTGTCAACAGACTCAAGAGAGTTGCTCCTGATAAGGAGTAGTTCTTCCCTGCCAAATATTCCTACAACTCATCTGTTCATAGTTTTAAAACTTATTTCAAGAACAGCACAAAAAAAAAATTACGGCACAGATCGGTTGATGCAAGAGTCTGACGTACAGACGCCCGGCATATCAAGCTACTACTATTTTCAACCTTATCGCTAAAGCATAAGGTTTAAAGTTGATTGGGAAAATTTGACAGTTTCTGGTAGCTTGATGCACTGGCGTCTGTACATTTTCTTAGTTTAATGTGTCAATAAGTTCTGCGTTCTTTTTTTGTAACATAGAGACTGCTAATTTTAACGGCCAATAAAATTGAATCGTGCGACCTATATGCTGACCCGATGACCTTACCAATCACAAAAATATTATCTAACTGAACAAATAACTGAGCCACACTGATAAAGCTAATAATAATGAAATTGATTTGAAAAACGGATTTTATATTGTCGTTTCTGATAAGCCTAGTGTATTTGAGTTTAGCAATATTTTCATCGTAACAAGCATTTAAGAGGTTTTTTAAAAACATTTGTCACAAACAAAACATGCGTCAAACTAATTTCTGAACGTCAAAGATGAGGACCTTTTTTTAAATTATTGCGCTTCTTTTTAATTTTTGGTCTTTGAACGTTTAAAGTTGGTCAGCAGAAAATTGATTTTTGACGTTCACAAAAAGATGCGCAATTGCTACATCAGAGTATTCATCAATATTATTAGGAGCGCAAAATAATAATTATTAGAGGGTCGATTAAATACATTTTTAAAAAACTTCAGTAAAAGTAATAGGTAAAACTTCTCAAGCCAGCCAAAAGCTTGTAAATTCTCCAAAAGCATGACTCATTATGAAACCTTTCAACTACTATCGATGATTTAGTAACAAATTGTGCGACTCTCCCCAACCTCCCCATTTCCAGATGGTTTGCCGATTTGCCCGGCGCGACTCTGTACATTTAAATATGGCGGCTTAATGTTCAAATACAGATATAGATGATATTTTATTACTTTGTTTTGTAGATAATGAGAGAAACAGAAAGAATTTGATCTTTAGAATAGGTATTAATAATAAATTCGTTTTTTTAGGTAAGTATGTAAGTTATCATAGCAACTGATTGATTGCTTTTATTAATCTGTGTGTTGCCAGTGGTTTTTGAACTCATAAACTAATGATCTCTTTTTTTGTTTCAGGTAAAACAATACGACCTGTCTAGACACAAAGTTAAATCTAGATAAATCCTGATTCTTTCTAAGAGAACTGGGTAAGACGAAACAGAACTACCAACATTCAAAACACAAATAAATTACAAAAAAACAAACGTTTATTTTATTTCTTTGGCTATTGACATTTAAAAAAAAAACTAACGTCATCCGTTGGCGCCAACTGTCAGTTACACATCAAAGTGAAACAATTCAACAGATATCAAAACAATTGCCATTAAACCCACTCGATTACCAGTAGAAATTTGTCAATATTCGAACCGAGCAGCCATTAATAGCGTTAATCTTTGAACGTCAAACGATTAAAAAGTCGCGTGACTATAAAAAGGCACCATTTTTAAACGCGACTTATCGACTGTCACTTGTTAACGATAAGACTTTTGAGTAGCCGTTACTAAAGAGCTTTCTACACTGAACGAAGGTAGAGCGAGCCGTATCGCGTAGCGTTTAGTCTGCTACAGTTATATAAAACCTAATCGCGTGGTCGTGTTACTGGCCAATTCCTATTGGCTGTATAGATAGCTGTCTTCAGACGTTATCATTTGATTCGAAATTCGAAAAGTAATTCTATTGTGGCATGAACGGTCACGAAACGTTTGAATACAAATTCAAAGTAGGTACCTTGCTAATATAATTATTTACTTTACAAAATAACTTATGCAAATGTGACGCATGTGTACCACAATTGGACGTAGTTAAGCAAAAAGGATCCAACCCACAACATGACCGAAAATGAGTTAAGTATACCAAATTGCTCGTCAAGGCCTATATTTCCGATTAGCAAAAACAATCCAAGTAAAATACGAATTTTCAATGTCAAAATATTCGTATTTTACTTAGTTTTTGCTAATAGAAAATATAGACCTTGACGAGCAGTTTGGTATGCTTAACTCATTTTCTGTCATGTTGTGGGTTGGATCCTTTTTGCTTAACTACGTCCAATTGATGAGTAATTTCTTGGTAAATGATTTGACGTGAAAATATGTATAAGTCCATCAAATCTCAACCTAGATTAAAGTGCTAACTAAAATAATAAAAGGGCTAAACAAACACTTAGAAAGTGTAGGTGTGTACACCCATTTACGATCCGATAGAATTTTATGAAAAAAAGTTTGCCCTTTTTAAAGTAATTGCGTAATAAAACTACAGGCAAGTAATAAAGTCACAAAATAACGTAGAATCGATAATCTCAAGTGGAACAAACGGAACAAATATAAATAGCTTTGAACGGGTTATTAATTTTTCTTTCGTATTTAATTTTTTTAACTGCGCAAATATTCAAATGGGGCTTTTAACGATTATTTTTATTGACACTTTATGGTTCGGAAACTGAAAATGACTTAGATATGATCCGATGCTCGGACGTTTAACGACTGCACGCGAAACGCCATTTTGGAAAATGGAACGTCTGAGAATGAGTTACAACCTCCTTGCGAATTGAATAATGATTTTTATTTTTATAATATTTCAGTACTCGCTATTCATATTAGCTCTGCAAATAATTCATTATTCAAACCTTATATTCGTACGTGCAAGTTTAACCCTTCACCGGCTAGAAATATACAAAGTCATCAAAAATCAATGAGGCGTCTTCTCACCAAAAGATGAGCGCATTAATCATCTCACACGATGTTACGACAATGGACAGAATCTATAAACACACCCCCCTTACGACCCACCCTCCACCCACACACACGTAATTAATTAAAATTATTAATGACAGCGCATAATAATGGATAATCAATATTCTCGAGTTCCAATTATGAGGGAATTAAGTATGCGGTGAACGGGTTAAGCTCCCGCCAAATTATATGAAAAACGAACAATATGAAAAGAAAAGCTGCTTGTCATTCAACTGTCAAATTTTTTTTAAAGGTTATTTAGGTTGCCAGTTGTAGGTCAACTTGAGAAAAGAGGTTTTTCTACGTAGAAGTTTAAAAAAGGTTTTCATTACTAGAAGCGACTGCTGTATAAGTTTGCTTTGGCTTAGGATCGGTCCATGTTTATTAGAAACGTCCTTTTACATGTATGGTAAAATAACTTTCCTAGAAATAACATGTTTAATTCCTATTACTACTTCTAATTTTTTGTTCACAGTTTTTACAACACAAACCAACCCATATTTATATGATTAATTATACACATTTATTAGCAAAACTGAGGGTAGGTACGTCCTATGTAGTGGAGGGGTGTAAGAAAGGGTTGTGTGCTATTAATATTTATTTCGTATGCATAAGTTATACCAAGGATTGATTGCTAAGCGTCGAGAATTCGCCATTTTGATTGATTCGGTTAGTAAAATGATTCATACTTTTTGTTCGTGTATTTTTTTTTATTATTAATGACTAGTTGTACTGTAATAGTAATTACTGTTGTTGAGGTAGATTTCAAATTAGGAAGAGGAGGGTGGTGGTATGTAAGGGGGGTAGGGAGTTATTAGGTAGTTTTATTCAAACACGAACGAAATTGTAGTTGTTTAACCAGAAATCGAACAGCACCAACACTTGAGACAGACACCTAAATCGCTTACCTACTTACAAAGCCACAATTACTACAGCAATATATTTAAAAATTGCCACTTAAAACCTCGGTGCCTAGTTACGAACAAAAGTAACAATACAAAACAAGATAACAATCACTAATTGTACACCAAAAAGCAAGCCTTTAAACGCGAAAATTTGAGTGTGAAAAGTACGGGCGATGCCGTGTCAAATACTATGGGGGTCGTCACGCGACGATCGCTAACCGTCTTCCAACTACCCAACACAGTGTCTAAACCCTGAACTTTAATTCTACCAGTTGGCACACAGTATCACTGCTGTGTGTAAGTGGGGTGAGCTCAAAATGTTATCATAGTTCGCCTGGATCCTGAGTATCGCATGTCGCCGCACAATAAAAGTGCATTTGGCAAAACATTATATAAAAGTTTTTCCACAAATACGCTTAACTACGAAATAATGTGAAATTAGCAGTCGCTCATTGTGGGTGTAGATAGAGCTTCGTTATCCCTATAACGGTTATTGAGAGGCTTAAAGAAAGCACTCTAACTGCGTAACACACTATAACACAGTCTGAATGATTTTGAGAAATATTGCTAATCCATTGCTTCATAATTATGTTCGAAAAATTTGTGAACAACGTAAATAACGCAATGAATGTGGTTGAACTGTTAAAATGTAAGATATTTCTGCTGTTAGTATGTTATACATTACCCTACAGGAGCTTGGGACGTGTTATTCAAAGTTTTTATGAGCTACATCCCTTTTCTTCCAAAACATATTGTATAGTTAATCTAAATATTCACCGTATTCTAGGCCCGTTTTTTTATCACTGAAAAATATCAGATCAAACGCAAGACCTAGAATTTAAAGAAACTCTTGTATTACTGGCCCCGATTCTGTTGTTAACAAACTAAACTAAATTTAAGTTCAGTGCATCTTTTTCTTTCTATTTCATTATGAAAAGGACAGAAGATAAATATTAGTTTAGTCCTGTCAAATTAGTCAGCTCCTGACGTAAATAATTGACGTATTTTTAGTAGCCAATTTTTTAATCTCGTCTAACTTGTCTATGGATTATCTAATTTGACAGGACTAAACTAATATTTTATCTTCTGTAATGAAGTAGAAAGAAAAAGATGCACTGAACTTAAATTTATTTTAGTTTGTGAACAACAGAATCGGGGCCAATGTGTAGTTAATCTAAAGATTCGTCGTCTTCTAGGCCAGTTTTTTCATCGCTGAAAAATATCAGAGACATTCTTTAAATTCTAGAATTTAAAGAAACTTGTATTACTGTCTCACTGTTATTCAGCCTCCCAATTTGATCATAATTATCTCCACTTATCCCAATAACTCAAAATAAACAGCTTCGACTCAACATAGCTCATTCCCTATCTGAAACTGAACACTGCCTTTAACGTACTTTATCTAAACTTCAACTAAACAAATACCAATTTTTAATTTCGTTCTCTAAGTCCAAATCTCTACACAAATAAGGACATACAAACAGAGACACAAACAGTATCATTCGAACCCCCAGCAATATTTTAAACTAACCCTTCGTTGCAACCCTTTGATTGCGACTTTGCGATCAATCGATTGGATCCTGACCACCCCTTATTATTTACCGATAGCTTCAATATATGTATAAAATCACACTACATATCTGATTAACGATAAACGAATACATACATTACAAAAAAATCTATTGAACACAAACAGACACTACACACAGTTAGTTGTATACATTCATACATACATAGATAAATATTATAATATGATAGATATATGTTCAATTAACCTTACCAAATAATTATTATATACCACAACTTCAACAGACTGATCTCAATAAAATAAATTAATGTTATATTTACTTATTGAATATTAATAACATATTTTAAATGTAAAGAAAGCTTTCGATACCGTTAGCCACTCAATATTACTACAAAAACTCAGCAACATAGGCGTTTCAGGGGTGGCACACAAAATGATTGACTCATACCTAAAAAATAGGTATCAAATAGTAAAAATCGGGGAATATCAAAGTAAACCACACGGCACGGGCTCTTTTGGTGTGCCCCAAGGATCGGTTCTTGGACCACTGTTCTTTCTTATTTACATCAATTCCGTGCACGAAATTTCACTACACGGACACATTTCCCTTTATGCTGACGATACCTGTCTTTTTTACTATGGCACTTCGATTGAAGACATGATCAACCAAGCGCAGGAAGATTTAAACACATTGTCTATTTGGTTCCAACAAAACCTACTTACAATTAATGCTGCTAAAACTAGTTATGTCATTTTTAAACCCAAAAATAAAAAAAATACCAACTCACCCCCCCTTGACCATTGATAATCAAATAATACAGCAAAAACAATACGAAAAATACCTTGGGCTAAGAGTAGACTGCCACTTAAACTGGAAAATACAAATTGATCATATCAGATCCAAGCTTTCCTCACTCTTGGGCTCATTGCGCAATGTTGTCCATTGCCTTCCTTATCGAGTGCGCCAGACCATATATAACTCGTTAGTGAAGCCACACCTGATGTACTTAATTGAAATATGGGGCAATGCGCCAAAAACTAACCTAAAGGACCTACAGATCGCGCAAAATAAAATTATTAAGCTGTTATTCCACTATGATTACCTTACACCTACAATTAAGATTTACAGGGAAACGAAACTCATGAGTATTAAACAACTTCATGCATACTGTACCAGCATACTCATTAGAAAAATTCTGAATAAGTCCATTCACACACAAATACGCTTCACAAAAATACATCAGGTACATAATCGTAGCAGTCGTAGGAAGGATCACATTTTGCTACCGCGAGTGCGAACAGTCAATGGCGAGAGAACAATTATTTTTGCGGGAGTACAACAATACAATAAACTACCTAAGGAGGTAAAGAATGCGAACTCGTTTAATATTTTTAAAACTAAATTAAAAAATCATGTTCTAAATGATCAAACATTACTACCCTAGATAGACTTGCCCTACTGTTGCGTTGCTTTATTGTGACACCGGGTGCGCATTCCATATCTTATAAGAATATTTGCGACCACAGTAATTGTTTCTTTTGCGGGTGGATTGAAAAATTCTAAGTTTTTGTATTCGCTAATGTTATTTGTATACCTACAGAGTGAAATGTTATTAACTTATTGCGTAAATGATTTTGTTGTAAAGAAAAACAATAGCTGCATAGTTTGTGTGTCAAAGTTCATGTAAGTAATAAGTACATAAATGTTAAAAATGTTCTCAAGTAAGTGAAATCTTTGTAATTTCTTATTGAGAAATAAATTTCTTTAACCATAAATGTTATTTTTTTTTTTTTTAATGTTATGTTATTTTTTTTTTATGTGTTCTAAATTTATTATTATTTTAAGAATTAATTTTATACTATTTGCAGGGTCCATAATGGTACCTTAGCTTTAAACCATTGTAAGTACCTCTACATCTTTATGGAATGCAAATAAATATATGAATATGAATAGGTATAATTAGATATAGACAGTTTGATTAACCTACAAAATGAGAGCCTTTAGATGCGCCATGTATAAAAATTGCGAAAATTTAATGTCTGTGAGAAATATTCTCAGAAATTGCTATACCAATTTGGATAATACTCCGTATAAGTATATTTCTTTTGGTAAATAATTTGTCTTGGTACATATCGTCACGCTATGCCAATAATAAGTCAAATGGAAGCTGTATTTTTATTTTTTAAGTTCAATATTCAGTAATATTTTTCCTAAGACATTGGCGTGTATATTGTAGTCTTATTGTAAGGTTATGAACAGACATAATTAGCGTACAATGTACGGAAATTATCTAAAACTACACATACAAAGCTATTAATTTCTGGGAAACAACCATTTTAACTATTAATAAGGAACAAGCTCTTTCACAAATCTTGATACTTGTGATCATCGTAAACTCGTAAAGGATACATAAACGCTCACCTTCTTTCCATGGAGGTAGGCAGTACAGAACGCCACCTGCTACGATCCTCTTTTGCCTCTCAAATTATACGAACTGAGAAAAAACCTAGAATTCACAATAATTACCAAAAGTACATGATAACCGATAAGAATCCAATACCATCAGAACGATGTCCAAAAAATCACCCCCTAATCTGTCACCCCTGACACACACACACTCATACACACCAAGACACGTAAGTTTTCGATAGGGTTCAATCGCGATTTTTGATCCCCATCTCAAATTTGGTCCCGAGAGAACCCACCCTTTTCGATCCCACTATATACAAGGATTATACATTATAGTTGCATACATACAAATTAAAACTGCGCCCTGGGGTGTTACTTTTGGGGCAGTCCCATTTGACTACAAACTACAAGTCGCAAACTCGCAATAAGACATTATGGTGCTAATTTTTGGCGCGTAATTTTAAAGATGGCGTCGGTATTACTGAAAACTCAATCAAGCTGCCTAGTCTTTTCCCGACTATGTTTGCGTTGGCTTCCAGCCGAAAAAGATACAACTGAATACCAGTATTTTACATGGAGCGACTGCTTATATGACCTCCACAACCCAGTAACTGGATAACACGATACCCCTCGGTGAGACTGGTTGTCAGACAAACCAAGGGGGAATTACCAACATTAAGAAAATTAGGCTTTTACAACCAAAAACCGAAACCGTAAGATGTTACCATCTAACAACTTACTTATGCCATAAAATCAACTATACAACAAAAATACCTAAGTCTCAATATAAAAAAAAAACAAACAACCAGTAACCCTTTCGCGCAGCTCCAAAAAACCATTTTTCTCCAACCTCACTACCCCACTTACCACAAAAACCCGAAACGATCAACAGAATATCCCAAAATGATTCATAATATTGCAAATAAAAACAAAAGCAGACGACAGTAGCATCCAACCCTCAAAAAACAATAAAAACATATAGTACGCACCTCAGACGGACATGCGGAACCCTCTCGCATAGAATTAACCCTTTCGATACAGAAAGGTGAACAACCCAGTTAAAAACGGGACTTTCTTGTGCCGTGTTGAGTGATGGGCGATGGCGGTTTTAAATGACAGTTGTCAAATTAGGAATAGATATTGATTTGATGATTTGTCCGGAAAATTGTGTATCTATGACAATGAATTCCACCTTATTTAAAAAGTGTAATGATAATTTATCTTTTTCTAGGGCTTGAGTTCACACCTCGTCATTGTTAATTGTTTTTACCAAGCTTTTTTATTGACGCAGCTTGGCTCATCGGCGTAACGTCGCTTGCCTGTGGGTCTTTTAGAGACTGTACTTCGAAGAGTGTGCGCTGGAGCTCTACGACCTGATCGCACGATCGCCCTTTTACCATCGGACAACCAGTGGGGCAATTGCGTAACATATTATCAGTCGGAATCGGTTTCATTTTGACAGTTCAACAACATTCATTGCGATATTTACGTGTGGAGCAGACAAATTTTTCGAACTTATGAAGCAATGGATTAGCAATTTGTTTGCGGTTTGTGGTTGACCATTGGAAGGTCATAATGACGCCATTATATAAGTAGATTACCAAACTTGTCAAAATCAACAATTATGAAATCAATGATAGACCATTCTGACACTATTGTAATGCAGACTTGAGGCCCAGATGTACTGCAGCGTATTATCCACGCTTGGTTGATATCCCAACGAGTCGCACTCAGCGCTTCTCCTCCACGTTTATTATGCGCACAGCCAAAGTGTGGAACTCTCTGCCGGCCCGATCTGTGTATCTAAAATTTAACACGTCTGTCTTCAAATCAAGAGTGAAAAGCCATCTTTTAGGCACGCTTGTTCCGTCATAGACCTCATCCATCGCTTTGCATAAGGCGTGCATTTAGCAATAAAAAAAACTATTTCAATTGGATACAAAAGATTCCTTGCTGAAGGAATCCTAAATGGAAACCTACTTTTCCAATTAAAACAACAAATAACATAACATCGCCTGTAACTCCAGAAGGGTTAAGCGGAGGTGTACATAACAGTACACCCACCCATTTTGTCAGTTATTTTTAAGTTCCATGTAACAGGCGGCGAGCCTATTGGCATCAACTGGGCACAAATCCATACTCCGGGCTGCTACTAAGAAAAACAGCAAATGAAAATAATTTGAATCATTCACTTCCATCATTGATGTATCAGTCAACCCCGCTTTCTCTCCTAACTTGTCCAACGTACTCGTATTTTATCCGCAGGGCGACACGCATGCAAACGAATATTCATATCGAACTTAAAAAAAGGACCGTTCATTTAGAAATAATCTGGAACGCGTCCAAAATGTCCGCTTCGTTATTAATTTCTTGATCAAAAGCTTTTATTTTAATTGTTGTAGTAGAGTATTGATATGTGGATATTTTATTGTTCATATGAGTAATAAAAGAAAGGATTCATTCTGCTATGTCTACCCAATTAAAGAGCTAAAATAAATATGGATACAAATGCGCCCCTCCTAATGATTCGATAAGAGTGAAAGAGATTGAGAGCCGAAAATCTCTAAACTAATCATCCTAAGATAGAACAGAACTAAAAATACCGCACCCCAAGTCGATGCATCACCAAGAATTAATATAATTCTTGTCATTAGACGTCCGATCGCGGCAACGTCTTCGCTTCAACTGACAGTTGACATTGACAGCTCCTTAATGATGGCTGACAAGAGGCGCCCTCTGACGGCCATCTTGCCAATTTTGTTGTACGTTCTTGAACACGTCTCGATGTCAACTTGGTATATTAAAATATGTTTAATTATCTGTGCATCAGTTGTTAGGGACGTGAATATGCTGAATTGGAATTTAATTTAAGGATGTTAATAATCCATGAAATGCGAGATAATGATAAAAATTAAATTTAAAATATCCTATCACATTTTCGCAGAAGTAATTATGATGTTATCATAATTACTTCTGCGAAAATGTCACCATCCGATCAGTGCCAAAATCTCAAAACCGTGGCCCAAAACCTTACAAACTCTATGTAATCAAAACAAAACGTACATCATTAAATATCTGCGTACGATTGCTGGCAACTGAAAAGTAAATTAATTCTGGAGGTGGAACAAAAAAACTGCAAAACAATAAGATTTCGGAGGAAACCGCACAATTCGACCGCCATTAATTATTCAGTGTCATCATCCAACGACGGATATCAACGCTCATAATAAACTCGTATTTTGTATTATACATAATATATGTAAGGAATACTTGAGAATATTCGAGAATCGTGAAGCATTTTCTTTAGCTGTTTCGAACTTTTTAATTGTCTTAGAGCTGATTTTTCAATAGTCAGATAACTTTTATACTCCGACAGTTTGACATAGTTTCTGTATAAAAGCTGTGAAACCGCAATATTTATTCCTCAGGTGAAAATTTTCTGACATTGAATAATCAGGCCGTAATCGATTTCAGGTGACAACCCTAAAAAGAAAACTATATTTTAAAATAAAACAACTTTTTCTTAAAAACCTAATTCAAAAATAGAACATTCCTAAATTGTCTATATCCAATCCTCTAATTCTATATTCAAAATTAAAACTTCGTGCCAAGCTTAGCATTCATACAATGAGCACAATTACAATCAATACACTCACACATAGACAATTATAAATTCGGCGCACACTCACAAGTTTTAACGAAACTCATGCATATTTATAAACTTAATGTGTATATTATTTTATATCTGCGTCTGTGTGGGTAGGGAGGGTCTTAATAACAGATATTCAATCAAAATCAACCCCTTTTCCTGTCCGATATCTTTGCACTGTGCATCTCCCCTTGTCGGTTTTGTTTTGGTAGTACTATGTATGCTTATGTTGACAATTGGTAATGTTGTTCATCATATTACGTTAGTAACAGTCAAAATAAACCTCCAAAAGGTGTTCAACACATTCATTTTTCAAAAATAGACACTATAATTGAAATCCACTCATTACCAATTTGAAAAAAAATCTATAAAACATTTCCTCATAACACAACCCTTCGTTTGCCAGGCGGTAGCGGGCTAAGAATTGTTTTTCTAGTATCACAGTGACTAAAGAAACACAATACAGTAACCCCTTAAAGTTATAACGACGCACTGTGTAATTTAAACACTTCCCTGCCATTAATATTTGTAAAGATTCCTGTCGATCTAACGTCGGGCTACCTCCATATTTCTATGACATTTGCATTTGAATACCTCCACCTTTTGTCACACAACTATAACGAAGAAAAAAAACTGCGATAACTAATCAAGGTTCAAAAACGAAGTCCCCTAATTTCCGATCTCCGAAAAGCAACAGTAACGAGACATCTTTATAAAAAACAATTTATTTTACCAGGATGATTTACTCATTTTTCTCAAACACCTTCGTGTTTTCATGCAAAAAGTCCCCCTGCCTAAAAGTAATGTCCATTTCAATGAAACAAGAACAAAACTTCATTGCTTCACGCAAGAAAAACTCTCCATCGCAATAAGATATTAGAAGCACCAATTGCGTATCAGAAATTTACAATTAATAACGAGTCTTCCAAAACAAAAGCGTGGGTAGACGCCAAAAAAACGGGGAAACATATAATGCATCAGTGAATCGTAGAATTTGAACAGTATCGTGGAACGGGGTGTATAAAATGTATAAATCTTTCGGGGTGGCCGTCTGGCTGGACTAGCCATGCCCGTGTGTAGATATTTAAAATTATTCCCTTTGATACGGAAGATAATTTCATTCGCAGACTTGCAGCGTCAACAGAAACAAGTATTATAATGTTCCTAATATAAACTTTATGAATTGATTTTTGTAGTTGGCAATACTTGATCGAAAGAAACTTAGAAAATATGAACTCGGCTGGAAAAGTTTTGAAGTGGCTCCAGTTATCGCTCTCAGATCAGACTTCAAGGAAAAAATCCAGTTTAGTATACTAAAGTATGTAGGAGGTTCTGCAAATTTTGTTTTGAATATATAAATTACAGTTAGACTAGTTAGTAAATTCGATTCTGTAACTATTTATTTCTAAACCCACAGAAAAGCATCTTTGAAACAAAAAAAAAAAATCCGAATGACTACGAAAGTTTCTGAATTTAAACCTCGAGTATCAAAAGCAAAAGTAGCCATCATTAGGGATTTGAATTTGGAAACAAACATTCTAAAATCAAATGCTTCGATGAAACGGCCAGCACGTGACACACGGTAGTCGGCAAACTTTTTCCCGACGCAACGAGCTCGCTCTGAAAGTTGTTCGGGCCTTTGTTTCGCGCAATCATACGCTACGTTGTAAGGATGCGTTGCGAACCGCGATCTCCACTCATCCTTTTGCCAACAGTACTTTGATTTCCGAACCGCTTTGATTCAAACTTTTAAGCATCCCGTGTTTTGACGTCGAATATTGCATTTCCGTGTGTGTTTAATTTGATATTTGTTTGGAACTACACCGCCCGTATATCATCCATATTTGAAATTCAACTTCAAACGGCGATTCCGATGAGCGTTATTTAAAATGTTCCGACGCGCTGTGATCGGGCCAATAACACTCAGTTTCTAGTTATTCTCATTGTATACAATCTCACCCCACGTAGACCGCGACCCTCCGAGAAAAAATAATAAATTATTTTAGTTAGTATGCAAATAAGCGCGGACCGATATTTTAACCTACACCCCATTGAAATAGCGCATTTTTTTTTAAATATCTGTTCTTTATGGTACGGAAGAATGTGCTTATTTTTAACATTTGAAATTGGAATCATAAATAGTTCTAGTACGAGTAACCGCTTGTTAAGCTTAGAATTGCAATGTGATTCTGAATTTGGAATAGTGATTCTGAATTCAACTATAGTTTTAAATGATGGCGCTTCACAAGCCCCTTCAACATTAATCTAGATCTTAACGCGTGCGGGTGTGTGTATCTATATTGTGTGTGTGTGAGACAGGGCAATGATATTTAATTCGAAGGGTAGAATTTCTCATCGATTTTAATTTTATGCGCGCATCCCGTCTCGGCGTGTATTATTTGTTTTTTATGTAAATATTCTCGATCTCTTATTCAGACGAGTGGCGTCCATTTTGCGGATTTTTTCCCTTTTCACATATTTAGACGTTGGAATATTTTAATATGATGGGTTTTATGTTTGCATATTGGCATAACTTATTTGGGAAATTCTAATTCGTTCTGTCTATTATGGCATGTATTGTCATGAAGTTTGCTCCGCCGTGGCCGACGTCTTTTTATTTCACAATCGCTTCCAAGTTGTTGAATGGGAGGTGTAGAGAAATTCTTTTCATGTATATCAAGACTGATTGAACCTAAGTACCTACCTCCTTGGTAAGGTTAGTTCAATGCACGCCAAGGGAAACTCAACTCACTTCGGTGACACTATTATTTTAGACAAGGTACATCAAAATAACGAGATTAAAATGGAGCTATTCCTATAAAAACAGATACAGGATAGACACAATATCTTATATTCTAATGAAGAGGTCAATGACGTAATTAAGGCGCCCCCACACACACACAAATACCTGTCGATATATCAGACCCACCCCTATAAACCCACAAAATTAATATAGCCGAGAGCTACGTCAAAAATCATTATATTTTATGGGCGGCCAAAATAAATGACGCTTATACGGTACTGGTGGAAAGTTTATATTCAAATTTCACTCAGTCCGTCGGTCCGGCATCTCCAAGGATCAATTTACATATTTTCACAGGTTTCCACGATTACATTTAATGTTAGATATGTATGCGGAACCGTGAGCGTTAAAGATACTTTCCTGTTTTCGAGCTCACATGCTGTTAGATTGCCTGGCTTTTGGAATAGTTTCCTTCGCGTAATTTATATGATGGCGGATATTAAAATTATATTTGACAGCTCTCATATTTTCCAAATTCAAATGTTCAACTTACGAATTTCAAATAATAGAACGCTCATTCTTCCTTGGCGCACAAAAGCCATAAACAAAAAAAAACATTGGCACGTGCTACTCCATCATGAATTTTCTTTGTCAAACTTAACGTGTTTTCTAATTACACGTGTATTTTATACAATGTAAATTCCAATTAATTCTTGCGAATACCAAATAATGAAAACAAAGGTTTAGACGTATGTCGTCTGTTCGGAGGACCATAGAACACGCAAATTAATTTCGAAGAAGCAGAATGTCAAAAATAAGTTAACGTCAAAGCATATTCAATTAAAATAATGATAGGGATGTGTTTGTTACGTAAATAATGATGGCGGTTTGTGTGTTGGTTCGCTTATTTTTGGGAGAAAAGGAAACGTCTTGTGTAAGACCAACACCTTCCACCATACCTACCTACATACTAAGTATTTTATTCACATGTTATTCTTCGCTTAAACGATGTTTGAGGAAGCCCGAACTTTGGCGAACTTACACGAGAATTCTGAACTAACTAAAACGAATATGAAATTGATATGCATAAATGTTTAGTCTGTATGTGAATTAAGTTTGTTTTGGGTTATGCACTGTTGAAAATGAATTTGGTCCAAAAAACTTCGAGAGTGCCAATTTAAAACACTCAAAACTGAAGTAGACACTCGATTTGATGCATCTATGAACCAGCCGAAATAATAACAAGTAATATTTTAAATTGAAAACGAAACAAGAGCAGCCGCAGAAACTAAACGCCACAGAATCAATTCCCGTCTGCGAATTAAAAGCATTAATAATACAAAATTTGATTATCCCATAAAAGATTCTGGCCATAAAACTCATAGTTGCTATAGTGTGCACCGTTGCCGAATGTACGAATTAGGAACCCTTTTGATCGTATCCCACCCTCCACCACGGACGCCCGTCGCCCGCTCTCGCCTGCCATTCATTTTCATAATAAAATCGTAACAAACGGCGCAGGTAACAAAATATGGAGAGAGATCCAAAATTTATGTGAACGCAATGTGATTATTTATGTCGAAACTTGAGATTTTGCTGGAGATATTGTCGGCAGGTAGGATGTATGGCCGCCTGGATGACGGACGCGAGATTTCGATGATATACTGGTTTCATGTTGGGCTACTCCGTGTTATCGCTGTATTGGACTATAAACCTATATAACAAATTGCTACTTTCCACGATCATTCTGCTCCAATACTGTAGACTGAATAGGTAGGTACTGTGCCACCCCTTCTAAATACATCGTTCGAGACAACACTATTTAGTCTCGCGCCAGACATAACAGCGAGCAAAACTTCACAAAACTAAGTATTTTATATATCATAAAACAATGTAACCACATCCTCACCTCCGCATCTGTAGAAAGGGCCCAATCAATCTGTCTGTACGAGATACAGCCTCCAAATCTAACTATTGTTCACGAATAGGGAAATTTCCATTTGGATTTATTCATTTGTCTAACTATTGTCGGGCTTTCCTATTTTGTATATTAAAATAATTGTTTTGCCGCCAACATTTCGATGTTCTAAATTCAAACTAGTGAATTTGCGTATGTGTTTTGTCATTCGTGCCAGTGTTGGATTAACCATAGAGTTCAGCAAATATCTGGTGTTTATTTTTTGTGAGACAATGATTTATTTTTATTCGGCCTTAGTCTGTCGCTTTTGAATTCAATATTACTTGTAATTAATTTCTCAGCCGTAAAATCGGCGTCTTATTAATACTTAAATCCGAAGCCTCAATAAACGTTCCATTTCACATCGAAAACCGAAAAGCCGTTGTATAATAAATTTAACGACAAATTCCGATAAGAATCGGCAACGCACAGACGCAATTTTCATAGATATAGCTCAATTAACAATTGGTTTCAATCGCGAAGACATTTCGTATAATAAAATGTTCCCCCACGCGGGGGTGCGGGGGTGCCTTCAGGCAATCTTATTTCTGTTTGTAATATTGCGGTGTCAATTTCGCATATTGAAGTGTGAGCACGAATATGGAACGCCATTATTTGAATCTATATTGTCTATGAACTTGCTTGTGTCTAATCTGGTAAATTGGATCCTGAGGCTTCGTTGAAATTGGAACGGTTTGAAGACTATTTTAAAATGCAAGATATTTTCTTTGTTGAAGTATGAAGTGGATAGTAACAGCAGTTCTCGAAGGGGTTGTCTCACAAAGGAGCTGTTATTTTTAAAGTCAAACACAAGCTGACCCAATTAGATCACTCACCACACAAATCCGTGCAAACACAATATCCGCCCGTTGCCAACGTTTGTAAACAAACAATCAATGAAAAAAAAAAACGCAAACATAAAAATAAAAACGCCAATAATCAACCGACACAAAACGATAAAAAAATAAAACCATTGTGTGCAAAAGAATTACACACAATATCCAATTGTGGTTCCGTCAACGAGGTCTGTAATAAAAAAACGCCACCCCACGGAACCCGGGCATTAATATCAATCTATCAATAGCTCTCAATACAGAGGCGTGAGTGATCAATAAACGATAATAAAAAATACCCTATTTTTTGTCCCCTCTCTATTACTATTTTATCGATGATTCGTATCGTCTGTTGTGATTGGACCCTCCACAGCGTTGTCTATTGAATTATCGAGTATCGCATTTTAATTCCTCAGTGTGATTTATTCCGATTCAGTTTAATTTATTCCGATTGAATAATTCGATTTCGGTAATTGTTTACGGTTATAGCTTAATTTTTGGTAATCGAATGTGTCTGGGTGTCTCTACAATTGTCAATGCCTTGTCACTTTAGTTTTAATCAATTGAATTTGATGTCACGAATTGATTAAATGTCTATGGTTTTATTGAATTATATCGTTTCTAACTTTTAGTTTATACCGAATTTTCTTTCAGTCTTAACAATTCTGATATCGAATCAATCAAAGGCAGAACTTTTACAAAACAATATTAAAATAACTTCAATACAACGCGAACTCTCTTTAATCTTGTTTCATCATCAAATGTTACAGCCTCACACACAGACGTTTCAAAAGCTCAAAAACAGTCGTAACTTGACAATCTTCAATAAATACACATCTTGGCAAAACTTGGTACATTTTAAACTCCATTACTTATCACTCTCTCAATCCACATGTACTTAATTACACTTGGCAAATACAATGACGTCATATCGATAGATAGACAGATAGGTACCGAAGACGGGGGAGACTGGGGAAGATAGAAATCGTATGTTTTCGGATTAATTCGTTCGTGAAATCGTCTCGTTCCGATAAGAATGGTAACTGCTCTGTACTAATTGAATCTACAATTGCGTTGGCATGTCTGATTTCATTAGACGGTTGTGTGTGTGTGAGGGGGGAGGGGGGGTAGTAAGTATCCGAACTGATGGATGCTCTTGAAAGTTTTGCAGTGAAATTTTTGGCGATATTGGTTTCGTGATTCGGTTTGTTTTGATTTTTTCTGTTGTGGGTCGTTTGGTTTTTGTTGAAGGGTTAAGTGTGAAGATACTTTTGATGTCGTTGCAGCTGTAGTTAGAAATTGTACCCAATATGTGATGGAAATTGTTGACATGTAATGATAAGACATAATTATTCGAATGATTTTCTACACATGAAATAGTACCTTAGCATCGACACATACCAAAAATCGAAACCCCTTCAACTTTCTGAATACATCAGTTCCCTAACTAAGTTTCACTTCAAAATATATTATACGAAATCTCAAAAGTTGTCTGTACGTAGTACGTACACAAACGTCTTATTGAATACCCTCATTCAATCCAAAACAACAGAACGGGTCCAAAGCGTGAATTGTTTCAGAATAATGGTATTTATATGCTACATTGGTTTCAAGGGAAATCACTCTTCGGAATAGTCCATAACGTCTGTTGGCGTACAGCCGCGAAGAATGGCGTAACACAAGGATCCCTTTACTGCGTTGTACGTGAAAATGCGATGGCAGAATTCGATATTACTTAAACTCGTATTGAAACCGGCGGGGGGAAGATTCGGAATATTAAACATTCACGTTTATTAGTTTGTCCTCAACGTATTTGGTAGTCTAAACGGGGGTAGTTTTCGATGGGAAACTTGGAAAGTGTGTTAACGAGTTCACCCCAGCGAGTGTAGTCGATTTTCCTAATGGGTGTAACATTTTAGTCGATTGTGTCAGTTTTGAACTAACTTTTGATGTAAGTTAAGTAAGTAGTAGTGACGGCTCACTGCACTAATGGCTTGATTCGAGTATCGAAAGGAAACTGCGAGTATTTGTCGCTACAGATCGGTTACATTCACTGACACGTTATGAGGGAAAACTTCAACCATTCGTATCGCATTGATTAAGTGTTAACATCAAATGACAGTTTCGGAGACACACCTAAATAATATTTACATCGAATCTATATAATTGTTTCAATAAATAGTCAGTTGTTGAGACGTCAAGTGAAGAGAGATTACAATGACTTTTAACTCAAAGTAATATCGGCCCTTGAGTGAAGCCAAAGTACTCATAAAACCGTCCAGCCATCTCAACAAACAAACCACCGCCGCCTATCCATTAAAATTAATCAAAAATTCAATATCACAAAGTCTTTACGAAAAAAATCCGCTCGTAATCGATGGCTCTCGAAAAAAATCGTCAAAAGAAAATTGGTATCGTATGATCTCGACTGCACAGATAACTGAAGGGGCCCACAAAGGCAGCTATCGGAAGGAAAACGAAAGGGTAATGCGGGCATAAGATGCGCATCGACACACACGGCCTAATCACGACACTCCCCACCACCCACCGCCCAACTTTTGCATATTGCCCAAATTGCCCCTACCTCCCTTAGCTTCGCCGCTAAGCGTACATTTTTGCTGGCCGGATAACTCTTTAGTTTGCCGTTTTTTTAGCATCTGTCATTCAACTTTCAACCTTATTTTGCTTTTAAGAAGAATGTATCGTAATTTTTGCATGTGTGCCAATGTTTTGTTTGTAGTGTAAGGGTGTCATGACGTTTGAGGGATGTTTCGACTCAGAGGACTTCTTAATTGTGAGCGTGCAGTTTTGCTATTGATTTTTTAATGTGTCTCTATGTATGATGGGATGGGGGCCTGCTAAGTACGTTTTCGTACATTCATTTAGTTATAAAGTATGGATGTATTGTTTGGAGGACTCCCTCTGTCCTCCATGTTTGAGTGTTTGATATTTGTTACGTTTCAAAATGAGAAGCAAACATTCGTGCTAAACAGCCTTCTAGGTTGTTTTCAGCAATTATCACAAAAAAAGTGTAATTCATAATTATAAACAAAGATTAAACAAAACACGCTCATTGGTAGTTCGTTAAAGCGCTCAAAGTATATAATTATGGCACAAAATAGTACCAAAGACGCCGCTCTTTAGCAAACCTGTCTATAATTCCTTCCCAACCATAGAGTAAGATGTAGACTGGCATTTAAACTTGGAACTAAAAATAAAACGCGCGAAACAAATTAAATTAATGACGTTTCATCGTTTATAATTTATAGTTTTGTTGTCAATGTATCCGAACGCTCGCATTACATGCATTTTTCCACTTACTATGGTATATCCTTTAATTAATGATAAAATTTATAAGATTACTTAAAAACATTTTCCCAATTAGAATATAAAATTAATTTACTATAAAATAAATACCAGTCACGTGGTGAATCGTTAATATATTTTGATTAAGATAAAAAAAACCCTAAACGTTCTTTAACTCTGGGCTATTCGTGTTCGAATGCTTCAAGTGTCTGCACTGCATAGCTCGCTACTCTCCGACATTAATCTCTATCTTGTTAAATTATAATAATTGCATCAACATTTAATAACTGCGTTTCATTACACGCGTTTACCTCTTCTCGTATTAAAAGGAATTATTTTCTAGAAATTACTAACCCACTTTGAAAAAACATGGAGACTCGTAATTAATGTCAATTTTATTTATAATTACGCGTCGAGCGCCGCCAGATGGCGGTATTTGCGTAAAAACGAGACCGGCCCATGAGCTATGCGATAATATAAATATTTCTTACAATATTAGACTTTAGTATCTGTGCTACAATTTTATTATTTTAATCTATGACCGCATTCTTTATTCCTCGTACTTTGTACTAATATGGAATCATTTTGCTTGTCCTTAATTATTTAATAGAAGTAAGTACAAAATTTATGTTGCCATAATAAAAAAATACAATTATTTACGACATTTTTCTATAATCCACTGGGTGGTCTTGGACTACAAACGAAATATGTCTGCCATCCAAAAGGCCGTATCTACCGATGTACACAATCAATACGTTGTTTTACGACTGTAATTTCTAGCCATCAGTGTCTAACTGTCATAGGGAGTGATATGAGCCACAATTCAGCACAATTAGCTGCATTATTACAACAATGGTAACGATTCTGTGCATTGTGAGCCGTCCTTGCGCGCACAATGGTGCAGGTGACGATCTTACGATATAAATAGGTTAAGTTAACTTCCTTGATTACTATAATGGCCGCAGGTTGACTGGCAAGGTTTATATTGTCTTGTATCAGTTGTAAGCCGTAATTATATGTAATGGTTTCGTCTGAAATGGTTAGGTCTTCCCCTTTCAATAAAATTCTCCTTACCGACTGAAATACATCATAGAATTGGTAAAAATTTAACATCTCTATTGTAGCCCAGAAACCTTCTTATGATCCAGCAACCCGCACTGGGCCTTCGTGGTGGATTATGGCATGGTCATTCCGTTTTACAGAAAAAAATCTTGTGTCTCAGCATTGGGAAGATTCTAAACTGATTATACTATGTAATGCTAAGAATATTCTTCGACAAAATAAAAGACTACAGTCATCCAAATAAATCTCAGATAAAAATCGGGCTTAGAGGCATTTTCACTTCTATCTAATTTCTTTTTATGAACTACTAATTCAGTATAGTTATAGTCTGCCTGCCCCATAGACAAGAGAATTAACGATATTTGTCGAGTACAAAACAAAATATCGTTTTCTATTCTCTTTATCTTGTCATATTATTTGCTTACGAAGCCTGCATACGGGCGGACAGTGAGGTATGGCAACACTGGATGTTCGGGGCTCATTGTAAGCACGTTTAAAAATAGAGGGGGAGCGCAGTTTCAATTTTGGATCGCATTGTTCGAGGTTTAAAAGTTGAGTTGTGATTTTTGTGGCAAATAGTGTTGTGAAATATTTTGTGAATGGACATACGGTTTTCGGGTTAAATGCCGTTTGATACTATTAGATAAGGATTCAAACTTTTTTATTAAATATTCTTTGTTATTCTAATAAAATTTTACAAAACTAAAAAACAAAGGGAAGATCTTAAAGCCTCTATTAGCAAATCTTCTCATTAAGTTTTATCGTCATACAGTGCCCGTTTCCAGTAACATTACATCTGCACTCATTCCCCCTTCTTCCATTCTATTTGCACAACTCCTTAATGCTTTATTTCGTTTGTGTGCTTAGTCTAATTAGAAAACTCCGAATCTACTAATGGCTAATATCGAATTTTAGCTCCTTTTTGTTTTTCTATGTCTTCGTATTATCAAATTATGTTCTTTAGACAGCCCATATGAGTTCATACTGTGAAGTCAATTAAAAAAGGAGCTCTTGGTAATTTACGTCGATTTTCAGTTACGACCTCTTTACTTGATCGTGTCTAGTCTATGGCATCACTTTGACAGTTCAAAAAGTAATAACTGCCAACATTATGAAAAAAAACTGTCAAACAGATTTTGTGCATTAGATTTTTTGGAAGTTCAGTTCTAAAAGTTTGACATATCGAAGTATCATAGGATCATTGTGACAGGCACAATTTCGTCAATCTCCGGCCCGTTCCGGCGAATCGGAACGTGTTCCGATTAAGTAAGACGTGATTCAGAGACGGAACACTTAAGGAAGACATCGGAACATGCTTGAATTGCACCAGCTTCCGACTTTGTTCGATTAAGACTAGAATAGATTTGCAAAGGAAAGTCTTGTTGAGAAAATTGGTTTATTTTGGGGTTTAAATAGTTTGTAACCGGCTCATTTTATATATATATATATATATATATATATATTATAATGAATCCATTATTTAAAAAATATATAAAATGAGCTCCTATGGATTTCCATCAGTAATTCTAAAGTGGCGAATAGTAAAGAAACTCAAATAAATTCAATAAGTAACTGATCTGTCAGTAAAGTATTCCTCCAGTTGCTTCTAATAATCTTGCAATTCAAAAGTCAACACACGAAAGGGGTTGAAAATGTATCCGCGATGAGTTAGCATTTCTCTTTATTTCTATTCCTACCCCCAATTTAAACCCAACACCTTATCGCACGAAAAGGTAGAAATTCTTGAAAAATAAATGTGATAGAAGCGAGCGATACGTAACTATAAATTAAAATAATTATCGCCTCTTTTCGGGGGTAGAATGCAGAGCCTTCGCGATCAGCTGTTCACCGCATACTGCACGAAGGCGTTAAATTCTGTTTTGTACTGATTGTAGTGATTTGTTTCAGTTTTTTTTATACAACCTACTTTTTCCAGACACAGACATAAGATTTGTGTCTTTATCTGGAAACTAGTGCATACTTTAACAACTAAAACCAAAAAAAAACACTGCCAAATAAAAAAAAAATTGATTTTATTTTTAGATTAAAAGCCCACGTTTTTCTGAGTCATACATAAACGTAATCCAAAAAAACGTGACTTTTATTAGCTTTATTATAATACATTTTTATTTCTTATATAGGTAGTACTTGATTTTCTCAAGATATGTAATCTAAAAAATGCAATAGAAATCAAATCATTTTATAATACCTACATTTTCATCCAAAAATAGTTTCAATGCAGACATATAAAAAGAAAACACTCCCTTACCAACGTTCTTGAAACAAACAATTTTAATTGCAACACGAAGCGATATTTTATCCATGGTATGCATTTTTTCCGACCACCCCGACGGCGGGCCGTTACTCAAAATAATCTAGGCTAGATATCGCACACCCCACGTGATCTACTGCCTCTGCCACGGAAGAAACACGTTTCACTTGATATTTTTCTTTTAATCCCGAATGACGTCTGTACGTAATTGGCGGGTTATTTTCAAGTCGCGTGAGGTTGGTAGCATGCGATGTTATGTTGGTGGGTCCGTTCGTTATTTGAAATTATTTGGCGAAAAGATATCTAACAAAATCATTAGTCCAATTTTACTGCTCGGAACCTTTCTAGAAGAGCCAATCCCAAAATAATTTACTATTTTCAAATAATTTGAAATCATCTCATCAAAATCATAAAGTTTTGAACCACACAATTGACACTAAACTCCAATCAAAAGTCCCGCTACAGTAAACCCTCACGTGCTATACCCGAACCCAATCAACCTTCAACAATCGGTATCCAATACCTTCCCCACGTACAGAGCGAACTTATCATCGAAATCAAATCAGCGACACCCCAATAACACGAAGTCGAGACCACAACAGGCAAAACTTAGTTTTCCATTCGGTTTTATAACGCGAACGATAGACAGGCAATAAATGAGCTCCCACAACTTATAATTGCTTCATTTCGTTGTCGACTCAAACCGAGAACTATGCAGTTTGCATTCGGCTTGTCTGTGTCGTGTTTCGAAACGATAATTGGATTTGTCAATAAAAAAGTATCGCCGAAATTGCATGACAGGTTACTCATTATGATTTGGTTGAAAGCTTAAAATTTTCAAATAAATGTTATCAAAATCTGTCTCGTGGACACTGACATTGACATAAAGAATTGGAGACCTAATTAGTAGCGTATCATTTTAACTCGAAAAGAAAATTCTAAAAGTTTTTCAATAAACCTAGTACTGTGATGAAATGGAAACAAAAAACTGATATCGCACCGTCAATCCCGAGTCTTAAATTCGCCCGGCGTTCCACAAATATCTTTCATTCAACGTTAATCACGTCTGTTACACGGTTCATTATAAACTATCTACTATTTAATACTGACAGAATCTCCGCGCGTATAGTTCCCAAACACGAACTGACAGCGACGAAAAAGTAATAATCGAAATGATCACGATTCATCGCTATGTTTATCCGAACGCCACCGACGTATCATGTCAAAAGTGCATGGACAAGTTCCATGTCAGTGTTTGCCGTTAAAATATACTCCAAAAACAAATTACCAAGCCAAACTCAACCCTAACACCTACACAATAATAGAAATAATAATGTTGTACATTCCGCGTTTGTCCGCGCTTATTAATTTTTACCATTTTCACGCCGCGCGTTCGATATGACACGTGATTGATGATCGCGACGTTCATTGTCAATCAAACTGTTACTGTAAAAGCATTTGCCGAAATGTGAATATTTATGAATCACAAATGTTTGTCCCGTGCAATACGTTAAAATAATAATTTTCATTTGGCCGTTTTAATTCCGATAGATGCGATGACAGCTGAAGAGCACGTAATAAACGGATAGTAGGAATCTTTTTGAAACTCGCGTCCAACTGTTCAATCATTCGCGTCGTTTATCATCTTTTTTCGAAACGAAACGAAACTCGTCGCGTCAAACTAGACAGACTATAGATGACGTAAAAAGAAAAACCGCCGTCCCGCCGTAGAAGCTTTCCGAACCTCTTTTTGTTCGTTCAGTTGGTATTGCTCGCGCGTTCGAATACGAAATTTGAATTTTCCCGCTTAAACGTCCGTCTAATAAATGTTTCCCAACGATTCGCGATTTTCGTAGGGTCACCACCTACAACCGAAGACTTAGGACATGATTTATCGTTGAATTAATAGGTTTAATTTATAGTTTTCGCGTTAGTGCTATAATGCGGAAGTTCAGTGCGGTATACTATAACAAAATGACTGACATTGAGGGGCACTGCGTGTAAATATAACAGAAAAAAGGAATGTTTTAATGGCCTGATTGGCATAAACCTTTTCATAAAATAGATGTGGTCTAAAAAACCTAACTCTGGGTCAGGTTAAGGAAATGGTTTGTTCAGGCAGAATAGTAATATTAGAAATACAATATAGCATAAAAACTGTTTCTTTTTTCCAAAATCGTCCTCTCCCTGAAAACGGGACGAATCCCTCGAAACTCCGACAGATACTTCCCTTAAACTGTTTGACCACTTTGACAGATCGCCAACATGAACTCTTTCCGACGTCAAAATGGCGTATTAGGTTTTTTTACTCAGTTGTCTGTCATCACTTCCTTTGTGATTGAGCACTGCATTGATGCATTGTGTTCCAAATTGATTCTGTTTTGTTACTTTATTGAGCTTTAGACAATCGACGTGGTCTACGTCTTTGTTGCTTTTCGTCGATCTTGGACAGATAAAAGAGGTTATGGTTTAGAGAAATAGAGTAAAAAACGATCGTCCTTTGTAGCTAAATTTTATGGATTGGCTTTTAGCTTGCTATTCTCATTTGATCCTTCTTTGGTTCGTTCCGTTTGTATCGAAGCGTTTATTGAGTTTTCTGGCTAGTACTTAAAAGTAGGCATTCCTGAAGAATGCTATAAATATTTTTCCTTAACGAAGTTCATACGCAATCTTCTTTGTTCTAACACTCTCAAAGTATCATCAGCGTCATAAATAAGTGTAAGTATACTATCACCATATAAAAGTAGGTGTAAGGTAGAATCGAGCACGTCTGATAAACCGCCGGGGACGGTGGCGGATTTATGGCCCAAGGCTCGACCATTTGCATCGGAAGGAACACGGCTAAGAATGCGGGGCGACGCACGCAGGCCGTGTGTGTGGCTTGACAACTCTAGCCTGAAAAATGAACTGCCTTGACGGTGTTTTTTCTTTAAAGTGTAAATGCACGAAACACGATGACACTGCTAAGTTTAAAGTTAAAGCTTCAACAACGGACCTCAGCGCTAAAATAAATTGTCACATTTCCCTGTCATCAAAGAAAGTACAGTCAGCCAAATTAACAACTGACAACTTTACATCACCAAATAAACTACCAAGTACTGCAAATGAAGTCCCAAAAAATCCCATCTGGAACTCAAAACAAAGTTGCTAACACATGTAAATCTCACCAAATTGTGCAAAAGGTTTTTTTAAACGATCTGCACGAGAGAGGTATTCGAGTTAATCGGCGTCACAGTGGGGTGATCACAGACCCAGGCGGCCACGCTGTAATTATACTAAAAATGTGGTAGACTTCAATAAAAAGCTGAAACTGTGACGGGCGGCGGTCGAAAACATAATCGTCCATAGTAATGATTGTAGGTAATTGTGCGAGGGTTACCCTTAACCCTTCGCTGAAGGAACAACCCTTGGATGCTGGGTAAGCTGCGGGCGGACAGCGTTCGCTCAAAGAATAAAAAAAAATACAAAAAATGTTACGAAAAACAGAACGGATTGGACAACAGAACTAAGTGTTTTTCGGCAATTTTCATGATTTTAATTTTAATAAATGATTATTTATCATTGATTTTCAATCTCAAATCTAAAACAACACCTCACTTATGAGGACAAATGCGAAAAAGGCTGTCGATTTTTGACAAAAAGCAGACACAAAAGTCGGACATCATCCTCGTTAATCCGCTACCGCTTATAACACACAACTAAGTTAATAGCGGTCAGTGCAGGTTTGAATTAAGACAATAATTACTCGCGGTGCCGTCCGCCCGAATTTTCGTTTCGGCTAATACTTTTTATGGTGACTGTACTATTCTGAACGGTGGGACGCGTGTTTACATAGCATTTACGGGAACGTGAAGGATTACTAGAAAATTGACAGTGGCCCCGATTCTGTTGTTCACAAACTAAACGAAATTTAAGTTCAGTGCATCTTTTTCTTTCTATTTCATTAAGAAAAGGACCGAAGATAAATATTAGTTTAGTCCTGTCAAATTAGTCAGCGCCTGACGTAAATTGACGTATTTTTAGTAGCCAATTTTTTAATCACGTCTAAACTTGTCTATGGATTATCTAATTTCACAGGACTAAACTAACATTTAACTTCTGTCCTTTTTATACTGAATTGGAAAGAAAAAGATGCACTGAACTTAAATTTAGTTTAGTTTGTTAACCACAGTATAGGGGCCAGTGACAACCGTTTGACAAAATCCCATCTTTTTATAAGATGAAAAAGTAAAAGTTGAAAAATAAAAAAATTAGCAGGTCATATGATATTTTCTATTAAAAATAATTAGTAACATAAACATTTACATTTTACAATATATTACTTAATTGCAAAATAAAAACCGCAACGTCAATAAAGTACCGAAAAAATACCGCGAAAAATCGAGTTGACGTATAATGGCATCCATGTTTTATAAGCACGTTCTCAATGTCAAAATAGTTCATGTGTTCTCATTAGTTACTCTATATTATTATAATCATAATGATGTCTGAAGGTTATTTTTCAGTTTTTTACAACATTCTGTAAAGAGGCCGAGTTGTAATGGAAGATATTTACGACAGTTTTTCAAGGTTGCGTCAAACAAAACTGACAATATTTACTGAAGTATTATAATGATGATATGTATTAAGATATCGATGTCAAGGTGTGATATTCATTAAAGTGATTTGTAAACTTATTTTGAAGGCATTAACCTGATTTAAGTTTTTTTTTTTATATATTTTCTTATGACCATGCATTGTATCATTACCATCACTAAAATGATAATTATTTTATAAAAATCCAGTTTTTTGTTTAAATGCAATAAACTAATATTACGTAAGTAATGTATAGGTACCTATTATGTGCAATTGTAGTCTAGACAAGAAAAAAACGGATCGAAACATTTTATTTTAAAAATTGCAATTTAATTATTTAATTACCCTACCAACTACTCATTTGTTTACGTAAGAACCTAACTAAGAGTTTAATTTTTATTTCCTGTCTGCTTATGTACAAGTATCAAGAAGTATTATAATAACAATCATAAAACACTAAAACAAATAAACAAAACAGATAATGGCGATGAAAAATTCTCATGAAACTGAAGTCACGAGAAAAGTCTAGTTCACCGCTAAGTCTTTAATAATTACTAGACATAAAAAGAATCTGTTGAATGACCTATAACTAGACTTTAAATTAATATTCTTAAATGTGGATTCAAAGAAAAACTGAATAACCTTAGTATTCTTTAAGAACAATCAGCAAAACTAATTTCTAAACCAGAACTTCACGAAATGCAGCCCGATTTTTTTATTGATAAAACTAGTTTATGATTCAGATGGTCTACAGATATTGGAAAAAATTCAATAGCAAAAATACCTATGATCGAGGGGATTTAATTCTGTTCCTATAATGACCAACGAGAGCAAGGAAAACCCCAATCATCTACAATAATAATCAGAAAATGGCTCCATAAAACTTGAATTGGAAAAACGGCCGTCTCAAGACGTATCCAGGGTCATGTGCCGTCCGTGATTTCCGTCGCATCTATCTAGACGATACGCATCTTCACGCTCGAGCGCCGGCGACACCCCACCTGACGGCTGCGCCAACAATTGATATCTTCCGAAGGTCGGGTAATAACATGCTGAGAGTTATCCGACCAACACACTCCAACACCCATAATAACACACACGTAGCTTTTATTACAAAGCAATAAAGTCGACTTTTGAAAAAAAAAATGGCTTTGGGTGTGACAGATATAGCCTTGTCTTGTCGGGTGCTGATTTTATGAATAGATCGTCAATTGTCGAACGGAAACGCGGACTAAAATTAGTTTTTAGAGTTCTGTTTCTAAATAATACGATTGGAACTTCTTTGATTTACTCAATTGCTACAGTTTAATTGTTGATATATTTTGTACGGTGTTATTAAGTCGATAATTACGGGAAAACCCAAAATACTTCATTTTTAAGCAATAAAATGTTGTGTTGCTAAGCGAATGTTATGTAAAGTTTAAAGACTTTAATAAAGCAATTAGATTTACACGTGTTTTTTTTTCATCGCTCAATAAAAATAATAACAATTACTTTGTTTTCAATGACTGAACAAATTCATATGAGAAACTAATAATTGTTACTAAATAAAATTCGTATTAGTAATAACAAGCAAGGCCCTCCCTTAACTATATCACAATAACAAGGCACAATTTTAAATATTTATTTTATCATTAAAATGTCTGATAGCGTCACCCATCTTTATCGTTAAAGATTGATCTCCATAATTACAGACTAGATGCTTTTATTGTGCCCACAGATAACATAAGATAATTATATGGCAATTAAATTCTTTAGAAAATATTACTGGCGACACTTTTAATATCGTAATGTTATTATTTTAATGTTGGTAGTTCTGTCTCAGGAATCACGAATGTGTTATTTCGTGTTCTGACCCTCTTTTGATTCTTTTTTTTTTTTTAATTTTAACGCATCTTTGCATAGTGATGCGACTGATTTGAATTTGATTGCATAAGTTAAGATTGAACAGACTATCAAAACCCGTTAGAGCATTAAATATTTACCATAATACGAAAAAAACCTTTTTTAATTAAAAATATCCTCAATAAACCAACCCTTTCATTCCCAGATCGCCCAACTAGTGGACGACGTGCGTCGCCTCCAAGCATCGCTTACAGCGCTGCAGGAAGCCCACGCGCAGCAGCTGCAGCGGCTAGAAGAAAGACTGGACGAGAAGAAGCAGCACATCGCCAGGCTTGAAGCGAGGCTCGACACGCAGAGAGACTATGACGATATCAAAAGAGAAATCAGGTGAGTATCCGTCGTTCTGATGGAACAATTGGGACGATTATTGGTTAATTTTAAGTTTTACAATGTTTCAAAGAAACTAACCGAGACAGGAGACAGAAACCCTGAAAATTAAAAGAGAGTAATAATATAAAAACTAAATGACGTTTGATAGATACTAATCATAAAACCTAGGAACCATATCTCAGTCAATAGAAATTAAAAATTCAATGTATTTAACTGAGAGAACAGCCTGCAAAATCTATCAACTAAAATCTATATCAAACTCGGTCTCAGAAAATCGACAAAAAAATTTCAAACATATCTACATCCCTACAAGTACAGGCTGCATACAAATTAAAAAGTCTACAATACAGCACGTGTTAATAAACTTGATAAGACTCGTATCTCGGTCATTCACCTGCGCACAGATTATATATTGTTTGTAGAACAAGCCTTGACTATGGTCGAGGTACTGGCGCGAATGATCTTGGCGCGACGCTCCTAGGTAACTGCTGCATTTCCTTGTTTAACTTGGTTAAGAAGAAATAAAACAGGCTTATAATGCATTTGTAATTAAATACAAGTAAGGAATTGTAATGTTATGATATTGATATAGCAGGTAAGCGAGAAATGGCGAAATGTTACATGATAAAACTTTATTTGACATATCCATCGTCAAAAGTGACAGTACAATTTTTGTACGCTTTTACGACTTTTCATTTCCGGGAAAACCATTGACACATGAACAAATGCAACACTTTTCTTTTACTCTAGTGTCTTTGAAGTCTTCAACGTTATTGGCAATCAGAAATCCAAATGGTAATTGAACGTCAATTGTTTATCCCTAATCAAATCGAAATGGTCGATAAAATAGCCCTTTTATATTGAACCAATAATATCGTATCATAAAGGCTGCCTCGTTGGTCTTAGTGATCGTAAGCGCTGCTGCTGAGCATGAGATCCTGGGTTCTATTCCCGGGTCGGGCAAATTGTTATTGAGTTTTTTCTATCTGAAATTTCTCGGAGCCCGGTTGATGGCAATATTCCAGCACCTTATTACATGGGACTTAAACAACTGGCAAAATGTAGGTGTACAGACGCCAGCACATCAAGCTACCCGAAACTGTCAAATTTTCCCAATCAACCTTGAACCTTAGGCTTTAGTGATAATGTTGAAAATCTATTAAAGAAATTTGATAGATTATAGTAGCTTTATGTGCTGACGTACTATTGGTAGACTTTTGCGCAACCCTTCGATGAAACAAAGCGTGATGATAGGCTAGACATTTATAGGCCCAAAGGTACAAAAATGAAAGTTCGTTGTCTTATCAAGACAGCAGGGATTAACTCTTTCGCCATAGAACAAACATTAAAGCTAGAAACGGTATGATAATCCAAGTTAGTAAATGTCACTTGAGTACATACGTTCAATGTATCATTGTGTGCTTTGAGCGCATTTGTTTGTTGAACGTACCTTTGACTGATAAGCAGGCGCCTTCCAGCACACCCTGTCTTTGTTTGACTAGTTCGTTAGTCGATTATGATGTTGAAAGATATAGCTTTTAGAAGTTATACATTACTAGGAAATGAAACAAGTTATTCCGTAGCATCTATCATTCTTAAATTATTTATCATGACTTTTTTTACCAATTTTCAAAGGTCCAACGGATGTCTGAAAAGTTGAAAAATGTTTAACAGTTAAATAAAAAGAGACACATCGTAATTATTAAAAACGTTTAAAAAATTACCATTTTTAATACATTGTATGTATTGAAAACCTGAAAACAAAACTTGTTTTAGGCATAAACTGTATCAATCTTGATCATAGAGTTCCCAAATCTTCTTCTAATAAAACCTTGCCACACAGCACGACACACCCTTTAGCTGCTGTCACCCTGTTGTTTAGACAGCCTGCTCCAACAAGTACCAGTTAATTACCATCAGCCATCTTAAAGGATCTTTTATGGAGTTCCGAGTATTTAATGTTGTTTTTAAACAAGGATTGAGTCTTCACTTTGAGATCTGACGCCCGTGGTTTTGGTGCCGTTTGTGATATTTGAGATACTTCCTCTTTCGGTACTTATGTTGTAAGTTTACGTAAACATGTACCACTTATGTCATTATCATGTCTCATAAAATTTAAGTTTTAAGAAAAAAATTACAGCACTTAGCTGAGGTTTACATCCATAAAGTATTAGAGCACTTTTCGACACATATAGTACTACTAACGAATATAACCATAAACCGAACAAACTTTCAAAGACAAAAACGTACGCATTGGTAAACGACATATTGGACAGTAAACAGAATACACCCATCGGCTCCCAAAAAGTCACCAAGGAGGTCCGAACAGTTTTTTTCTTCTACCACAAATCGAAAACCACTTGCACGTCGAAATTGTGTCCCACCTCGCACTCCTACGCTAAACGTTCGAGATAAGGAATTTAGCGGCCTCCCCTAAGTTTACACTATATATTGATACAAAAATCGCTCCCTGAGAACTTTAAAAGGTGCCTTTTTTATTTTTCCTGTCGCATCAGTGGGAAATATAAATAGAATTATCGAGGGATGTTAATATTTTGACGCGATAGTGGTATGAATGGGAAATTATTTTGGTTTGGAAACTATAGTCGCGGGTGGAAGTTCTTATGATGTTTTATTAGGGTGTTAATTCCAGTAATTTCTTTATATTTCGTATTATTATGAAGTTTTGCATGGGTTCTTGTGACAATCTGCTCCGTTGTCCCACTCATTTGTTTTTCATCACCCATATAAATGAAATCTAGCATCCACCTGTGCATTGCTAACATCACTGCTATATGTCTCTTGAATTATGACATCATCTTGAAATTATATTATCCCCTTCTGAGTACGTCGTCATGAAATCATTTCCCTTATCGTACTAGCTTCTTAGACTTAGTAACCCCAGCCATTATTATCTCCCTAAAAACATCCTCTGCATTCTTCCTACTTCCTCCATCTTTCTCCAATCTATAATCCTCACATCGATGGCCTCCGTTCCCACGTACCTAGTAATCAGGCGATCAGTCAACATCCTCGAGAACAATCTATCACCTGCGCCGCTGATAACTGATAACGTTAATTAGCAGTACCTACCTATCTACAAAGTTTCACACCAGGTGCTTTCGTCATCTTAGTTGCAGGATGTGGGTAGATTGACGTTTGCACTTAGTGCTTAGTGGTTAGTATGGGATTTAGTCTAGCATCAATTGTTTTTGGTAGGTGATTAGGATAAGCTGAAATATGATTTGGATGAAAAAGTAGCGTTCAAGAGGTCTATGCTACACACTCAGACAGAAAAAAAAAACTATTTCTACCATCAGGTCGAACTAGGATTATCGGCTTGCTCATATATTCAAAAGCTCGCTCATTGGCGAAAGAAATAGACTATGTCGAATTCCACGATGATTCCTTTCACACTATCCCTTACTGAAACAAACTCTGACTTAAAAATATAGATGCATCTTGTCACACTGGATGGTAGGCCACATCACAAAGACCCACTCAGTCTATAAATACTTCGCAACAACATCCCAAAACCGATGTTTTAAGCAGTTTAATGTGCCCGACAAATACGGTGTCATACCGTCGGTGCGTTTGATCCACCGTCAAAGATCAGATCACAGGCGCCGACATCGCGACATAAAATCAAGACTGTGCAAACACGATAAAAAGTGTTTTTAACTTTAATAAAATGTCGATCGATTACAGTTTACGACAGGAAATTGGAAATTGGAACGAGTTTAATATACATTTTACATCAGCTGACTTGCACGTGATAATTTGTTGTTTATTATTTAATGTTGGAAGTATTTATGGATGTTTTACTTTAAAATCTAAAGGTCATAGATGAAATAACAAGTAAGCTTAGAAAATAACATAAAGCACAGCTAGCTTGAGCGAGAATATAAACTAGATTTGAGAAGATGCATCATAGTTTTAAACTCGTCTGTTCTTTTAGAAAGAATAGGAAAGGAATAAGCAACCTACAATAAGATACAAAAAAGATTTGATACACAATCGAACCCCAAGTACCTAACAAAAATCCGTCGACATCCCAATAATAAAGCACACATAACTGACACATTATCTGTCCACACGACACAATATGATAGAAAAATAAACGGAAAACACCCATTTCAATTATTGCTGCCAGCACGCGAATGGCCGCCATTTGGTGTCTTTCCCATGATCGCTTTCCTTCGCCAACAAAAGATAAGTTCTAATCCTATAAGATCTATAATTCCCGATATAAACATAGAAGGCACCTGCACTGGTTTATTGCTTATTTATTCCGGTTCTCAAGCAAGGATTAAGTTATAGCCAGCCCCCGAAGATTAAAGCTTAATGGAGGGAGCAATGGATTGATTTCTGAACGCGGTTCCCGCCAAATCTCCGCTTAACTTGGCTTGGGCGTCATTACGTTCGATTTATTTGTTGTCTGTGCTTCTTTGAGGATTTTGGTTAAGCTGTGGTTGATTTTAAATTAAATTCTTAGCTATTCGAAAATAGAATGCGGACTATATTTCTGGAAAACAATATAGAAATAGTAATACTCGTAATTAGCAGCAGACAGACACTGAAAATCGAGTCCAAAATAGTTGTGAAAAAGCTTGGCAGTTTGATTTTTGATTTTGTAAAACAATGTTTTAGTACCTAACATAATCGGCCTATAGTGTTCCCACTGCTGGAGCATATGCCTCCCCGATATGAGAGGGAGTGGGCCATAGTGGGTCAAAGACATCCACTAGGCCGTACTGGGCCCACGTGGTGGTTACGCGGGCCCAATGCGAATTGGTGGATGTCTTTGGTATTGTGCTAGACGAATTTTTTTACAAGCCCAAAAAACTTATAACGTTTAATATATTAAATTCTAATCAAGATCACACAAGATCGTGAGCTTGTTGGGGTTTCGTTATAATTAAAATTCACTAAAGCTCAAATACAAAGGACACAGTGTTGACACATTAAAGATGAAATTTAAAGAAAGTCAAATAAAGAGTGAAGCTGGTTATCTCATGTTTAATTAACATCTAAGTACACAAGATTTACATAATTTCAAAGAAACATTCTCTTATATTATGTGTGGTTTGTTTGTCCCTATATATCAATATGAGAGCCTATCGTCGACACCTGTTCTCATTTGCTTAGGCGATGTTTGTCTTACATTTAACGCAAGTTTAGCCTGACTCTGTCGCACACAAATTATCAACTAATTTACGTTGCCCGAAGATTTTTGATGCCATAAAGAATACCCGACGGGTTCTAAGCTTTTTACTGTGTTTGTCGAACATACGTTTGTTGCATAGATTAAATATCTGAGAGCGGGAAAGTTTGTGTCAATAATGGTTTGTTTAGACTTAACCAATGAACGTTTCTGAGATTTTCAAGTATTTGGTCAGTGTGTATAGGCGTTAGTGAACGATCAATCAGTGATTGGTCAGCGCGGCGGGGGCGGGGCGATGTTATCGGCGATCGAGTTGATACTATGCAGTGACGTCACGTTTATTGTCAGAGACATTGATGGGAACGAATTTAATAAGTGCGCGTTCGATATTTGAATACAATTGAATTTGTTACTCGTGGAGACTGATTGTGAATCAGCGAGATTTCAATGTCGCCATCGCTATTTTTGTTGAAATCACTTTAAGTCTTGAATAACTTCACACCGGTAACAAAAGATTTTTTTTAATGATGAGCTGGACACAAATACTGAGAGAATCGCCGAGGCTGTTTCTAATATCGTCAAGTCTTGTTAACTACAAGATGATCTCCTAAAGTCTATTGGTAATCAAACCGCTGAGCTCCCCAATGACACAGTACAATAAAATAAGGTAAAGAACTCGACAGGAATTCGTAATTCGCTAATCAATATTGAAACATCCCTTTACTGAACAACCCCTTCGGAAATATGTCTTTGAAATATTCCCTTTAAAGGGTTGCACGCTGTAGGGACGATCAATCGACATTTTGTCACAGATTTTGAAATATGATCGTCATTCGCGCGTTATTTGTCTATGGAAGAGCGGGAAATTTTCTTGAAGAATATCTATGGATTTTCCTCTTTGATTACAGTTCTAGTCTATGGCTGTTTTAATTCCACCATAAAATCATCCAGTTTTAAAAGATACACCAACAAAATCGAGAAAGAGAGTTATATAAAATTTTAGTAAAGTATTACTGACCTGACTGACTGGGGGTTTACTGACCCGTCCAACATCCAGTGCTAGTGCGGTGCCTGTGACCAGACCATGCCACACTTGCTGGAGTGCCCTAAGTGCCCATTTACCTGCACCTCGGATGACTTAACGAACGCCACTGATGCCGCAACGAACGTGGCCACCTACTGCTACTGGGCTCATAAAATAAATAAAATGTCGAAGAAGAGTAGGTACAGAGGCCAGCACATCAAGCTACCCGAATCTGTCAAAATTTACCAATTGATTATGAACCTTTTATGTTAGATTGGGGTCATAATACCATCGACACGAAAAGAAGAAGAAGTAGGAAACTAGTCTTTTCTTCAGCAGAATCAACTAATAGGTATACAACAGATAGCTCGGTAAAGTTTTCCAATCAATAAATAAACAAACTAGTTTTAAAATCAAAGTTAACCCTAACGACACCGATAGTAGAATATTTAAAGCCTAAACACACAATGTTTTAAAAGTTAACCCACTAATTAATTCAAAGTTAGGTACGCGCACATCGGTTTCATTCGACGCATCAAATATTCAGTGTGTACACGCCTTATACTGAAGGCTTTTGGCCAAAGACAAAGATGCTTTTAAGCTTTCGTTTAGGATAGGGGAAAGTTGTTGAGTAGCGTAAACACTAGAAGAATTTTGAGCTCATAACATTGTTTAAAGCTAGTCTTGTGTTCAATTAACGTTTTAAAACATATCTTGCATCTTATTACAAAGTATTATCAGTAGTTTTATTCCGAACAATGTATAACTAGCCCAATCTCACGTTAAAAAACCGGTCAAGTGCGAGTCGGACTCGCGCACCGAGGGTTCCATACAAAGTAGGTATATACCTAACTACAAATTTAAGGTTTTCGGAATTTTTCCTTTATATTTGCTATAAAACATTGCTTCATGCCAAATTTCAAGATTCTAGGTCGACTAGAAGTACCCTTTAGGTGTTGATTCCCTTGCGAGTAGTTGCGAGTTTGAAAATATGCTTCTAGGCTTAAATTGCTGTTTCTTTTGATTGTGTTGACATAGAAGTTTGATTTTATTACAGCTTAAAGATAGTATATACATGAGTATTTGATATAAATTTCAATTTAATACCTCTACGCGTTCATGAGGAAAGGGGTAGTAAGTTTAAAATTATTAAAAATATTTTTATTATATGATGTAACTAAAAATTTACGGTTTTTGCAGTTTTTCCTTTATTTTTGCTATAAGACGTTGCTTCGTACCAAATTTCAAGATTCTGAGTTCCCGGAAAGTACCCTGTAGGTTTTGATTCCCTTGCGAGTGTCGAAAATTTGCGGCATAAACGGCTGTATCTTTTGATTGCGTTGACTTAGAAGTTTGATTTTTTCACAGGTCTAAGAGACAGTAGACCTGAGTATTTAATATAGATATTCCAGCTTGATACCTCCACGCGTTCCTGAGAAAATTTTTCTTGACAGACAGACGGACGGGCAACAAAGTGATCCTATAAGGGTTCAGTTTTTCCTTTCGAGGTACGGAACCCTAAAAAGTGAAAAAAAAATCTTTATTCCAAAAAAAATTATTAAAAATATGACCGACTCGAATAATTCCATATTCAAACTAGAGCTGCATCATCAAACCATAGACATAAAAAGATAAAAACCTTCACACCCGACGCCACTCCACGCCACTAAACTAAGCTAGGATGTCGTCACTTCCCAACTGTGTCATCGCTGTTTATAATGTATCAGTTTTAAAACCCTCGTAAACATTAGCCGACGGTCTTCCTTGTGGAGGTAGTTACATTTTGTGGGAGTTTTAGAACTTTTCACGTATATTCTGCTCACTTACCTCTATGAGCTTCTATAAGTACCTTTCGTTAGGCAATATATAGTAAAAGAAAATATTGTTAAAGGTACAAAACCATCCAGCCTATATTGGCCCCGATTCTGTTGTTCAAAAACTAAACTAAATTTAAGCTCAGTGCATCTTTTTCTTCCCATTTCGTTAAGAAAAGGACAGAAGATAAATATTAGTTTAGGCCTGTCAAATTAGTCAGCGCCTGACGTAAATTGACGTATTTTTAGTAGCCAATATTTTAATCACGTCTAAACTTGTCTATGGATTATCTACAGGACTAAACTAATATTTATCTTCTGTCCTTTTCATAATGAAATAGAAAGAAAGAGATGCACTGAACTTAAATTTAATTTAGTTTGTGAACAACAGAATCGGGGCAATGTCAAACGAACGCATCAAATATACCTAATTCCGATTTTGAATATTACGAATTGCATTCTCATTTCATAATTTCGCTTATCCCAAAAATTTACGCCAAATCCCGTAAATTCCTATTTGTTGTAAGAAATATCGCAAAAGTTTAGTATTGTTTCGTTTCTAATAGCAATATCCAGTATTAAATCGTTTAAACACAGCTGAATGGCGAAGGGAGTCAACACTAGTTATCTGTATTCCCTGTGAGACGGTCGCTTCAACGAACGCGACTAAGCTTTGAACAATGACAGTATCCACGTGCGATTATATGAACCATTTTGATACTAGCATTTAAGTAGTTAAATTGTTTTTAGTATGATGAGATAAGGAATTCATTAAAAAAAAATATCAAATATTTTGCGATATGTAAAAAGCCTGAGAGATTTTAAAACGATCTAAAAATATGAAAATGTTTAAATCATAGAAATATAAAATAAATCTGTGGTTTAAATAAATTATTTATTTAAAACTGAACATAATTATCGTACCTAATAATTAGGAATTAGTTGAAAGCACACTCAAATGAAAAAAAAATCCAATTGAAAAAGAACTAATTGGATCCGAATAATAAATTCTCATGGAGAGATGAAAAAACAAATGGCTGTCAGCTTACTTCCTTTTACAAATAGTAAAAACTGCAAGGAAAGAAATGTACGTACCAGTAACAACAGTAAGTAATAACCCCTTTCGCTTATTACCTATGCATGTTAGGATCCCTTAAATTCAGTGTTTATTGCCGCAAAAAACTGTATCATTACAGGCTATGACGCCATGTTTGTAAAAAACTTCAAAGCTTCGATTACTTGCAGGTGCATCGCTGTCACGCTTTGAAACACATCTTATATATACATAACGTTAAGCAGAGGTGTACCTATAGCACACCAACATAGTCCCATGTAATAAGGGGCGAGCCTATATGGAAAAACCTAATAACACTTACCCTACCCGGGAATCGATCTCAGGACCTCATGCTCAGCAGACCAACGAGGCACACACATCCTATATCAATCGTAATTTTTAAAAAATATCACAGTCACCAAAATAATTTCTAACCTAAGTCGTATAGTACACCTTCCAATTAGAGAATGAAGTTGGCAACACCTCCGAGATTCGGCACTACCGATCAACGATTTAATTGGCGATATATTAAATTGTAATTAAGGTGCAACCCTATTGTGCCGGAGGTAATACCGATACGTCGCACCACTAGTTTACCAACCGATCGAAAAAGCGAAGTCTTAAGGTGAAGTCCCACGACCAGTCGGGAGTTCCTGACCAAAATTTAGGGTAGTCGAACGATTTGTCGAAAGTTAGATCGTATGTCGTAAGTTACCTAACAATATGTTGTTGATAGTTTTATTGGTACCTCAGTTTCGGTCCCTTGTGGACGACAGAAAAGAAGTCTGCTACGATTTTGGTCTTGTAATTTTCAAAGCACTTTCCCATTGTTAATATATGTCGAGTCGTGACATTGAGGGAATATCAAATTGAGAATTTTGCGAATAAACGATTACAAGTGTAAGCAATGTCAAAAATGGTTTAAAATTAGCATCCACAATCCACATTGTTACTTATATTTATTTATTTCCGTCTTCCCAGTTCCCTCCTATCCTTCGAAAGTAGGTAATTACATTACGTGTATATTAAAGTTAGACAATTATAAAAGATAATTGCATGCCGTTAATTAATGTATCATAATGATCATAATTAATTTTATTGTTCATATTTTTGTTAAATTAATAGCTAAATAATTAAAAATAGACGTCATACCTACATATAGCGCTAATGAACTAAAATAATTATTTTTGACTTCTAAATCTGCATGTGACGTTAAATTAATAAAAACCTGAGTTTAAATATATTTTTAAAAGATAGGAACTGTTTAGGAAAAACAATGAAATTAAAAATAAAACAATGATGTTCATATTAGTTAATGACTTCACGTATCTTTCTGCCATTGATTTTAGTAGCGATATCTCATCTTCAGCCAATATATTATTAATAAATTCTAATCCTAGCGACCCATTAAGGAACTAACCGCCAGCTCCCTAAATACACATAAAATAATACCAATAAATGAAGGGGCTCAGGTACGGCGGGTCTTATCTTTCTAATAGCCATAAGATACCGTTCAAAGCGGCCCAATCTCAATAAATTTATTAAAGGAATATTGCCAATAGAGACCCAGCACATCCTATTAATTAAAATACTTAATTAATTCACCTGGAAATTGTTTAATCAATTCACTTTTGACCCAATTTATTGGGGTAGATCGAACTGTGAGTCTGTGACCCGACGTCTTGTGATAATTAAAAGCTTTATATTACTATCAGGTAATCTATGGGATTGTGTTTTAATTATGATTACGGTGGAAGGGAATTTGGGTGAGATGGGAAAGGGGCACTCATGTCTACTCCTTATTTAAAATTTTTCCGGCGTTCGCTTTGCGAATTTGTTTGTACCAACTGTCCATTACCATAACTCTCTCTCATATTTTTTAGACTAACTCTACTGTATCTCAACAATGTTTTAGTTAGATCCTACATTTTCGTTTTTCGTCATAATCAGATTTTCGTCAATTGCTACTCTACGGTCCTCACCACGTCCACATTATCTACACTTTCAATTTTACTAACAGCTTATTTTCTTTGTTCCAGCATGCTCCGAGCACTCGACCTGGGCGGTGGGGAACGATCTTTAGAGCGCAAGCCTGAGATCCGCTCGCCGAGCACTGCACCTTCGCTCCGAGACCATTCGGCGGAGCGAGAGCGAAGCGCTGAGCGCCGGGATACAGGTACGTCGCTAGTGTTGAACCACGACGTATCTTGAGTGGACGGTCAACATGAACTTGGAAGGAAAGAACAGAGTTGGGTTCCACTCAGGTTAGTCGTGTAGGTAGTAGCAAACCTTGCATTTGGCCCGAATGATGACGTCATGTTCTAAAACGTTCTGAAGTCTCTAACTAAACAGTGACGTGTCTTCGCGCCGGATGCCCGGTGTCATCGTCGTCAAGTGAACATTGGAAATCGATGTCGGCCATCAGCTATGCACGTTCGATGTTTCAAACCTTGTGTATGTCCGTAGCTAGTTCGTGTTCGCTTCACTTTTCTGTCCGCAAAAAACAACAATTCGCAAAAAAACGCGCGGAGTACGAGGAATATCCAGTTCCCACCACCTCAGCCATGCCGCTCACGGACGCGCGTAATCGTTTCAAACTTAGGCTTTAGAATTCGGAGCATGCCATGATGCCGACATGAGAGACGCCGCGCGCGCATTAAAGATTCGTACGCCGTTGCCGAATGATTGCGACGCTTACGAGCGTGCGTGCTAGCCCTCCCCGTCCCCTGACCCCGCCCCCGGCCCCGCCGTCCCCTCCTCGTGTTCCCGCGTAACCGTGCTCTCACCGCAGGTGTGGAGGAGTGGCCCAGCACGCCGCCGCCGCTCAACAACAACACCACGCACCACAACAACAACGGCCCCACGCCGCTGCTGCCACTGCCGCCGCCGAGTCCTTTCCGCTTCGAGGAGCACCGCACCTACAGGTTCGCGGAGGACATGGGGCCCCTGCCGCCCGGCGCGCTGGTCGGACGCCTCGGCGACTCCCTCATCCCCAAAGGCGACCCCATGGAGGCGCGACTGCAGGAGATGCTAAGATACAACATCGACAAATATGCTAATACCAACCTGGACACGTTGCACATAAGCCGGAGAGTGCGAGAGCTGCTGTCGGTCCACAACATCGGACAGAGACTGTTCGCTAAGTACGTGCTGGGGCTGTCTCAAGGGACGGTGTCGGAGCTGCTGTCGAAGCCGAAGCCCTGGGACAAGCTGACGGAGAAAGGGCGGGACTCGTACAGGAAGATGCACGCGTGGGCCTGCGACGAGGCCGCCATCATGCTGCTCAAGTCACTGATCCCTAAAAAAGGTACTTTTCCAAACACATTCACGTCTGATAAGATTTTATTGCGGGATTTCAGTCCTACATGCGTGATATAATGAGTCACTATCGTCGTGCGAATATCCCTAGTCTGGCTTGATGCGAATACCACTGTATTCAAGATGAGCTTTTTTACTTTTTGGGCTACATACTAATCAAAGAGACAGATCATATTTGACCATTTGTTTTCTTGAAACTGATTCACTGGTATTCGCCGTTTCGCGTGTTCTAGCTCTGAACGTACCAAAAGTGATATGAACCGTCCGAGATACTTATATTATCGTTGCGACAAAATTACCTAATCATGTTTGGTACGTCGAGCCATGATCATCAATTCCTTTTACACGAATCATCTGATCCGCTTGACGCGTCGGTTATCTTAGCTTGTCAAGTCTACCTGACAATACAACTCATCAATCACGGCAGCACTCGCCTACGAATATAGAAGATGTTTACATTTTCCGCGTCAATTTGAGATATGCGAATATTGATCAATCATTACGTTTATGGTCAATCAATGCGTATATTAGGAAATTATAGTTCGAATTTTAAATTAACGTTTTAGAACGCACTCGAAGCTTCTTCATAAAGTTCCGCACTCTTTTTTGTTTTTTTTTTTGACACTATTATTTTATTTTTTGTTTTGTTCCTTTTAGACCTGTTCCTCAATCCTTTTCCTTTGTCCCTGTATCCTATCGCGTGCGGAATTATCTGAAACTGCCCAGTTGGAGAAAGCGAAGGGCACGTAAATATTTCCAACAGTTCGACTGCAAAATTATTATTTTCATTTTTTCCTATTGAAAATATTTTGTGTACTCTCTACCATTTTCCAAATTATAGTGTATTTTTTTTTTGTTAAATTATTTCATATAGGTTGTATTGAAGCTCGCGATTGTCGATAACAGGGAGGCATTTTTTCAAAATCGTAATTGAGATTCTCTAAAGATCACCTTTTTACAAGATTCTCTATTTGTCAAATAATTACAAGCTACGTTTCTGAAAATACGAGTCCATTTGTTACATAAATGTGGAAATGGAAAAGCGGAGCGGACACGCACTCGGCGCTAACTACGAACTTGCCGCAAAGCGATAGCGTTCACGTTCAGTTACATAGCATAGCAACTGCAACTGTCACTCGTCCTGCTTTGTATAGTGCATGGCACAACTTTAACAAGTATATGTACACTAAAGCTAAAGTTTAACATATACGGACTAACATTGCTTACATAGGTACGTATGATATGAGGCATTCAATATATTGTACGTATTCAAACTAATGTCTATAGTATTCTTAAGGTTTAGTTTTAGACCGATATTTATTTAATCGTTCATTGAACTTTACCTTTCTATTGACAATCGCTATTCCTATCAATTCCTTTCAATAAAAACTTGATCATTTTAAAACCAACACGTAATGCGACCACAATAGGAACAGAAATTCGGTGGAATTAAAAAGAACGTACTCATTGTAAGGCTGTGTACACATTAACGACAATGCACGACAAAGTATAAATCTGCGAATACAATGGACTCTTGTGTATTAGCCTTTGTCCCCATCGATAGGGATGAGCTCAAATAGATTGAATTTCAGATAATTCCCGGAAGGGTTACGGTTTTCTTATTTCGCTGCAATGTTATGCGGTTTTCGTTTTTTCTATTCTGGTTATTGCTGATTGGTGTTTTGGCTACGTTTATGGGGTTATTATGCAAGGAAGATGGATGCATTTTCCCTTTTTAGCGGATTTCGTTTGTTCACGAAAATTTTAATCGCTGTAATTCGTCAAAACAAAAACAATAGCTTTGAGCATTCTTTCATTTCTTTCTGTTATCGATGGAGTACAGTTTATGAGACATTAGGTACATTCGAGGCTAGTAATAGGTAGTAATGACAGCTCATCCGTCACGCTACATACGTAATCAATCTAGCCAGTAATCGTGGGAAGCATTTCTTCCGATTGCGGATGGATACCTCTCCAAGTTTCAATCAGTACAACCACAATTAGAGTTGATAAGCTTGTAGTTCGCTTTCTGGGATATTTCTGTAGAAGAAAAGCTTTATTACACATGTCTTAATGATTACTGTCATTTTTTTTTTGTGTGACTTATATTTTCAACATGGTTGTGACAAGAAAAACGATGGGATTAGCCAATGTCTAGAAGTGGACAATGGAAAATTGATACCATATATAACTAGTTACTTAAATATAATGTCACGATAAGTGGTCCAATTATAGTATTTCTATGATAGTATTTCAAGTGTATTTAATTGAATACAATTGGTCTCCTGCAGAGTGTTTTCAAAGCAGGTAGCTGTTTAAAGTCCTTTACAAACCTAACTGTTGCTTCTGATCCTAGAAAGCGTACTTCAGATAACGTACAATAACGTCAATACTGTTACATAACTACTAAGCAGCAACGTATCATTTCGCTGCAACGTTATGGGTGTCGGCTATTTCCCAGTTCCCACGATACACATGCATAATGTCCGTTCGTCCGTCCGTTGCGAAACGATTGTTGTTCGACGTTCACACGCGACAGCGTTGTGGCAATGGTAGGCTGTGGCTTGCGTTCAAAATAAGAATAGAACCTTACCGCCATTTTGTGACGTTTGGCTGTCAAACTTCAGTTGAGTGGCGTTGGGTAAGTTTGTATCAAAGTGATCGTTAGGATGAAGCTAGACAACTCTATCTAGTCACTGACAGTTTTATTCTTTAAGTTGCAAATACTAAGCAAATAATTATATAGTAGAAAGTAAGAAACTTTAGAAAAAATCTTACGTTTGCCTACTTGTAACACCCGCGCCATTCTAAAAACGTATCTATTAATTAGTTATCTATTGTTTATCTAGCTAGTAAACGTTGCTTTACATCCACGTACTCCCAAGTCGACACAACATAAAAATAATTGGATAAACGTCGCACGCGCCATAACAATGGCGGATCAATTAAAACTAGCTACACTAACTTCCCGCCCTTCGAAATACAGAGCGCAAAAACCGTAAAAAGTATTTATGAAAACTCTATGTTCTATCATCGATAGTTTTTGCATCTTGTCTACGGTTTATGACGCAATAACATTATAAAGATGAATTCTGATAATTATTATTTATATTAAAATTTACTGTTAGTTTACATATAGGTAGTCGAACCGTAATTAACTATTAATTTTTTACTTTCTATATTATTTTTCAGTAATAAATTCTGAATATATGCATATTTTATAACTTAACGTTAATCAAACGCCCATATTTATAGTTTTATATCTGATAATTACTTGCAAGTCCAACGTTTCTCTTAATCAATTAATAGCGAAAAACAAACTAATTTACAGCAAAACTTTTGATATTCTATGTTCCAAGCTCACGATTACACGGTCTAATTACAGGTAAATAGTGATGTACAAATTTTACGTTATTAAACCGATACCTGTAGCTGTCGTGACTGAATTCAATTTCCAAACGTGCACACAACAAATAAATTGGTAAACTATCGTCGTACATCGAGTGTACACAAGACAATAATATTATATTATTTTTCACGGGCACTAAACTTCGATGTAAGTTGGCTACGTTCTTTATTCATATAATCCTTCATTCCAATTAAGTTTAATAATGGTGGTCGTAATTATTGTTCTTATTACTGGTACGGTTCAGTGACGAAATGCTATAACGTAGACGTCTTGTTGTTTATGATCACTAAAATCGATTTAAAAGCTTATTGGTCGAGATAAGTATCGTGTTTCATATGTGCTACAATAAATCTTTAGCACGCTCTTTTTCACCTGATTAAATCAAAGCAAGCTATTTTACTTTTTATTCATATTAAAAATCTAATAACTTATCTCAAAACATTTAGTTTCAACACTTCTAAAATTAATGCTTTAAAAGAATTCAAAAGTTCAAGATATGCAAAGTTTTCCAAGTAATCTCGTCTAATCTAATATTTGGTGTTAAATAAAAACCGAACTTCAAAACACCGATATCGTTATAATAATTAGAGCCACTCTAAATATAAATTTCAAAATCACTAGCACCAACATTCTAAAAAGTCGATTGTAATTAGAATGCCACCTAGTGTTCGGATACACGCAGAGAATTTGGAGAACCCAATATTTGGACAAGTTCGGCTCTCAAAAGCATTTCAAGCGTAGCGTGAAAATCTATTTTCAATGGGCCACTATCGGCCGGCACAGGACACCCGCCAAAGGCTTTATGCCCGAAGTTAAGCGTCCTCGATGCTCCTATACTGTAAACTCCCCTTGTAGAGCTCTTAGTTTAACGCTAAGCAAATTTTAATATTCAATTGTGCTTTCCATGTTCGGGATTTGTTTTACAATAGGTGCTTCACACTCGAAGTTTTGAAACTGTAATGGTTAACTAAATATTTGTCCGATACTTCTGATATAAATATAAGTTGCGGTTCGTATCAAGCATGAAGCGTGTTTAATTTATTGTTTTCCATAACACCATAAGCATTTAAGCATGATTATCTATAATGAGCTAATTATTATCTCTGGGCAATATTCTTGTCTGGCCGTCCCTGTTCGTTTTAAAGCCAATTATTCACAAGTAAAGTCGCCACACATCTTCTCCAATAACCATTAAAGTTCAAATGTAAACTTTCCTTTCACATAAAGGCATCGGTAATAAGTTATCGATGCGGTGGTCACGTAAGGCAGCCCGCACGGGGGACTGTCAAAGGCGTTTAAAACTGAACGGAGTTGGGAACTCCGCAAGTGTATTAGCCGGCCGGCTAATGCGCGCGGACAGCGCATCGAGCGCAAACGGACACAACTTGCCGTCTTCACTCACTAACTTTAAAGTCTTTAAACCAAACAGTCTGCACGATTCATTAGAATGCGTTCTATTTTCAATTCAATTTACTGATATTTTTTATTCGTTTTAAAAGTGTGTTAAAGACTTTTTGGAATGGAATTTTACAATAGGAAACGTGTAAAATACGCGTTAAATAAGATATTGAATATCTAATGCTTTTTATCATTATTTGTCACCATGCCAAGTTTTGTTTGGGAATTCTTTAAAATATTTAAAGTATGATACGATGGTAATTCTTAAATTCATCCACAAATAACAAATTACATTAGTTAAAATGCCACAATAATAAGTGTTTTCCTGTACGAAACAAGAAATCTATAAAATTAATGTGACTGGAATTGCTATAAAACTGTAAATATATTATCAAACAGACATAACCCTGGACCATTATTTGACAATTAGACAGATTAGCTAATGATTAAGTAGATATACTGTTCAAACTGAAACTGAATTTTGTAAATCATGTTAATCCACTTTACAAAACTATCAAGAAGGGTAAATCGATTCCTCTATAATATAAATACCCAAACGAGGGCGTATCAGCTAAAAGTAGCTACCAAACGAGACCATAACACATAAATCATAAACTTTGAAACACGAAAATTCGTGTTGATAATCACATAATAATTACCGACCCGATAATACCCGCCGGGATCGAAGGGATCGAAAGGGATTAGCTCGTAATGAGAATAAAATTGGCAACATATTTGTTCATTCATACCAATTGTGATTTAAACGTATAAAGTTTTTGATAAATAGGTTCAATGACGTGAATCTGAACAAAGAACAATTTGAGACAAGACATTGCAACGTAGCGCCATCTTGTGGCCAGCAGCGAAACTAAAAAAATATGTTAGCTAGAAAACGACAGGCTTTAGCAGTAAGTGACTTTAAACTGGATGCATCTTACAAACACTTATGAAATGACGATGACTGAGACAAACATTTAATATACGATGCAATTATCGCTAAAGTATTATTACAAAGGACATTTGCAGCAAAAAGTTTCGCGACGGCCACTTAGAAAGCACCTTTGAAAAACTAAATGCTCGTTTAAGAACGTTTAAGCAGAAATAACTTGAAAAAAAGCGTGGTATGCACGCAAGAATGTGTACATAACGCCATCTGTCGCCGAGTAGCGTAAAGCTAGTGTAGAGGTCAAGAAATTATTTTGCGAAGAATGTTCGTCGTCCCGCGGCCGCTTTGATGGCTTCCGACGAAGCAATCAGACCTCTTTACGGGCATATTTATGATTATAATACCGTGTCTCATTATATACTTTATGATTTTATACCTAAACGACTGTCCAAGATAATAATACCTAAGTAATTGTTACGGCCGAACGCGTAAACGACTTGACAAGCGAGACAACTATCTTTTGTCTTTGTCTAACTAATAGTAATCCAAGCCAATAAAATTGTTGAGAATTTTCATAATAGAGTGGAGTGTTCTTAGTGACTAATAGTTTATAGTTGTGATGTTCTTATATCGTAATTAATAACGTTATAATAGAACCACAATGGTTTTTTACAAGCGAGCAAATATTATTTCGTTAGTTAATTGTTTAATTATGCCTTTGTAATTGTGATAATAAGAAATTTTAATTACCAAATAAACATTCTTATAATCTTAATAGGAGAACGATCTTTAATATTCCGACATTAATTCAACTTTTTATATATTTTACAAAAAATCTTTGTTTTTGGTTAGGTACTGACGCATAGATTTAAAATATGTACAGAGAAAATATACAGCGAGTAATGCCAAATCGGTGTCATTCTAAGCGGCGTATTGGAGAAAGTGTCAAAACTATTAAACTCCAAGGCGATGACATTACATTCAAAGTGCACTTAATTTATTCATTTAATGTGGACTCACTTCATAGTCCTTAACACAATTAGCTTTTAATAGCCAAACTAAAATAAGATGGTGCTAAATTATTGCAATCAAGAAGCTCTTGTTGTATAGCGTTCCGTTGCAATAATTTTGTAGTGTCTTACATTTGAACAGACAAATATATTTTAATGTATATCAGTTGACATACGTGAATTAACTTCAGAGAAATATCGGGGTTAGCTATTTTCATCTACGATGTTACAAAGACATTTTACGAACTAGCTTATTACATTGCTCGTCATTTTGTCTTGAGGAAATTAATTGATAGATTTCATTCAAGCTTGTGGCTTTATTAATGCTGGCAAGTGTAGCGTTTATTTACGATAGACTTCCAGCCTATTGAACAGATTCTTAACATAAATACTTCATTCTTAAGCCTTTAAGTTATCTCTAAGCATTCAAAATAGTATGTGTTAAATTAAAAACAAAATCGAACGCGTACAAACTGCACAGGTTATCCAAAAAAGCTCTTAATTCGTCAACAATACGTAGAAAAAAAACAAAAAGACATTCTCGTTCGTCAAGCAAGCGACCGAAGCGCGGGTAATTATTTTAATAAAGCCGCGGTTGCACCGACGACGGTCGTAAACACGTCGCGCGACCGTCGCGTCGCTACGTCAACGCCCACCGTTCACTTTCAAACGTTTCGATTTTCGCGCAAATGTGATCGAGAATGCACCCGGACTGCCGCTGTTCTGGCCAAAATAATGATGTGGTTTGTCTCGATTGATGATGAAGCGCGAGGCAAGGCGTTCAGCGCCTGGGTCTTTGTTGAATGTTTGATTGATCTGGAGAATGTTGGGTGCTATTAATTGCGCGTTGCGATCCTTAATTGGCATCTATGTTTATAATAGTGTTTAGCACTTAGCTGTTAGTGATCGCCGAGTTTTACTGGCGCCTTGCTCATGCCTCTTCCGCGTGACAATTTAGTTTAGACTAACTAAATGCTATATATTGCACAGCTAAACTAAGTTGAAGTTTGGTCAAGACTATTTTTATAGCAGGGGTGCTATAAAAATAGTCTTGACCAAACTTCAACAGAAACTACACAAGCATTTCAGAGAAAAGATCAAAATTGTCTCGCGCCAGATCGAGGGCGCCATTTTGCGAACCGTTTTCACAACAGTTTAATAGGAAATTAAGTGCATCCTGACGTATTATTCGTCGTAATTAATTACACACGTTTCCTTAGCAAACCCCGAGTTATATATCAGGGATCTGTCTCACAAGATGGGTTGTTTAAACTGTCAGTTCGGACGCGATTTGTGACCGACCATTTTACATCTTTGCTCCCCGTCTTGCATAATTAGTAAGGATTAATGTGTAGCTATGAATGACTCGTCATTGTGCCGCGAAATAGTTTTAATCCAACATACTCGCAAATTAAATCAAGCTCTAGATTTATCTATAAAAGTCGCAGAATTTATAACTGCGAATTGTGCAGCACGTTGAAAATATTTCCAGTTATTAAAAAAATGTGGCCGCTTTTCCAAAATGGCGTTTTGACAGATACTCCACGTCAAAGCAACGCGCTCTAGTAGCGAAAAAATGTTTGTAATAACTGCCAAGATCACATTTTGACCTTTTGTCACTTACCTATTTTTAATGCACCACGTTTCCGCACTTAAGATGCCAAAAGAACGTTTACACAGCAAAAACTGCGATGTTCTTTGAGGTATACTTATTCCTGGATTTTTTTACGACTAAGGTCGTTCATGTCAAATGTTGATAGGAATAGAAATCTCAATTTTATTTTGTAAACGTGGTTTATTTTTTCAACACGATATCAATGAAGCGATCAATTCGGTCTAATTCTTTGATCTTTGAAATGTTTGACAATGATTTTGACATACATGTTCTGTTCTATCATCAGTTTTTATTCTTAGCCACGCCTATTTAGTCTGTGAATAGTGTTGTGACTCATAGCTTCTTTGTAGAGTCCACTAATCTTTCATACAGTTATGGGGTATAGACTTGCCATCGATCTTTTTTTTTCAATTTTCACGCAACAAAAGCCCTCTCGCGTTAGCGCGTGCTCGCGTGCCGCGCCGCAATCAATCGCCGCCACAATCAATAAAGCATCTGTGCGAAATCAATGCATTAATACCTGCTATCAATGCGGTACACGTGAAAAATCGCTACGTTGTCACGGCACGTTTGATATTTTTATCTGTGGAAACAAACTGTTTGACATTTCAAAGATGGCGGCAAAGTATTCAAATTCGACGCTATTGTTAAATGAAAACTAAGTAAATTCAACAGCTAAACTATCGTAAACAGCATTTGCGTGAAACTTTAAACTACAAAATTCGAGACAAAATTCGCTGAAATTAGAGGTAATAACTGTAAACAAAGACATGGCACAGACCTTAAAATCAATTAAAAACAGAACATGAAGCGGCAGACGCGATCGGCACTAACCGCGTTACTCCGCCTGTAGTTAACGGGAATTCGGTTATTTCGTTAAAAAACTTCGCTGCGCTATCGTTAAAAGTTATACAGATAAGCTCCGGGGAGACACCATCGCCAGGGTGTAGTCTGCAGTTTTTGTGCTGTCATCTCACTGTACCTACACAGCAAATACGATGAACTAGGTACGAACGTCTGTGTAGGTTGGTCTCTGAAAACTACTGAACTGTAGATAATGCAAGTTCGAAGAGAAAATCTTTTCAGGTTTTTTTTTTACCAGACAGTTTTTCTTGCGGTAAGAAAAATACGTTGAACCTGAACTTTCACACTTTTCTTTTACGCCAATTACAATATGACCTAACTAAAGAAGGAAAAGCCATGACCTTTAACTGACAAAAACCAAGTTTGTATTCGGTAGGTAGTTAATGAATTTCATGTATAAGTATTCCACGCCGTAGTGATAGCACTCACTCAGTTTAATATATATGGACGAGTCCCCGAGCGGGGCTGGCAAAATTGATTATTGAATCTAGTTACAAACTAGCGGGTGCCGAGATTTTAACTCGCGAGGGAGTATAAGCAAAGACTTTTTATTTTGTCCCACGTATATTAAATATTTCGCAGTTTCATGAAGGAACAAAGCTAATATTCGCTGTCTAGCCAAAACAGAGAATGTGATGAGAATATGTAATAAATAAACTGTGGAATTTATATTACGACACGAAGATTGTTTCATAGATTAATCATATCGAAGACAAAGAAAATTGCAGAACTAAGCTTTATACAATATACACCCAACTCAAAATTATGTAGGTAGATATTAAGTCGCTGAAATTATTATAGTCTGTTGACAAAAAACAGGGCGTATTCAAATAAATTGATCCATAAAAATGATTTAAATACCAAACTCAACCTACGATGTAATCTCTTCCTAAACTAATAATAAATTAAACTTTACAACTGTACCGTAAATATTTAAAATGATTTCACTATTATAACGCGACACATTTTAATTTGTTTTTACTACTAAATAATAAAAAACCTCACCCTCAATATTAGAAGAAATCGTGTCTTTTCGCGCTCGTGACGTCCACACAGTTTAGCCATCAGGCAATCAAATGCACGCAATTTGAAATTCGGTAATTTTCGGCTCAATCAACGAACGTGATTGTCCATTATGTAAAACTGCGTGATCACCGACATATAGGCGGATCGCATGTTTACATAACATAGATTCGGCGAAGGTACCTAACAGAGCCACTTAAATATCTGTTAGATTTCTCCGGTGTGCGGAGCGCACAAACAAATCATTCCTAGAATTGTCTTACTCGTCCTTATCTTAATTTCATGAGCTCGCTTCCTCCGGCGCACGTAGCTTGAGTAGATGTATGTGGCTCTCGTCACATGCACAGGACCATTCTGTTTCTCTCTCGTGTGGAATCAATTGTGGTCGGTGCCCCCGTCGCGGCAGATTGCCATCTAGCACGCGATCCCGATCACCCGACCCTACGCACGCGACGTCGAACAAAAGAAACTTACCAATCGAAAATTATATCATTCCAGACTTTACCTCTTCATTTTCGACGTTATCGTGTTTAACGCAACGAATGATTTATATTGTGTCGTTCGTCATTGAACAGCATTTGGAAGTTTTATGGGGCTCCTCATTGAAATATGTACTTCCGACACATATTTGTACCATTTCATTGTTGCACCACTTAGCACCTAATTTTAACTCAGATGCCCGTTTATGCAACTATTTCTTTTGCATATAATTAACAATTCAAATGCGGTATTTTTTCCGTGCTCTGCAACACTTTCGAGCGGCCCTGACGTCCGCTGCCGTCGACGACTCGAATGCAAATGAGCATCGATCGCCTGTGTGACGTATAGAGCGCGCACTTCTCACCCCTTTCTTGCGTCTACCCGCCAACTTGATTTACAATCCCGGATACGAGTTCCCCGTTTGAATCCAACCTATACGGTTAAATTACGAACGTTACTTTTTTCACTATGTCACAGTGACACTATAATTTAGGGCACCGCCCCTTTACTTTCCAAAGCCTTTGAATATTCATACGACTATAGCAATCAATAACAGCCACAAAGAAAATAGTTTTCGCGTGCACGCACGCGATATAATGTCGCATAAACAAATAATTTCTTCGTTTTTATTGTTATCCTTGAATTATGTTATTGCCACTCGAATTTACACGGCCCCTTTCCCGCCATCGGTCAGAAGCGATCAAACGGCGTCCGATAAATTTTAAACTTCCGTGACTGGACGACGTTAATTGAGCGCGTTTTTTAAAAATATCCATCAAAAATGCACATCTTAATGGCCAACAATAAAAACTGATATCGTTACATACTTTATAGTCTACCAGATAAGAAATACGAATGAAACTAGATCAATAAAAATGTAATATTTAGAGTAGCCGCGTCCCGTGGGCCGGCCATGTTGACGAGTTTGACGTCTGCACAAGATGGCGCGACCTGCGTTGCGTCACACGCCTGTGGAAATAACCTCAGTTTTTTGACAATATTTCGAAGCACGTCGCAGTAATTGCCCGCGTGCCGTTTACAGAATAACAAAATGTCTGCAACAAGATCAAAGGCATTAATAGACGTGTGTTGAAATTTATCGACGGCCCGTATGTCGAAGGATGAATATATACATACAAATCGCGTCGAGCCGTTTGTCTCTGATTTCAAAATTATCGTCTATATTTGCGAGACGTTTATTTATAGAGTACTTTTATAGTTTTGTATTTACGTTCGTCCGTTTTCACTGAACATTAAATTACTCGGTTCATAAGAGATAACTGCGTGCTTCACATTTTGATTCGCTACGATATGTCAAGCGGTTTTGAAGTTATAAAAGAAAAACCGTAAAGACCGCCTCGAGGCGAGCCGCGACTTTGAAATAAACTAAATAATCAGCTCGTCGACGGCGGACGAGACACGGGTGACATTCTAATTATGTTTTGATCAGTACTTATTGACATAACGGGTGTCTTTTTGATACTAAAATTGAATTTTGAAGGAGGCCTATTCCATCACTGTCGTTTATATACAGAAATTACCTCACTCGTATTTATATACGGTCCTCGCGCGAACTACAGATGACTAAATACATTTATATTGCTGTTTGAAAAGATGTCACTGCTCATTTGTTCAAAATAAAAATGTGACAGATCATGCGTTTTAATTTAAAATTGTGAATCGTGATTCAATATTATTCCTTTCCACCACAGAGTAAATACGCAGATTTTGTCTATGCAGACCATAAACTTTAAGCGGCAATTTACGCAACCATTAGAAATGTAATTAATTTATAAACGAATCACGTATATAGAGTTATTGTCTAAAATTATGGTCACACAAGATCATAATCTGGAATATGTTTTAAAATATTTGTATCACGTTCGCTCAGTCATAAGTCGTTAAATTCGTGAACGGTTGGTTTCACAAAAAATATTGTCTATGGAAGGACATAACAGCGTTTATTGTATGATTTGGAACGTGAGAATCACCAGAAAGTGACAACATTGCCAATGAAATTTTCGAAAGTGAAAACAATAACATTTTACTTCAGATAGAAAAAAGACACATAAATCTGGTGAAAGTTTAAAAACAATTTTGACTGCCAAAATACTGAGATACTGCTCTATTATATTTTATAAATCTAGTAAGTAATTAAAAATGTGACACTGGTAACCCTTTCTAATCGAGGTACTCGCATGGTACAGTCAACAGCAAAAGTAGATGATGAAAATCAGAAATTCAATACTAATGAACGGAGTTAGCGTCAGAACTGTATATAATTATACCAAACATTTAATACTACTACAGTTGCCATATATTCGTGATCAGTTTTGACTCCAAAAGTTATAAACTCAATTCGCATCAGAACTGAGGAGTGAAATTTTTTTTCTAAACTAGTGCCTATTTATTTTTTTTTTTTTTTGTTCTCTGCTCCGTGCTTCGTGCTGTTTTTCCGTAAAACATAACAAATGAAATTACTGGGATAATTAAAAAATAAGTATGGATAAATTATTTGCCTCATGATTTTGATCTTAACTGTTCACTAGTTTTGGAAAAGTTTTTCACTTCTTAGTTCTGATGCGAATATAACTTTTGTAGTCAAAACTGATCACGAATATTTATGGCAACTGTACTAGTACTAAATGTTTGGTATAATTTACAATTACGTACTTTTGAATCACTTCGACGCCACACAGTTCTGACGCTAACTCCATTCATTAGTATTGAATTTCTGATTTTCATCATCTACTTTTGCTGTTGACTGTACCTACCTATAGATAGTGCAATCCACGAAGACGAGCCTCACTCTTCTTCCGAATCGTTAGTGTTTATCGCTAGTTAATTCCATTAGTGTTTTAGTTCTTTCGATACACTCTAATTACCCACTAATAATAATTCGTGTGTATTTACAAAACTAAAACTCTAGCGGAATGTTGCACACTTCTGCTGTAAGCATTAGGAAAAAGAGTGGGACGCGTCTTCGTGGATTGCACTATCTATAAGTAACTTTGAAGCTAATTATAAACTTAGATAGACTTATTTAATGAATTTCAACAAAACGTATAAACAATGCCACTGCGCTATATCTTAATTCATTTTTAAGTCTCAATAAATAAAATACACTTTACGTTCCAATAAAAGCCCGTTGTGAGTTTTCGAAGAAAAACAATTGCAACGCACACCATTATGCTTTTTATTGTCAAATAATTAGAGACCAACTCGGCGCAACAACAGACAAATCCAAAATAAACCAAGTGGAAATACTTGTGAGGAAATTAGTGTACATATTGTCGGTTTTAAAATAAAATTTAAGGACGCAATTAAGTCTTTGTGATCCTTGAAAATTAATACGTCAACTCACAAACGATCCGTTTTCGGAGTCGTTAAAATACCGCAAAGCAAATAACATTATCGTTTTTCTTTAAACACTTGACGGATGTGGCCGATTTTTAACGTACATTGGCATACAATATGTACCTACGTACAGACATAATAAAAGTATAGTTATCTAAAGAGATGGCGTCCAATTATTATCATGTTCATAAGATAAAATAAATGAGGGCGCCGCGCTAACACCGCTCGGATTTAACACCAAAAATTCTTTGAACTCGAAATATACTGTAACAAATATTACCCGCAAGAGATCCGAGTATCCGAACATTATGCGCGCACTTTAATTCTATAATCATCTCGGCGAACGTCTAAAACTAATTACGCGACTTAATTAAACTAATTCTGCGCGTACATCACCATCTAAATAGTGTCGTTTCATTGTGAGAGCGGAGACAATATGTTGACAGGATGAATGACCACAGTATGGCGTGCGGGAGTCACGCGTAACTTCACTTGTTTATGAGTGCGCGGGCGCAGTTTTAGGATTACTGGGCTTAGGCGATGAGTGCACGTTCCCATTCAACGATTATCTCTAAAGCGCTATGCATCGCGGTAGAGTTTAAATGAAGCGCCTAATTTCAATTGTACCAAAAATAACTCGCGTATTTATTACTTGGCAACAGTTAAAGCTACTAACACGGATGTACGCAGCCCTTCGTGTGTGTGCGGGAACAATTTAGCGGCAATTAAAATTGTTCGTGTGCGGATTCGAATGCAAAACGATTGCAATATATTTTGTAGAAATATAGTTGTTTACATTGTATAATTTAACAACATCACAACTTTTGTACCATATGCACCACGAAGCACGCTATTGTTTCTGCTCCGATTTCACGGTACACATACAAGCGATCATAACGAAAAAACCAATAAAACTAATTTTGTAATTCCGAGTCATAAAAAATTCGTAGAAATCTCGGACGACTCACGACTCACAAACAGTCATCGTGAATATTTACTCAAACAAATTTTAGGTTAAATAGCTAGTTAGGTAGAACCCTAATTGATTATGAGGGTAACAATATTTTGTTTTTATTTCTAGTTGGGACGAAGGATGGCACTGGCGCAGTGTTTGGTCGACCGGAGGGTGAGGGTGACGATAGGCTCACGCACGCGATCCTGAGTGAAGCGCATCTGATGAAGACGCCCAGTGGACCTCCCCACAACGATGACTCCAGAAGCAATGAGGATTCTAGCTCGCCGAGGACTCAGTGTCCCTCACCTTTCTCTAATAAGGTAGGACATTAGTATAACACATCTATTACTGAAATTGCGAAAAAAAACACATACACGTTCATTACATTACGTTAAGCAAACCGGAAATAAAAGCAATGTCTCATCACTATTTTTGTCATCTCTTCAGGACGGGAGTCAAAATCGAAGACTCAAGAAGTACGAGAACGACGACATTCCTCAAGAAAAGGTAGCGCGCATATACCAGGAGGAGCTTGCCAAAATCATGACCAGGAGAGTAGAGGATATTCGCCGCGATGGTTTCCCTGGGTATGTCTTCATTTTATTTCCATTAATAAGACCTAAATGTTATGAAACCTTATAGTGGCTAAAAATTGTAACGAGAACAGCATATCTAAAACTAACGAATAGCATGTTTCCTCCTTTTTTCAGCGGCGGCATGCCACCACACATGGAGAGGCCACCGGAAGACATCCGTATGGCCTTGGAAGCGTACCACAGAGAACTTGCCAAAATCCAGCCAGGTGGCAACATTCCTAACCTCCACAACTTGCCCGCCATGCCGCCCTTTCCGAACCTCCTCGCGTTGCAGCAGCAAGCGATGCAACAAGCACAGAACCAGCAGATGAACGGCTCAGGTGCGGTCCAAGATCTCTCTTTGCCTAAAGATAAAAACGCCAAAATGAATGGAATGACTGATAGTGATAAGGATAGGTCAATGGATGCCGAAGAGGCTATTAGGCACGCGGGGAGCGCGTTCTCGTTAGTAAGGCCAAAACTAGAGCCGGGACAGCAATCAACAGGATCGTCGGCGTCCAGTCCACTAGGGAACGCGATTCTACCACCCGCAATTACTCCGAATGAGGACTTCAGTAACTCAGCGGCGGCAAGCCCACTACAGAGGATGGCTTCGATCACGAACAGTCTCATCTCCCAGCCGTCAAATCCTCCTCATCATCCACCTGTACAGAGGTCGATGAAAGCAGTCCTTCCACCAATCACACAGCAACAATTTGATCTCTTTAATAACTTGAATACAGAAGATATCGTGAGGAGAGTAAAAGAGGCTCTGAGCCAATACTCCATTAGCCAAAGACTGTTCGGAGAATCCGTCCTTGGTCTATCGCAAGGATCCGTGAGTGACTTGTTAGCGAGGCCGAAGCCCTGGCACATGCTCACGCAGAAGGGACGAGAACCTTTCATCCGCATGAAGATGTTCTTGGAGGATGACAATGCTGTCCACAAGCTGGTAGCATCACAGTACAAAATCGCGCCGGAAAAGCTAATGAGGACCGGAAACTACAGCGGAGCACCTCGTAAGTATCATCTCTATATGAAAGTATTTAATGTTTAATGAGAATAGTAGATTAATTGTATTTTTCTTCTTCTGTTCTTACAGCATGTCCGCCAAATATGAACAAACCCATGCCGCCAACACAGAAGATGATTTCCGACGCGACCTCCCTGCTGAGCAAGATGCAGCATGAGCAGCTCCTGGGTGCGGGCCACCTGGGCCACCTGGGGCAGCCCACGCCGCTGCTGCTGACGCCGCCCGGCTTCCCGCCGCACCACGCCGTGACGCTGCCGCCGCAGCACCACGACAACAACAACAAGGAGCGCAAGCCGCCGCCGCCGCAGTCGCACCACCAGCCACCCGTCATGCGCAGCCTGCACCAACACATATCGCCGAGCGTCTACGAGATGGCCGCGCTCACCCAAGACCTAGATACGCAAACCATTACGACCAAAATAAAGGAAGCACTTCTGGCAAATAACATTGGTCAGAAAATTTTCGGCGAAGCTGTTCTAGGTCTATCACAGGGATCTGTCAGTGAATTGCTATCAAAACCGAAACCCTGGCATATGCTCAGCATCAAGGGTAGGGAACCATTCATTCGCATGCAGCTGTGGTTAAGCGATGCCCACAATATTGACCGCCTGCAGGCTTTGAAGAATGAGCGACGAGAAGCGAGTAAACGACGACGGTCAAGTGGCCCCGGGCAAGATAACTCGTCTGACACATCGTCGAATGATACGTCAGAGTTCTACCATTCGAGCTCGCCGGGCCCCACCGCGGGTGCGCCGTGTGCCAAGAAACAACGAGTACTGTTCTCTGAAGAGCAGAAGGAGGCACTCAGATTAGCATTCGCACTCGACCCCTACCCAAACATGCCAACGATCGAATTCCTCGCCGCAGAATTGGGTCTGTCATCGCGAACCATCACCAACTGGTTCCACAACCACCGCATGCGGCTAAAACAACAAGCGCCTCATGGCTTGCCGGCAGAACCTCCCGCTCGGGATCAATCCTCAGCGCCTTTCGACCCAGTCCAGTTCCGTCTTCTCCTCAATCAGAGATTACTGGAACTTCAGAAGGAGAGAATGGGTCTCGCTGGCGTACCCCTACCGTATCCGCCGTACTTTGCAGCCAACTCCAACTTAGCGGCGCTAATTGGCCGCGGGCTAATACCCCCCGAAGACCAGGTGAAGGACCAGTCTGGCGGCCTCGACCTTTCGATGCCGCTGAAACGAGAACCCGATGGTGATGACTTTGAGGACGATGACGTCGAGAGCAATCTCGGCTCCGAGGACTCGTTGGACGAGGAATCTAAGACTGAGCCGAAGGCGGCGTCGACGCCGCATGCTGCAGGTCGATCCAGCAGACGAAAGCCCGCAGCGCCGCAATGGGTCAACCCTGACTGGCAGGATGAGAAGCCGCGTAACCCTGACGAAGTGATAATTAATGGAGTATGTGTGATGAGGAGTGATGACTTCCGGAGAGAAGCGGAGGAGACGGTGCGTGTGGAGCCGTCGCCGGTGGCCCGCGAGGGCTCGCCGGCGGCGTCGCCCGCGCCTCGCACGCCGCACACGCCGCACACGCCGCACACGCCGCACACGCCGCACACGCCGCTCACGCCGCACACGCCGCACACGCCACGCCCGCCACACACGCCCGACGATGTGATCCCCGAAGACAAAATCAAATCCGAGACCGACGACGGCTGGGAGTACTAAGACTTTACTTGCTCGTACTCTAGCCGAGTGTGATAAAACGGGTCCCGAACTGTGAGGTGTTGACTGTACCATATCACGTTCGAACGATTATTTATTATGTGACAAGTGTCCGTCGGGGCGTCGGTCCGGTGGCGACGTTCAGTGCAAATGTTACTGTGTAGCTAGTGTTTGTTGTAATTCGATTGTAAGGCCAAAGACTTTGTAAATAATACCCTCGTAGCTTCTCGTGATATGCCAGGCGCGTCCCGACCGGGACGAGGTTAACTTGCGATACAAAAAGATGCATTTTTGCTTTAATTTTTTAATGTTAACACGTACCCTGATTAGGTACAAATATCTGAGTATTTTTAAGTTACGGCTTTTTAATTCGATTGTAAATAAATATACCAAATATGTGTCGAATATTGCCCGTGAACCAGACCCTGTATATAAGTAGGATAGAAACTATTCGTGTAAAATAACTCAGTTGCTGATAAATTTAGGGATAGGGAAGGTTCATTTAATTGTTAATGAAAAAATTTAAAGTGCAATCAGATGTAAATTTAAGCTATGGTTTAAAGAGCCCCAGTTGAAAAGTATTATTATGTTTATTAGAACCGGCGAGGTTTAAAATATTATAATCGGGTTATATAAGTTTAACATTTAAATTATTAATGTTTATTTTATACTATTGTATGTTTTTTCTATTGCATTATTTTATAAAACGCCGCGGGACCGCTCAACTTTGTGATTTTAGCTGTCATTTTGTAACGTTTAGTTATTATCATAAACTGTCAATTCTAATTCCGTACAATAGCTATATTGTTTGTTTCTTTTCATTTTTATATATTTTTTTAGAAAATGTACAAATCAAGACACAAATTAATACGATTAAGCAAGTAATGTACTGCTTATGGTTTATAGTTTTATTTTATTTTAGCAATAAATTTGCTTTTAATCTTATTTTCTTTATTTTATTTTACCTCCTTATTTTTTACCTTTTTTTTCTTAGGATATAAGTAAAAGAAAATGTAAATTTTAAAGGAACCATACTCCTTGCATCACGTTGTACATAGTTATATTCAGTTAAAATGTAAATATCTAATTGAAATGCCACGTTAGAGTAAAAATAGTTAAGTAGGAAAATAGTTTAACCCAAAAAATTTAAACTTCGTAAAAGGGTAAATCATAAATAATCGAAATTATTGTCATTCTAAAAGTGTATCGAAATTGTAACGAAATTATGTCAGAATAGATTTAGGCCTCCAGGTTTCAAAAACTGAACAGTTTGGAATATTTCAATTTTACATTGAGAATATAAATTCTTTATAAAAAAATACATCCATTTTTAGAAATACCAACATACATATCGATGTTATATATAAACAGTAAGTTAGTTAAGAAATAGCAAGTAATAGTCAATATAAAAAAAAAACTTAGGCTGTTTAACAGTTACAAAAAAACAGTTATTTTGACTCTCCAACTCCGTTGTAAGAAGTGAAGGAAATTTTTTAACTTATTAAAAGATTGATTTTAGAATCATTTCATAGCTTTTTGCTTTTAAAAGAATAATATATACGTATATTATGAATATTATTGTTATTCGATATAGATGCTTCGAATATTTTTGATATGACAGGTACTTACCACAATGCCTCCACATATTTTTAACGTTTTTGATGTTGGCCAGACTGTTTAATAATGGTGAAGTCCGTAAAAGATTGCCACACATGAAAAATAAATCTAACCTATTATCATATAAAATAATTAATTTGATTTTTTGATTAATGTTCGATTCACTTCGTTTAAATAATAAAAAAACTAAGGATCAACTCAGTTCAGTATATTTTTATCAATTTTTAACATTTTTTAGAAAATTATTAAAAACGGAAACTAATTTTGTTTAGTTTTATAGATGACTCGTTAGTCATGGCTTTTCCTTGGGTAGGCAGAAACCAGAGAATTAACTAACATACAAGTCATATTTTACACTTGTTTAATATTAAGTAGGTAATGAAGAAATCGTCTTTTTACATACCTAGTAATTATTTAGGGTTTACAAAAAATGAATATAGGATAAAATGTTCTATAGGGATGGTCTGTACACCTATCAACTGATTTGATAAGGATAACTGATAAATGGAAATCAAATTGAGGAAGCCTACACTCTACGCCGGCTGGACATAGGCTGTTCTCAATAAAGCTTGCCTATGTGTTTATACACAGCTGTGAAGCATAGAGGCTCTAGATAATAGTGGGTACTGTTAGGATCAAAATATTAGAAGCACCTATCTATTAAGATACGCCATCTTGTATTTTATATTGTTACGTTGAGTGTTGCCAGGTTAGAATGTAAATAGTAATCCGGTAGTGAATAGATTATTATTATGCGTTATATCCATTATAATAATGAATAGTATTAAAAATTATAGCGATAATTATTATTGTTCATATCATAATATTAATTAATAATGATGCTGAAAACCATTGTCTTCTTTCCGAACAATTTCTAAAGTTATTAAAATTAAAAATAAAGAAATTGCTAATCAGATTTTGTTTTATTTTGATTCTTATAGAGGCCGCTGCAATCATAATTTGGAAAATTGGGGGATGAAAACTAGACTCGGAAGCCATAAGCACTTAAGTCAAATATTTTTTGCGTGCAAAAAGATCCTAAGTGCAAGCCATAAAGTGCAAGCACATAAGCACTTAAGTATATATAAATATTAAATATAAATAATTTTGCATGCAAAAAGATTTGACTTAACTGCTTATGGCTGCAGAGTCTAAAATCCCTCCCAATCAGTGTGAATACGTTGCTCCCGATCTATGGCCCACATGCTGGAGTATCCATATTATCCTATATCTGCACTTTGGAGGACATAAAAAAACGCCACTGACGTCGCGATTAACGTGGGGCACCTACTGGCCCAAGTAATTTGACAAGACCCGGACCAGTATCCTAAATGCGAAAGAAGAAGAAGAAAACCTTAGGTTATCACTCCAACAATACTCGTATCTATACCTAGAAACAACTGCAACCGTCGACGTGTGTCGGCGGCAACTGTCACAATATGCCGCTCGTATATTTGAACACCTTACTCCGACACGCTTTGACGGCTGTTGCCGACACGCGTCGACGGTTGCAGTCGCCTCTACCAGTTACCTCTGTCGTTGACTCGTGTCGCTCGTGTGTATGCACACGACTGGAACAAAACACAACATCAAACATGGTGGACACCTCTGTACATCGATTCGCGACACAGGCTTGCAGTCGCAGCCCAACATTTTGACTAAACTATTATTTATTCATGGGCGTAGCTATAGTTTTTACATGGGGGGAGGGGGTAGTTGTACCTGTTTGCCATAAAAAGCCAGACCTTCCAACCCCGGTAAAATAAGAACTTTCCTGACGACATTTTCCTCATGCAACGGAGCAGTATAATATGCTGTAATACTTAGTGTGATTGGTTTTTGTAAATTATGAATTTGTCAAAAGTTACACAAAACACTACTCCATACAAGTTTAGACGTGATTGTAAACTTGCCTAATAAAATTACGTCAATTTCAAGTCAGGCGGTGGTTAATTTGACAGGAATAAACTAAAATTTATCTCTCTCCTTTTCCTATTGAAATAGAAAGAAAAAGATGCACTGAACTTAAATTTTAGTTTAATTTGTGAACAACAGAATCGGCACCATTAGTGTTGTTACATATTGTAGAGACTAAATTGAAAACATTATTTCAAGTGAAACAAATATCAACTTTATTTTAACTGTTGATTTCAGAGTGACTAGCACTATTGAAAAAGTTATAAAACTGAAGTTGTAGCGTAAACTGGACTTTATTATGTAAGATTTATAGTTTTTTTTCCACTCATTTTATCCTGATAGGATAAAAAGGTAGTGGTTATTTGCTTGTAAAAGAAAGTGCTGAGTAATAATCTCGAGCAGGGGGGCTGACTTCAAAACCATAAACAGCTGTGTGATTCACCGAATTATATTCCAACATTTCATTATCTACATCTTGCGTTCCCATCGCGACGTTTCCACTTCTATCTGTCTAAGGAACCTTAAAAAACAAGAAAGACATCAAAGTAAAATCATCTATTAACATCAAACAAAACATAAACTATCTCAAAAGATCTATTCAACTTCTTCAATAACTGGTCCATCGCTGCCACCTTGTCCACTCTTGGAGCCAGTAGCATGAATTTTCTTCATAAGAGGGGCAAACTCTTTGCTCAGCTCTTTAAACTTGCTGTCGTACTCATCTTTTTCGGCCAAAGGGTTACTCTCCAACCAGCGCAGAGTATCGTCGCACTTTCTACGAATCTTTGCACATTGCACCTCTCCCAGTTTGCCTCCAGCTTCCTCAACCGCCTGCTTCACACTAAACACGTAAGATTCTACCTTATTTCTGGATGCAACACGGTTCCTCTGCCTTTCATCATCGCCCTTATATTTATCAGCGTCAGATAGCATTCTGTCAATCTCTGATTGAGATAAGCGGCCTTTATCATTCTTTATAACTATGTTCTTGCTTTTCCCAGTACTGTTTTCTTTAGCAGAAACGTTAAGAATGCCATTAGCATCTAAATCAAACGCCACGTCTATTTGTGGCACCCCACGTGGTGCTGGAGGAATGCCGGTCAGATCGAATGTTCCCAACAAGTTGTTGTCCTTTGTCATTGCTCTTTCACCTTCGTAAACTTGAATAGTGACCGCTTGCTGATTGTCTGAATAAGTGGTAAACGTTTGGGAATGTTTGCAAGGTATCTTTGCATTGCGTTCAACTATAGCTGTCATGACACCACCGGCAGTTTCGATACCTAATGATAACGGAGCCACGTCAACTAATAGAACATCTTGGATCTTAGAATGACGATCTCCACTCAGTATAGCAGCTTGCACTGCTGCTCCGTATGCAACTGCCTCATCAGGATTAATAGATAAATTCAACTTCTTTCCGTTAAAGAAATTCTGCAGTAAGCTTTGTATTTTAGGAATACGAGTAGAACCTCCGACTAAGACGATGTCGTGTATGGAACTCTTACCTAGCTTGGCATCAGTCAATGCTTTCTCAACGGGCTCTAAGGTAGTACGGAATAAATCAGAGTTTAATTCTTCGAATCGTGCTCTAGAAACTCGTGAGAAGAAATCTATGCCTTCATAAAGAGCATCAATCTCAATGCTCGCTTCAGAACTAGAGGATAACGTTCGTTTTGCTCTCTCGGCCGCTGTTCGAAGACGTCGAAGTGACTTTGGATTAGAATTTAAATCTTTCTTATGCTTCCTCTTGAATTCATCAGCGAGGAAATTGACAAGCCTACTGTCAAAATCTTCGCCACCGAGATGTGTATCCCCGGCAGTTGCTTTGACTTCAAAGAGAGAGCCTTCATTGATTGTAAGTATTGATACATCGAATGTTCCTCCGCCAAGATCAAAAATTAATACGTTTCGCTCGCCCTTGAGATCTTTATCCAATCCATAAGCTAACGCAGCAGCCGTTGGTTCATTTATAATCCGAAGGACGTTTAATCCAGCAATGGCTCCAGCATCTTTAGTGGCCTGTCTTTGAGAATCATTGAAGTAAGCTGGCACAGTTATAACCGCTTTCTTTACTGGCTTACCCAAATAAGCTTCAGCTATATCCTTCATCTTGATGAGTACCATGCTACTGATTTCTTCGGGGGCAAAACGTTTAGTCTTGCCTTTATATTCAACCTGTATTTTTGGTTTTCCACCATCATTGACAACTTTAAATGGCCAATGTCTGAGGTCTTGTTGTATCTTAGGATCGTAAAATTTTCGTCCAATGAGTCGTTTAGCGTCAAAAATTGTATTACTCGGATTCAGAGCCACTTGATTTTTCGCACCGTCTCCTATGAGTCGCTCATTGTCTGTAAAAGCGACATATGAAGGAGTTGTACGATTCCCTTGGTCATTAGCGATGATGTCCACGTTACCGTGCTGCCAAACACCAACGCATGAATAGGTTGTTCCCAAATCAATTCCAACTGCAGCCATTGTAAAATTTTATATTATAATTAGATGATTCCGTCGCTTTTTTGTGGTTTCCGTAGTTAAAGTATTGTGACAAATATTACGATGTCACTTTACAAAATTCGAATTGATTGTTGTCGATTTTTTTTTTTTTTGTTTCAGTCAGTATTCTATATTTGTTTATTTCTTGTAACATCGCCTTGGATGATTCTCTAAAGATGTTTTAATTGTGGTTTCAAATAATAAATAAAATTTTATAAAGGTTTCACTTCACTCAGACGGTTTTGAACGGAACGCACCAGAAGTGTCAGTGTCAATGTCAATGTCAAACAAATTAACAAATTGTCAATCCAAATTTCTAAAAAGCAAAACATTTTCGAGGCGCATTGTTATTTAAACATTTCTTTAGTTTCAATTACAAATGAGTATGTTTTTAGACTTTCCCACATCTTTTTCTACATACATTTGTTGTTAGAATTCCCTGTAATCTCAATACTAAATAATAAAACTAAATATTGCGAGTTATTGTCACTTAACCTAGAAGCATATTTGTTTCAAGTTTATTTTAATAAAACGCAATGCGTTACGCACAATTAGTAGTGGGCCCAGCTGGGAGTGGAAAGGTAAGGATTTGATAAAAACCTTGGCTCCGTAAACAACTCTTTTTATCTGTACTTTCAATATAATACTAGGTTTCTTGTTTATTAGTTGTGAGCTCTCCAGTTCTCGTTCATATAAGGGAATTCTTTCAGTAACACGAATAAATAACATGAATTTATAAGTCTACTTGAATACCACAGGATTCAGTGAAAGCTATACAACTATATCTTAAGCTTTTACGCAACAAAATGGTACTTTTGCTCCTGCTCAAACAAACATTTGCTGCAAACTGTTGATGTTGTAACTATAATTTCATTATATTTCAGTCCACATACTGTTCAACGATTGTAAAACATGCAAGTGATGCAAAGCGTATAATTGAGGTAGTAAACCTGGACCCAGCTGCAGAACACTTTGATTATGAGCCACTCGTTGACATCCGGGAGCTGATACATCTGGATGATGCCATGGAAGATGAGGAGTTGCAGTTTGGACCCAATGGAGGACTGGTGTTTTGTATAGAGTATGTTTTTGCTTATCAATTTATTTTAAAAAAAAGGCTTGTAACACACCTTTAGTTTAGTATTTATTATGTACACCTATCCTGTATTAGAGATATAAGTAATATAGGTTCATTGATCCAGTTGTTCGTAAGAAAGGTTCCACCGCTCATCAATAGATGGCGTTATGCATATGACGCGCATTCCTGAATCGCGGTGTCAAGATTATTCGTGACTTAATGACCCTCGCTGGATCAGTGAACCTCCTTGAACACAGCTACGTAGAGAGTGCATTCTGGGACTTCGTCCTACTTGGAAAAGTCACTGGGGACACCACTACTTGTCGTTGCGCAGTATTTTCCGTCAGGAATCTTTTTGGATAGAGGGACTCATTCCCCGACCTTTGTCCTAAGGTCTTGGTCGGGTGGAACTATCCCTATCTTTTATCCAAACTAACTTCTTTCTGTAAATAGTATCTTCACTTCTGTATCTTATAATTATATGTAAACTGTTGCTGAAAATACACCTGCTGACTTCACCCCGTGTTTCCCTTCGAGTTGAAACCCAACACCTCCTACAGGCTTAGTTATTCTGTTGTTCTAAAACTGTTTTTTTTTTAATTCACCATCTCTTAACATTAAGGTACCTCACTATCAATCTGCCTAGCTTTTTCCTGACTGAATTGGGAAGTGAAGTCACCTCACAGATTGAAATAAAAAAAAATAACAGTGCTATCTTCCATGCACAACAGGTCCATGTTGACCGTAGCAATTAACATTGTCGATCTACATTTTTGCAATTATGTAGATCCGACAATGTTAATTGCTACGGTTGATTTGAAGGACTGAGTGTGAAAACCAAACCCATAACATAGATAGAAGATAACAGTGCTATTGTCTAAAAACCCACAGCCAGTTGCTCTTAGTAGTATATAGCTGACATATGGCAAATAATTTAATGTTCTGTGTCCTGTAGGTAACGTCAATTACTTTGCATACCTACTTAGTATTGTATACAATCAAGTATTTCTAACTGAACAGACAGCTGTGCTGCTGGGGAGTTTGTTGCGTCACTTCTCCTCCCAAGCGAAAGCACTAGGAAGTGGTGAAGAGCGGGCGTTTTGGGGGGACTGTCTTTTGTAATTCTTGACGTTCGAAAAGTGCTGATTCTCAGCCTAGTTTGAATAAATGACTTTTGATTTTGATTTATTTAGTGGTGATGAAATAATTTAGATAAAGTAATGAGCCCTGTCTGTGAGGACGCCAGCATTTCCTATATTACCAAAATTTCGAAGACATGTGACATCTACCAAACCGCACTGGGCCTGCGTGGTGGATTACAGCCCACTCCCTCTCACAGGGAGGAGGCCTGTGTCCCAGCAGTGGGAACATTATAGGCTGATTATGTATTGATATAATACTAGCTGCACCCCGCGGTTTCACCCGCGTAAGTTTTGATCCCGTGGGAATATCGGGATAAAAAGTATCCTATGTGTTATTCTGATGTATAAACTATATTACTGTAAAGTTTCACTAAAATCCGTTCAGTAGTTTTTGCGTGAAAGAGTAACAAACATCCATCCTCACAAACTTTCGCATTTATAATATTAGTAGGAATTAGTAGGACTTCAAGCACATGAATGTACAGAGGCAAACTTAATACCATAGGCATTTTTTACCATCCAACCTTTGGATGAGGCATGGGGATAAACAGTGGTAGGTGCAATAACGAAATTGAGGATTAAATACTTCTACTTAGCCTTGTATTCACCAATATTTAAATCAACTGTTTAAATACCTAACTGGGGTGGTTTTAATGTCAGTGAACTCAGGCCTTAATTAACAGTGTTCATTAGAATTTGACTGCCTAAAAAGATACTGAGCTTAATAATCTATATACTTATAATAAATCCGTAGAGAGGTCAATTCTGTACATGAAATATATTTTCAAAATAACTATCAGCGGGTGATTAGTGATCGTTACTGACGCCAAAAATGCAATCAGTAAAATTTTTGTCTGTCTGTCTGTCTGTCTGTATGTTCGTTATAGAAACAAAAACCACTCGACGGATTTCAACAAAACTTGGTACAATTGTTCTTCATACTCCTGGGCAGGTTATAGTATACTTTTCATCACGCTACGATCAATAGGAGCAGAGCAGTGAAGGGCAATGTTGGGAAAACAGGATTTCTTTTTATGTGAAGTAGTAATAGGTTAGTAGTAGTTAGTTAGTAGTAGGTAGGTAAGTTTTGGTTAATTTATGTTCAGTTTTTTTTAATATTAAGTAGGTAAAAGCGTGGGTACTTTTATTAATTATAGGTATAGGTATTATTAATTATAGTAGTTATAGGTATTTCGTTTTAAGTGAAGTAGGTTTTATTATATATTATTTTATATATTAGACGTAGTTATATATTTTTAGTTATTCAAGCCCCAAGCGGACGCCGGCGTCCGCCCGCTATTGTCTTGAAAAACGCGTTGAATGAGAAATACGCGTTCTCAAGAATCGGCAGAAGAAAGAGCACGTCGGTTAAACTCTATGAGAGTTAGTGCCTCAATTTCCGGAAGTCATTATTCCACGCGGACGAAGTCGCTGGCAAAAGCTTAATTGCATAACACACTTTCAATCTCAATCTGAATCATTTTGAAGGATATTGTTAGCAATATACAAGGCAAGGCAATGCTCCATATTTTCAAAAAATGTGTCTGCTACACAATGTAAATAATACAATGTATGTTGATAAACTGTTAAAATGAAAGCCAGTGGCCCCGATTCTGTTGTTCACAAACTATATTAAATTTAAGTTCAGTGCATGTTTTTCTTCCTATTTCATTATGAAAAGGACAAAAGATAAATATTAGTTTAGTCCTGTCAAATTAGATAATCCATAGATAAGTTTAGACGTGATTAAAAAATTGCCTACTAAAAATACGTCAGGCTCTGACTAATTTGACAGGACTAAACTAATATTTAACTTCTGTCCTTTTCTTAATGAAATAGAAAGAAAAAGATGCACTGAACTTAAATTTAGTTTAGTTTGTGAACAACAGAATCGGGGCCACGGACATTTTTTTTACGTCAATTTACGTCAGGCGCTGACTAATTTGACAGGACTAAACTAATATTAATCTTCTGTCCTTTTCTTAATGAAATAGAAAGAAAAAGATGCACTGGACTTAAATTTAGTTTAGTTTGTGAACAACAGAATCGGGGCCATTGCTACTGTTAGTCTGTTACGCAATTACCCCGCTGCGCTAATAAAATCTTACCCATATTATCAGAACAGTGAGACTAATATAAACTGATTCTAAAACTCATATTTTCCAGAACCCTCTTAGAAAATTGCGACTGGTTAGAAGAACAGCTAGGCGATGTGGATGATGACTACCTTCTGTTCGACTGTCCCGGCCAGATAGAGCTGTACACACACCTGCCGGTCATGAGGAAGCTGGTAGATGTACTGCAGAAGTGGAACTTCAGGATATGTGTGGTCTTCATGGTGGATTCCCAGTTTATGATTGATGGCGCCAAGTTTTTATCAGGTAGGTACAATATAAAAGCAAAAGGGGCAAATAAATCCATAATTATTAATATTACGAATTATGTTGATAATATTAATAATAATCTTTCTTTATTAGAACAATAACACATTTTACAGATTTGATTGTGTACGTAAATAGCTACATTAGTCACAAAACTGTGTCGTAGCTATTAACGCCCACCTCCAAGAGGGAGACCACAGCGTTCCAGATTCCAAAGATGAAAATATAGTAGGGGTTAATAAAGAACATTAACAAAAACAAATGTCTGATTGAAAAACTCGTTGGTCTGTCTTTACGTTTTCACGCCTAAACCACTGAACCAATTGTTATGAAATATGACAGATAGGTAGTCCAGGACCTGGAGAAGGATATAGGCTACACTTTTAATCCCAGATATATGTATTCAAAAAATAGACAGGCTGAAATTTAAAACTTGCGCCAAATCGAAATAGGAAGTGCAGTAACCAGCGTGACCAGATTCAGTATTTTTTTTTGTAGTTTTTCTTTTCCGAGCATCTGTATTTTTGAAGGTATTTTGGGGTTTTTTGGGTAAGTGGTTGGCGGAAGTAAGTATTTTAAAAACAGTTAAGTACCTTCAAAAATACTGATGCCCGAAAAAGTCGATAAAATACACCGAAAAAGTATTAAAATACTGAATCTGGTCACGCTGGCAGTAACTGCTACATAAATTATTATAAATTGTCATTACCCAAATCTAAATTCTTGAAAAAAAATTGTGTAACTATCGTCTTAGATAGTGATAAACTAATTTATACAAAACATCGTCGTTCCAGAATTTTTTGTTTTTCAAAGTAATCCAAAGAAGAAAATTAAAGTATCAATTTTAGCGCGCGCCCGATAAGCAATCTATTTATCGCAAGTTCACAACATGAAGCAAGTTGGCAACGCGTTGAACTGCGTTATTAGCCTAATTTTGACAGTTCCTACGAAAAAAAGGGCGCGCAACGATGTCGCCAAATCGCTTGCCTACGCGCACTTATGTGCATCCCTTTCCTTAATGACATGCTTTACAGCAGCTAGTAATCATTCATTCGTTCTTCATCTTTGCTTACTACCCAAAAAAAAGTCACCCCCAAAGAGTAAAAGATAATCTCAACAATAGCTCACAGCCCAGCACAGCCCTCGTGAGTTCCTGCTGGGGCAGCGGGATTGTCCGAAAGGGTTACCGCTGCCCCAGAAAATAAAGGGCTAAGGAAGGAACGCGGGTGGGTTTTAGTCAGTAAGAGTCTGACACTCCCTTCTGCTCCACCCAGAGCGGGAGAGGTCATTTGATGATTTCCCATCCAAAAAAAAGCCCTCGTGAGTGTTAGTTATTAACCATGGACATGTATAAAATTGTTAATCTCTCGCCCAAGGGTAATGGATAAATAACAATATTTCCCCCTTCATGATCAGTATGGAAGGTGTGCTTAGCTACACACCAACACTAAAAAAATTTTTTTTTCAAGTCTTCTGTAGAAAATAAACTTATTATGCTAATTCAAGACCACTAACATATTATTTATTATATTACTTTTACATAAATTTCCAGGCACGATGGCAGCACTCAGTGTAATGGTGAATCTGGAACTCTCACACGTGAATATTCTCACTAAAATGGATCTGCTCAGCAAAAGTGCAAGAAGACAGATAGATGAGTAAGTTATCAATAATATTTAACTTATAAAACAAATTAAAATAAGTAATAAGTACACTACATTCGACCCTATCGACGGTACCGCTAGACATGGCTTTAGAAGGCCTCGCACAAGGTGGACCGCAGAAATCCGCTGGATGCGAGCACAGAACCGGTCGAAGTGGAGGATCTTGGGGGAGGCCTATGTCCAGCAGTGGACGTCTTTCGGCTGAAATGATGACGATTCGACGATATTATAAACGTGAAAGTAATTTGTCTGTTACCTTTTCACGCCATAACTTCTTCTTCTTCAATCGGTCCCTCATTACTGAGGATCGTGGTCACTGAACCCTTTTAAACGGACAATCTGCCTCCATTTACTCCAGTCCAAAGTTGCCATCACCACCTGCTGAAAATTGCTTGAGGACGTACCTAGCTTCCTTTACTTGGCCGGACATTCGTGTTGGCGACCGGCCTCGTGCTCTCTTTCCTTCGGTATTGCCAACAATAACCAGCTTTTCAAGGTTGCTATCTCCCCTTCGCATCATGTGGCCGAAATAGGTCAGAATACGCTGTAGGCATATTGTAGACAATCGGGTCTTGACATCAAGTTGGGAAAGGATAGACACATTTGTGCGTTTGGCTGTCCACGCCTTAACGGCTGAACGGATTTCGATGAAATTTGGCAAACAAGTAGACTGACTTTGATTAGGACTTGGGATTTTTATCCCGATAGTCCACCGGGCAAAAGCTAGAAAGGTATCAATTGCAGTGATAAATGCAACTACCGTAATAATAAGTACAAAGGTGACACAACTTTTTGACGCCGATGTAGGATCCTATAATTTTGGCGCCGTTTGTCTCATCTTGTAGTAAAGGTGTTCCTTCGATGTCACATATTTGTGCTGCCACTTGTATAGCTTTCCACAATTGATCACATATTATATTTGCCGTTATCTTGACGACAGATAATTTGAATTGAAATATTTATTACAGTTAGTAAATATTGATTGTTTTAATTTTTTTACTATTTAAGTTTTGACAACTTTTATTTGCTGACATTGTTTTTTTTTTTTTCAATCAATTTAATTTTGATCATAGCAGCACTATTTTGTATGCCTTTTGGCGGAACATGGGCTGGACCAAACATTACATTATAAGATCATTGTACCCTGTGTTGACGAATAATAAATGAATTTGAATTTAATGAATGAATCATGAAATCAGATAAATTATTGCCGAGCTGTTTTCATTATTTTCCAGTTACCTCGATCCAGACCCACACGTCTTACTAGCAGACATGCGAAATGCGAAATCAAAATGGCATGAAAAATACGCCAAATTAACAGAAGCTATTGGAGAAGTCATAGAGAACTTTAGCCTAGTTCGGTTTTACCCGCTCAATATAAAAGATGAGGAAAGTGTGGAGAATATCCTGATAACCATAGACAATATTATTCAGTATGGAGAAGATGCTGATGTGAAGATCAAGGACTTTGATGAAGAAGACCCTGAAGATGATGAGAACTGTGATTAAATGTTTTATTTTTTTAATATTTTCTTTAACTTTATTATGTTCCTTGTGGGACCGTTTTATGCCAAACATCAACCTTGTCTACGTTGAAATAAAAGCGAATATAACCCCGTGCGCAGGTCAGCTTTGTTGCTCTTGAGGACTAGAGGAGGTATAATTACTTTATTTCAACGTAAGCAAGGTTTTAATTTTGAACAATTATAACACAAAACTGCCAATAAAGGCGAATTACATTAGTTGAAAGACACGAGAACAATAACGAAAATTATACAACTACTTAACAGTCATACGCTCATCTCACAATACTCTAGACATTCTGACAAGATCTTCCATTCATCCGCGAACACATCACAGTCAGGCTTAGCGTCCAAGAGAGCGTTGAGCGCAGAGAGTGTAGTGACTAGGCTCGAATCACGGTTCGACTCCCAGGCACGGCGAACGATCTGTGCCTCTTGTTACGGCTATTAGTTTATCGGAGCAAAAACATAGGACAGTTCAGGAGCATCTGTCTTTCCGTGAAGGATCTTTTAGCTTGTGGTCAAATGTGACACCCAAATCCTTCATTCCAGTTGTTATATTTATAGTGCTGTTATAAATTTTATATGAAAGGTGGATTCCTTGCTCGAGTAAAACTCATGAAGGATCTGGAAGAATTAAATTCAATTTTGTTTTTAACACTCCACTGCCATATCGCACCAAAATCACGCTGCAGCGCCAGGGAATCGGCTTCACTTCGGAAAAGTTTTCAACTATCTGCATACAATAGACTTCTGGCGTGATAAGTAACTGGAGGAAGGTCGTTGATCATGATCAAGAAAAGAAGCGGTCTCAGGATTGACCCTTGACTGACTCCAGAACGCGTATGTTAGGGCTGGGATTAATAAAGGCCCAGTTTTACAAACTGCTGACGATCGCGGAGGTAATCAGCGAAGAGCCTTAAGACCTGGAGGAAATCCGATGGCACATAGTTTTACCAGCAAAATATCATTATTGACCCTATCAAACGCTTTCCAGAAGTCAAAGTACAAGCCATCGACCTGACCTTGTTTGATATGTAGTCTACTAAGGTAAGAACTATACTTATAAAAACTAACCAAGCGCTTCAGAGCGCCCCTTTTTCTTTCGCATTCATGATTAACGAATAAACATCAGTGAAGAAAACCAGTATGACCTAGAACCAAACATTCGAAGATGTGACATCTACCAACCCGAACTGGGCCCACGTGGTAGATTACGTCCCACTCCCTCTCACCAAGAGGAGGCATGTGTCCCACCAGTGGGGACATTATAGGCTGATTATTCATAGGCTATAAAATATCAAGCCTGACCCCAAAGGGTTAGGCAGAGGAGTACCTCTATTAAATAAAAAAATCAACATTTCTTAATTAACCTTTATTTGACAAACGTAAACATCATTATCTTACATTACGCTACATTAATGATACACGCATAATACTAAACTATGTAATATGCATTATTAGTCTATATTCATTAACTAAGCGCCTCTATATGAGGTCTGAGAATGAACGAGCATTACTTTTCATAAGATTTATATAAAGTATTAAAATGAAAATACCGGTATATTAGGTAAATGAGGAATGAAAATACATGCAAATGTAAATTGTCCTAAATAGTAGGTACATAATAATATTGAGGGCCTCATGGCTAAATTGGAAGGATAGAGGAATAAAAAATGATACAATCTTATTTGAATTGACTAAAAGATAGTTTTTGTCAAATTGAAGATGGACCACGGCGTATTCCTGTACTGAACTATTGCAAATCTGTATGATGCATATTTTAACAGTAAACTTGAATAAAATTATCAACTAGATTTGTCGGCGGCTTCGCCCGCGTGGATGTCGGAACTATCGCACGGGATCGTACTACCGGTATTTAAAGTACCCTATGTGTTAATCCAGGTTATAAACTCTGTGTGACAGCGGGGCCGGGCGATGCGACGCGACGCGGTGGGTCAGGGGCCGAGGGCGGCCGCCATTTCACGCGGACGAAGTCACGAGAAGTCACGCTAGTGATAGAAGTGCTCAATGCACGTTTGGCGCCACGAATTTTATTTATACTGCGACTCTAGACGGTCCCGGGGCGGCGACTAAGTACTTGGTCTATGGTCCCAGCTTGGGAACACAGTTACTATATTATAATAAAAAGGTACAGTTAAAAGTTGCAATAAAAACAAGTGAAGTAAACTTAAAAATACAGTATGCTCGTTCATTCTGTGGCAGTGAAACACACCTGCGTTCTGGTTTCTCGATACCATCATTAGAATATTAAAGCTAATATAATATGTTGAGGATTCGGCTGAAAATTACGATGCAAAGTGAAATTAATCGGTGTATGAATTGAACTACCTGTATTCGTACTAGGCGTATGTCAAGCAAAAGCGTAAACATTGCGTAGACACTGCGTAAACGCATACGATGTGCTAACGTAGCGTTGACATGACGTGATTGTATCGAAACATTAACATTAACATTGTTTACTCAGCATTGACGTCCAGTTTACGTAGCGTATACGTTTGACAAACGGCTACAGCAGATTAACGCCAGATAGGTACCAACTTGCCAAGGCACACAAACTATCATATACCGGTATACCTTTACAATACACATAATATTCTACAATATGTGGTTATATAAATCGGCCAAAATCTGTACGTGGTCCGTTTTGGCCTCATATTCTTAATGATTAATTACCTTTCACACAATTTTACATAGATAAATAAAACAAATCATCTCAAATATCGAACCAGCCATGGTTAATTCCAAAAATATTTTATTTTCATACTATCTGGGCATTTTTTTTTTAAATAAGACATCATACTGGTAAATTTTAAGACATAAAAGTACCTTATAATACGTGGGCATATAATTAATTAATTATAATTATCAATCCCGCTAAAAAAGCTGGTATAAAATAGGTAATTGGATTAAAATTTTAAATCACAACCAATTGACAAATGGCGTTAACTAAACATCTACATTTATTTAGTGGGAGTCGTGTAAACAGGGCACGTTTTAGTAAATTGTGATGTCGTTTACACGGTTCGAGTCACTGGAAGATAAAGCTTTTAGCTAACGCCTCTTTAAAAGAAGATTTGCAAATGTATTAATTAAAAGCATTCCCAGTTCATAAAGCCATTAAAATGAGAATTTTAAAGTAATTTTTTCTTCATACATAGTGAAATGCGCCCATTTATTAACTAAATATTTACAATCGCCGCACACCCGTTACCGACATGCATATTAGAATAACATGTATGGTAGAATACAATGATAAAATAATTACCTACTAAGATGATCTATTTGTGTTGCTACAGAAGTTTTTGTGACGAATGTAGGACTTGGTTTAGCAATCAACATAAATAACTGCAGATGTGTGGCAACGTCGGACGCCTTAAAACATATTAAGTTCTCAACGTGGGCGATAACGCCCCCTCATTGGCGTTTGAGACTTTCAGGGGGGGCAGAAGAAGACCCGGAGAAAATTATATGTCCTATCTTACGACTATTTTATATTACACGTTTAAATATAGTCATGGCAATAGCCGTTTCAAATTCGCGACTGATGGTAAGTAAAAAAAAATGGGGGATACTAGAAAAACAAAAAAAGAACTCAAGTGAACGGTGGGCAAAATAAGGTTGAGAACCTATGCCCTAGAAGGACATGTAGCGATTTGGTGATGTTTTACAGAAAGGCCAGGTGAGCACTAACCGGCAAGTGTGCCTGATGTATGAACTTGAAACGAAGCAAAATAAAGTATGTAAGAATTGTATGGCATGACTTTATGTATGTATGTAGAAATAACTGGTAAACACATAATAATAGTTATGTAAATCTGGGAACAACGTCTTAAAGAAAACACTTATTACTTCCGTCAAAACTGCGATTAATTAAAACAATATTTGGTGCCGAAATATCGTTTGACACGGTCACAAAACACCTGCAAAGTGTGTAGTACAATTATTGACATTGAGTAGATAAGGCGTACAGTGCGCAAACCGCGCAAGTCTTACCAGAAAAACAGAGAGTTAACAATGAACGACACAAAACATGCTCCATATGATTTCACTATAGCAGCAACGAAATCACATTCGGTATAACTAGGTCAGTTTCCAAGTTAGCCAGTAAGTCCTATGTCGTAAGGGGGCAATCATTATCGACATTGGTTGTTCATTTATCTCAACTAAAAAACCGGCTTCCTAACACCTTTTTGGCCACTGAGAAGATCTCAAGGCAACTGCTAATTTGAGAAATGATATCAGAGGGCGATTCTCGTTTTACTAAGGTTTGTATTCTAATCTTAGTCTAAATCTGTCTTAATTACAGGTATTTTTGACAGTTTAAGACTGAAATCAGACTGTGAATGTACTTAAAGTTATGAGAATTGCCTCTCAGAAATCGATTATCAATCACTTCTTTCAGGTTCATTCAAGAACTGACCTATAATTAATTGTATAATCGGCATTAAAACTTAATTGTATAATTGGCATTAAAACTGTGCAACCAGTGTATAATTCAGTAGTTAAAAAGGTCAATTGAATGAATGTGTGTAAAATATACAACATAATAACATAAATGTTGTGTGTATACTTAAAACAGTGCATTTTAACCATAGTACAATTACACTAAAGAGTAAACAATAATATGTCAGAATTAAGTTATTGCATTGATACAACCAATGTATAATAAAGGCTAAGGTAAGTGTAGACCGTACATTCTAACAACCAATGCTTATTTAATACTATTTCTACCAGTATTTAGGAGGGCAACACCTTATTAAAGTTATGCTGTAAACACCAATGTTACAATTTATTTTTTAAAAAGCAAACATCAAAAAAAATTTAGTATCTTTATTTGTAAGTAAAATATTTATTGGGAAGATTGCTTCGCCACAGCTTGAAAATGGTGACATTGGGCGATTTGGTGACTGTCTTTTATCATTAATTTTATTAGTTGAAAAAGTGGGTTTAACAGGCTCAATGAAAGGCTTGAATACTGAAGTGTCATAACTATTGTTTTGAATAAAACAAATGATAATCAAATCTCACATAGCATCAGGTATCATAATTTTAGGTTCAGAAATATCTGCCAGTAGGAGCCGGTCTACACTTAAACCCCAACTCAAACAGACAAACTAGCTCCGTCAGTCCCGGTTTCTCTGGGCTATAGCGTGTCGTCGGCGCCGTCACAGGCCAGCGCCAGCGCGTCCGTGATGCTGAACACGAAGGCCTGGCAGCCGAACTGCAGCAGCGCGCCGTGCGGCACCAGCGCCGAGCCCTCCCACGCGCCGCCAGCCGCCCGCGCCGCGCCCGCGCAGCGGCACGCCGGCTCGCCCGCCAGAGGCCGAGTTACGTTGCCGTTTATTCTGTGAACAAATAGACGAGTTAGTCTAGAATTCGCAACACTATGTTTTCAGGTACTCTTTTCGAGTTTAACTCTGCGTTTTAGGCTTGGAAATACTCAGTAGCACCCTGGATTTTGAGTTTGTCCCTTAGTCAATAAATTCTGCATATCCGAGTCCACTGCTAGACAAAGACCTCTCAAGTTGTGCCAACCAGAAGGCCAATTCTCTTAATTTAAAACATTCAAAATCTAGTCGCAGTCTCATCTCGGCGACAAACAAATGTCAAAAACTTGTCAAAATGTAGGGAAATTTGAGGTATTTTTGACAGATTGAGACTAAGATCAGACTGATCGTTCTTAACAATTACGAGAATTGCCCCTCTGATCTCCGCCTTACACATACTAGCTAGCAACTGCCCCGTTGGTCTCTTGGTCGCAAGCGCGACTGCTGAGCGTGGGGTCCTTGGTTCGATTCCCGGATCGGGCAGTGTTATTGAGTTTTTCCATTAGGAATTTCTTAGTAACAGCCCGGAGTTTTGGATGTTGGCGGTGTGATACCCCCCGTGCCTCGAAAAGCACGTTAAGCCGTTGGTCGCCTGATCTCTCCCCGGTCGTGTCGGATTGCCGTCCCATCGGACTATGAGAGTAAGGGAAGAGGGAGTGCACCTGTGTCTGCGCACACACTTGTGCACTATAATATCTCCTGCGTACCTGTCTAATCTCCATTGAGATTACCGTGACCGAAATCGATCGGGAGGCTATTATTTACTAGCTATCTGTCCTAGAATCACCTTTGAAGTCGTCGGTCCATCTACGTGAAGGGCATTCTACACTATTCTTTCTGCCGTCTCGTACTGATTGACCCCATTTGTAGTCTGAAAGGCATTTCTATCCTATATGTCCTGTAGGTTGGTCCTCACCTAAGGGGTTCCCTCACGCGATGCCTCACAATGTCCCTGAGCGCGGCGGCCCTGACATCTTCCGCGGGCGGCTCGTGCTGGCCGGGCGCGGCCCGCTGCTGTATGTCGCAGGCGTACAGCACGCCATTCACACAGCTGCCCCACTCCGAGTAGTTGATCAGCTCGAAGTGGCGGCTCACCTGGGGAAAAGGGAAAGAGAATCTACATTTATAAAAGGCATATTTAACAAACTGCAATATGTGTACAAAGTCCAGCAATATGGAAGTACTTAGTCGCTCAAATTTTATTTTATTTTATTTGGGAAAAAAAACGATATTACATTAAAAATAACGTTTTTTTTCCCACGCCTCTTTGGTAATTAAGAAACATTATAACTCGTGCAGATTCATATTTACATACACTCTGGAACTCCTCAAGTAGCAGGCCGTAATTCATCACGCGAGCCCAGTGCGTTTTGAGGAATGTCACAGTGTTTGAAGTTTTGCTCCTAGACCTTGCCATGTCATTCAGGCTGGCTGGACAAATCTTCAAAATAGCTCGCATTTAACTACGTCAATAGCGCATTATATGTGACGGCTAAACACCCTTATTTCAGAATTTGTGACGCTACAGAATCTTAGATAATCGATCGAAAACGTGTCCAGCCATCTTGAAAAACCACTTTTCGCTGGTCTCTCAATCTCGGTAACGGAAGTGATGTTGACGACTTTTTGCATATCAACGGGCGTCACATAAATTTGTGACAGGCATCGAGCTAAAAGTTTTATGATACGAACAGCGGTTTAGTAGAAAACTGCAAAAATCTGTGTCCAGCCATCTTGAATTTACGTATAAAACTTTTGGCTGGCACTTCTGAATCTCAATAACGGGAGCGTTTTCGAATATACACACATCAAAAGTGTCTAGGGATCAAGCATTTTTATGCGGATTTCTTGAGATTGAGATGTGGCTTTGTAATAAATTTATGATTTTATAAATTTATATGGATCCTTTTTGGTGCATTTCATAATTTGAATCAGGAACTGTGAATCAAATTCGCTGTCAATATTTTCCCTATAAAAACATACAACGCATTGAAGACATTATTAGTGCTACTGTTTCCCTACTACTGATTAAAACCAACGTTATTATGGAGCGGCGACGTCATTTAAGCAGGGAAGAAATGCTCAGAGCCGTGGGAATGATAGAAGCTGGTTCCCGGCAACGTACTGTGGCTTTAGCTCTGAATACAAGTCAGAGTGTTATCAGTCGACTTTGGACACGTTACCGAAGCACTGGTACCGTGGCTGAGCGCCATGGAGGACGGTATCGCTGCACCACACGGAGACAAGACCGATACATTCAAATCTTAACTCGAAGAGCTCCAACAATAACCGCCATGATGTTAGCCGTGAGGCTTCATCACTCTTCAGGGAACTTAATTAGCGACCAAACAGTCAGAAACCGCTTGCATGAAGTGAACCTTCATTCCCGAAGACCGCTACGGGTACCACCTATAGCAATGCACAATCGTAGGATTCGATATCAATGGGCTCTTGAACACAGAAATTGGGCAGAAGAACAATGGCGTTTCGTGTGCTTTTCTGATGAGTCTCGTTTTGGTATGAGACCGGATACAAGACGTATACGACACTGGAGAACCCCTGGACGCCAACAGCGATTAAAATCCTGCCAGGAAGTCCATCCTTATAGTGGTGGAACCATCATGGTATGGGCGGGTATTTGGATCGGCGGAAGAACTGAGTTGATTTGGATCAGAGGCAACCTCAACGCTCAAATTTATGCTGAGACGATTGTATCAGACGTCATCGTTCCTCTACAAGTGCAAATCGGTCCCTTATTTCAGTTAATGCATGATAATGCACGACCGCACACCGCAAGAGTTGTAAGACAGACTCTCGCCGCAGCTAACATCAATGTCCTGCCCTGGCCTGCTCAGTCGCCAGACTTGAACCCGATTGAGCATGCATGGGATATGCTACAGAGAAGAGCTCTGCTGAATATGGAGGGTATCCAGTCGCAAGAAGACCTTTTTTTGTTGTTGCAACGAACATGGGCGGCCATTCCACAGCGTGATTTGGATGAACTCATTTTGAGTATGCCAAACCGATGTTCTTGTGTTGTTAGTGTTCGCGGTAGAAACACGGATTATTAATTGTTTAAGTTACCCAATAAAATTTTAGAGAAAACTGTTATTTCAGTCTTTTTTTCGAACTTTTGTGTTAGTGGTTCAAATGTCAAAAATCCCTTTATTAGGAAAATGGCAAATTTCTTTATTAATGCAAAGGTGACTTGGTTTATCGTTACTGTGACAAACGAAAACACTTTATTTGATGAATCCTTAAAGAAAATTTTAATTAATATCAATCAGGAGAAAAGTTATTGCAAAAATATATGTTGATCCCTAGACACTTTTGATGTGTGTAGTTCCTTTACCAACATTTAGTGACGCAATTTGTGACAGTAATAACGTTCGATTTATGGCGTCACATGTAAGGGTTTACGAGAAATCAGTAAAAACTTACATGTCCAAATAACCTGCGTTCGAGCTGGCTGGACACATGTATCTCCGCTGCCTGATGATCTACGGCCTTTGAAATATATTCAAATTTTTGTGACGGGGACGATAGTGATTTACTGAATTTGTGACGGAGAAACTTTGAGTAGTTTCAAAGATATTGATCATTTAAATTTTCCCATACAAACACTGCAGTAGGATTACCAATATTGTAGGTTTTATGTAGGACTAAGTATATTTTAAGGTGTTTTCTTTAATGGACGAAAATCCGTGTTTTGGTGATAGTAGTTGACAGAATTATAATCATTACAACAATCAGTAATACAACTTGTTAAGTTAGTATAATCCCCAAATGTGAAAATTTCATGAAATAGTCATTCTTTGGGATTACTTTGGTCTTAGAGAGTTGTGTTGATGAATTTATAAATTATAATTCTGTAAATACATATTTGTTACGGCCGCGAATCATATTTTAATCAACGTACAGAGGCCAGCACATCAAGCTGCCCCAATCTGTCAGATTTTCCCAATTGAATATGAACCTTATGCCTTTGTGCTAAAGTTGAAAATCTATCAAAGAAATTTGACAGATTGGGGTAGGTTGACCTGCTGGCGTCTGTACAACCTAATACTGCCAGCAAATTGCAAAAAAACGCAAAAAAAATTGAATTTCGCGGGCTACCCTAGCGCTTTCGCCTTAAATCGATAGATGACAAAAGTGTAGAAGTGAGGAAGGGGGGGGGGGGGTAATTTTTTGATGTTATTGATTATTTACGTGCAGATACCTACTCTTTTTACCTACCTAAGGTATTGGTGTTTTTCATGGTAAGTACATAGGTAGGTATTGGTGCCGATTCTCTTGTCACAAATGCGTCTAAACTAGACTACAAATCACCAAAATTTAGTTTATTCCTGTCAAATGATGATTTCCCATTCTGAAATTAACTAAAGTGACACAACTTAACTAAATTTTAGTTTGACAGCACTAAGATTGCACTGAGTTAATAGTTTAGAGAAAATAGTAATTTTGCTATTCTGAATTTGAGGTTTTTCACCTACAATTTAGATTCTCTAACTAAATCTGACTATTTTTAATCGCGACTTAAAAGGTGTGGAATAAAATTTGTTGGCATGAGCTAAAATTCACACCAACACCTCGACTTCGGATGCAAAAACAGTACTGTTTTTTGATTTTCTTTTCTTTTGCTTATATCTAGAAACCGGTGTGTCCTATCGCAAAATTAATGAAAATTTCGATCCCCTTTTAGAATCCCGCATACCCTTAAAACTCAACACGTCGGTAATAATTTTTAATATTTTCCATACAAAAGTGAAAAATTCCATAAAAAGGAGATCGAGGTTGCCCCACTATGCCCCTTCGGCTCAAAAAAAACACGGGGAGGGGCCCGTTGCTAAATAATAACAGCCGCACAGGTCGATCGATCAGGTTAAGGTTAGGGTCTTGCCGCGGTTGGTCTGTGGATGGGTGACCAACTTTACATACCGAGACCCCTCCGTGCCTCGGAAAGCATCCTGGCTGTCATTCGTGGATCTTTGACAGCCGTTACGGGTAGTCAGAAGCCCGAAAGTCTGACAACCAGTCTTACCAAGGGGTATCGTATTACCCAGTAACTGGGTTGTGGAGGTCAGATAGGCAGTCGCTCCATGTAAAACACTGGTATTCAGCTGCATCCGGTTAGACTGGAAGCCGACCTCAACATAGTTGGGAAAAGGCTAGGCAGATGATGATGATGAGGGCAAATAAGTACCTAATTTTTGGCTGAATGCACAAACCGTGCGAAGCCAAACAAACAAAAAAAATACCTACTTACCACGTGGAGTCGCGATTGTCAAATTCGATTTGGTTGTGTCAAAATTATTTTTAAATTTAGATATTTTAATGCAGAATAGCTCTAAGATTCTCATAGCCAAAAGTAAGTAATTTTAGTCATAGTTTAGTTCGGTGTACAAGAGAATTGACACCATTGTGTCAGGATAACTAATGCTCGAAGGTATTTAAATGAAAAAGTATATATCGGCATAATTATATAAAATAAGTATCGGCATCACTTTTAAACGTCGGACATAATAAAAATAAAAAAACCAGATGGAATCGACACTTTCTATCTCAATACCATTGAGACTTTATTTATGTAAAAATTATGGTCACCTCACAATATTAATGGATGTTTGTATGGGAAAACTTAAATGATCAATATCTTTGAAACTACTCAAAGTTTCTCCGTCACAAATTCAGTAAATCATTATTTTCCTCGTCACAAAAATTTGAATATATTTCGAAGGCCGTAGATCATCAGGCAGCGGAGATACATGTGTCCAGCCAGCTTGAACGCAGGTTATTTGGACATGTAAGTTTTTACTGATTTCTCGTAAACCCTTACATGTGACGCCATAAATCGAACGTTATTACTGTCACAAATTGCGTCACTAAATGTTAGTAAAGGAACCATATTCGAAAACGCTCCCGTTATTGAGATTCAGAAGTGCCAGCCAAAAGTTTTATACGTAAATAAGATGGCTGGACACAGATTTTTGCATTTTTCTACTAAACCGCTGTTAGTATCATAAAACTTTTAGCTCGATGCCTGTCACAAATTTATGTGACGCCCGTTGATATGCAAAAAGTCGTCAAAATCACTTCCGTTACCGAGATTGAGAGACCAGCGAAAAGTGGTTTTTCAAGATGGCTGGACACGTTTTCGATCGATTATCTAAGATTCTGTAGCGTCACAAATTCTGAAATAAGGGTGTTTAGCCGTCACATAAAATGCGCTATTGACGTAGTTAAATGCGAGCTATTTTGAAGATTTGTCCAGCCAGCCTGAATGACATGACCTTGCCTCATGTTATTTTCCCTAGAGTTGTTGAGTTCCGTAAGTTATAAGTTCAACTATACAATTAATGACACACATACACTGACTGGACTGGGTTTTTTCTTCAAAAGACCATCTATGATACTAATCTGCATGGTTCTCACATGATCTGACCATGATAATGTCTGGACTTTCAAAGTGACTGTCTCTCTGTGAATCTCTGTGTGAGTTTGTTTCTCAGTTTCTTCTCAGATTAATCGATTAGTAAACATCAATCTCATCTGTTTAAAATATTATTATTTATTTTTAATGTGTAACAGTGTTTTCTTAAACCATCATCTGCCTAGCCTTTTCCCAACCAACTATGTTGGGGTCTGCTTCCAGTCTAGCCGGATGCAGCTGAATACCAGTATTTTACATGGAGCGACTGCCTATCTGACCTCCACAACCCAGTTACTGGGTAATACGATACCCCTTGTTAAGACTGGTTGTCAAACTTTCGGGCTTCTTACTACTTGTAACGACTGTCAAAGATCCACGAAAGACAGCCGGGAACAACAGCTTAACTTGCTTTCCGAGGCACGGAGGGGTCTCGTTATGTAAAGGTTGTCACCCATCCACAGACCAACCGCGGCAAGCGTAGCTTACCTTGATCGATCGACCTGTGCGGCTGTTTTTATTTAGCCACGGGCCTCTCCAAGTGTTTTCTTAAACCAATTTACACAAATAAAATATAATTTATCACTTACCGTTTCTCTATAATTATTTATTATTATTATTATTATAAGCTCATTTTATTCCATATTTTTTATAAGTACATATGTATGTATTCACAAATTTATAGTTATATTTTGTTTGGAAAAGCCTCCTCCAACCCGTGCCAATTTTCCCTGTTTTGGGCCAACCCCATCCAACGTGGACCAGCTACTTCAATGACGTCGTCCGCCCATATCTTGCGTGATCTGCCCCTGTTCCTCTTGCCTCCCGTTCCAGACCACTTTGTTGACTCCAATGTCCACATTCCAATGTCCACATTTGATCTCTACATCTCGAAATATGACCTGCCCATTTCCATTTCAGTCGTAGAGCGTGTAGGAGGGCGTCTGTTAGTTTTATTTATTTTAGTTTTATTATTTTATTACTAGCTCTATATAGCCTCACCTCGTCCATGAATATAACAGCGTGGTTACGCGACACGTGCGTGCATGCGGCGCCGTCCAGTCGCACGTCACAGCCGCTGTCTGTGCCGACGGTGAGCGAGGACAGACGCATGGGGATAGGTCTGCCTAGACCATCGCCTACTCCATTCCTGGAAAATATAAGTATTTGTGGTTAAGCTTGAACATCAGTGACATTGGTGAAGGAAAATATCGTGAGGAAACTTGGGGACTTGTAAATCTGAAATCGCCAATCCGCCTTGAGCAAGCGTGGTGATCAATGATCATACCTTATTTGAATGAGAAAAGCTCTTTGCTTTGCAGTGGAACAAAAAAAGGCTGGTATTATTGATGTGAAACATCTATTGACCTGCCATTGGGGTAAGACCGACTCGTATTCGACGTTGCGGTGACGGCAAACGGCATGATGCTATTTTATGCGGTCATGCCCCCTCTTTTCGATTTTTGACATCTCCCGTACGTCGTTGACGTAACGGTCATGTTTTTTATTATATGAGGGTTAGCTTATAAAGGTATAGAGGATATTGTGCTTGCATATTATATTTTTCGAGTCGGGTTTTCCATATATAAGTTGGAAAAAACTTTAAAAAATATAAACATTGTTTTAAAATTGATGATGATTTCTAAGAGAACCTTTTAGGGCATAAAATTATAACCGTAAAGCAGGATGCAGGTCTCTCCAATCACCCGCTGGATGTAGGTCAATCTACTGCTGGACCTACAGTGCCCTCCAAAATTAGTTAAAAGATTATTAATTTCACCGATAATGACCCCGAAACTGTTGTTCACAAACTAAACTAAATTTAAGTTCAGTGCATCTTTTTCTTTCTATTTCATTAGGAAAAGGACAGAAGATTAATATTAGTTTAGTCCTGTCAAATTAGTCAGCGCCTGACGTAAATTGACGTATTTTTAGTAGGCAATTTTTTAATCTCGTCTAACTTGTCTATGGATTATCTAATTTGACAAGACTAAACTAATAATTTATCATCTGTCCTTTTCGTAGTGAAATAGAAAGAAAAAGATGCACTGAACTTGTAGGGTTGTCCAAGTATGTGAGTATCTGTAGATTATTTACGTTGGGCGCCAATGTAAATAATCTACAGATACCCACATACTTGGACAACCCTACATTGGCGCCCAACGTGGGGCGCCAATGTAGGGTTGCTTGTTGTGAAATTAAAGCCCCGTTGAACTTGATGATACTTTATTGGTAACTTAACTTATTTTACGTTACACGTAACAATAATTTATATATCATGAGGCAACCCTAAGTGGAGGTATGAAAGGGACTGCGTGGCTATCGCCCTTCAGACCTCCCGTTAGTACGACTAGTTCCCTGCTTCGATAGCCTAGCAGTCTTCAGGAAACTAGCCAGCTAGGGGAGGTCTGCAGGGCGATAGCCACGCAGTCCCTTTCATCCCTCCACTTAGGGTTGCCTCATGATATATAAATGATTGTAACGTGTAACGTAAAATAAGTTAAGTTACCAATAAAGTATCATCAAGTTCAACGGGGCTTTAATTTCACAACAAGCAACCCTACAAACTTAAATTATGTTTAGTTTGTGAATAACAGAATCGGGGCCAATGTCACATTATCATTTAAAATCCCGCATTATATTTTTATATATTTTTTTACTAATCCAATTATCTTTGATAAGGTATTACCTGTAATTTAATTTGTATTATTAGGTATTTGGTTTTTATTAGTATAATAATTGAATTCTAGCCGCCAAAAGTCAGTTTATAATTTCTATGAATTTACAATATTTTATAGGGTTGTCATATTATTTAATATGTTATTAGTTAAGTACCAATACTTTATAAAATCAGATATAATTATTATTAGGGCTTTTGACTTTATTTTTAAAAAATAATCGTTTCGAGGTGAAAATTAATTTCAGAATAAGAAATAAGGAGAAGTTTCAAGTTTTTGTGTTTGTAATTTATAATATTTTCCATTGTAAATTCGTAGATATAGATGATAGTTTCTAACCTATTTGTGTTAAATATTTTAATTTTGTTATGCTTTTTTTTTTCTTTCTTAAATGTATTATATTTCAAGTGGCTATAATTTATTTTGTATGCCAATTGTGGCAAAACATGTTGAAACTCACATATTTTTACCTTTACATCCACATTTGCATGTATATGTATAATGCTACACATGTTTACAAATAAATATATCTTTATTTTTATCTAGAAATTATAAAGTTAAATGATTTTTGGTAGCTAGGATTAGGTATCAAATAAAAAATAATAATTAATGTAATTATTATAGTTACATGGATTAATAAATAAAAACGAAACATTTGAAACAAGGATTTTAAATTTTTAAATAATAGTGTGACATTATAGTTACAGTAATTTTCAATTAATTTTTGGAGGGTATTGTAAGTTTGTAAAATTATATGACATTTAATTCAGCTTGATTCCTCATTCGGCGTTTATCAGCTATTTTGTTAAGACTGTAGCTCCACTTGGTTATTGTATGAGTAATGTGCGTTAAATTTGGATAATTTGTTTCAATTAACTTCATTACAGGCATTTTTGAGTTGTCGACCGACCCCGGTCAGTCAGAAAGATGAAGCTAGTCGGTACTTTTGTATTAACCATGAGCGGATGACGTACCTGTCGGGCCGGGTGATGGCGCACAGCGCGGCGCGCACGGAGGCGTCGGCGGGCTGGCGCGGCGGCGCGGGCGGCGCGGGCGGCGCGGGCGGCGCGCCCCACACGGCGCGGGCGATGCGCGCGCGGTCGCGGCGCGACAGCAGGTCGGACGGGCGCGCGCGCAGGCCCAGGCGCGCCAGGCGCGCGCGGTCCAGGCCGCGCCGCACGGCCGCCTGCGCCGCGACCGACACGACACCTCGCCACTCGCCCACTGCCTGCTCGCCCGCCAACACCTGCCGCAGGCACAACGGTGTCACACAACTAGAGATAGGCATTTCGGAAGGAATTGAGTAAATGCCCAATAAACGTCCATTTACGCCCGACAAACTCGACTCAAACACAAAGCATTTATTTCAATTAAACCATTTCCAGGCACTTTTAAATTGTCAAAATTAACTAGTCGGTCAGTTAGTCAGAAAGTTGAACCTAGTTGCCCATTCCAAAACGTAGATCTCTTGGAGAAGAACGGGCAATAAACGTACCAATACAAGGCAGTTATTGGGCATTTACTCAATATGTCACAAAATGCCCAGGCAAAATCCCATCTCTACACACGACACCTCTTCATCTTACAGAACCTACCCTATGTATATTCCTCCCATACGTTATAATACGTATAAACAAACATTTCTAAAATATATCATAACAAATGAAAATATTGTGCTTTTCGCCTTACCTACTATGATTGAATTCAAATTGCACTAAAATATATATACTTTTGTTTTGGATAGCTGAATATCCATAAAAATTTATAAATCATCACCACCAATAATTTATTTTAATAAAACAAATTTTATTAACCAAAAACTTTCCGTTTAACATAAATTTTACTCACTTTAAGTAACAATTATACACAAACAACAGTTTTATCGATCATAGACTATATTTTAAAAAATATATCTATGTAAATAAAAATGAATCGCCAAAATGTATGTATAACTTCCAAATAACTGCACCAAATTAAATCATTTTTTTTTTTTTTGTTGTGTTCGATATCAAAACAAAGTTTGTATCGGGGACGGAAAGGTTAATCCGTATGAGGGTTTTAACCGGGTTAACTTTTAGGATTAGGTCAAAAAACCCACAATAAAGGTTAACCCGTATTATAGGGTTAATCAGATGTCATTGAACTTAGCAGATCATTGTCCAGCAGATCAAAAATAAATAACAGTTCTTTTCGCATACGGCTGAGTTCTACAGTTCCTGATACTTTTTAGAAATAGTTCTGGCGTTTTTACGGAAAAAATTCGATTGGCAAAATGATCTGCTAACTTCCCGTAGGTAGCAGATCATTTTGCAGCAAATCAAAAACAATGTGAGTTCTTCTCGCATGCGGCTGAGTTCTACAGTTCCTGATACTTTTTAGAAATAGTTCTGGCGTTTCTACCTTAAAAAAGTCAATGGGGATTGTCTAAAATTTCTAACCATTATTTAATGTTCGTTTTTCTGAACTACAAACACGACTACAAATGACCACAATGAGCGATACTTTTGTTAAAGCTGACTCCTGAAACCTGCCTAAAGTTGAGACCGTTATGATAATAGAGTATATTTCTACTAGCAGTCATCATAGTGCAGTGAGATTTTACGAGATTATGAGGCAAGGCGCAGGAATAATATATTGTAAAAACTTTAAACTGTAATTATGTTTACATGTTTGACATTTTAGGTTGACACTTTACAGATTAGACAATACTTGCTACTTATTTTTTAATTTCTGAGGTAACGATACAAAACTGTACGGCTAAGCTGATGTGATTTGAAGGGCAAAGAAGGTCAATCGTATTTTATCATAATTAACAATAAAATATGAATATTTTTCATAATTAATTAATCCGTAATGATCAGTAACGCTATTCCTCGAAATGGTTTTTCAATTACAACATATGAAAAAATATGGACAATGCCCATTGGCAAAATGATCTGCCAACTTCCCACAGCAGATCATTTGCAGCAGATCAAAAGCAAATGTGAGTTCTTCTCGCATGCGGCTGAGTTCTATAGTTCCTGATACTTTCATGAATAGTTCTGAACTCACGTCCATCGATCCGAGTCCAGAACTCACGTTCGAGTGCCAGCAGATCATGCCAAAACCATAAAAAGTCGGAAAATATTTTTTTTATCGTTTCAAACAATTCTTGAAAGCTAGAACTCTTTTGTTTTTCACAGGTTCATATATCAGAACTGCAGTCTATAATTCGATTTGAGTCCAGAACTCACGTTTGAGTGCCAGCAGATCATGTCTAAATGTTAAAAAGTCGGAAAATATTTTGTTTATCTTTTCAAACAATTCTTGAAAGCTAGAACTCTTTCGTTTTTCACAGGTGCATATCATAACTGCAATCTAAAATTCGATTCGAGTCCAGAACTGACGTTTGAAGGCCAGCAGATCATGTCAAAATGTTAAAAAGTCGAAAAATACCATTTTATAGATTCAATCAACTCTTGAAAGCTAGAACTCTTTTGTTTTTCACAGGTTCATATCAGAATTCATATCAGGCTTTCAAGAATTGTTTGAAACGATAAAAATTATATTTTTCGACTTTTTAACACTTTGACATGATCTGCTGGCACTCAAACGTGAGTTCTGGACTCGAATCGAGTTCTAGATTGCAATTCTGATATGAACCTGTGAAAAACGAAAGAGTTCCAGCTTTCAAGAATTGTTTGAATCTATAAAAATTGTATTTTTAGACTTTTTAATATTTAGACATGATCTGCTGGCACTCAAACGTGAGTTCTGGACTCGAATTGAATTTTAGATTGTAGTTTTGATATGAACCTGTGAAAAACGAAAGAGTTCTAGCTTTCAAGAATTGTTTGAAACGATAAAAAAAAATATTTTCCGAATTTTTAACATTTAGACATGATCTGCTGGCACTCAAACGTGAGTTCTGGACTCAAATCGAATTTGAGATTGCAGTTTTGATATGAACCTGTGAATAACGAAAGAGTTCTAGCTTTCAAGAATTGATTGAATCTTTAAAATGGTATATTTAGACTTTTTAACATTTAGACATGATCTGCTGGCACTCAAACGTGAGTTCTGGACTCGAATCGAATTTTACATTGTAGTTTTGATATGAACCTGTGAAAAACGAAAGAGTTCTAGCTTTCAAGAATTGTTTGAAACGATAAAAAAAATATTTTCCGACTTTTTAACATTTAGACATGATCTGCTGGCACTCAAACGTGAGTTCTGGACTCAAATCGAATTTAAGATTGCAGTTTTGATATGAACCTGTGAATAACGAAAGAGTTCTAGCTTTCAAGAATTGTTTGAAACGATAAAAAAAATATTTTCCGACTTTTTATGGTTTTGGCATGATCTGCTGGCACTCGAACGTGAGTTCTGGACTCGAATCGAGTTCTAGATTGCAGTTCTGATATGAACGTGTGAAAAACAAAAGAGTTCTAGCTTTCAAGACTTGTTTGAAACGATAAAAATTATATTTTTCGACTTTTTAACACTTTAACATGATCTGCTGGCACTCAAACGTGAGTTGGACTCGAATCGAGTTCTAGATTGCAGTTCTGATATGAACCTGTGAAAAACAAAAGTGTTCTAGCTTTCAAGAATTGATTGAATCTATAAAAATGGTATTTTTCGACTTTTTAACATTTAGACATGATCTGCTGGCAGGCACTCAAACGTGAGTTCTGGACTCAAATCGAATTTTACATTGCAGTTCTGATATGAACCTGTGAAAAGTGACAAAACAGTGCCGTGATTGTTATCTTCAACAAAATCTTGGTGGAATTCAAATAAACCGCTTTTCCATAAAGTGCAAGAAGGAACGTTGAAAATTACTGTTTATCGAGTGTGGACCTGAAACTGTGAGTTAACCAAGCTATAAAGGCTACGGCCATCAAACGCAGACACATTTTTCTTTCTCAAAACTTAACTATTAACTAAAAACGAACTGTGAACAAACATATTTTGTGTTACGAATCCGTTATAAAAAAAAAAAAACACTAACGCCATCTATTATCAATAGCAGTTAATTAAAAGTTCGTCTGCTTTACCGACGAAACAATTACCAATTGTTGCCAGTGTTAGATCTCAGTTGTTTAGGCCGACAACGAAACATTCATCTGACACTTTTTAATTTTTAATCTGTGATTATTACTCATCTGTGGCTCGAAAAAAAATAACAGAGATATCACAAAGTTCATTTATCATGGAAAACATAACTTTTAGAAATACAAGGCAGAACGCAATCAGAAGAAACAAATCTGAATGCGATCTATCCACAATAACCATGGATCGCACACTGCTTAGCTCAACTTTATCCGAAGTATCTGATACTGAGGCACTGGATCTGTCGACGAAAAGTATGCCTACAAGCGCCGGCCATAGCGTGGCTGACATTCGGCAGTTAAACCAACAAGTCATAGATCTTCGTTTGGAACTTGCTACCGCGCATAACGAAATAACAAATCTTAACTATGAATGCAATAGTCTTAAGCAGAAGTTAGAAGACAATAACAAGCAAATACATCTCCTTAAAAAAGTATCATGTGAATCCGTAACTATGAGCCTAGTGTACACACCATTCACACCACAAAACAAGGTTTCAACACCGCTGCTAAAGAAACTGACTAACGTTAAGATACGCTTATCCCGGGGACAAATTAATCACTCGGGAAGAATAACTCATACGGAAAAACCTAAAACTCATATTAACAGCATTCCACAACGGTTAGTCAGACAAATGTCAGATAATATCGGAACAGACATATTAACAAATAACTGCATCACAACTGAGCATCTGATCAAGAACTTACCTAGCCCATCGACCTGGACCTTACCTACTATAGTGGGAAGCAACTGTGAACAAAAACAGTGAAACCTAAAATCTTAAATGAAGAGGTAAACAAAAATAAAGAAAATAATGACAGAAAAAAAAGGAGAATGATTTATATCATTGGTGACGAACAAGCACAAAATCTTGCTGAAAGAATGCTTGAAAATAGGCAAGGTAAATGGAATGATGATTATGGCATCTTCGGAATGGTAAAACCATCGGCCACAAGCAGCGAAATACTTAGAACATGTGAAAATATGTCAAAAAATGTCACAAAAGAAGATATTGTAATACTGTGTTTTGGTATACAAGACAAGAATGTATACAAATATGTGTCCAACTTAAGTAATATATTATACATATTTCAAAAGCAAAAGGTTTTCATAACAAATGTACAACACAACCCATATCTCAATGAATTAGATAGTTGTATCTGATTGTAAAAAAATATATTAACTGTAAATTAATTTACCTAAATAACAGAAATGTATTTATGAATAAAATGAATGACTTTACGAGTATGCTAAGTTCTAAGATTAATTTAGAAATAGATTCTATGACCTACAGTGAAAAATTCTTGACTCTTTCTAATAAAACCAAATATCAATTACAGCCAGGTGTTTGTATTGAAAATAGGCCGTCCATATTCAAATGCCAGAGAAAAATAAGAAGGGTACCATTCTATACTATTTCAAACCGAAAAACCAAACGCAACCTAATGACAAACCAAAGATACCATTTAAGAAAGGAACTATCCCTTTTTTATTCTATAAAATGAATGCTCCTAGTCAGTCAAACATAAAAGAACCATTTTTTCGTACCTCACAATAAATCCAGGCTGATACTGTTTCATCAAAACATTGCAGGTATTTTTAACAAGATAGATGAAATATCAGTGGCAATTGGTGAATTCGCTCTGAACGATAAGGAAATTGACATAATCTGTTTAAGTGAGTCATTCATTAAAAGCAAATCAGAATCACTTCTTAAGATTCCTGGTTACAAACTCGTCGCATCATACTGTCAAGATACTAAACGAGGTGGTACATGCATTCTAATTAAGAATGAAATGACTTGTGTTACAGTAAATAAGTTAATAGATGACATTGCATGTAATTTTAATTTTGAATGTACCGGAATAGAATTAACTATTAATCCAGTAATCATTATTTGTATTTATAGGACACCAAATAGTAATCCAAAGGTTTTTCTAGAAAAATTGGAAAAATTACTAATTAGAATAACAAAGAAATCGAAGAAGGTAATTATTTGTGGTGATTGGAATTTTGATACAATTAAACCAAATAAAAGTTGCCAAGAACTCTTAGGGTTGTTGAAAAATTTCAATATTGAATTACATATAAAAACACCAACACGAAAACAGTCATGTTTAGATCTATTTGCAAGCAATATCAAACAAGCTAAAGGTGAAGTTCATCACCTAGCTCTATCTGATCATGAGACAGGGCAAACCCTCACTGTGACGACTAATAAACCTAAATCTAGGCTAAGTTGGTTTGAGTACAAAAGGGACTATCATGAAAAAACATACAACAGTTTTGTGACTGTATTTCTGCGCTTTCATTCTCTGAAATGTATCATAAGGATAATTTGGAAGATGCATTTCAGGTATTTCATGAGACATTACAACAGTTTTATAAACTATGTTTTCCCATGCAAAAGATAAAAAGGTCGAACGCTAAAAATAATACTCTGTGGTTGACGAAAGGTCTTAAAAAGTCATGTATACGGAAACGATATGTATATTTAAAAAGTATTCATAATAAATCAAACAAAAATAGATTAGTAAAAAGATATAAAAAATATAGTGACATACTTAAACGTTGTATTAACAAATCTCAACAAATACACAACAAAAGATATATACAGAATATGAAAAACAAGTGCAAGGCTACTTGGGACATTATCAATAAAAAAATTGGTGACACACAAAAAAGTAATGACATAAAACAAATTGTACTAAAAAACAACAACATCACTGACCCTCAAAAAATTTGTGACATGTTTAATGAATACTATATCGAACTGACAAATAATAATGAATTTACATATAATAGTGACGCTATAAATAAAACAATGGACATTAATCAGAATAATACAATATTTCTAAATCCTACTGATCCAGTAGAAGTGTTCAGGGTAATCCAAAACCTAAAAAATACTGCGTCTGTCGATTTTGACGAAATAAGTACCAAAATTATAAAAGCTTGTGCTAATCACTTATGCAAACCGTTGAGCTACTTAATTAATATGTCGTTCGTAGAAGGCATATTCCCTAGCGCATTAAAGAACTCAATAGTTAAGCCAATATTTAAGAATGGTGATAAATCTGACATGGCGAATTATCGACCTATGACCTTAATTCCTATAATATGGAAAATAGTTGAGAAGATAATGCTAAAAAGGCTATACGACTATGTGAACAAGTATAATTTGCTAAAACGGGAGCAATTTGGTTTCAGGAAAAATAGCACCACATCGTTAGCTTGTTTTAATTTAATAAAAATAATAACTGAAGCAATGAATGACAACATACCTGTAGTAGCAATTTTTTTAGACATGAGTAAAGCCTTTGACTTCGTTGATCATAAGCTATTACTAAGCAAATTAGATAAATATGGCATAAGGGGCCAAGCGAATGACTGGCTTAAATCGTACCTAAGTAATAGGCGTCAATGTGTGCAAATATCAAAAGTAATTGGTGGAAATAAAGTAGAATATCAATCTAACTATAAAACTAACGCAGTTGGCGTACCCCAAGGCAGCGTGATGGGATCGTTTTTATTTCTGCTATATATTAATGACCTTCACAATGCAACACGCCACGAAACAATCTTATTTGCTGACGATACGACACTAATAATAAAATGTAATGACAAAAATAAGTTGCAACAGGAAATTAATGTAGCAATCAAAGACATAATTATTTGGCTTGAGAACAATAATTTAAAAATCAATATAAATAAAACAAAAATAATTCAATTTCAAACTTATAAATCAAACTTTCAAAGGCTTAATATAAAATATGACGATAGTATTCTAGAACAAGTAGTAAACACAAAATTCTTGGGCATAATAGTGGATCAAAACTGCAATTGGAAATCACACATCAATTACGTATGCGATAAGCTAGACAAATTCGTATACGCAATAAAACGTCTTCGATCAACAGTGTCCGTAGCCGCAGCAGTCACGGCATATCACGGATACGTATAGTCTGTGCTGTCATATGGTCTGATACTATGGGGCAATTCAGTTGAAGTTTTAATGGCGTTTCGGGTACAAAAGAAGTGTGTTAGGGCAATATCTGGCGTCTGGTTTCTGGACAGCTGCAAACCTTTATTTAAAAAACTTCACATTTTACCGTTACCCTGCATGTACATCAAGGAACTATGTATGCTAGTAAAACAAAATCCTCACTATTTTCGCATGCAATCAGAAGTGAGCCACAAAAAGGCTTCTGCTCGAACTATGTACAAACACGAATTAAATGTACCTCAATGTAGATTGGAAATATTTAGGAGGAATGTATATGTTAATGCCATTCAGGTATATAATAAGTTACCTAACTCATTTAAGACTGTGCCGACCCTACAGTGGCGCCCTCATCGTTTGTTTGGTTATTTCATACAATTTAGAATGAAAATGCAGAAAACAAGCACGTTAAGTTGTGCTTCACAAGATTATACGTTAATATTATTAGAAGCGGTAGTTTTATATTGTTTAGTTTTATCATAATCCTTAAAACGGAATATAGTGGCCACTTTTATCCGTTTTAAGGATTATAATGAAACTAAACAATATAAAACTACCTTTTATAATAATATTAACGTATAATCTTGTGAAGCACAACTTAACGTGCTTATTTTCTGCATTTTCATTCTAAATTGTATGAAATAACCAAACAAACGATGAGGGCGCCACTGTAGGGTCGGCACAGTCTTAAGGAACTGCCCATCCCCATGTTCAAGAAAAAGCTGACAAGTTGGTTATTGGATAATTGTTTTTATGACATAGGTGAATATATGGAATATTGTAAAAATACAAGATGACATGTAAGTACTGAATTTTGACATTGATTTTAAAGTAACGACTACCAATTTATAATAATATTAGGTCGGGGCAAAAGTATTTTCGTATTTTTCATACAAAAAAAAATTTTTTTTTTAGGTTTAATTTTTTATTTATTTATAATATATAAATGTACCGTTTTGTTCGATGACTTGTTGCCATATTGTGGGCAATGCCATGATCCCATTGCTGTAGAAGTTTTGAGATTTTTAATCAAAAAAATCTGACAGGTAGTTTTCACAGAGTTCTTTTGAGGTTAACTTTATGCTTCCTAAAGAGTTCTGAAGTGACCGAAACAGGTGAAAATCTGATGGAGCAAGATCAGGGCTATACGGAGGATGTATCAACACACCCCAGCCAAGCTCTCTCAATTTTTGCTGAGTGGCTATAGATGAGTGCGGTCTGGCGTTGTCGTGATGAAACACCACACCCTTCCTATTCACCAGCTCCGGCCGGTTTTTCTCAATAGCTTCTTTTAACCTCATCAGTTGTTGACAGTAGAGGTCAGAATCGATAGTTTTACCCGGCGGCAAAAGCTCATAGTGGACGATTCCTTTCCGATCCCACCAAACACACAGCATCACTTTGTTCCGAGTCAGGCCGGGCTTTGCCACGGTCTGTGGGGCTTGCCCATGCTTCGACCACGATCTTTTTCGGATATTCTTATCGTAAGTGATCCATTTTTCATCAAACGTAATCAATCGTTTAAGAAATGGGTCGGAATTATTACGTTTCAACAAAGAATCGCAAATGGAAACACGTTGCATTAAGTTTCTCTCAGTGAGATCATGTGGTACCCAAATATCAAGTTTTTTCTTGTACCCAGACTTTTGTAAATGCTGTAAAACTGTTTTGTGATCAACATCCAGTTCTTCAGCAATATCATAACTACTAATATGTCGATCTTGCTCCACTTTTTCAAAAATGGCACTGATTTTATCCGTGACAGGGCGTCCAGAGCGAGCTTCATCCTTCACACTAAAATTTCCTGACTTGAAACGCTTGAACCACATTTGTGCTACTCGTATTGATAGCGCATTAGGTCCGTAAATCGCACAAATTTTATTCGCAGCGTTCGTCGCATTTTTACCTTTTTTGTAATAAAATTTTAACATGTACCGAATTTCTTCGTCACATACGTTCATTTTGCTTGCTTGAAAAACAATGGAAAAATGGCGGAACTAGTTTTTCTTTTATTCATTGCATCTTTAGAATGTCAACATTTAATAGTATTAAAACCAGCCAGTTACATTCAGTACTGCCAAAGAGGTTTGATTACTAACAATAGATTCAAAATACGAAAATATTTTTGCCCCGACCTATTATTAACTCCTAATGGACTTATTGTAAATCACAATCTTAAAATAAATTGTACAGACGCCAGCAGGTCAACCTACCCCAATCTGTCAAAAATCTTTGATAGATTTTCAACTTTAGTACAAAGGCATAAGATTCATATTCAATTGGGAAAATCTGACAGATTGGGGTAGCTTGATGTGCTGGCCTCTGTACTTAAGAGTCCGTGCACAAAATTCCCTCGCTAGAGTTTAGGTAAATTCATTGCGATGCTATGTTTGTGTGCACCGTTCACGCACACACGCCTAAAGATTGAGCGTAGTGATCGCTTATACAGTTTTGATCCTTTAATGATATTTTTTTATTGATATATGTATGATTAAGAAATAAAAGTTGGAATGTTTGTCTAGTATAGTATTCGTGTAGTATAATTACCACAATCAACATAATAATGGTACAATTTGTTGTTATATGCATTTAGGTACCTACCTACGTATTTTAGACATTCAATAACATTGAGGTACGGTAATATTATTACAGTATTGTGACTCGGTCCTGTTCTAGAAATAACTACTTACAGCCGCGCGGTACGTAAACACGCGATAGGGCTGCCCGCCTACAGTATTTTAATTTCATCAACCTACTTGAGTTTATTTTATAGATGCACCGAAATTCGTTTCACATTCGGTATTACCGAAGTTCGGCAGCTTTTACCGAACTTCGTCTCGTTCGTCGAAATTCGGTAGCTTAAATTAATTTAAATAAGAAATGGAAAAGTGAAAAGAAATTTATTTTAAAATGAAATCTAGATCAAATGATGATTTGTAAATAAATAGGTAACGTGGATGTTCGTTTTTGTTTTTATTTCCGTAGAAAAGAAACAACATCACGTATCAAAAATATGCTTTATTAAAATTATTAATTGTAATATTATTATCTATCAGCAAGGTAACATAACATTCTGGGTGACCGCGGGTGGCAAACGGGACGCGCGCGTGAGTGAAATTACAAGCAACGACGAGGAACGAACACGATCTGACCTGTTCATTGAGCAAAAGCGCGCGAAATGTATCCGAAGTTCGGCCGAACTTCGGCTTCGGTACATATTTAAACCGAACATTGCGCCGAATTCGATATTCGGCAGGACCCACATTCGGTGCAACACTAGTTTATTTCTAGTCTTGTGATTGTATAGGTAAATATTATATTTTTAGTAAAAAAATTAAGTTCGTTATGAATGAAATAGGAAGATTTCAACAAAAAAAACATGTTGTATTTTTTTATTAGTAGATTTAATAAAAAAAAACTTTATTCAACAGTAAACAACCAAGGACCCATTAATCGGATTAAAGGTTAACCGGTTAGACATTTAAGCCCTATATTTGATTAAGCTTTATACGGGTTAACCTGTATACTATTAAAGTTAATCTATAAAATATTGCTGATTAATCTGAATGAAAGAGACAGAATAAGTTGCACGATCTCGGCGGCGTCGCGGTAATTTACGTCACACGTGGCTGTTTGTTACGCGCTCGGGTATAGCTGTCGCTGCGCGCTCGTTTTTTGAATTTTGCGCTTATTCAAAACTAGCGGCCTGTCCCGGCTTCGCACGGGTGGACATTTATTTTTTAAACATTTTATTTTTTCTCGCAATTAAAATAGCCTATATTAATCAGTGATAATGTACCATTCAAACGGTGATAGAATTTTTAAAATCGGTTCAGTACTTTTTGAGCCAATTCGTTACAAACATACTTAAAAATATTTCCTCTTTATAATATTAGTATAGATATACAGCAGACAAAACAAAAATCATGCCTTTTAAATATAAAGAATGAAAAATTATACGTAGGTAAGTATTCTCGCGTAGGTACCTGAACAATCATAATTTTTATTACGTAGGTACCTAGTAGCTTAGGTAGGTAGGTTTTGATAGTTCAATTCGATTCCGATTCTCTTGTACACCGAACTAAACTAACTAAACTACATATCACTAAAATTCCTAACTTTTGGCTATGAGAATCTTAGAGCTATTCTGCATTAAAATATCTCTAAATTTAAAAATACTGAATTTAAAAATACTAAATTTAAAAAGACTGTCAAAGATCCACGAATGACAGCCGCGACCAACGGCTTAACGTGCTTTCCGAGGCACGGAGGGGTCTCGGTATGTAAAGATGGTCACCCATCCACAGATCAACCGCGGCAAGCGTAGCTTAACCTGATCGATTGACCTATGCGGCTGTTATTATTTAGCCACGGGCCCCTCCCCGTGTTTTTTTTGAGGCGAAGGTCTGCAGTGGGGCAACTTCGACCTCTTTTTTTATGGAATTTTTCACTTTGTATGGAAAATATGAAAAAATCTTACCAACGTGTTAAGTTTTAGGGGTTTACGGGTTTCTAAAAGGGGGTCAAAATTTTCATTATTTTTGCGATAGAACACACCGTTTTCGAGATATAAGCAAAAGAAAAGAAAATAAAAAAACATTACTGTTTTTGCATCTGAAGTCGAGGTGTTGTTGTGAATTTTAATTCATGCCAACTATTTTTATTCCACACCTTTTTAGTCGCGATTAAAAATACTCAGATTTAGTTAGAAAATCTAACTTTTAGATGATAAACGTCAAATTCAGAATAGCAAAATTACTATTTTCACTAAACTAATATCTCAGTGCAATCTTAGTGCTGTCAAACTAAAATTTAGTTAAGTTGTGCCACTTTAATTAATTTCAGAATGGGAAATCATCGTTTGACAGGAATAAACAAAATATTGGTGATTTTTAGTCTAGTTTAGACGCATTTGTGACAAGAGAATCGGCACCAATATTTGTTCTATGTTTGTTCTGTTGTTAGCACTCTCGAAAACTATAAAAATGATACCCATGACGAAAAATTTGAAAATTTTCGCAGCCGCCATTTTGGATTTACATTTTAACGTCACTATCGGCTTTAAAACCCTCGAAAATCATGAAAACGACATCAATGACTAAACATTTGAATTTTTTCGCAACCGCCATTTTGGATTCATATATTGACCTCACTACTGACTTTAGCACCCTCGAAAACTATGAAAATGACACCCATGAAGAAAATTTAGAAAATTTTCGCAGCCACCATCTTGGATTTACATTTTGACCTCACCGGCTATCGACTTTAGCACTCTAGAAAACTATGAAAATGACACCCATGACGAAAATTTAGAAAATTTTCGCAGCCACCATCTTGGATTTACATTTTGACCTCACCGGCTATCGACTTTAGCAACCTCAAAAACTATAAAAAAGCGCCAGCCGAGTCCCACTATATAGCTAAGAACCATCCAAGTGACACAACACGCGCACACCAGTATTTTATATTTATATCAAAAGATTTAATGTTCTTCATAAATATACAAAGTACTTACTTAAAATAAAATTAATACTTACCGGATCAAAATATAAATCAAAAGATTTAATATTCTCCATAAATATACAAAGTACTTACTTAAAATTTAATGAATACTTACCGGATCAAAATATGGTAGTCGGCGTACAATTTCTGAAAATTATATTTACGTAGAACGCACGCGCCTGCGATACAAAGTGACGCGTCCTCACGCTGGGAAGGCCCGGTCGCTACTGACACTGACATGCTGTGGTATCTTAGAACATTCGGCGCGGTACGCTGTTAGCACTGCCATCTATTAGCTGCTTCAAGAAACAAAATGCTGTTTGTAATTTTATTAAAAAATTATTACTAGATGGCAGTTTAACCAAATATCGATGACATTAAAGAGACGTTGACATTTTGACAACTTTGAATTTTTCACAAGATTTTTTCGGTCGATGTGTAAGCGCTTAACCCGTTAATTTTCTTGTATTTTCGTGTTTTCTCGGTTTTATTTTCATTCGGTACGTTGAGTTGAACTTTGTTCCTCCGGCTTTACGTGAAGATTGCCATAAAACACTAATCGTGAACTCGTTTTTCCTTTTATTCAATAAGTCTACGATGGCTCAAAGGTCTTGTTGTGTTCCCGGCTGTTCCATGAAACTTGGAGGCGGTAAGTTATCTCAGTTTAAAGTATATTTTTATAAGTATCACCGGCAATGTGTAGACGAACATTTTATACAATTCCCGTCTTCCGATTTAGAATAACCTTTCTTTTGTGGATGGGAAATCATCAAATGACCCCTCCCGCTCTGGGTGGAGCAGAAGGGAGTGTCAGACTGTTACTGAGTAAAACCCACCCGTGTTCCTTCCTTAGCCCTTAGTTTAAGCCTTACGTATTAACTGGTACCTACTTCAAAGTTGTTTTGGTCAGTGGGTCGTCTTAATTGTGTTGCCCAAACCTATTCAGCTGTTGAAGTGTGGTTGGGTAACAAATATCTAAACATAATATAATATTATGTTAGGTATCTAGAAAAAACAGTAATTTTAAATTTGAGCCTTAAATTATGTATATGACTCCAGACCACTCATTATTGTTTATTAAAATAAGATACAAGTTGAGTACTCAGATTTTTTTCTTTTTTATGTTTGGTGAACATCTTGTAACAAGTTTTTAATTATCATGTTTTAGGATTGCCGTTGCACCGGTTTCCAAACCCAAACAATCCTGCTCAAATAGAACGTTTTCGCACTTGGGTTATGAAAATTGGAGGTGATATTATTGGAGAAGATAATGGATTCATACATAAGAACAGAAAAGTGTGTCATAAACATTTTGAAGATGTTTACATATTTCCAAATATGAAACTAACTGCACTGGCAATTCCAACACTTGATATTCCAGGTAAAATTTGTTAATTTTAAAAACTATACTCTGTTTATTGATGGAAAAAAGTAAAGGTAAATAATCTAACCATATCTTATTTTGTGAAATACAAAACTAAGCAATGTAAAAATAGAAACTTATTTCATGAAGAAGTTTTTTAAGCAGATTAATGTTACTCAGTCTTTTTATTTTTATTAGAAATTGTGTCTTCATAAAAGTAGTCAAAGATTGATGATGATAACGGCTTCCTAAGAATAAAACCTTTTCTCCCAAATTGTTATGGTGTTTATGCCTATTAAAAATCACCCTATAAATTTCAGGTGTGCATGTTGGTGAGCACAGGCATATTGAACTGCCACCTACGCCAACTCAAATGGCGACAGCCTCCTCTACTAGACCCATTCCCATGGACACAGATTTATCTTCTAGGCCAGGTAAATGATACATTAGTCATCACATAAACTAATAATAATTGAAATGTATAATAATAGAAAGCATCAAGGCTATTTAAGTCAAATATTATTGTGAGGGTTTTTATAATATTTATAGAAGAATTGTTATCATTTGTAAAATGTAAAGGTTTAGGAGTGTTGAGCAATTTTTGGCAGGGGTTAAACTTACCTATGTATTTGCATCACTGTCTCCGACATGCTAATGTTAACTGTATCTGTGAGTATAACGTGTTGCACTTGGCTAGCAGTGAAAGTATAGATAGGTGATTAATTTGAAAATTTAAAAAAACATTGTTATTTCAAAGTTTTAAGTTATCATATCTGTCATCAGTTTTTAGGGTTCCATACCTGTAGGGTGCCAAACGGAACCCTATTACTAAGCCTCTGCTGTCTGTCTGTCAGCAGACTGTATCTCATGAACCATAATAGGTACAAAATACAGAAAAAGTTCTATACCTATAGATTCCAGGAAAACTTTCTATGGTCTTAAAATGACATGGTAAATCTCTCAATATTGTGCATACAAACTTACATTTGCAATTAGAATGTATGGGAGAACATGTTTTTCAACTACAATGTTAAGTTTTTTCTTGGGATAAATTCATCCCGACTATGGAACCCTTCATTGTGCATGGTCTAACACGCACTTGGCCGGTTTTTTTTTAAATATGTAGTGTTAAATATTTTAAGGTGGTAGGGAACCCTTCGTGTGCGGGACCGATACGCACTTGGCCTGTTTTTTATAATTAATAAATAACCTATGTTTAAATTTGTGTTTATTATGTTCTTACAGTCATGAATATTGAACTGCCATCTACTTCAGTTCAAATAAAGACAGCCTCCTCTACCGGACCAGTTCAAATGGACATAGATATATCTTCCAGGCCAGGTAAATATTTTACTTACAGTCGGCCAAAGATAGTGTTGACCAGTTTTGCTGATAGATTTTTTGCAATTGGTAATCTGCACACAATACAATGTTTAATTTGGTTTTTCTTATGTGATTACAGTAATGAATAGTGAAATGCCATCTACTTTACTTCAAATGGAGACGTCCGTCTCTACCAAACCAGTTCAAATGGACACAGACTTATCTTCAAATCCAGGTAAATAACAACATAATTATTAAATACTATAATTACTTCGTTTCGGCCGTCAAGGAAACCGGGGTTTCGTAACTGGTTTCCATGAAGGCTTTTTTATACGTCTACGTAACTGGTGATGAAGGCTTTATTTATACTACTATGTAACTGGTTTCTAAGGAGTAATTATCCAATGTCCCTTAAGCCATCTATGAAACTGACTACGAAAGTAGAAAGCGAAGAAGTTAGTAGGTACTTTCTTTTTGGCATTCTATATTTAATACTACTGAGAGAATTGAATATTGAATTGAAAACATAGTTGTACTATGTATATATAGTTTTATTTAAAATATAAACTTAAAATATTAGGTCGGGGCAATAGTATTTTCGTATTTTTCATACAAAAAAAAATTGTTTTAGGTTTAATTTTTTATTTATCTATACATATAATAAAATTGTAGAAAAGTGGTATCTGTACAATGGAAATATATAAAAAAAAAAGTAGCAGGGGTTGTTATTATATCGATGCCGAACCCGAAATTGTAATTAATTTTTTTTTTGTCGGTTTGTCTGTGTGTTTGTGCACGCTAATATCAGAAACGGCTTATTCGATTTTGATGCGGTTTTCACTAATATAGTGTAGCTTCACTTAACATTTAGTGTTTATTTAATGTCAATCGGTTCATAAATAAAAAAGTTATGTCAATTTAAAGAATCACGGCGAACATTTGTTATGGTATTCTATCAGGTATTTGTTAAGGTGGCTATATAAAGCGCGCTGAGAGCCGCGCCGCTGCGATAGTCCGGTTAAGCAGTTTGCAACTGCGAGTGGTCATGTCAAAAAAAAAAAAAAACTGCCGCTGCCATAAGGATTCAGTTATTCGTGGCGAACGCACGTATCCTGGAGAGTATAGGCGAATAGTTTTTACAAAATAGCACTGCTGGTCTTTTGAAACAAGTGATGAACGTGATGCGCGACTCAGTTAGAAAGTGAGAGAGAAAGAATTGCTGGAGTACGGCATGCAGAGACAGAAGAAGAGCGCAACGAATGTTTGAATTCTGATTGACTTCGACATTCTCTGAACAGAATGTGAATCATCTGAAGAATCGGATGTGTCTCAAGATATAGCCGTAGGGCGTGGCGAACTTCCTTGGGTTGATAAGGAACGGAGTACATTTACGTATACTCCTATGATTGACTACGCATACCACATATTCCGCCATCGGAGGTATGGTTCAAAATTGTACTTTTGTGAAGCTGTTAAATGGCAAAAAGAAACAAACGGTATGTGTTGCTCAGGTGGAAAAGTACATATTGAAATATTACAAAATCCTCCAGAAATACTAAGATCACTGCTAATCGGTGACCATCCACAGTCAAAACATTTCTTGGACAACATCCGTTCGTACAATAATGCCTTTCAAATGACATCTTTTGGTGCGAAACAGATTTCAGAAGGCCCATTTATTTAAAGTGCATGGCCAAGTTTACCACCTTATTGGTTCATTATTGCCTGAAAATGACCCCAAGTTTCTCCAAATATATTTCGTATCCAGTTATCAAGATCGGGCAAATATTAGAAACCAAAACTTTCCGCAATTGAACAATAGTCTGATTTCACTGCTTCAAAATATGTTGCAAGAAGTAAATCCAATATAAATAAAATTATATATATAAATGGTGCCATAGCAAAAATTATTCCACGTGAAGAGCATTTTCTGCTGTGAAAATAAATTTGAAGATCTGGAACACCTGTTGTGGAACTCCAAAGCCCAGCGACACTATAACATATATATATAAGAATGACGTCTTAGCAAAAGTTGTTTAGTCTGATGGGCATTTTCTGTTGACATACAAAAATGAAAGATCTGGAACGTCTCGAATCGCCTCGCGCATCCCGTTGTTTTCCCGTCCCCGGGCTCTTAGAATTCGACATCAGACGTTTCAGATCTTCGATTTTGATGACCCCGTTGTCGCTGGCATAATCAACAGGATCCGCGTACGAAGTCGCGGGCAGAATCTAGTTTATAATATGTATGTGCTGTTTTGATCGATGAATTGTTGCCATCTTGTGGGTAATGCCATGATCCCATTGCTGTAGAAGTTTTGAGATTTTTTATCAAAAAAATCTGACGGGTAGTTTTCAGTGTTCTTTTGAGGTTAACTTTATGCTTCCTAAAGAGTTCTGAAGTGACCGAAACAGGTGAAAATCTGATGGAGCAAGATCAGGGCTATACGAAGGATGCATCAACACATCCCAGTCAAGCTCTCTCAATTTTTGCTGAGTGGCTATAGATGAGTGCGGTCTGGCGTTGTCGTGATGAAACACCACGCCCTTCCTATTCACCAGCTCCGGCCGGTTTTTCTCAATAGCTTCTTTTAACCTCATCAGTTGTTGACAGTAGAGGTCAGAATCGATAGTTTTACCCGGCGGCAAAAGCTCATAGTGGACCATTCCTTTCCAATCCCACCAAACACACAGCATCACTTTGTTCCGAGTCAGGCCGGGCTTTGCCACGGTCTGTAGGGCGTGCCCATGTTTCGACCACGATCTTTTTCGGACATTCTTATCGTAAGTGATCCATTTTTCATCACCCGTAATCAACCGTTTAAGAAATGGGTCGGAATTATTACGTTTCAACAAAGCATCGCAAATGGAAACACGTTGCATTAAGTTTCTCAGATCATGTGGTACCCAAATATCAAGTTTTTTCTTGTACCCAGACTTGTAAATGCCGTAAAACTGTTTTGTGATCAACATCCAGTTCTTCAGCAATATCATAACTACTAATATGTCGATCTTGCTCAACTTTTTCAAAAATGGCAGTGATTTTATCCGTGACAGGGCGTCCAGAGCGAGCTTCATCCTTCACACTAAAATTTCCTGACTTGAAACGCTTGAACCACATTTGTGCTACTCGTATCGATACCGCATTAGGTCCGTAAACCGCATAAATTTTATTCGCGGCGTTCGTCGCATTTTTACCTTTTTTGTAATAAAATTTTAAAATGTACCGAATTTCTTCGTCACATACGTTCATGTTGCTTGCTTGAAAAACATTAGAGAAATGGCGGGAACTAGTTTTTTTTTTAAAATTTATTGCATCTATAGAATGTCAACATTTAATAGTATCAAAACCAGCCAGTTACATTCAGTACTGCCAAAGAGGTTTGATTACTAACAATTACAACCGACCTATTATTAAAATAAAAATGTATAAGTATGGCGAAATTATTTCAATGCCCACAGTTATATTTTGACTTTAGTCAAAATATGAGGCTTGGCCGTTTTCGTTACTACAAGAACTATTGTCAGAAAAGTAATAAACAGTGAATACATTTTTAACCTTACGCCCATGTGATGGTAGCGAAATGGCCAAGCCACATATTATTTTGACTAAGGTGTAGTTTGTGAAATAAGGGCTTGTAGAGTTAGGGCGTGTAGAGTTACAAGCTTGGCTCTACATGAGATCTGATAACTTTTTGACAGTGCGAGCCATAAATGTGGTCTCGTCTTGGTAACATTTTACACGAAAATATTTTTGGTGGGATTTCACATCTTTTTGTAAGTTGCTTATGTAACTTTTTTCTTTTTTGGGGGTGATTTACCTGAAATATGTATTTTATTATTTAACAAGGAGTCCCTATAACAATTTTCAGACTTCTAGCATCAAAATTTGCGGAAGTCTCATACTAACTTCCATTCCCTGGTTTAAAGGGTTGGGGGCTAAAAGTTACAAGTTTTAGAATTTTTTTGTTGTTTGTGTACTATTAGTAGCTTACATACTAAATTTCAGTTTTCTAGGACTTCAGGAAGTACCCTAAGAGTTTTGATGATCATCAGTCATAGTCAGTCAGTGACGAAATCAGAGTAAAATCTAAAGTATAAGAGCAATGCAATTGAAACTATGTGTTTAATAAGTCCACTACTTATATCATATCCCGAGATTTTTGTTTATTGGTATAATCCAAACCCAAGTTATGAGGGTTCTAAAAAACAACGAAGCGCTTCGAGAAAAGGTAGGTAGTGCCCTTGCGCTTCGTTTGGCTCGTCTTGGCGGGGGCACTGCCGTGCCACCAGATTGATAATTCCGTCAATATCAAGTGAAACTTTATATCTGATAGATGACGTCTTTCTAAATGATAAATAGCCAAACATACGGAAGTTTATGTAACAGTTACGTAGAAGTATAAATAATACCTTCATGGAAACCAGCTACATATTAGTATAAATTAATCCTTCATGGAAACCAGTTACGTAGAAGTACAAAAAAGCCTTCATGGAAACCAGTTACGAAACCCCGGTTTCCTTGACGGCCGAAGCGTGAATATTGATGTAGGTAAGACTTGTAAACAATTAGTAATCTTCAAAATAAATATTCTGTATTGTATATTCTAAGTAATGCCCACTGTATAATTTTGTTTTTATTTTTTCAGGTTGTTTTAAGATTTCCATGCCTTTGACTGCAACAGAAAAGAAGCTGAAAGACTTAATATCTGAAGTAAAAGCAAAATTGCGCAAAGCTCGCAATACAAATAAAAAGCTAAGAATGCAAATGATGATGGCAGAAAAAATTATGAAATCTTCTGCTTATCAAATGGTGAAAGAAAAAATGACACCAGCAGCTCAGACATTTTTCGCAATGCAGATCAAGCAGTTTGCAAAGAAACCTGCAGGGAGACGTTTTACTCTAGATGAGAAAGTTCTCTGTTTATCTTTATACAAGCCTTCCCCTAGAGCATACCGAATACTTGGTCAAATGTGCATACTTCCCAAGCGAAAAACTTTAGAGAAATTGCTTTGCAAAATAAATCTACAGCCAGGAATCAACGAAATAATATTCCAACATTTAAAAAAAAAAGTGGAAAAGATGCCCGCACGTCACAAGTATTGCTGTCTGATTTTTGATGAAATGGCCATTGCACCTAATTTATCTTATGACAAGACCAATGACATTATCCATGGTTTTATTGATAATGGTGAAGAGAGATCGAAGATATTCTGTGACCATGTGTGTGTCTTTATGATAAGGGGTATTTGTAAGAAATACAAACAACCTGTCTCATTTTCATTTTGTAAAGGAAGCAGTAAAACGGCAGATTTATGCAAGCAATTAACAAATATTATTAATTCTTTGAATGACATTGGGTTAAACGTGGTTGCAACAGTATGTGACCAAGGTGCAACCAATATGGCAGCACTTAACCTTTTGATGAAGGCAACTGAAGGTAATTATTTAAGATGTGGCAAAAATTATCCTGGAGGCTTTTTTGAGATAGATTCAAAAAAAATATACACTATTTATGACCCACCTCATCTCATAAAAGGCGTTAGAAATAACCTATTGACGAAAGATTTACAGTTTAAAGAAGATGGTAAAACAAAGCTAGCTTCATGGTCACACATAGAAGCATTATATAAACGAGGACCAAAATATAGAGGGGTCAAGCTTATGACAAAGTTAACAGCTGAACATGTCTATCCACAACTTATACCGAAAATGAGAGTCAAACACTGCACACAAGTGTTTAGCAACACCGTTGGCCTGACTATGGGATACTTGGCAGGTTTGTTTTTTCATTGAACATTTTTACTAATAGTGCACTTGATTTAAATTCTTTGACCTTTATCGGCGTTATCGGCTGGGAATACTAAACATAGGTTTTGGGAGGTGGAATTTCCAAAAATTATTTTTAGTGGCTACTTCGATAATAAAGAAACCTACTTAAAAAAAAAGCAATATTAATGTGTAGCTTCAGTAGTAAACTCTGCGTTAGTGAATAATGTTCATTAATGCGTTATGTAACTACGTTAAACCTTAGTCTGGCCATGTCGTTAGTGAATCTTTCACTAATGATGCATAAAATCATATTGAAAGTTAATTATAAACTTTTTCTTTTCAGATGAAGGGAGACTTCCGAAAAAAAGTGTGGATACAGCTGATCTCATCATATTCTTCGACAAATTGTTTGATTCTGTCAATGGCAATTTCCATAAACCTGCCTTAGGAAAAATTTATAGATGTGCTGTAACTCGACAATCTCCACATCACAGATTGTGGTATAAAAGTTTGCCAATATTGAAATCCATGACGTTCATCACAAAAAGTGGTAACAGAGCAACTGTGCCGTCTTTAACGAGTTGGGTAAAAAGTATCGAAGCTTTTCTCGCTTTGACGAAGGATTTGCATTCTGCAGGTTTGAAATCTATACTGCTGCGCCATATTAATCAAGACCCCTTAGAAAATTTCTTTGGGGCAATAAGAGCACATGGTCTCCGCAATAATATGCCAAGTGCTCATGCTTTTATTAATGCTTACAAATCATTACTGATATGTAATATAACATCGTACAAATCGGTTGGGGCAAATTGTGAAGAAGACAATTTTGAATTATTGCATTCTTTAAAAAAAATTTTAACTGAAAACCAACCCCAACCAGAAACAAGCAATGTTAACTTTGAAATAGCTGAGGAGCACTTAAGCATAAAGGACGCAGATGTAGAAAATTTATTATCAAACCCCGAAAACAAAGAAAAATGTGCTGCAGTAGCATACTGTAGCGGGTGGCTCATCTATCTATTAAAAAAAAATATTTATAAAGATTGTCAAACCTGCAGACATGATTTCGAGTCAGAAGAAATGCAAGACTATCATAAATATATTAAGATTAAAGAGTATGATAGCACAAAAACTTGGCTTTCTTACCCAAGTCGTGAAGCATTTTCATTTTTTTTTATTTCAGAAAATATTGTAACAGAAGTTTTAAAGACAAAATGTCAAAGCAAAAATATAAACGCATATTTAGAACTAGTATTAACAATAAATATCAATTACAATTTTATTACATGTAACCATCATAGAAATTTATCTATAAAATATATGTTAAAAAAAATTATTTTGTTCTTTTTGAACAATTGGTGTAAAGACATGAACCAGTTGATATCTGGAAAAACCACGTTTTGGGATGAAAGTGACGAAATGAAAGTGGCAGCTCATAATTATTATGTAATTCATAAAACCCGAAATAAAAACTAAAACTTAACATATTGTTTATTTTTCTCTTTAAAAAAATTTTCATGCATTGTTTTCAAGATTTGTGTTACCCTGAAAACACAAATTTATGAAAATAATGCAATAAAACAATAACTAGAAGCTGGGTACCGTACGGCTGCACTGTCTATAGTTATGTATGTATGTACCTATGTAGTGCTGTAGCTTTAGTTGATGAAGCAACCACTACACGGCAGCACCTTCGCGACCTCGAGCGAAGCCGAAGTTGCCTATCTATATTGGTATGTTAATCTATGGCTACTGACGGGATCGATTTTGCGCGGTCGATAATATAGCTCACTTTGCCTTTTATTTACGAAATGAAGTTATTGTTTATTTATAAAATAAAATTTAGATTCTATTAAATGGTTAGCTTAAGATTAACAGGTAATTTTTAAAATTTCTTAAAAGTATTTCTAAGGAATAGAAAAAAATACTTATTTGTCTAGAACTTTTCCAAAAATTATGTTATTTCAACATTTTTTCCTGTTATATTTTGTATTGAAGTTGAAAAAAGTGGTTCAGCCACGTGCAAGTAGACCATATAATGATGTTGATGATATTTTTTAATGTTCAAAATCAAAAGTAGTTTCTTGTAAACGGATAATCAAACGTCAGTCTCCCGTCATTTTTCGGAAAACTTGTTGCGAAATTTAGTGATTTTCCATGAATCCTTAATTTTTTTGAAAGATCCATTTCAGCCACATGCAAGACAAAGAACTTAACTCTTTAATTCACAAATAATTTTGTTTAAATTTTCTTTCCCTTTCCCACAACGAATGAACAAAATTGATCAAAATCAGCCAATTTCGTGCACGGCCCCTTAATTAAATATAAATGACATCTGAATATTTGTACACCATATGTTATGGTAGAGTGTATAGAACTTAAAAAATATTAACACCATACTATGTAAAACTACATTCTTACAAATAAATAAATTCTAATTCTAATTACTAGTATTCTATTACTAGAATCTTTGGGATTGCTCGTTCCGAACAGTAGGTTGCGACAGGGGCCGAGAGAGAGGCTGTTTAAAGTCCCGGTGGTCCGTACAAACTTGTTAAAGTTTGCACCGGTGCGGCGGGCAATAAAGATACTCAACAGCGTCTCTCTGCGATTGGATATCTTTACTTGCTCATTGGCGGAATTCCGGACGGTGACACTTAACTTATTGTCCTCTGTATGAATTGTGTCGACGCGAAAATCGACTGGTATAAATTTGAACCCTGTCAGTCAAAATAATCCTAAAAACAGTTCATTTTTGTTGGTGGTGGTATCAAATTGGTTTTGGGTGCTACACGAGTGTAGAAATTGTGACTACATTGTTGTATTGGGTTCCTACCTGTTAAACAAATGTAAGTGGTAATAATAAATAAATAAATAAATAAATAAATAAATAAATAATTCTAAAACAAAAGAGTTCTAGCTTTCAAGAATTTATTGAATCTTTTAAATGGTATTTTCCGACTTTTTAACATTTAGACATGATCTGCTGGCACTCAAACGTGAGTTCTGGACTCAAATCGAATTTAAGATTGCAGTTTTGATATGAACCTGTGAATAACGAAAGAGTTCTAGCTTTCAAGAATTGTTTGAAACGATAAAAAAATATTTTCCGACTTTTTATGGTTTTGGCATGATCTGCTGGCACTCGAACGTGAGTTCTGGACTCGAATCGAGTTCTAGATTGCAGTTCTCATATGAACCTGTGAATAACGAAAGAGTTCTAGCTTTCAAGACTTGTTTGAAACGATAAAAATTATATTTGTCGACTTTTTAACACTTTGACATGATCTGCTGGCACTCAAACGTGAGTTCTGGACTCGAATCGAATTTTAGATTGCAGTTTTCATATGAACCTGTGAAAAACGAAAGAGTTCTAGCTTTCAAGAATCGTTTGAAACGATAAAAAAATATTCCCCGACTTTTTATGGTTTTGGCATGATCTGCTGGCACTCGAACGTGAGTTCTGGACTCGGATCGATGGACGTGAGTTCAGAACTATTCCTGAAAGTATCAGGAACTATAGAACTCAGCCGCATGCGAGAAGAACTCACATTTGCTTTTGATCTGCTGCAAATGATCTGCTATGGGAAGTTGGCAGATCGTTTTGCCAATTGACTTTTTTAAGGTAGAAACGCCAGAACTATTTCTAAAAAGTATCAGGAACTGTAGAACTCAGCCGCATGCGAGAAGAACTCACATTGTTTTTGATTTGCTGCAAAATGATCTGCTACCTACGGGAAGTTAGCAGATCATTTCGCCAATCGAATTTTTTAGGTAAAATCGCCAGAACTATTTCTAAAAAGTATCAGGAACTGTAGAACTCAGCCGCATGCGAAAAGAACTCTCATTTATTTTTGATCTGCTGGACAATGGTCTGCTAAGTTCACTGACATGTTATCAGCCTATAAGAACCGGTTTCGACGTAAGGTGCATTTTAGCACATAAAACATCTGCAAGAAAGTGACAGAGATAACGACCACGTGGTCTTTGATCGTGTTCCGACGTGACTCTATGTAGTCACCGCGCAGGATGCATTGAACTTTGAGCCTTATTAATGTTGCATAATACTGTTTTTAATATTGACAAATGTTCGAAGCTAATAATATTTATAATATTATTTCGATTCTAGCGCATTTCACCGACAGTGGTGCCGATTCTCTTGTACATACTACGTACACCGCACAGTGGGGTAACCTCGACCTCTTTTATAGGGAATTTTTCACTTTTGTATGGAAAATTATTACCAACGTGTTGAGTTTTAGTGGTTTACGGGTTCCTAAAAGGGGGTCGAAATTTTCATTATTTTTGCGATAGGACACACCGTTTTCGAGATATAAGCAAAAGAAAAGAAAATAATAAAATAGTACTATTTTTGCATCTGAAGTCGAGGTGTTGGTGTGAATTTTAGTTCAAGCCAACTAATTTTATTCCACACCTTTTTAGTCGCGATTAAAAATAGTCAGATTTAGTTTAGTAGATTAAAAATAGTAAAATTTAGATTTTCTAATTAAATCTGAGTATTGTTAATCGCGACTAAAAAGGTGTGGAATAAAATTAGTTGGATTCACACCAACACCTCGACTTCGATGCAAAAACAATACTGTTTGTTTTAGTTTCTTTTCTTTTGCTTATATCTCGAAAACGGTGTGTCCTATCGCAAAAATAATGAAAATTTCGACCCCCTTTTAGGAACCCGTAAACCCCTAAAACTCAACATGTTGGTAATATTTTTTCATATTTTCGAAAGTGAAAAATTCCATAAAAAAAGAGGTCGAAGTTGCCCCACTGCGCACCTTCGGCTCAAAAAAAAACACGGGGACGGGCCCGTGGCTAAATAAAAACAGCCGCACAGGTCAATCGATCAGGTTAAGCGACGCTTGCCGCGGTTGGTCTGTGGATGGGTGACCATCTTTACATACCGAGACCCCTCCGTGCCTCGGAAAGCACGTTAAGCCGTTGGTCCCGGCTGTCATTCGTGGATCTTTGACAGTCATTACGGGTAGTCAGAAGCCCGAAAGTCTGACAACCCAGTAACTGGGTTGTGGAGGTCAGATAGGCAGTCGCTCCATGTAAAACACTGGTATTCAGCTGCATCCGGTTAGACTGGAAGCCGACCCCAACATAGTTTGGAAAAGGCTAAGCAGATGATGATGATGAGGGAAAATAAGTACCTACTTTTTGGCTGAATGTACAACCCGTGCGAAGCCAAACAAACAAAAAAAAGTACCTACTTACCACGTGGAGTCGCGTTTGTCAAATTCGATTTGGTTGTGTCAAAATTATTTTTAAAGGAGGTGTTTTTTTTCATACAACTGTGGCCAAACAATGTACCTTATGAACAAAAGTACTGAAATATAGGGAAAAAAATCGTAGATTCTGAAAAAATATATATCGGATTTATTTACACATTTGTACTACATGAAATTGTCTTTCAAAGATGTTAATAACTTGCAACCCATTTAATAATTTGGCAATCTCATGATACATTCTTCCGATGATGCGTTTCGTTACTTCATTTTATAAATACAACAAAAAGAAATCATCCTAAAAATATACTGATTATTATCTTATTTTTGTATTCAAAAAGTTTTTTGCCTTCATATGACATTATTTTTGTGAAACAACAACAGCGAATAATAATGAAATAAATGCATTTATTTTTTCAGATTATTGTATGCGTTTGGTTAGCTTTCTGAAAGGCCAAAAGACTGTGCTCCAAGGCCGATAATTATCTATTTTTTTATTATTTGTTGTTACTTATCAATAATGTCAACATTCCGTTTCTGTTCATTGCTTAAGTTCGTTGGTTTCCCGTCTCTTGCTTGGAGTGCTATTTCGTATGTGATTTCTTATTTGTTGAGTTGGCTATTCTTCCCTGGACTTTCAATTGATTTCTTCCATCTTGACGACCTGGCTAATCCATTTAGACTTCACACTGTGATTTGGCTGCGATCGTACTTTCGTTGGATGTCGACAACTTTGCTATTATACTCTGGACTCTGATTAGACGGACTTTTCACAGTTTTTTCCCTATGAAGTTTGAAATAAACTAAATGTTTAATATCTAAACGGCAGTTGGAATGTTGATGAACACAGCCCTTGAATATAAATAAGTAGATACTTAATCGTAGGTTGAAGGAAACGAGATGTATTCCATTCCACTTTTATATATTAATGGCTCTCTAGATCGACGGTGAAATGTATTCGCAGAATTTCGCTGAGGACAGGACATATAATATTTTGACAAATGAAATGGTTTGACAGCTGTCACTGCTGTTAAGAACGTTTCGTTGAACGCAGTTACTATTTGAGGTAGTGATTTTTTATATTCTTTTATTTCTTAATCTATCAAATATTGGAGTGTAGCACCAACACATCTGCGTCACAACGAGTCGACCACCGCGCCGGCTGAGCGACCTCGTGCGCCCTCTCCGCCGCGCCGCATACGCCGCCGAGTTCCCCGGCGCCTATAAAAGACCGACCTCTCGCTAGTTCAAGCAGTGATCAGGAAAGATTCGCCGCTCGACGCTCGCCGTGAACGGACGTGCCGCCGCTCTCTGCCCGCTGCATCGAGTCTCACCGCTATCGCCGCCCGGTCTCGTTACGCCTGCCGTAACGATTTCCGTAGTCCCAAGACTACACCCCTGCACTATCAATTGCTGCCTTTTTCAAGGCGACGTTGATAGATTATTTCTTAACAGAATTCGTCAAAAAACATTCGTCGAGGTTTTTTGCCCCTTCAGGGAAAAACCACAGTTTCGTGGTCCTTGGTGGATACCTTACGGTGCCAACGAAGCCAAGTGGGGTGGTGCCCCAATCCACTCGCTGAGCCCCTTCAGGGTGAGGCAGTCAATTGGAATCGGGAGCTAGAACCTTGGCCTTGGGGGATCTCCTAGTCAAATCTAGCTTCGTAACTAATCCTTCTCTCAACAGCTTTGCACCTAGTACGGTTGGGTGTGTCAACCCCTTCGGACTAGGACTGGTCAGGGTGTCTCTACACCCCTTTCACTGACCGGTTAGGGCTCCGTTCGCACATTAAGATTGGCGACGGCATACCAGCTTAGGGCTCACCTTAGGTACTCACCTCCCTGTCTACACCCGACAGGGAGGGTAGGGCTACACATCCCCGGGAGCACCCACCCGGGGAGTAGGTTGTTAGGTGTTTAACGCCCCCTATGCGAGTTAGTCGCTCTTTTCTTCTCCGACCCTTTCCCCTGGCCCTACCATGACGGACGCTATTTTAATAGCATTCGTCAGGGAGGTCCTCTTGAAGGATCCCTCCTTCATAGCCAAATATGGCTCAAAACTCGCCGAATTTCGGCGAGCTCCCTCCCCGTCGCGAGTTTCGGTCGCCGCCTTCAGCGACGCCCTTGAAAGCCCGCTTTCACCGCCCTTGGCCGACCAAGGCATTCCGACGCCATTGTCTGCAAAGACAAAGGAGTCCGTAGAATCGCCCGCGTCCATAATACCCACTTCCGCGAAGGAGTGAAGGAGTTTTATAGATTAACCTTAATAGTATACAGGTTAACCCGTATAAAGGTTAATCAAATATACGGCTTAAATGTCTAACCGGTTAACCTTTAATCCGATTAATGGGTCCTTGGTTTGTATGAAAGAAAATTTTGGATATTCAAAGAAAAATTGCGCCCACCGTACAAAGCAGGGGCGGGCCGCTAGTCAACTAAAAATATTTTCAAAAAATTCGACACAAAAAAAAATACTGAAATCAGATGAGAATTTACCAAAGCTTAAAAAAATAAGTCTTACACCTAAATTAAATAATCGCTGAACATACATGAAAGTGTTTCAAAAAGCCCTTGAATGAAGAATCTGAACTCCTCCACATTCACTATAATATTATATTACCTGTTGCAGCCTCTGCCACGCCAGCAGCTTCACAAGCCTCTCGTCCAGCTTCTTGAGCTGTTCATCCACAACCGCTAGCAACTCCTCGACATTCCCTTCAGGTCTCAGCTCGAGCCGCTCGCTCTTCCCTCGTTTGTTGGGGCCCTTGTCTTCAGATTGGGAGACTTTGCGTTTTTTCACTGTGGCTGTGAGGTATTCGAAATCTGAGTCTGAAAGTTCGCTTGAGGAGTCTGTGTGGCGGTCGGGCTGTAAAAGAGAGTGTACAGGTTAAAAAAATGTGTGATTGAAGGGAGAACGGGTAGTTTATTTCGTTGATAAGAGATAGTTTTGTTTGTTACGATACGGGACATAACTATACAACGTTTAATGCGCAAAACCTCATACACCCCAATTAGAGCATTGAGTTAAAAGCGTAATACAATGAACAAAACTATTTTTTTTAAAGCAACTATTTTTATTAAGAAAATCGTGTTGATCCTAGCATTGCTTTATGCATTCAAAATTGAGTCTTATTACCTTTAAATAAGACTTAATTTTCTTTGGTTCAATCGGCGGATAGTATGGCAAAATACATAATTTTTGAAAAATAAACCCTATATTAAAAGTTACTGAAATCGATTCAGTAGTCAATTATGAACAAACTATTTTCCGGTTTTGCGCATTTAACGTTACACGTATAAATAAAAATTATATGGTGTTCGTGGGTAAGCATATCGCTTGAGAGCTGTTGGAACGATTTGGCAAGTTTTTGTTTTAAAATGTTTGTTTATAGTCCGAATTAGGTTTTAATGGAACGGAAAATTGGAAATTTTTCAAATTTCGGTAAAACTGTAAGTATGTCCTTTCTTCTATGCATTTTTTGTATGGACTATATTGGAATTTTGACAGGACAATCTCTGTCGGGTCAGCTAGTATTTCATATAAGCCCCAAATTCAAAAATATGGTAAAAATTGTGGCAGGATCATGATTTTACAAAAAAAAAAACGAGAAATACTGTATGAAAGTGTTGCCAGCAACTCAAAAACATGTCCGCCGTTCTTCTGTTTATCATGAACACTTTTTTAAGTCAATTTAATTATGTTATAATTTTTTCGTGCATGACAAAAGCGTGATTTTTAGTTTTTTTTTTTAACTACATTTTTTTGTTTTTAACTTTTGCATCACATATATTCTTTATTAAGTTAATAAAGTCAACGAAATAATGACGATTAGGGGCTACTAGCAAACTCGAGGGGTTTACTAGTACCCCAAAAGCATTCCACTATCCACCTCCTGGCTCCATCATCAGACACCAAGACACCAAGTGCAATATATTGAACTCTATAAAACGAATCATAAGACCCCAAACTAGTGGTGTTTACTAGTAGCCACTGGAAAGTTCCACTATTCGTCTCCTGACTACATCGTCAGACCCTCGACATGAAGTGCAATCTATTGGACTCGTCAAAACAAATCATAATTATGAGCCCAAACTCGAGGGCCACTGGGCTGTACTTCAGAGGCCACTTAGCCACTGAAGAGCTCCACTATCCTAGTTTATTTCACGGTCACAGTTTCCACTGATGTACTGAATAACTGAACTATTCACGGTTTAAAACATTCATTTCTCAAAAGATTACATTATTCACTTACAGAGAAAATACAATAATAAGTAAACAAAATAACTGATTAGCGTTTTTGGTAGGGTAGATGCTTAGAATACAGAACAAACGTAAGTAGATGTTAAAAAATGTTAGTGGATTGTGTATAGTGCGCGCCTAAGCTGCGGCGCGAACAATGCTTGTTTACTAAGGCCTATGACACAGTGCGTTTGAATAAGCGAGAAATTGAACAGTTTTTTAAATTGTTTTAGTATTTCAAAAAGCACCATTTTATTTGTGAAATGGTGCTTTTCTAGTGAGTAAGGGGGTATAGGTTATAATAGTTTAAGGTTAGCTTTCGTAATGTTAGTCGAATAATACAAGTTTATCCTTATCGTTCTATTGATAAAAGATGCTATCTAGCACAACTTACCTTAAGACTGGGCTCTGAGCTGATGGCGTGCAGGTCGTCGGCTGCGTCTGCCTCGGTCACGCCTCTCAGCGCCTCATCACTGCTGTACTGGGGACAGGTCAGGTTCATGCAGATCTTGTGCTTCGGAGACCCTTCCTCATCGTCGCTGGCGTCATAGCAGCCGCTGGCTTTCTGGTTTTTGATGACTGTGGGGAGAGCAAATTTCTTAAAAGGAAGTTTTTAGATGTCAACGGCTCTCGTTTTTCCAAGGTACGTTAACTTAGAAGTTTGACACAGCTTCAAGGGACCGCAGACCTGAGTAATAAATAGTAGTATGTTTAATTTCAACTCGATATCTCCACGCGTTCCCGAGATAAAGGGTCTTGACAGACAAATAGATGGACAACAAAGTGATTGTGTAAGGGTTCCGTTTTTCTTTTTGATGTACGGAACCCTAAAAAAATGGCCTGTCCCGTACTTTTTGACCGGATAGATATTGCACTTTTCTATGAAACAACTGATTTTTTTTTTGATAACCGATGTATCGTTTCAAACTAATGTACTGAATCCATGGTAACAGATTCTGACAGGGGTCTAGAATTATGTGCTGAATTCATAGTTACAGTTTGCGAGTCTAAAAAACTATGTTTTGTAAAACCCGTGCGAGGCAGAGGCGGGTCGCTAGTTATCAGTAATGAAGGTATCATACAACTCGATTCCCGCCGGCTTCCCTTCGAAAATTCAGAACACAACCACTCTATAGTCAATTCATCATTGAAATATAATGAAACGGTTTATTGACATTTTTTTCTTGCTCCGGCTTACCTCTGTCATAAATTCACCCTTCGCCACTGCTAGTTATGTTATAATTCTCACCGTTTCTACAGCGCACGTACTCTCTCCGACTCGGCATCAATGGCGGCGGGTGTTGGTAGTGATGGCGCACCATATCGGGCACTATCACGCGTCCGCGGATGGCCACCGGCACTTTGATGCTGAAGCAAGGAATACATCTTTAGGTGCAACGTTACGACAGGAATTTAATGCAATTTATTTAGCTGTGTTGCTTCCACAAGTGACAATAATTACGGAAGTTGCATCAAACTTCTTTTATTACAGTAGGTTTTCAAATTATATGCACTGCGTTCGCGCCTTATTTGCCAAAAATGTAAACAAATATGAGTTGATGGAAAAATAACTTTAATTCCTACACATTAAAGTGCAATTTACGCTACAACTTCAAATATTTTTATAACTTTTTCAATACTGATAGTCACTCTGAAATCAATTTAATTGCGATTACAATAAAGTTGATATTTGTTTAACTTGAAATAACGTCAATTTGAAACCAAACCAAATAGACTTCAGATACTAAAACTGATACTTTAACACATATTTTAACATAAAACAAAATTATTGGATACACTGCTAAATAAGAGGGGCCCGTGGCTAAATAATAACAGCCGCACAGGTCGATCGATCAGGTTAAGCTACACTTGCCGCGGTTGGTCTGTGGATGGGTGACCATCTTTACATACCAAGACCCCTCCGTGCCTCGGAAAGCACGTTAAGCCGTTGGTCCCGGCTGTCATTAGTGGATCTTTGACAGTCGTTACGGGTAATCAGAAGCCCTAAAGTCTAACAACCAGTCTTACCAAGAGATATCGTATTACCCAGTAACTGGGTTGTGGAGGTCAGATAGGCAGTCGCTCTATGTAACTCTACTCGGCGAAATCACGCGGGAAAGAGATAGAATCATAATCTACTTCACTTGTCGTACTGGAGTAGTTCTACTACTGCGTTTTCGCTGCTATGGTTACGCGGCGCAGATGCGATACCAACCTAAAAACTGTAGGGTCAATGGACTTTTTTGCCGACCATACTCATACTTTTGAAATGACGAATTCGTACAACGACATGGGATTAAAAAGTGAGGCGCTAATTTCTCAGGGTTGCAAGTAGTTGCAATGTGTTTTAAAACGGAGGTGTTGTTTCAAAACTCACCGGAATGCAGGCCGGGCCTTCCTCGCCCGTCTAATGAAGTCCACCTTGACTGCCTGCTGGTCCACAGGGCCCGAGAACTTCTCCCATAGAGCTACGCGCTCCGTCGCCGATACAGAGTTCACTAGCTTCCAGTCCTGAAGGACATTACAATTCGTTAAAGAATAAAATAATATCTAATCCTCAAACGATAGTCAAGTCTTTCTTAAAAGTTTTTCTGTCACTGTGATAAATGTCAGAAAATTAATTCCATAAATTGCGTAGAGGGGCCCGTGGCTAAGTAATAACAGCCACACAGGTCGATCGATCAGGTTAAGCTACGCTTGCCGCGGTTGGTCTATGGATGGGTGACCATCTTTACATACCGAGACCCCCCCGTGCCTCGGACAGCACGTTAAGCCGTTGGCCCCGGCTGTCATTTGTGGAACTTTGACAGTCGTTACTAGTCAGAAGCCTGAAAGTCTGACAACCAGTCTTACCAAGGGGTATCGTATTACCCAGTAACTGAGTTGTGGAGGTCAGATAGGCAGTCGCTCCATGTAAAATACTGGTATTCAGCTGCATCCGGTTAAACTGGAAGCCGACCCCAAAATAGTTGGGAAATGGCTAGGCAGATGATGAAATTGCGTAATAGAATTTGGCCAAAAGTTTCGCACAATGTAGGTTGGGACACTTAAAGCCGGTTGTCGTCCGCATACGTGTCCAACAAAGTTTTGGAAATATCTTGTGATTTTATTCACTAAATAATGTGGGGTTTTTCTATACTTAAATACTGAACCACACTGATTTATTAGAGAGAAGTGTTTGTACCAAAAATAAATGAACATTTAAAAAGTGAAGACTGTTAGTTGAAGAATTTGAAAATGTGTTAATATTACACTCACAATGTATTGTTCAACGTGATTAGGACACATCCAGCGTCCGGTCGGCAGAGCAGTCAGGGGTGGGTCGAGGCAGTCCTGTAACACAAACATGTGAGTGCCATGATGAACAGTGCCCCAATCGCACAACACACTTTCAATCAATTCCCTTCACAATCCTTTGGATTGTCCAAAGGATTGTGAAGGAAACGTAATATCTTACGCGTCGGTTCCGTTAATAATAACATGGTGATCCTATAAATTCTTATTTTGTTTTGTACTCTAGTTCAGACACGAATGGTCCAAAAGGAGGAGGGTAGAGTGCGTGACCCGGGACAAAAAAAAAACATTTTTTTTTTTCTTCTTGTTTTTTTTTCTATTTATATTTCATTACATGGACATGGATCAATTTGGTCCATGATAAAATACTCAAGACAAAAGTTTTTGATCAGTATTTCATGATATGGTAGTACCTGATGGAACAGCAGCGGACAGTAGTCGCACTGCAGCAGCGGGGCCTGCTTACAGGTGCCCTGGCACACGAAGCAGCTCTTGGCAGGTATTGGCACGCAGCCCCACGCGTCCACCGTCACCAAGGAACCGTTGCCGTTCTTACCAGGATCTGATGACAGAAACTGGGATTAAGATTTAAGAATTTTCTTTTTGTTAGAATTTCATGCAATAATGATTTTTGGTTAGTACTGACAGAAGTTGCAGAAAAATGAGAAAAAATTACCTCTTTGAAATAATGTAGCAAATGCAGAAAATTTGCATGCAAACTAATCGAGAGACTGAGATAACTAGCTATAGGCGGCGAATAGTTTATCTTAGGTAAATCAATATCGTGCACAGAAAATCATTACTAGAAGAATTATACAACTAGCTTTATTCCACGGTTTTGCCTGCATGCATAATCAACCATAATGTTCCCACTCCAGGGACAAAGGCCTCCTCTGGGTGAAAGGGAGTGGGCCGTAATCCACCACGCGGGCCCAGTGCAGGTTGGTAGATGTCACATGTCTTAGAATTTTTGGTTCTAGGACATGTCGGTTTCCTCACGATATTCTCCTTCACCGTTTTGAGAGCAGTGGTGATGAAACAATTTACACAAAGTGCCTTCTTGGCTTCGAACCCACGGCCTACAACTCGTAAGTCTGAGCAGTTTTCACTGGGCCACCACTGGCTCTTCGCCCGCATGGAGGTCGGTAACTATTTCAGAAAATCGTACTACTGAGATAAAAGGAATCTATGTCCTAACCACAGATATAGATAGACCTAGATAACGCAAGTATCACGATTTGTATGAAAACCAAGCGTGCCATTTTTTTGACTAGCTACTATGACCTCACAAGCGCTCTTTCTCACTCATGCTCACCCAGCCAGCAGTACACAGGACTGAGCGCGAAAGAGGCGGCTTACGATTTTTGAACGTAAGTTGGTGCGATTTTTGGCACGCAAAGTAGTTATTCTTGCGTTATCTAGGTGTGTCTATATCTGTAGTCGTAACCTAGGTTTGTGCCAAATTTCGAAATCCGTTCAGCAATTAAGGCGTAAAAAGGTAACCTTTATCAGTCCCTGGGAAGATGCAAGGTATTCTCATCTCCCGGGGCAGCTCAAACTGCTTGGGGTTCATGATCTTGGCAGCCTTCACGAGGATCTCCATGGGAGTCAGCTCTTTCTCCACTTCTTTCTTGATCTCATCTTCTTCTTCTTTGCTCCTCTTCTTGGCTGAGTTTGAGCGGTTGTTGCGGAGGCTAGGAAAATAGGTATGGTGGTTGAAATGATTTTTTTTTTTGCAACATATTATGATTATGCTGTTTAACATTATGTTGTAAAACGACGCTTTCACCACGTCACGCTTGAGTAGAAGCCGTGCATTATTTGTGCGGTATTTTGATGTCGTTTATTTTGGTTGTTAATTATGTAAATTTATGATTCAATAGGTACATAAATCAATCCTTATTTAAATAATACATTAGAATATTTGAATTGAATAGCTCATTAAAATAATGAAGTATGTTGTTCCTATTTAATCAGTGTTATTACAGACAGCTAAATTGGCTTGGTCCACTCCTGAAACACTACTTCAACAGCTTATGATAATCAGTGTTAACAGAACTTTCAAGAGTAAGAACATCAGTGCACACTTGCCAGGCAGTCACGCTACTAATCTTGCAGCCTGGCAATGTCCACTTTGGCAGAACTATTCTCCTATAAATAACCCATACAGATCAGAGATAATTACTTCAATTACCTAGATTTCTTCTCAGTATCTGACTTGCTGTCTGCCGGTGACTGAGCTCGGCTACTACGTGAACTGGCCGGCTTGTTCTCATCGGAGGCCCTGCATTCCTTGCACAGCCATAACCCTGCAGGGATGTCGTTCTCATCAAGGGGAGGATCACTGTAAAGCAAATGTCTTTTTATACTCACAAAACCTCAATTTTTGATAATGTTTGGATAATATTTGGCCAGGATGAAATATTAACTATGCTCAAGGCATTAGACTCAAGGTGTCTTAACCACATTTAAGTACGACAATTCTTCAAGCATGTATTCACGGTTGTAGGGGCTACAACACGCAAACCGTTACCATGTGGAACCCCAATGGTTCTGAAACCCCATGCGTTGAAGTGATCTTCAATCATTAAAAAAAATTGCTGTGTGTGTGTTGCTTTCACGCGACCATGCGCAAGCGCGCCGCATCCTTGGTAGGCAGGGTACGGAGTAGTCCCAACATTGTGCTAACGATGATTGCAGGAAGGCTGGACTGCCCTTTCATCCGGCATTGCTCCAGCAGACATGTTGCTGTAGCAGTGTCGGAGAGAGGGTATTGATTTTATTGTGGTAGTTATTATTATTTTTTTTTATTATTGTGATTATTTATTAATTTTTATCTTTATATTAATTTTATTGTTTTTGATTATTTATATTATTTTGATTTATTGTGATTTCATCAATTTAATGTGTTATGCTGCTATCTAATTTGTTTTGTATTGATTTTATTGACTTTTGACTTTGAAATAAATGAATATTATTATTACTAATTTTGACTGCATTTTGACTACTACGCTTTGGAATGGGCAACTAGCTTCATTTTTTCCTGACTGACCGACTTCTTGACAATTCAAAAGTGCCTGTAAATGGTTTAATTGAAATAAATGCTTTGAGTTTGAGTTTGAGTGAGTATAGGTATTGCACTTTTCGATGAAACAGCGGTTTTATTTTTTGGTAACTGACTCAAAATTTCTATGCTGGGGTTAAGAATCATGTGCTGAATTAATGGTTATAGTTTTTATGTTGATGCCCCTACACTAAAATTCCGAATTCACCTTACCTCATTATTATTCTTCAATTCAATATTTTTTTTATTGTACCCCTTTTAAACTACCAACTTAATCAAACTAACTCATAGGCCCATATTACAGAACGTCACTCAATATTCAAGCGTTACTTAAAACTAGATTCAAGCAATAAAATGGCTTCAATCTAGTTTTTTTGAGTATTGAGTGACATTCTGTAATATGGGCCTTTGTCCCAGATGCTTGAGTCTTGTTATTTAAAACTAGTTTCAACCAATCAAACAGCTCTGAACCAGTTTTAAGTAATGCCTGAGCATTTGAATGAGGTTCTGTAAGTATGGGCCTTAAGACTTCCAATTTGTTCAATTCTTGAATCAGTGAAATATTAAGAAAAATCATATCTCTGATTTCTGAGCCAGGTGCCTTGTTGTGAGGGAATATCACATTACTTACATTCATATAGCCATGGGGTTTTTGGTTTTCATTAAAAATATATAGAATAGAAGAAACAGCTCACAGAATGATTTGTTATTCTCGGTTATTAATTTTCTATTTACAACTTTACAGATTTCTGTGAATTCCCTTTTTTAAACAACTTCAAAAAAGGAGGAGGTTCTCAAATTGGATGTTTTTATTATATTTTTTTTATGTATGGTCAGGCATAACTCCATAGATTTGCAAAATATTTTTTTTTTTGTTCGAAAGACGTTTATTCCGGAATGGTCTCATTTAAATTTTGTAAAGATCTGTAGGCCAATTCTGCTAATTTAAAATGTTCAAAATCTAGTCGCAGTGTCATCTCGGCGACAAACAAATGTCAAAAACTTGTCAAAATGTAGGGAAATTTTAAGTATTTTTGACAGATTGAGACTGAGATCAGACTGTGAACGTTCTTAAAAATTACGAGAATTGCCCCTCTGATGATTGGTTTCAGACAGACAATGGAACTCTTCAATAAATGCCAGCAAATCAACCGCGATTGCTGCTATTGCATATGTATGCATTGTTTACGCAATCACATAACATAACATCACGCCTCTACCCTCTAAAGGGGTATGCAGATGTGTTCATACCACAGTATACCCACATTTCTGTCAAAGTTGTTATTGGGGTACTAGAGGTATCTTGCAAGTAAATTTGGGCATAACTTTTTGTTTATGAATTGATTTAATTAACCAACTTCAAAAAAAGGAGAACTCTCCCTCTCATAGAGAGGAGGCCTGTGTCCCAGCAGTGGGAACATTATAGGCTGATTATGTATCTGTAAAAAAAGGAGGAGGTTCTCATTATGGTTTATTGCTTTGCTTTGGTAGTTTTTTGAGTTAGCTTAAATAATAGGATTATTTTCCACTTAGGTTATATTGATGATGTTATGGCTTCCTGTCACTGATATCTACAAAGCAAGTAGTGTTTTATGAATTTGTGTGGGATAGGTATAACTAAAAAGTAAAAATAAAAAATATATAAAAAAAACAACCAACTTCCAAAAAACAACACTACAATGTGAAAATAACTTTAATTTTGGAAGTTGGTGTCAAAAAACTAAAATGCGGAACCAACAACACCAACTTCCGAAATTAAAGATATTTTTCACTTTGTAGTGTTTTTTATTGGTAGTTGGTTGTTTGTTTTCGTAAAAAAAAGTTTTTTTTGTTAGAGCATACTTTGTAATTTCTATACATGTTCCCTAAGTTAATTTGAAAATAAGTTTTCAGTTTGACTATCTTTCACTTTTCGTAAAACCCAAAATTAATATTAAGTTTTTATTATTTAGTTTTCAAATAATTCAAACTTGTATTGAAACAATAATGGGGTTATATTGTTGCTCTTACTTTTTCGTAATCCGTTTTTTTTTTATACTTAAACCTTTCTTATGCTATACATAGATTATTTTTTAAATATACATATACAGACATTTTCTTTATAGACTTAGTATTCATGCATCCACCAAGTTACTTACTAGCACCCGAGGTGGAAGCTAGCGGGACAGCGATCACAGCATATGAGATCGCCACCTTCCCCACACGCGTCGCAAGAATCATGGTTGTGACCTTTACCAGGCCTCTTATAGTATGGATGCTGGGGTTTCTTCGGTTTCTGCACGTTCAATTCCTCGTCGGGCGGCTTTATCAGCGCGCGTATGAGCTAAAAGACATCCCAAAACCTTCATAAGTATCCTTTTTTCCATACCAAGGCTGGCTCATACAACCTCAGCTAGCATAAAATGGCGCCAGTTACCAAGATCAAGTAGCATTCAAACTTTTTAGAAAACAACTTTAAACAACAAACCGGCATAAGCCCGCCCGAAGTATCGAGGTCGTAGCCAACGTTAGACATTGTTACACCTCACGGTATCTTCAATTGTTATTTTTATTTAACAATAAAGACAAATTAAGTATTTGCAAAAGAGTCCACTGAAATTGAATAAATTCTCAGTATAACCACACGAAATTGGGTTTTAGGGTTGCATTTTCATTTAAACTGTATTGGATGCAGAAAATATATGAATTTGAAGAGTAAATAAAGAGAAATAGAGTTATTTTCTAAATAAATACTATATTCCAGAAAGCAAAGAACACCGACGACCGTCTACAAAAATGGCCGATAGGTCATTTTCCACTATTGGTTAACTATACATATGTAGCATGACACATTACTAGTTAGTCTAAATCTTATGGACTTTCACGGTTGCGAGAAAGAAATAGCATAAAATATATGAAAATAATATAACATTTGTGATAATGGAACGCAACCAAAGCGTGCGTTTTGACAATTGACACTAGAGGTGAATTTGTATTTTGGAAAAGAACGTTTGACAAGAGTAGTAACTAAACGTACTCTAAGTTTCAAGATTTGTAGCCTAGTTGAAATTCTATTCATGGAAAGCCATGGCATCCAATACATGGGCTGTATTGGAGCGACTGCTGCATGTGCAGAAACCTCGAATGATAAAAATATTACAACCTTATTGGGAGTCATCGGGGTAAAACATTATGGCCTCAAGTTCCGTAATGATGAGGTCCGAATTTCGGATAGTACGAGTGCTTTTTTCTTTTATCACTTTCTTTAGTGACCAGAGGATGAGGCGATGAGCCCATGGGCGTTGACTAAATAAAAAAACAACTATGCAGTATGTGATGATTGTTGCCTGTGGGTAATGATAATTTGATGAATTTATGCAAAGCTGGTTAGATTTTGGAGGCACTAGAGGTGGGCCTTAGGCAATGGCGCACACTGCCCACGACTAATCCACGTATCAAAAGCTGAAATTTTTACTTTATCTTATTTATGAATAGGTTCGTCAGATATACAGAATGTCCCTGGAAGTATGGATTAAATCAAACAGGGGCGTGGGCAAACTCATTTCCAAACTTTTTGATCCTGAGAATGTTGATGAATTTTTTTACGGTTCAAAAGTTATGAACAACTTTTGTTATTTTCAATCACTTTGCATAGTCCTCAAAGAACAAAATCATTTCAAAAAAACTACCAGGCACTGTCAATTTAAGTTTTTGAGACAGCCCTGATAGTTTTTTTAATGATTTTTTTTTCTTTGAGCATTATGCGAAACGATTGAAAAAAATTGGTCACAACTTTTGAACCGTAAAATAATTCTCAATTATCAATCATTCTCAGGATCAAAAAGTTTGGAAATGACCCTGCCCATGCCCCTATTCGATTTGATCCATACTTCCAGGGACATTCTGTATAAGGTCTGTCAAGTCAAGACTGTACACACGGCTACACATCAAGCTATACATTTCCAGTTTTAGCTGACCTCGCACTGTATAGGTTTTTCGTACAATCAGAAGTCAGCTTATACTGGTTATGTATAGCTTGATGTGTAGCCGTGCGTACAAAACAGTTTGATATACATTGATAGTCATTATTCTTGAGTCTCTTCTGTGTCATGCATGGCACTCATGGTAGAAACCTATCACCATTGCACAATGTTTTCATATTACGTATTCCAATAAAATCTTAGTCAAATGGGGGTACTCCGATGAACCACAGTGCGACTGTAGAGCTACTGCCTCATCTCGTGACGTGATGTCTGTACAAAAAGAGCTGCATTAGAAAGACTTTTGCAAGGCAAACAGCAACTTTGTGCTTAACTAAGAAGAAAAAGAAGCTTATTTAATATAAATAAATAGAATCATCGATACGACGAAAAAGAAAAATAAAATCTTGGGGGCCTGAGCCCTTCTGATAATATAGTTGGAGACCTCGGGCAACCTCAGACCTTATGCAGTCGGCGCCAGTGGACTGACCTACTTTTCGGCCAAAGAATCAGCGTTGTTATAGAACGTAATTAAATATTAATTATAATAACTTATTCGCTTTCACTGGACACTTGGACAGATAGGCTTATGTATAGACTGTATGTGCGGATAGTATGCTGATATAAGCCCAGAAAAAAATTATTTATGTTGCCTGTTATTTCGAATATTGCGGTTGCGTTGTGGAGTCGGAGTAGCCTTGGAATAGCACATCACTGAAAAAGTAAAAAGAAAACCGTCTCATACCGTTTTTTTTTTAGGCCAAGATTTTGGCATTGGACTAAACTGTCAGAAAACTCATTACGTCCATGGAAAACTCCTAAATTAGTATTTATTGCTAACTAAAAAAAATTAAAGCAAAAACAAGGCATTTATTTTTGACCCAATATTCAATGTAAGGGATAAAATACTAAAGTGGAGATTTAATTATTTGATGATTATTGATGTTACCGCTTTTGATAATAACTGACGGTTTAAGTGAAATGTTTTAATTGTAGAACTATTAACAAAATGAATGTTTTGTTTTGATTGAAGAATGCATTTAATTTGTTCAAAGAATAATTAGTGAAATGGGAGTAAACCATGTTACGTTTATGGCAATAACCATCTAGCGGAAGTTGCCATTTCCATGACGTCATGGGCGGAGTTTAGTTGAAGATCGAATTCGGATTCGGTTGGCGGGCGCGGCCATCTTGGTGAATTAGTGACCTGGCGATTCGGTTTTAGTTAGTGAAAAATCATTTGTCATCCACAATGTCGGAAAGGGAAGATAATGTGTATAAAGCTAAGTTAGCCGAGCAGGCTGAGCGCTATGACGGTAAGTACATATTTTCGTTGTATCTTCTGTAATAGGTTGAAAAATCTATCGTATTTTCGCCGACAGTTGAAAGACGATTTGGTGATAGTTGAGGAAATTTCTAGATCAAAGTAGCGGATAAGCCTTCGTTTCGTAGATTTTCGCGGGGAAACCCGCACAATACATTCAATTATATTACTTTATCGGCGTACTAACAAATCAATGGCATTCGTTAGGCTTGGTCAGCGATCGATGCGTCATCCGCCGGTGGGATGTCCTTAGGTTCTTTTACGCTGATAAATCCATGAATAACTATGTAACCACTGTAGAAACCTACGTTGTGGAGTAATATCCCATTTTTCATTTGTGAAAACTGATGTCATTGGGAGTTACAATCGATACTTGTAGATATGCGAAGAAAAAATTGTCTCCTATTTTTTCCGTCCAGGGGAAGTAAAATGCGATCGATGTCATTGGATTCGGTCATGCATGTCGTACCTTGGGCAAATCTCTTGATTAGACTTAGCGGAATGTTCTGGTTTTATTAGGCGGCGCAATTTTATGTCGCCTCCGATTTCACCTATTGTTCACGATTTAGGTGCACGGGAATCTTACCTGAGAGCTCTTTACGTTATCGCGTTCATCTTTTTTGAATCGACGCGGTCATTGTAAAGGTTATCACAGGTTTCTTTGAGGGCTTGCTCATTATTTCACACCTTTTTCCCATTTTATCTAAGATGTGCAGTTCAATGACCTTTATTAGAATTATCATTGAAATATACCAAATGCTATCTTATCATGCCTGCTACTCAATTCAGGAAGGTTATTTGACCCAATTATTCAATAAAATTGAATAAAGTCCTTCTGAATTATATTGTAACCTTTTTCTTTACCTTGTTACTAATACATCATTATAGTGTCATTCATAAATTATCATTAAATCAGAAAATGACACATTCTGTCATGATTAATAAATTGAGTAAAATTGTACTCAATGCATTGCTTGACTTGCATTTAGATCTCTACTTTTATAACATAAAAATGTAACATTAAGATGTATAATTAACTTAAAGGTTAACAGACCACACCCTTCTGTCAGGTGGAGTAAAGATTATTTTAAAATACCACCTAATGCAGTGGGTAAATGAATCAATAAGTCATCAGACTAACAATTGACACATTTTAATTCTGACCATGAATAATGTAGCTATTTTATAGCCGAATTAGTCATTCAGAGCAAACAGGACATTTATGAAGAGGTTACTCATGCAATTTAGTCATAGAAAGCAAATAATGATTATCTACTAGGCCCATTAGTTCTGAGTAGGTACATGATAGAACAAGTACTTTCTTTTTCTGTAAAATACAAGACATTCAAACTGAATTTACTAAATATTTTGTTTTAAATAAAGATGAACTACCTATTTCGTTTCAAGGTAATTAGAAATTATAATTTTATGCTCTTGGAGAACTGTTATAATAATGAGTGGCTCCCATTCTCAGCACATTTTCATAATGTTGCTAAGCAAGCTTGGCTTTTAATTACCACTTTCTATTACTCATGATGGTATGAATCGAGCTTGAATAACAAGCCTCATGGTGGCCTATAAAACATATTTACAAGTTACTCAAATTATTACTAATGCCACACTTTTCACACTCATAAATTTCATGGTTTTAAGAGAAATATTACAGTTATCTTTTCATAATTGGATAAAATTACTAAAATTTTGCAAAATACCCAATCACACTTAAAATAATTGCTGTGTAGATAAGTGTGATGATAAACTCATCCTGGCAGGCTGTGCACCTGTCTTTAATTATATGCCCACACATTTTATTTAAAGTAGGGGAAGCAGAAATACAAGGGCAGGCATGCTTTGTTACATGTAACAAACCAGTTCCTTTGAAACTGTTGAGAGTCCCTATGTTTCATTTGACCACTGTCAAGTGAGTTTTTATCATCACTTCCTGTCTGATTCGTTGTAATCCGGATTGTCGTACAATCGCACATATAGAGCGCATTTGCAGTTAGTACCAAATGAAGGCCTTCAAAGCTTACGCAAGGCTCAGTCAATACGACCCAGGTCACCTCTTTTTATCGAAAACTCCATCTACAAAATGGAAATGGTTTAGTTCCGTGGCGCGTTCCATTTAATATTGTCAACATTTTTAGCGCACGCATACTAATTACAATTTTCGCATAGAGTACGTCATTGCGCAAATGGCCCGAAAAACATAACGAATTAAAAGGATACTGTCCTAAATAGGGGTGCTAAATGGACGGGGCGCAGCTGTCGTGACTAGATTCTTAAGATGGCGTCTGCACGGCCGCAAACATATCCCGAAATAATTTCATAACTTGGAACCTCCCTTGTTTTACGATCACTCAGTGCCGCCTGAATAATACAACAGTGTCCCGACTCCAAGGTTTTTTTTGTTTGAATAAGCTCAAAAAAATCTACGATGTTATTTTATTTCAGTAACCCTGTTTTTAATTCAAATATATTTTAGGAGTGAAAGGAAACGCGCTGTATCAGCTGTGTCGTCGGCTTGAGGAAAACCGCATGGGCCGCGAGGCAACACTTTAACACCTGTTACATCGTAGGCCTTGCCGCGATCGCTAAAATCGATTACAATGAACTCTGCAACGCTGTACTAGCGCTAAAACAGAATACGCTTCGGTTTTCTTTCAGGATTTGCCTCCTGAATGAAAAATGAACACTGCGTATTTCCGGGACTACGTCTGCATTGCATGTTCTAATGCGCCAGCTATATTGCAGGATGATCGTAAACGTCAAAATTAAAGCACATGGTGAAACATTAGTTTGGCTCGCTACACCGTCTGTGCGACGCCCATTCCCCCGTCCCCTACCCTAAAACAGACTAAGTTCCCATCGATAAAAGAATAATTTTATCTAAGTCGTCCGACATTCCGAGATAGCGCTGAAGTTTGTAAAGAATCGACATACAATATAAGTATTTAGTCTCACTGTCGTTTTCCCATCAACTTATTTCTTCTGAATGGCTCAACAATTTGAAACTTCTAAATGAGGCGTACTTACTTGCGCTTATACTTTATCGATCTCGCTATGACTAACTTTTTGTCGCGGATACTTTTGGAATCTTTTCGTTCTTTGGGTAAAAGCTGCTTATATAAATACTTTCACCTTTCATTCTTTCACAAATTTGGTCATTTTAATGAACTGTAAAGAAACCCTGATCTGATTATCAAATTCCGGTAATATGACGTCATTGTTATCCTAATTTGTTGGTAAAAAGATAACGGTTTCACTAGAATCCGTATCGTTTATGCCCTTTACAAAGAAGCTACCTTTATTAGAATCACCAAGCACGTAATCGTTATTCACCTCTCAAAAATGTTAATAGCTTTTCGATACCAATCCTAATTGATTTTACTTAACAGGCCTTTCAAACTTTGTAAAGGGACCTGCACCCTAATTACTCTCAATTTGAATCATTTTGAAGCTTATTGCTAATCCATTGCTCCATATGTTCGAAAATGTGTCTGCTCAACAACGCAAATAACGCAATGAATGTTGTTTATTGTGTTACGCAATTACCCTGCTGAGCTCTACATACATTTGCATTGGTAGAATCCACTGAAAAAACATGAAACATAATGGTTTATTCCCGTACGCAAAATACGCGCATTGACGACGATTTTCCGACCAATTCCAGTACCCAGGCCACAAAATCAATACTTATATAATTTCGTTCTATATTCCAGAAATGGTTGAGGCGATGAAGAATGTAGCCTCACGAAACGTGTCCGACAATGAACTTACAGTGGAGGAGAGGAACCTGCTCTCTGTTGCCTACAAAAACGTGATAGGTGCACGCCGCGCCTCGTGGCGGATCATATCCTCCATCGAACAGAAGGAGGAAACCAAGGTAAGACTGCAATCTGCATTTTAATCTGGGGGCACGGTAGTGCCCCCGCCAAGACGAGCCAAGCGAAGCGCAAGGGCACTACCTACCTTTTCTCGAAGCACTTCGTCGTATTTTTGAACCTTCTTAACTTGAGTTTGGATTATTCCACATAAACAACTTGACTGGTTGACTTATTAAACCTATAAAGTTTCAATTGCATAGCTCTTATACTTTAGATTTTATTGATATCTAAAATACCCCGATTTCGTCACTGATTCATTCACTGACTCACTGATGATCATCCATATCCTTAAGGTTCTTCCTGAAGTCCTAGAAAACTGAAATTTGGTATGTAAGCTAAATAATAGTACACAAACAACAAAAAAATCTTAAAACTTTTACCCATAAACCCTTAAACTACGTACTTACTTACGTAAATTTTGATGCTAGAGGTCTGAAAATTTATATAGGGGGTCCTTGTTATAAATAATAAGATATGTATTTCAGGATTTTTAGTAAATCATCCCGTACCCTTTAAATTAAGGAATAACTTGTTTCGGTTTTCCTATACAAACTAATTTCATGCTTGAGATCTGAAAATTATACAAGTACATTCTTCTTACAAATTAAAACATAATTTAAAAAAAAAAACATCCCTCAAACCTTTGCATTACGGGATAAAAGTGTATCATAAGCAACTTACAAAAAGAATGAAATCCCACAAAAACATTTCATGTTAAATGTTGCCAAGACGAGACCATGTAGCTCGCACTGTCAAAAAGTAATCAGATCTCATGTAGAGCCAAGCTTCTAACTCTACACGCCCTAACTCAACAAGGCCTAACTTCGCAAACTACACCTTAGTCAAAATAATAATAATAAATAATTTTTTGGGATACCTCTTTTCAATAGGATGAAGATTAAAAAGTGTACGTTCAATACAACTACACTACTAGTCTCTCCGAGGGGCCATTTTTTTCACCACACTATATTCAATTACTTCTGCGGACACGACCTCAGATAAGTTTAAAAAGCAATATTGGAGACAGCCGTTTACGCAACCGTAAATAGTAACGATCGTGTATTTGAGCGTATTTACGCGTCAATGTTACCGTCCCTTTATAACGTCTGGAGTCTATCGATTGGTAATAAGTGACGCGCGTGTAATACTGCTCTGTGGTCGGGATGGGGGACGCGAGTTAGTTTTTCTAATGCATAGGCACCCATTATTATAACTATCTCTTGTAAATTGGCCCCATTTCTATGATACAGAGAGAAAAGTGATCTATCTTTCATTCAACGTATCAATAGAAAATATACTCTTCTCTTTGCTATATAAAAAAAAAAAGAAAATATAGAACAACATTGCGACGCAGAAGCGCCCAGAGCTCAGTAATAAAGTACTACTAACTAAATCAATATCAACCCTGTGAGCTTTTATTAGGTGTTAGTGATTCAGCCTCTGTGCGAAGGTTCTGGGTGATTGATGACATTATAGCATCAAGGAGAGCTTTTACGATTTGCAGCTATAAAATTGCTAACAGTAATAAGGTACATTTGTAGTAGTCTTTCACCTGGGTGCAATCAATATTAGGGATACACGGTGCAGTTGGCTGGTTCCGCACGAGCCGCTAGCCTGATTCACCGTTTTTTTTTGTGCGGCACGAGCTTCTATTGTCCCATGCCGACATACTTAGGGGTTGTAGTCTAGCCAGCGCCCAGCAGGCTACCCGCGACCCCATTTAGCGTAGTGGCCAAGAGCTGGGACACGTGTTTGAACAATATTTGAATAGCCATAAGTTATTGTTCCATTTGTGGTTTATAATTCTAGTATGTTATAATAATTTTTAAAAAATTGTTTGTATAGGACTGTTCAAAGGAACTTATAATTATGGAGCAAAGTCTTTGTTAAAATAGTTTTGATGAAAGGCTTTTTACAGCCTGGGACGCAATTCTCTTGCTGGAAGAACGTGCTGATGAACGGAATTTAATTAAGGTTTTTCCGAAAAGACCATTTTAATCAATATTTCAGGAAATATTTGATGCGGTAACAGTGACCATTTCATTTCACCACTTGGTGATCGAGTATTTGATTAATTGTGTCCGACGTGCCAAACTAGAAGTACGGCGCGACTGGTAATCTATGCCAACTATATAGAAATAGCAGATCGTAAAAGTAATGTACAGTCACACGCGGCGTTTCTCTGTCATGGCCAACTTTATGGGCACTTTCCACATACATTTTCTACCGAAACAGTGAGGGCATACGTGTGCTTGTATAAATGACTGATTGCTATCGAAGTGGCCGCACTCTCGCTTTTAGTACTGCTTTAATGACCGATCGATGAGCAGTTTGAATATTTGTATCGAATTAAATTGGCAACCCACCTCCCACTTTCGAACAAATATATTACAAACTAGCTGCGCCCCGCGGTTTCACCCGCGTAAGTTTTGATCCCGTGGGAATATCGGGATAAAAAGTATACTATGTGTTATTCTGATGTATAAACTATATTACTGTAAAGTTTCATCAAAATCCGTTCAGTAGTTTTTGCGTGAAAGAGTAACAAACATCCATCCTCACAAACTTTCGCATTTATAATATTAGTAGGATGATGGCTCTTTGTGCCCTTTCACATGGGTTGTCGCCATGCTCTGAATGTAGTAATTTACGATGTCTTAGCAATTAAAGGTTCAACCACCACTGATAACTTTCATAGTTACCTTGTTGGAGCTTGACCAAAATCGTCCAGCTTTGCGATAATGAGATAATAGGATAACGGCTTGTCTGACCACCCTATTATTGCGGAAAAACTTGGCATACCCATAGCCCAGACTTGTGTTCCAATTTTTTCTTTATGCGGTCGAAATTATCGATTTCAAAACCTGAATTCAAGGCAACATATGAATAGTTAGCAAAAAGGTCACCGGCATGACGTGTTGTTATCTAGGGAAAACAACGCTATAGTCAACACTGAAGAAGTGAGTCATTTTCCTCATTACACCGTATTTCGGCGTCATCTCAGTTCTACTTTTGTGTCGGTGTCGAAACTTGAATACAAGAACATCGTTACTCATTTCGTTAAATCGCATTAGGGACTTTCCTGTAACTAGTTTTGTTAAATAGAAGCTAAATTTAAAATGCAATACATATTTATAAAGTTCAAGTTAACTGTCCAAAAAGTATCTGTCCATTTTATTTATTTATTAAAACTTTATGCACAAGTAAAAAACAAAAATACTGTGCAAAGCCGGACTTAATGCCATTTTCCTTCATGATCAATTACAATGATTTAATAGTAGAGTAGATTATTCACTAAGGGGATAAAGTGGTGTCTTATTGTCGCGGGCGCTATTTTGAAACGAGAGTGCAGTGAGGGATTTAAGCTCGCCCAAGACGAAGACACCTTTATCCCCGAGGAGAATTCACTACTTTTCGCACCTATTACGAGGTAATAAAAAACAATTCGATTATCGAATTAATAGTTTATGAAACTGTTAAATAACCGGGGTATACCTAGAAGTCCTTATTCCCTTGAAGCATCCTAACGGCCGGATGGACTTTAATACATGAGGAGTCTATCGACTTGTTTGGGTCGCGCGAAGATTACGGGCTAAGTTTTGTTTTTATAAAATCAAAATGGCGGATTTAAGACGATCACACAGGAAGGTCTTGAAAATAAAATTGTACCTACCATTACTATGTGGGGTATCAAAATAAAGGGCTTGAGGAGACGATTCCAAGAATGAATAAAAGGATTCAAATAAAAATAAAATGGCAAAATCAAAACCCGAGCAACTAAGATTCAAAACTAGCTCACTTTTGAAGCAGTCTGGTGCACTTGGTAGCATCAAATCTAAGATTGAACTGAAATAATTTACCTACTGCCTGTCGGTTTTTTTTTTTTCCAATCTAATCTCATGCATTTTCAACAAAAACAATAAATAATACCGCCAATTGTGCGTCAGCTCAAATCCAACATTATTACGCGGGGGTATACGCTCCACTGTTACCGTTCATATTGTTCGTCGACGGCGACTAAAACCTATGAAGTAAGAACTCTAGTCGACCTGTGGGGTAATTGCGTAACACACTATTAGTAGCAATGGGTTTCATTTTGACAGATCAACAACGTTCATTGCGTTTTTTGCATTGTTAAGCAGACACATTTTTCTAACATATGAAGCAATGGATTAGCAATATGCTTCAAAATGATTCAAATTGAGATCGATAGTGTGTTTCGCAATTAGGGTGCTGTACATTAATAGAAAAAAAAAATGTTAATGTTTCCATACGTTTTCCTCAGTTGACGTTCCAAATTCAAATCACATTAATGACAAGCGGGTCATAATGAAATTCAGTACAATATTAATGCCCCGCTAGAGCCTAGAATTTAAATGAGTTGCTCTAGGTTAGGTTTGAATGACATATAATTTGACGTTAGCGAGCAGATGGCGTGAAAACGTATTTAAGTGTCGGACAGAAGTCAGTCAAACAGCAATGACCTCCAAGCTAATTGTTGCAATACATTTGTCATTTTACACTGTCAATGGCGGCGCAGGTTAGTTTTCATAACTGCATAATGTCGCGAACGCGAAAATATTGTATGTGGTATACTGTACTTTTCAGTCCAAAATTATGACGCCATGAAAAGGTTGCCAATAAGGTCACGCCCGTTCGTTTACGTATCGATCGAGCCTTAAAAAGTTGTGGGAATCTTTATTGAATACAATTTGTCATGCTGAATAGTTCATTAAACTTGTTATTGTATTGAAGATGTCTGAAAGAAACCAAGCCGTTTTCTACAGTAAAGTTTTTTCTTGGTTGGCCGTCTTGAATAAATGAGAAATTTGGACTGGCAAAAAGGCGTCGAAACCTGCATCGTTAAGTTTTTGTCAAACAGACAAAATAGTCACATTCCTTTACCGAACTAGCAGCTATATCAAATACGACCAAAACTGTAAAATCGTATCAAAGTAATAGTAAAACGTCATTTTGTATTCATATCTCTACTATAAACTTTCCATTATTATATACTGACACGGAATCACGTAACCTGCATACAACTGGGTACAAAGTGGCATACGTTTGAAAGACAACGTCATATTAAATCGATTGGTGCCAATTTGTTCAAGTTACATCATTGAAATGCTAATAACCGGAATAACTATCCTTTTGGCACAAAACTGTAATATTTTTTAATAAGTGAGACAAGGTTTACGATCCCTCGCGTTATGCGTTTTTGCTTTAATAAATTGAAAGAAAGAAAAATAGGTTATAATTTATCACAGAAACAATTGCATTATTTAAATTCTAATACTGCAAAGAAACTTAGAATGTTTACTTGAAGTTTCGATGCGTTTCTTGAGAGCACCTGCTTCTAAGCTCGATCCAATATGTTAGATATAAAATTTCATAGATGCCGCGATTTTTCAAGCATATTGATCAAATACGTCAAATGCATCGCTGCGGTCTTTGAGAGAGATGCATCATTTGCATCTTTAGAAAACTTTCTCTTTGACACTCACAAAAATAAAATTGAGTTGCAATAAATTAAATAAAGAACTTTAGTTTTTAGTACTTTTCAACAAATATAAAGAGTAAAGATTAATTTTCTACAAAATTGTCTGTGATAAAATCGCTAGCTTTTACAGTTTAGTTAAACTACAGACAGATTTACCGTAGCATGTCGTAGACTAAGTGTAGCTTTCAGTAACGGTATAGGATTCCGCAAGTGAAATTGGATCATTCGTCAAGGTTTTGTTTTTTGGTTTGTATAAAATATACAAAGGTAGTTGCATCAGCAAGTGGTTTCCTAAATCGTGTCTTGTCAGCGTCAGTTGTGGGTGTAGGTTGGGTAAACTCGGATAAAAGGATGTATTGTGTAACGAAAGGGCGTGGCACGACACATGCATCTAAATAACCACATTTTTGTCTTAACGGCGGCAGCAAAATCAACCGGTCTCGTTTGCATGTGGACTACTAATAAGCAGACATTAATAATTAAAGTTAATAATTATTCACGAACGTTACAAAACATGCGACATGTCTATAATCCCTGTACACCCGCACTTAGTTAGGTTAGCTCCCAAGTGAAATCGGACAAGCCTATCAAAAACTAATCCCATTATGTTAAATACTGACTAATACGAAAAAGTCTAAATTAAAGAATGAATCGAGCAGGTACAACATGAACTATGGATCGAAAACTAATCATGGTAGTTGAATACGATATCATTTGATGTGACGTAAAACCGTGAAATGTAATCGATTCAGTTTTGCTTTCAGAGTTACACTCGTTCGTGCACTCGTCAATTTAAATCTAAGGAGTCGAGGCACAAAGGAATAACACAATGAGATGTATATTCATGTTTCTTTAGGCGAATTCACTTGTAGGACATAAATAATTCACGAGCTTATCACTACAAGTCATTAAGTAACTGGTTTCGAAAAAGAATCGTAGGCTACCATCTCCTTTATTAAGTTAAACCGGACCGAGTATTGAAATCACGTTAATCAAACGTGTTAAGAATTAAAATGCGTACGAAATCAGTCTATTCTGGTAATTGTGATGTAGACGCTTATCAATCAAAATCTTATTGAACTTTTCGTGGACACGGCGTTTAACGTAAATTCACGGTAATCCCCCTGACTGGACATGCAGAAGTATCTAGAGGCACAATCCACACGTTTTGAACACGTGAGGCTACGCAACCGTGATAATCGATTAATATGCAGGTTCACTCTCATTCGTCATCATAAACGTAGAGATTCTAATGGTGTTTCTGTTTTCAAATAGAGAATTTACATTAGGAGCGATGGTAACCCTCTTGGGATTTTATAGGTTCAGTTATGAATAAGAATATTTTTAAAGGGGAATTTGTTACACAGTGGAAATCCGAAAATGCAAGATCTACAACTGTATACATATACAAAAGGGGCTTTCTATACTTTCTACAATTGATTTGTGTTTTTAAAATGTGGTCATGTTTGTTTCAGGGAGCGGAAGATAAACTTAACATGATTAGGGCATACCGCAGCCAGGTGGAGAAGGAGCTCCGTGACATCTGCTCAGACATCCTCAGCGTTCTGGACAAACACCTCATACCCAGCTCACAAACCGGAGAGTCCAAAGTCTTCTATTACAAAATGAAGGTAAGAACAACACTATAGAGTCACCATGACAATTGAACCTCTTTACTGAAAGATATGGAGGTACGTGGGTAACAGGAGTAAAGCAAACGACATCGACTTGGTAGCACAGCGTATAATCGCAGACTGGCGCGCCTTGACAATCATGGACAGAATTATATTTTGAGCTCCTACCCACTATAAACTAATTATTGACACATACATCACACCTCCCTTCTTAAATTACAACAGGTTCATGAAGAGTTAATACTTATACAACCAATTCCACAATGAAAATAAATCCTCTTAACATCATCATTTAGCAATACATTTTTAAGTACACTGAAATCTTATAACCGGTTTTCGGGTTCGCTTTGGGTGCACTTCTTGCTGCTGAGCTGACGAACCACTTGCCTGATTAGAAGGCTGATCCTGCTCAACACCACACACTTCACGGTTTATTGATTGTTCTAATTTACTTCTTTCACACAACCTCTCATTTTCACACACACTATCGCTACAGTCAATCTCACTCTTCCCAGACTTTAATAAATTGTCCCCAGCGGGCGCTACTGAGTTCCCATCCTCTATCGTTTCCTCCGCTACCGTGTTCGGCCCACCAACGGATGCACAGGATCTGCGCCGTATCTGGTCTACGTGTCTTCTAATAAATTGACCGTTATCCCTTGCTATCAGACACCTACGAGTACTGTCTACGTCTGAGATCGTACCTTTTACCCACTTATCCGAGGAACCGTACTCCCTCATCCAAACAGGATCACCCTCGTTGAAAATACGCGCAACTCCCCCAGAAGAATCGATTTGTCTTTGCTGCGCATCCTGCACTCGAGCACCTACTGATCGTTCTGTCCGCAACAGATCCAATCTGGAACGTAGTGTTCGTTTCTGCAGCATCATAGCAGGCGTCTCACCAGTAGTGCTGTGCACCGTATTTCTGTATGCCAGAAGAAATGTTTGTAATGCTGCGTCCACATCTACGCGATCCCGAATTGCCTTTTTAATAGTGCGTTTACAAATGTTAACTGCATTTTCTGCAGCTCCGTTTGAAGACGGATGATAAGCGGGTGAAAAATTCTGTCTAATGCCGTTATTAGCGAGGAATTTCTTGAATTCAATGCTGGTAAAAGGTGGTCCTTGATCAGATACTAACTGTTCCGGTAAGCCGAACCTAGCGAAAGTCGAACGTAAAACTTTAATAACATTAAACGCGTTAGTACGTGGCATTTCGAATATTTCTAACCATTTTGAGGACGAATCTATTAAAACTAAAAATGTCATACCTCGATACGGGCCCAAGAAATCAATGTGAAGCCTAGTCCACGGTTGGGTATGGTACGGCCACGGTTGAATAGTGGTCCGCGGGGGTGCGCTCGCTTCCGCTGCACAAGTCTCACAGCGTTTACACAATCCCTCAATATCTTTATCGATGTTGGGCCACCACACATAACTTCTAGCCAAACTTTTCATCTTTACGATGCCCATGTGGCTGCTATGCAGTTGATTTAATATTTGCCCTCGCAATAAATGTGGGATCACCATACGGTAGCCCCACATTATACACCCACATTCAACATATAATTCATTACGCCTAGCAAAGAATGGCTTAATTTCATCATTGTCAGGACAAACTGACGGCCAACCTGATTGTATATATAACATCACCCTACCAAGTACCGTATCCTTGGGTATCATTCTTTTGATGTCATTGCTAGTGATGGGTAAAAAATTTTCTACAAAGTTAACATACGTATTTTCTGTTTTTAGCCTACCTGGGTTGTAATCCCTATATGGAAGGCGTGATAATGCATCTGCGCTATTCTTACTAGACGCGATGTACTCAATATTGTAATTGTAACCCGATAGCAGTACAGCCCAACGCTGTAGTCGCGAAGCGGCCATCACTGGAATACCCGTTTTATTACCGAAAATATATGTTAGAGGCTTATGATCAGTCCGTAATATAAAGTGACGGCCATATAAGTACTGATGAAATTTACGAATACCAAATACAATTCCGAGAGCTTCCCTGTCTATTTGCGCATAAGCTCGCTCGGTGGGTGTGAGCGACCGCGACGCATACGCCACCGGGCGTTCGCCGTCCGCCGTAACGTGCGATATCACCGCGCCAACGCCCACACTACTCGCATCCGTCGTCAAAACTAACGGTAGCTCTGGGTTGTAAAAAGTTAGTACTTCGCCACCTGCCAACAGCCGCTTCACTCGTACGAAGGCACTCTCACAATCCTCACTCCAAGTATACTTAGCACCCGACCTAAGAAGATTATACAATGGGGCGAGAACTGTACTGATATTTTTAATGAATTTAGCATAATACATTACTAGACCTATAAACGCTCTTAACTCGGTGGTATTCGTAGGCGCCGGCGTTTCCATCACCGCCTTAACCTTATCTGGGCATGTATGTACTCCATCCTTACTAATAATATGACCCAAGTAGGAAACAGACTTTGAAAAGAAAACGCATTTTTCCTTCTTCACTCTAAGTCCGTAGTCTTGCAATCGTTGCAAGACTTTATGTAAATTGTTAACATGGTCTGTTTTCGTACTCCCCGTCACAATTATGTCGTCGAGGAAGACCCCTACACGCGGCATGTCTGCAAATAACTGTTCAATTCGCCTTTGAAAAATGCCCGGGCTAGACGCTAAACCATACACTAATCTGTTGTACATATACAAACCCTTGTGGGTATTTATTACCGTGTATTTTCTTGTGTCATCGAGTTCAAATTGCGCGTACGCTTGAGACAAATCGATTTTACTGTAGTGTTCACCCCCTCGAAGACGAAATAACAAATCTTCTACCCTAGGCAAAGGATAACGATCAATTTCTATAACTTTGTTTAAAGTAAGTTTATAATCGGCGCAGATACGAATGCTACCATCTTTCTTTACCACTGGCACTATCGGCGTAGCCCAGTCGGAACGCTCGACAGGGGTGAGAACTCCGTCGCGCACCAGCTGGTCCAGCGTGCGCTCCACGGGCTCGCGCAGCGCGTACGCCAGCGGGCGCGCACGCATGAATACCGGCCGGGCACCTTCGCGCACATGTATGCTCACTGCGCCGCCCGTGAAGCGCCCGAGACCCTCCGCGAACACGTTACAGTATTTGGTACTGAAAAAAGATACATCGGGATCATTATTTTCCAAAATATTATTTACATGGTAATTGCTCCAATCAGGTAGTTGAATTTTTAATGCCGCTATCCAATGTCGCCCTAAAAGGACAGTTTTACCCTTCTCAATAACAAGCAATTCTAAAAATTCACTTCTATCCTTATACCGAACTAGAGGTCTTATTATACCTAAAGGTTTTACCATCTCACCTGTGTAATATCTTAAAGTTAATTTACAAGGTTCTAGTGTAAGATCGTTAAATAGCTTATCGTAACACTCTCGACTAATACAAGACACTGCACTACCCGTGTCACATTCCATCGCTATTTCCTTATTATGCACGTTCAACGTTATATAAATAGGTTTGCAGCTGGATATGGACAGTCGACAAACATCAACAAAAATTACCTCGTCACTATCCACCTCTTCATCACTGCCCGCGGTTTGAACGTCCACTTGATGTTGCGCCACCAAATTGGGGCACACACGTCGCAAGTGACCTTGACGATTGCATACCCTGCACACATAATGCGCGAATTTGCACGACGACTCGTTGTGGTTAGCGCCACACACCCGACACAGCCGCTGTGGCCGAGCTCGCTCCTCAGGCCGAGCCCGCTCACCCGGCACCGGCAGCGTCGACTCGCGGTCCACGGGCCTCTCCCGCACGTCTCGACGCTCGCGCACATTCCGCCGCGCGACGTTCGGCTGCCCGCCGCGCACCGCCACGCCCGTTGTTTGTCGCCTCAACGCCATTGCTTGACACGTCACCGTCGTCGACTTAGGGCCGTCGACGACGGCGGCGTCTTTCTCCGCCGATTCCATGCTGGCGGCCAGCTTATACGCCTTGGCGAAATCCAGTTTGAGTTCTGCGAATAACCGTTGCCTAATATTTTCGCTGGCTATTCCACACACCAACTGATCTCGTAAACTTTCTTCGAGCCAACTTCCGAACTCACAGGTTTTCGACATCTTCTTAAGCACCGCCACGTAGTCAGATATTGACTCGCCTTCCTTCTGCTTCCTGTGCCTGAATTTATACCTCTCGGCAAGTTCGCTGGGTTTCGGTTGTAGATGTTTACACATTGTTTCCGTTAACTGCTCGAATGTTTTAGTTTTTGGTTTATTTGGTGTACACAGGTTAACTAGCAACTCGTAACTCTCTGCTCCCATAACGGTTATTAATGTCGGCACATGTAAATCGTCCGGTATCTTGTTCACCACAAAGTATTGTTCTAACCGTTCGACATATAGTTTCCAATCGTCTTGGTGCACATTAAACTCCGCAATTTTCCCGATGGACATCGTGAACTTTTATAAAATCACACGTGAAATGTTCAATCCTCGTCGCCACTGAAAGATATGGAGGTACGTGGGTAACAGGAGTAAAGCAAACGACATCGACTTGGTAGCACAGCGTATAATCGCAGACTGGCGCGCCTTGACAATCATGGACAGAATTATATTTTGAGCTCCTACCCACTATAAACTAATTATTGACACATACATCACATATATCTAATGTTGAAATTACTTACTACACCTCTCAGTTGCCGACTTGCCGCGTACTGCACTCATTTGTCATTATCCCAGCCTTTTCCATTTGTACATCATCTCACCTGTTTAGGCTTGTGTCTGTACAAAGTTCACTGTAATTATAATTTTGCACTGATCTTTAACATGATTCAGATAATTTTAAAATAACATTACTTATACAAAAGGAAAACGGTTTAATTAAGCCATTAAAGCATGGAAACAAATCTCTTCGGATTATAATAACGGAATAAATGAAGTACTTAGATATAAATCATGAGAATCACTAATTAACCCCGAGGCATTTATACGCCAGCTTATAAGTCAGGTTGCACAGTTGTTGCTAATTACTGATATTACAAAAGTCAAGTTTACCCCGATGTTTGACTTACTGACCAAGTACCAACATTCCTAAAGATTACGCCTTTAAACTTATTGGTGTCCCGATGACGTAAATTAAATGCGACAATTTTTGTAATAACTTCAAAACAATTTATAATGGGCTTTTAAGAATTCAGCAATGACTCACTTTGAGGTAAAGAAAGGACTTTGTGTGGTTTCAGTTACTATTATACGTGACAATATTTCCTGTTTGTGTCGAAATGTAAAGTGTAAATATAGACCGGAATGAATTCATCCACATCATCGATAGTCCTGCAAAACATCATAGTTTTAAATATACAAATAGGAGGATAAAGAACATGGTGCGATCACCAAGCGAGGTGACCACGGCAGTTTGATATTACGATAGGTCATTGCAGCGCACTGTGAGGAGACCTATTATGATCATTGTGACGTGCAGTGCATTTATTAGATACTGGCCCCGATTTTGTTGTTCACAAACTAAATTAAATTTAAGTTCAGTGCGTCTTTTTCTTTCTATTTCATTATGAAAAGGACAGAAGATAAATATTAGTTTAGTCCTGTCAAATTAGATAATCCATAGACAAGTTTAGAGGTGATTAAAAACTTTGGCTACTAAAAATACGTTAATTTACGTCAGGCGCTGACTAATTTGACAGGACTAAACTAATATTTATCTTCTGTCCTTTTCTTAATGACATAGAAAGAAAAAGATGCACAGAACTTAAATTTAGTTTAGTTTGTGATCAACAGAATCGGGGCCACTGTCAACTTTGTAACGTACGTGGACTTTAATATGACGAGTAAAGGTTTAGAAACAGTTTGGCTTTTTCTAAAGCACCACTAATGACTCGATGTACCATATCAAAGGCCTGCCGGACTGTTCTCTTAAAAGGTCACTGTGAAAGCTTAGGTGAAGTAAGCTGTCAATAGTGCGAATTCCTAGCATGTAGTGGCATGGCGGCTCAATTCACCTAAGTATTCATGGTGAGATTCCTCAGAATAAACCAATCAGTATAAATGTTTGTTATGTTGTGTGCTGATGTGTGTGTTGTGTACTCCAGGGCGACTACCACCGGTACCTAGCCGAGTTCGCGACCGGCAACGACCGCAAGGAGGCGGCCGAAAACTCGCTGGTCGCGTACAAGGCCGCCTCCGACATCGCCATGACGGAACTGCCCCCCACCCACCCCATACGTCTCGGCCTCGCGCTTAACTTCTCAGTAAGTACAATATTTATTAATAATACTAGATTATAAGATCCACGTGTTTATGAGGCGGTTTTTGTCACCAAGAACGTGCTGTTGCCAAGAATTTTAGAATTGCTGTTGTACATAATATGGTTTAGCGACAAAGATGTTTAAGCTGATAACGTAACCGATGGGAAAAAACCCTCGAGCGTCATGTCTAAGTCTTTCTTAGTATAAGTGCTTGTGAATAATCATTAAGATTCAGCGATTTGATTACTTACGAAAAACGCAAAAAAGACTGAATTGGTATTACTATGTGAACAAGTAATTATATTCATAAATGTTATCAACGTCTTATCATGTCAGGTTTAATTAGAAGTATGAGCCCCCTTTTCAATTGCTTACAAATCGATAAAACACTTAACCCATGAGAAAATAGCTGTAACATTTACGATCCTGACCAAGGCAATAAATACATTGTATGACATTGTAAGGAGTTACGATGCATAGCTCTTGAGTGACGCGCTATTCATGAGCATATACATATTTACCGAGTTAATCACGGCGACACGTCATTGTGATGTCACGCTGTACAGAATAACATGACAACAGACTAGTAGGGATTTTGTGTGGATAGATTAACGAAGAAATTATTATTAACATACAAATGACATACTGAAAGTTCTAGGCTAAGAAGATATAGAACATATTTTATAGCGGAGGAGATAAGCTGCATCGTCTAATTGTACTCAATGTAGACTGGAAACTACACGACTGGTTTTAGGCGTCACGGACTTCCTGGAATGTTAGACACGTTTTTATTGATCAAAAAACAAGCTGACCGTGCTTTGTGCTTCTTAATTGAACCCTGACGTGTAGTCTTGGTTTTTTCAGTCCAGGAAGCCTAGACACAATGTCTAAACCGGTATTAGTAGTAAAATGACAAAAAAAAGGTTGTTTTTATCCCTGCGACTCGGTAACACCCTGGCTCTACCCGACTTATCCGCCGTCGGTGCCGGCATAATAACATTTTACAAGATAAAATGCGTACCTAACCGACATTGCTCGGAAAAAAAATACATAAACTATGTAGCCATGTGGATAGATAGAATAAAATTTGCAAGTCTGTCATAAATCTTCCACAATTATTTGCCGTTCAGACATACCCTATTGCCTCAGTTAGAATTGCTCGTAAATACGTAATAAGGACGAACGACCACGACTTTATAGGATTATTATGGCACTGTCTACTTGCTTTGAACTCCGGTATACTTACCATTCATTATATTGATTTGGCGACATGGGAGCATTTTACCAAATCTGCGTAAAAAAAAAGTAAAATTCTAACCTAAATACGTGTGGTGTGTATGCATGTGTACAGAAAATAATAAGTGTGTGCATACATGAATATGTAGTTATTAGAAATAATGAAATATAAAGGACATGCAGTGTACGAGCTGTGCCATCTGTTTAATGTCCTATAATTTATTCGCCATAACATTGTTAGTGCCCGCCGACTGACTAATGTATGCGGTAGTCGGATATTTGACAGTTAACGACTGATTGTTTGAGATCTATCCAGCGTTATCTGAGCGTAGTAGTAGGAAACTGCTACCGGTAGCGTTCAAAATGCAGCTGAATAACGGGCTGTACGGTATAAGGACACAAACGCGCACGCGCCAGTTATGTGCAGGCAGACATCATTCTTGCATTGCTTTAATGTCATTATCAATTTCTTCATGCCCGCCCTAAGAAATTTATCAAATTTTTTGCGAAGTCCTTCCCAAAAGTCTTAAGGCTAGGGACGCGTGAACACTTAACATTAGTATACTGTATGCTAATATAGCGCCCGGCTGAATTAATGAGCCACTGAATATATTGACGACCTTCAAATAATATATGTATTTATGTATCATACGCGGTTTTCTTCGAACTGTGAAACTAAGCTATCAACTCGCCGCTTTGTATAGGCTGGCGTAATTGAATTGTAATAATGCGAGATAAAGGATATTGTGACTATTTTATTTCGGATCTGATTTTTTACGGTGTTTTCCTTTAAATTGAACGCAATAGTAGGTATGCCATGCCGTAACGAACGAAGTAAAATAGATAAAAGAGCTTCTCTTTATATAATATATTGATTATATTTATAAAATAAAAAACCAGCTAAAAAGACAAAACCTTTTAAGTTCACGGGTTCGTAGTAAGCCTGTAATCAATTTTATCGTATCCCACGTTCTATTTGCAGAAGTGCGTCATACAAGCGTCGTGCTCCAGTAAAGTTATCGACTTAATCAAAATTAACCGATTCTTATTAAAGAATTTAGTAAACTATTTGAGAGCGATTTATCCGGCGTCGCTGGTGATATCAATAATCCGTTGGCGCGTCATGCGATAACTTATCTCGTATTTATCTAGCCAACCGCTCGAGTTCAAGGTCGTCAAACCTTCCGAATTTTTACGAATTAGAAATTAGTTTTTATTCGTTACATTACATTGGTACGATTCTAGCTAGAATCAATGCGTGATTTTCGATAACGTACGTCACTTTGGAGATATAATATCGTATTCCACACATCCGCATCGTCGGTATTATTTCGTACATTTATACTTTGGGCTGATTTTGCAATGCCAGATTGTCAGAGGAATAATTTTGAATTTTTGACAGTTATTTCATACAAAAACGTCGGGCGTCAATTTTATTCCACGAATAAAGATTATTTGCCGCTTCAAAAATCAGTATTAGTCAGTATTATGATATTCATCAGTAAATTCAAATCTACTTATTGAGTAATTATTGTGAAAGAATATTTTCCTGTTCTAATGAGTTTGCCTTTTGACCCTAAGATAATTTAGTTTAAATCAACTTAACCGGTTATTACACATTATTTGTGGAATAAAATGTGTGCGTACGCGCAGCGGAATGTTGTTGAATTTAAAGATTTTAATTATGCAGATATTTAGTGTATGACGTCGTATAATTGTGTATGGTAAAAAAAAAATTGTGCACGCAACCATTGTGGAGAAATTCACCAAAAACTGATTCCGCTGGGCGAACGTTGTCCTGGCGGAACTTTTTTTAATCCATAGACTTTAGAAGAAAAGAGATGTGTCCAAAAATTAGTGTGTATTTGTGTGTAATTGTGTATGTATGAATAAAACTAGTGCATGCATAAACTTCGGAGAAATTCAAGTTTCCGCTACGCGAACGTTTGGCCATTGTAAATTTTGGGATGTTACCTAAATATATTGCACGGCCGCTTTTTTGTAGCCATCCGAACTTGGTCGGGTTATGTAGGTTTTCGATGCTTCGTCAGTATTATAATTGTTTTTCTTTAATTACTGAATTTAATGACATGAAATTTTGCATGTGAATAGTTGAATAAATACACTAATTATTGGCATACATTTTACCATGCAATTCCTTCAGAACGTCGTGACATTTGACTGCCTTGTAAACAGTGATCTGTTCATGGTAAATTTGTCCTATAACTCTTTAATTGCTAACGGAACATCATTGATACTTGGCAACATGTTGCAGACACTTGACAAGGTTTGTATAAACGTGAAAATCTAGACCCCAAAGTGCATACTTTAAGAACTAAGACCTAATAAGCGTATTTTACGTTTATATTTTTATCTTTTAAGCCCTACGATTTTTTCTAAATCTGTTTTTTAAACAAATATAAACAAATTCAAAACAACGTATGTAAAAATCTACAGCTCTCTATGTAAGCGCTTTATATGAAAACTAGCTAATGGCCAAACGTTCGCGTAGCGGAAACTTGAATTTCTCCGAAGTTTATGCATGCACTAGTTTTATTCATACATACACAATTACACACAAATACACACTAATTTTTGGACACATCTCTTTTCTTCTAAAGTCTATGGATTAAAAAAAGTTCCGCCAGGACAACGTTCGCCCAGCGGAATCAGTTTTTGGTGAATTTCTCCACAATGGTTGCGTGCACAAATTTTTTTTTACCATACACAATTATACGACGTCATACACTAAATATCTGCATAATTAAAATTTTTAAATTCAACGACATTCCGCTGCGCGTACGCACACGAATAAAATTGACATCTTACAGATTTTGTATGGAAGTACTGTCAAAAATTTAAAATGTTCTATGTTATGGGTTTGGTTTCCGCACTTAGTCCTTCAAATGGACCATTGTGCGTGAGCCATGGCGGCCGTCGGTGGTTATTCCAACCAGCCCACCTCCCTCCAGAAGCTGATTAGGTCTCTAATTTAAAATTATTCCTCTGATAAAATTATCTGGCATTGGAAAAATCAGCTCTTAGTCGGCCAACGCTTGGTTACAGAAACAGCATTAAATAATCATGCCCAAATATTTATCAATTGAAATATTACTTGAGTAATCTAAAAATCAAATTAAAAAAAGCCTTTAAATAAAAAAGGCTTAATTAAGTACCCCTCGAGCGGTACAGACCTCGTCCAGTAATTTACAGCTTTTCTATTTTGCTTTCACTAGCCGTGATTTACCAATCAATTTCTCTATCTCGTCTTGCCAACATTTTGCTGGTCTGCATAATGCATTCTGTACACAATATTAATAACACTTTCTCTCTGTGCAGGTATTCTATTACGAAATCCTGAACAGTCCGGACCGCGCGTGTCGGCTCGCGAAGGCCGCGTTTGACGACGCGATCGCCGAGCTGGACACGCTGTCGGAGGAGAGCTACAAGGACTCCACGCTCATCATGCAGCTGCTGCGGGACAACCTCACGCTGTGGACCTCCGACATGCAGGGCGACGGAGAGTCCGGTCAGTAGCAAGTCGGCACACCATGCCTTACCTATCCTGTTCTGAATCCTCCCAAACACCTCTCTTTCCCTGTAAAATTTTATGTAGTGAGCTGAACACAGTCAAATGGACATATTTGGAAATATAGCGGTACTTTGGTGGCTCTTCTACGGGGGTGTTAGCTCCACATATTATTCTATGTCTCGTATGATAAAACAGATTAGTCAGTGTAATCTGTAAAATACTCAGCATGAGAACTTTGGTGCCAAACTTACCTTAAAATGGACTGTCACCCCGTATGATGGGATTCACAGTTCACGTCAAGCACTTGGCTCATTTCACCCAAGTTTTCAGTGTCATGTTTACAGAATAGCATTACAGTTATAGACAGAGTGAACCTAAGCGACTGTTTACTTATTGATGTCTGACAGATTCTGTATGGACGAACTGTCAAAATTATTCTTCGGATAAAATTATCTGGCATCGGAGAAATCAGCCCTTTTACTGTCATTTTATTTTCTCCTTGCTCGGATCGCTATTACAGTGATTTACGCAAGTTTCTGGCATGAATTGTTGTGTATTTTATTTCCCTTGTCCGCTAGATAGAGATCTTATCGCTCTTTAGTTAGATAGTGTGGCTATATCGGATCACAATCTGTGTGTGATAAAACAACGCAAGTTGCTATCTTATGTGATAATTTTGTCACCTAGCTTTTTGAAACACCTGATTGGGAGGCCTGTTGTTACCAGCAACCAGATTTACTTAATCAATAGTATGTTCATGCAGTGTTTACATCCATCTAACTTTTATGTTTGTCGCATTTCAGGTGAAACAGAACAAAAAGAACAACCGCAGGACGTGGAAGATCAGGATGTGTCGTAATACTTTTTAACATTCTATTTAAATATAATAAAAAAAATAACTATAGTATCACGTAAGACCCAGCCCCCAATGACAACCGGTTGTATGGAACTCCTCCACACAGCTCGCCCCCGACGTAACTTGTCAGTCCCAGCCCCGTTGTAACACAACACGCATATGTATACATGGTAACGTTTCGTTTATGTATCGTGTCAAATTATCTACGAGTTATATACATTCATATGTACTTCTTTTGATATATTTGTTTTCAATTACGAAAAAAAATAATGTTTAAGAAAAACGTACTTTGGTATTGCATTTTAACTGTATGTTGTATGATGTATTTTCATAACTGTCCCAGTCGATGGATCTCGCCGTCGCCTAGCGCGCTCCGCTGCGCCTAGCACGTCACTCACACTTCCGACTTCCGTGCGGCTACTTCTTAACGTGGGAATTGTAAATTTTCTAAGTATTTTATACCGTGTGTAAAATTAATGTATTTAAAAACTCTGTTGATTGATACTTGAAACAAGCACCGTAGCGTCGAGGATAATTAACGAGATATACAAACAAATATGATAACGATATAATAGTTGGATACATTAGCGAGTTGCGTATCGTCACGTATGTCGATATAGTGTTTACTTTGTAATCGCATCTCCGTGTTGATTCGGTCTGCACAAATAGTAGTTTTATACAATGGACGTTTAATCTCGTGGCTAGGTTGTTGTTGTTTTGAGACTGTTGCTAGTTCGTGCAGCCGGCCGGCGCGGGTGCCGCCCGGCTGCCGGTCGGTCTCTGCGAGCGAGTCTTCCGCGCCCTCGCTGCATTTGTATACATTTGAATCATTTATATTTTAAACGATAAACGTAACATTATTAGGGTGGTAATGATGTAGTACTTGCAATATTTAGCTAAGTGATAGCGGCGTCACCCTGTTGGTCTTTGTGTATCTATCTCCTATGTATCGTACATGTATGTATTTATTGCAAACGGATAAGTTGGTGTAACTTGTGACTACTGTGTAGTACACGCGCTCGCGAGTCGTCACAACACCGCTCGCGCCGCAACTCGACAGTCCGTCGCCTCGGCGGACCGTGGCTGAGCTTAAATAGAATTAAAGACATGCGCTTCGTTCGTATTACAACATTTGGAGTATTCACATTTGAATTGCTTTAATTACTTACGAGTATTGTGATAGAGATTTTGTATATTTTAATTTATTTTTTTTAATTTCGCAAGTTCTCGAAAATTGCTGTAGCGCTACATCTCTTACGATTTTACAGGACAAACAGTAGTTCTAAAAGTTGTGCTAGGTTAAGGTAATGCACTTGGGGAAATTATTTATTTGATGCGCGTCGCGGACGGCCGCGACCGCGACAGTAATGCCTACTCGAAGACATTCCATCTTCACGATACCTGTTAACTAAATATCTGGCCGATGTTCGCTGAACTCCAAATTGTAGTGTGGCATAGCGGCGTGGAGCAAGTGCGTGCCCGAGTAAGATATTAGCGTTATTTTTATTTGAATTTGTAATATTGCATATATTTTGTTAATTTATCCACAAAAATACTAATGCAATTAGCCTTAGTGTTATGCAATATTGATTTATGTCCTCCAACTACATGGAAATTTATTGTAAATGACAGTGTAAATCTAATAATAAAAATTCAAAAGTCCACATTTTGCTTTTATTTATTTTACTTAACCTCCCACTCCCCGAGTTATGGTCTAAGCTGCACTGAGGCCGATGGACTAGAAGAACAATCTGTTGACTGTGACTTCTGTCCAAGGGATCCGATGCAGCGAGAGTGAGCATGTCACTTGGGACGAGTCTATGGAGAGTGACCTTGGAAGCAAGTAGAAGGTCCGGCGCAGCCAGTGCTTCCAGATTCACTGTAATTGCAGTAGATTTACTGTATTTTAGACTTATATTTCTATCAATATGTAAACAAAGTTTGTCTGTAATTTTACTGTAATCGATTTTGAAATCTACTGTATTATTTTTAGAAACTCCTGTATTTTTTAGCTCGCACCACTGTAATTTTACTGTTGGTGTCTAAACACACTATGCCGAAGTTACGCGACCGAAGTTCAGCACAATTACGCCTGCAATGCTATTTGAATTACTGACGACGCACTATGCCGACATTACTTCGCGTCATAGCGTACAGCCTAACTTCGGTCGGGCGTAAGTTCAGCGGCAACTTATTCTGTGAGCACACATTAGTGTGCGTTACGATTGCTCCGCCAAGTTATCCAACAAAAAAAAAACTTCGCCAGAAAAATTGTCGGAATTTGTCAAAATCGAAGGGAACAAACCAAAAATTTGTCAAAGTAGAAATAAAGAAGTTATGAGGGTTTTAAGTTGGCCGCGCGAACGTAACGTGGAGGATTGCGCGGCCATGGAGATCTCCGCAACTACTTGGGTTAGAGATCAAATTCATTTTGTCAATTAATGACTGAATTTGTCAAAAATTGTCGAAAAAAGAATTATAAGCTCTAGATCAATATTTTATGAAATATTCCCCGTGGAAGTTATGGCCGCGCAATCGTTCACTTGTTGTTTCTTTATTGATGATTATTTCTTTACAACTTAAGACTTCATACAGCAAAACTATTACAAGTATAAAGGTCTTAATTTGTCAAAACTAACGAAAGCAATAAATACTACTAAAGTTTAGCTAAACAGACGAAATCAGTCCAAAACAAAAAGTACGTGGCCGCGCGGTCGAAACGTTATTTTGTACGCTGATATCTCATTATCTATAATTACTAGGATTTTGGTATGAACATCCATTTATTGGACGTATTAACCTCATTAGAATGACATACCGTTTTACCCTCGGAACAGTTTTCAACGCGTGTAATCTCAAAAATGATGTTAACTCATACAATGTTCGAGCAGGGTAACCATCATTTCGATTTGATTTGGGAATACCGCTAACTGGAACTAGCAATTTTATTGGACAACATCTACCTCGATCTGCAAAATTTATTATAAAATGAAAAACTATATAAATATTCAAGTTTTTTTTTATCACTAGCAGTTGTGCGAACTGCTGACCAGCGGACCACCGGCCGAATGACAGCCGCATGGTTGCCAAATCAGCATATTTTACAAAGGAAAGAAACGAACATGAATATTCTATCATTCGATTTAACACATAAGCAATATCTATATATATAAAAGGAGAAACTGACTGACTGACTGACTGACATATCAACACAGCCGAAACTGCAAGGACTAGGAACGTGAAATTTTGCATACGGCTTCCTTTTATTATGTAGGGGAGCACTAAGAAGGGATTTTTGGAAATTCGACCTTTAAGGGGGTGAAAAGGGGGAATTTTGTTTGTATGAAAAATCTGCTTGAGTTGATATACTTGAAATTTGGCACGAATACACGCAGACGAAGTCGCGGGTGAATTGCTAGTTAGCCATATAATAACACCTACAGAAGAGCATACCTTATCAGCAATAATCAAGATAATAATATCAATTAACAACTTGGATGATGCTATTATTATTCATGACTGGGAGAATAAACGTGTTATTACATGACATACTTACCTCAAAATATTATAGTTAAACAAAATATTTATAAATTTTTAGATGCTATTGAATATATTCCTCCAATCCTTGGTCACTACAAATGTAATTTTACAAGAAATGCCGGGATGCTTTGCTACGACGTTTTCGTTGTCGTCAATGAAAGTAAATTATGTGAAAGTACAAAAGAGTCTGTTCGCATCCATTTTCTCACAAGGTTTTGTAGAGATGTAACCAGAATTATTATTTGTATAATTTGATTTGTTGATTTTTGTAAATAATTATTAATTTTTCGCAGCATGTAAAATACTGGTATTCAGCTGCATCTGATTAGACTGGATGCCGACCCTACATAGTTAGGAAAACGCTAGGCAGATTTGAATGATTAATTTTTTATTTTCTTAAAAATGGTTCTGTAGAGGTTTTTAAAGAATTTTATGTTATTTTTTGATTTTAATGCAAGTGTTGATTTTTGTAATCTTATATTTTTGTTAATTTTTGCATGCTGCGATGAATAAACATATGTAATTATTGAAATATACAAGTTTTTCATTTAATAATAATAAATTTTCCAGATTGAAGCTAGATGATGCCCAATATAATTGCTAGTCTCCAGTTAGAGGTATCAAATCAAACCGAAATTATGGTTACCCTGCTCGAACTTTGTATGAGTTAACATCATTTTTGAGATTACACGCGTTGAAAACTGTTCCGAGGGTAAAACGGTATGTCATTCTAATGAGGTTAATACGTCCAATAAATGGATGTTCATACCAAAATCCTAGTAATTATAGATAATGAGATATCAGCGTACAAAATAACGTTTCGACCGCGCGGCCACGTACTTTTTGTTTTGGACTGATTTCGTCTGTTTAGCTAAACTTTAGTAGTATTTATTGCTTTCGTTAGTTTTGACAAATTAAGACCTTTATACTTGTAATAGTTTTGCTGTATGAAGTCTAGAGTTGTAAAGAAATAATCATCAATAAAGAAACAACAAGTGAACGATTGCGCGGCCATAACTTCCAAGGAGAATATTTCATAAAATATTGATCTAGCGCTTATAATTCTTTTTTCGACAATTTTTGACAAATTCAGTCTTTAATTGACAAAAAGAATTTGATCTCTAACCCAAGTAGTTGCTGAGATCTCCATGGCCGCGCAATCCTCCACGTTACGTTCGCGCGGCCAACTTAAAACCATCATAACTTCTTTATTTCTACTTTGACAAATTTTTGGTTTGTTCCCTTCGATTTTGACAAATTCCGACAATTTTACTGTCGATTTTTTTTTCTTGTTGGATAACTTGGCGGAGCAATCGTAACGCACACCACACATTATACGCGACCGAAGTTCGGTTCGATTGCCGACGAAGATCCGGGTGCCGGGAGCAGCGGGGAGTTGCGGAACTGAATTTCTGCCGCGTAAGTTCGGCACTTATGGTGTGTCATATCAGCCGAATACGTCGGAACGTAAAATCAGCCGCCGAACTTCGGTCGCGTAACTTCGGCATAGTGTGTTTAGACACTTAGGGTTTGGAAGCACTGGGCGCAGCCCTGGGTAAAGTGCACCCCGAATATCACTGTCAACATTCCCTATCACCACGCAGGTAACATAATATTAGCTGCAAGTTTCGCGAATAGAAAAACATGTGCCCAGTACCCAAAAAAGAAATTGACGAGCATTATAAACATGTCTCATGCCCTTAGAGCGTTTACACATGGCGGGGCAACGGAAGGTGCGTTCCGTTCTGGCCCGGCCACGATGCCAAACAAGGCCAGGGTAACGTTTTAGCATCCTAGGTCTAAGCGGCGTCCTTTTGCAAATAGATTATAGTAAATAATAAACAATGTAAAGAACACATTTTTTCATCATAATTGTTATCTATTGGTTTTTTCTTTTTTCTGCCTTTTTAAATTGTATTTTTTTATATCCAACCAAAATTGCAGTTGGGGTTAATTTTCTAGTTTATTAACGGAGGAGTTCAGACAACCTCCTAAAATTACAAAGCTAATAGGTACAGTCAGCAAAGGAGATAAGTATACAGGGTCGTCGAATATAGTTAAAGTTTACTAAGAAACCGATTGATGTTTTCGAATAAAATTCAATTTAATTAATAGAAAACAAACAGTTCATTTATCAAATTAAATATCATTCGAAAACATCAATCGGTTTCTTAGTAAACTTCAACTATATTCGACGACCCTGTATACTTATCTCCTTTGCTGACTGTACAGTCGAGTTCATTAATATATTGGCAGTGACGTAAGTTTCAAAATATTATGAGTGTTAAATGATGATCATTTTAACGCTTATAATATTTTGAAACTTTAAATGTATGTTAATATTTTATTTATGTCTAAGTTTGTATAGCATTGCAAGAACATTTTAAAGCATACAATATTTTGAAATTTTGTCACTGCCAATATATTAATGAACTCGACTGTACATAAAACCTCTTTACAAAATATAACTTATTTCAGACTGATAGAGGAGATGCGGGTGGTATTTTCTCCATAGCAACGCTCTCGCCTGTTTTCTTTCTGGACCTTAGAGCAAAATCGGCATCGAGGAATATAAACAGCACCCTAATTGCGTAACACACTATTAATCGGAATCTGAATCATTTTGAAGCAAATTGATATTCCATTGCTTCATAAGTTCAAAAAATTTGTCTGCTCAACACGTAAATAACGCAATGAATGTTGTTGAACTGTCAAAATGAAACCGATTCCGATTGATAATGTGTTACGCAATTGCCCCGCCGTTGTCCGTTGTGAATACTTCATGCGACGTGTGTCCTATGTTGTAGTCATTCGTGAGCGATAAACGCGGCAATCTCAGTGCATTATTGTTTTAAGCCATGGGCATGTACACTGCGTTGTTAATCGAAAATTCACATTTTAAATACTTAGCTCTACAAAAACTTCGTAAACAAAGAAGGAAGACCACAAATATCATATTTAAAATGAAATAAGTTTGGAGAGTTTCATCATTTACCTATATCCGAAACTAAGAAATAATCCACGTTTGTTTAAAGAGTATTGTGGCTTATTATATTGTTGCAGCTATCAAACATTTTATTCAACTAAGTATCAATAACCGATTTTCAAAAACCTATTTATATTGAGGAGAGGGTATTATTGACTTTAAGGTGGGAAAAAAGCACTGGTAGGTACTTATAATAATAAATATTTAATTATTCATAAACTATTGCGCTGGATAATTTGGATTTCAAGTTGTCACTTCACACTGCGTCGCGTCTCGTCGCCCAAAAAACAAGTCCGCACTATTTGTTATTTTCGCGTCGTGTCGCGTCGCATCGCATTGTCGCGTTTGTCGTTCACTTAGGACAACGGGTTAGCCGCGGAGCATCCCGCCGGCCGCACTCGTCTGCACCCCGCCGCGGTATCCTCCAGTGCGCTCTTCAATACCGCAGAGAAAAATCCCCTTTGCTCCGTGGCGTGGTCGGTCTCTGAGCTTTAGAATCTATATCTGTTACCATTAGATACATTCGAATTGATGTTGGTAAATTTAAAATACTCTGCCCCGCCGACCGTCGGCCTTTAAGTCAGTCTTGAATCTGAGATTGATGGTCGGACTTCGCTCTTGAATACGGATTCATCCACATTAAAAGAAAAGCAGTGAATAAAACTACATTTGAGCAAATTTAATAAAGGTAAGCAGATTAAAAAGATTCAATAACTTTGTTTCACATTCATACCATTATTTCCTATTGTGTTGGGAGATTTTTTTTGCGTCTATTCATTTAATTTTTAGACCGATATTTATATGCGATGGACTTGGGGATATAACTTATGATATTAACTTCACTATAAAACCCTTTTTTTTTGTTCGATTTTATTTAGATATACATTTTTTAAAGCTAGTCGTTAGATAATGTAATATTACACGGATGCATTTAATTTAGACTATTAGAACATTGCACAAGAGGAACCCTTCACTAATCTAGGGCTAATACAGTAATAAGGATAAAATTCTAAATGTTATTGTATTTAACTTTTGAACAGTCATGAATTAGGCATCTTTGATTCATCACAATTGTCACGTTACGGCCTACCAGTTTCCTATCCTGATAGGCCAAACTAATGTAACAAGTATACACCACTCACAAAGTGTGATGTTAATCCTAATTTTGTAACATAAATGTCACACACAAAATCTAAAAAAATATAGGTACTTAAATGCCAACCAATATTTAATTATTGCAATTACGTAATTGGAGCACCTTAAAAGTTTAATGGTTCAAATAGGTTTTTTGAACTTCAAATAAAGCCGGAATTCGCACGCCAGATTAAGACACTCTGTTCACACATTAGTAGATAATTAGAGAAGTGAACCGACCCTGTGTCCGATTCGTATGTTAATGAATAATATAAGGTCTTTTGTCCACTGCCAGGTCAACGAAAACGAGATGGCTTCGCCGAAGTAGCGATACATTTACTATGACCGCGGGTCCACCGCAGTCGCACGTCCGTCAACGGGACGTCACATTCGGTTCGAATAATCGCGTTTCTTGTTGACGGTGGCGGTGGACAAACGCTGTAAAACAAAAGTCTCTGAAGCCCCACTTTAGTCATCGATACAGATAGTGCAATCCACGAAGACACGCCCCACTCTTCTTCCGAATCGTTAGTGTTTATTTAGTTAATTCCATTAGTGTTTTAGTTCTTTCGATACACTCTAATTACCCACTAATAATAATTAGTGTGTATTTACTAAACTAAAACACTAGCGGAATGTTGCACACTTCTGCTGTAAGCATTAGGAAAAAGAGTGGGGCGCTTCTTCGTGGATTGCACTATCTATACTAGGAATACTTGTGCCTACTGTCTGATGAGTGATGATATTTCCATGATATTTGACCGTCACGATGCGAACGGTTGAACATCGCTGCTCGAATTCGAATGCTACGTCAAGAAGTAAAAATAAGGCACAAAATAAATTAATAAAATTATACTAAAGTACTTGAGTTCAGAATCTTAGAAAATGTACACTCATTCCTACTGTAGCTACTTCAGTTTATGGTTTTTAAACATGATTCTACTAAGATTCTGCATTCAAGTTTGTGCAGTATTCGTCAGATACTCCACATAATATATGGTAGTATGTAAGACTAGGATGAGTATAGCACACATAAAAATATCTATTACAAAACTTAAGCTATATAGACTCTTGTACTCCCAAAAACAAAATCTAAGATCACTATAGAATTGATCTAATTACCACGAGGGCCTCAAGTCTGCTATTACAATAGTGTCAGAATGGTCTATCATTGATTTCATAATTGTTGATTTTGATAAGTTTGGTAATCTACTAATATAACGGCGTCATTATGACTTTCCAATGGTCAACCACTGACACTCCATTGAAAGAAATGCCATAAAATGGTAATCTCATACATAATGACAAATGAATAAATTTAATGTTTTTTTTGCTATCTACGAACTTCTTACTACTTCAGACTGCAAACACTAATATGTAATATGTAAAAATATATAATAAATGAAATCTAGCATGAAATTTAGTAGTAGTTTTTCTCAGACCATTGACTGACCAATGCTCGACCATTATGAATTTAGCAGATTACGAACTTTTAGTAAATTACAATGGGATCGTGTTGGAATGACGAATTTATAAAAATAGCAGACTTGGGCCCCTGCCCGAAAAAACGAGTGGTTCAGTACAAACGCTATGACTAACAACTGAATCTCTTCATTACATTGAGTTCTAACATTAATAAACACAATTTTTGTATTTCGTAGTTATTTTGAACCCAGATTATAGATATACATATTATGTATATTTCACTGCCAAATAGCTTATTTTTAGCCTTTCAGTTAACTGCCTAGCCCTTTAACTAAACGGCGCCAATCAACTAGCAGCCCGAATGATATAGATTCAGCCAATGCGTCTAATACAACATTTAATGAACTGGCTGGCTGATGCTTAGACCGTTGATATAACAGGGTGAAAATGTTAGTAGCAATTCAAGTAATTTGCCTAGCTATTTGATTGCATGGCTGAATATCATTCAGACCGTTAGTTGTTCGGCGCCGTTTAATTAAAAAGGTAGGCAGTTAACTAAAAGGCTAATTCAGGTAGTTGGCGGAGACATAATACAGCGTGGCAGGGACACCGACGCACAACCTTTACCATGGATTCAGTACAGACGCCAGCACATCAAGCTACCCGAAACTGTAAAATTTTCCCAATCAACATTGCGCCTTATGGTTTAGCCATAAAGTTGAAAAACTATTAAAGAAAATTGAAAGATTATAGCAGTTAGATGTACCCCTGTACCCCTGCATTTAAATTTTTCAACGGTTATTAAAAAATATATAACTGTTCAGTACATTTTGATTGTGTAGGTAGGTATTGCACTTTTCTATAAAACGACAGATTTATTTTTTTTTATTAACAAATTAATTTTTCGTCAATACTGACCAATGAGACTTAATTCTATTCAGTTTCTGAACTAAACCAAGTCTAAAGAGAATTCTCTGTTTTTACACCACTTTACAATATTATTATAATTAATTGATAGTACCTACTTCATTAATATTTAACTTTTGACCGTCATCAGTACTTAATATTTAAAATACATAAGTACAAATATAAATTTCAATTGGAATATAAAATAATTGATAATTGATATAATAATGGATACATATTAAAAATATTGATGTCTCAATTGATAGTGAAGTGTTTAGTTTTTGTAGTTATACCAATAATGCTATATTTGTGTCGTTCTAAACTAAAACAGACGAACGTGTTTTTAACTGTATTCGTGTCTTTTCTTTGCATCATAAAAAGCGAAAAAAAAAGTATTTCTTTCTTATATCATTTTAAAAATTCATAAATAGTTAGATTAATAGTAATATATAGTAGATTAATAGTTTTAGATTATGATTGTCGGTATGGATTAAATATCTCCTTATGAGTTAGTGCGAAACATGTTAACTGGAAGTGGTCTCCTTTATGTGTAAATAAACTAGATCCTCAAATATTCTACACTAGTACAATAATGTCGACATAGAAGTGACAGGTTAGCTTTATAATTTAAACTAAAACTACAGCAGTACTGTATATGCTTTTGCATATCTTTACAAGATCACCCTCTGCTCTTCCGAAGACAACTTACACGTCACGCCTCACCCCATAGGGGGAAGCAAGAACACGCACCTACCCTGATTACTTCTACTACATCTTACTTATACACAAACCTTTTATTTTTAGGGACCTCGCGCATTAAATCTGTAGCTAAGATGTGGACGTTCATATTAAAGTATGGCTGCCAGTGGCCGGGCGGGCAGGCAAGGGCCTGATGCGCATTTAAATTCGATACTTACTTTAAACAGAAACGCAATTCCCGATTTTTAAGAACATTCGCTTTCCAATCTAAGTCTCAATCTGTCAAAATAGTTTTAATTTATCTAAATTTTTGACAGGTATTTGAGAAGAAAGAAAAAATTATTTTAAAATATGCTACTATTCATAAGCAACGTGTAACGTTAAATGCGCAAAACCTGAAAATAGTTTGTTTATGTTTTGAGCCCACCAGACGATTTATCGTCACTTAAAACCTATGTATGTGTATGTGTGTGTGTGTGTGTTTTTAAAACCTATGTTCATGCAAGAAACTCGATTTTTTCAGTTTTGTCAGATAACACCTTTGTCCACTTACCCCTTCAATTGACTACTGAATCGATTTCAGTAATTTTTAATATAGGTTTTTTTTTTTCAAAAATTATGTATTTTACCATACTATCCGCCGATTGAGCCAAAGAAAATTAAGTCTTATTTTAAGGCAATAAGACTCAATTTTAAATACATAAACTAATGCTAGGATCAACACGATTTTCTTAATAAAATTAGTTAGCTTTAAAAAAATTGTTTTGGTCATTGTATTATGCTTTTAGCTCAATGCTCTAATTGGGGTGTATGAGGTTTTCCGCATTTAACGTTACACGTTGTATAATTAAATGTTTGTGCCCGACTGTCTATGTTATCTGTAATTATTAGTAAGATCTTGTAAAACAAAGAAAGGGAATGCAAGAATTAAATTAATAGCCTTGTCAACTGAAAAAATCTAATTAGTTCGTCAGTTAGATTATCAAAAAATATTTGACCCGTATTTTTTCTTTTGTTACGTACCTAAACCAAAATTGACGAAGATACGACGCTTTTAAAATTCTCAATACGTCACACCTTGGTATAATTTTTAGTGCGTTCTGACGTCACGAGCCCCCACTCCCGAGTTTTGATGCGTTTTATCTTGGTCAATATTCATTGATTTACAAAAACAAAAAACACGTGTCCATTATTTTCCAATACTCTAACTGACGGACTAAATAGATTTTCAATTTATTGATAGTGTCGACAAGCCTATTGTCGCTAACATGAGATTGCAACTAGATTTTTATCGTTTTAAATATGAGAGCTGGTCTTTTGGTCTACGGCCACTGGCCGTGGTCGTGACCACGTAGTGCACGAGGTCCCTTACCACTTTCTTTTCTAAGCAACAAAAACTATTACGAACCTTGACAAAACAACGGAGGCATAAAACACCCAACTCCTTACAGATCAACGTTGTTCAAATTAGACCCGGAATGCGTAGGCAGGTCTTCATGCACTAACAAAGTTCCAATAGGTACCACAGCCTCATCTCTCTCGCGCAGCTTCCTCATCTCGTTGCGCAGTTTGTCCAGGACGGCGTAGTTGGGCTCGTTGTGGCGCGCCTGGTCTTGTAAGAGGGTGATCTGCTGTTCTTCTAACTTCTTCTCCTTGCAGCTCTTCACGGAGCGGGAGCCGTACAGACGGAGTAACGAGCCCCACGAACGTACGTGCGGGTGCAGGGCCTGGGGAAAGGGGAGAGTTGTGATTACCTCAATCCAGTTTTATGCAAAATCGCGTTTTTTAAATATCGCAGCATCATGCTGAGATAGGAGCCTTTTGGCCTCGTATAGGACTTTCTGTTTCATTTTCCTTTTTGTTACTTTTTTAATTTATTTTTTATATAATTTGGTATTTTAATTTAGACTGTGTTTAGTTTAGTTTGTGATCCTCCTGTACGAGTCGCAATAAATACTTTTTCTTTCTTTCTTTCAAAATCTTTTGATCTTTTAAAAAATCCTCGTGGTTAAGAGGTTCCCCTAGCCCTATAGGAATATGTATTTTCTTATTATGAAACTTGGCACCAAATTAGTCTTAAACTGTTGCATTCATTCATGATGCAGATTCTTAGTAGTGATTGACCAAATACGGGTTTACCGAATACGAATAATCGGCCGAACGTTCGGTTAAAAGATCATCAGTCAATTCAGTGCATCATCTAGTTAGCGGCGAAATATTGACATGTGCGAAAAAGTTAATTGCCAAAAAAAACAATTAATGGAAGGAAGAGGTCGAACATTTTTTTTTTTCACACAAAACTGCCGCTTGATCACACTAATATTATAAAGGCGAAAGTTTGTGAGTGTGTTTGTGTGTATGTTTGTCTCTTCAAAATTTTGTATGAAGGTAGCTGACACTCTGGATTAACATATAGGCTACTTTTTATCCCTATATTCCCACGGGATCGAAACTTATGCGGGGAAACCGCGGGGCGCAGCTAGTCCTAACATAAAAGCCATTGTACGCATACGTTTGTTTTTGTCGTGAAAAACTACGCTTGTGTCGCCGTGTGTGGGCGCGGTCGTCGGTGTTTTATGGATCACTATGAAAGTTTGTTGACGACACGGCAGCACTATATGGCACGGAATCGTCGCCGTAAACCATAGAAAAGGTGGTTTGCCGTGTTATATACAAGCACACACGATTATTCCGCGGTGCGGCTGTATCGCAAAGATACCGTGCCGTGTACAACGGGCCTTATACAGTAAAATATCGTACAGTTTAACAGTGTGGACGTAGGCAAAGGAGTCAACAGTTAAAACCTATAGGATGAATGTTACCTGTAGTATAGCCTGGGAGGCGCGTTGCTTGGCGGTCTTCTTGTTCTTGCTGACGACGGTGGCGGTGTGCTTGCCCACCTTCATGGTCAGCTCGATCTTCTGGTACTCCAGCTTCTTCATCTGTGTATTAATTATTGTTATTTTACTAAATCACAAATGATGCTTGTAACATGGTCATATCTAGGAACTCTGCTGTTCTTGGGGCTGCTAACTTTATTAAGAAAGCGAGTGGCATCATAATAATAGCCAAAAATGAGAGCACGAGCACATTCGTGACGGCACCGTTTTTTTTTAATGCTGTTTTTGAGCACACGATTGTCAATAAATGATTGAGCAGGTCTCCGATGCGCAAAAGCTTGCGCAATTACTCGAACCATGTCAGAGAAAAAATCGTTGAACAGATTGACATATTACCGTAAATTATACTTGTTATAGCCATTTCATACGATTGATAAAGAATTACAGTTATGATTTGAATATACTGTCATTTTATGTTGATAGATAATAAGGAGCCATTCCAGTATTACGTAAGCACTAAATGGAGGCGGGGGGGTCTTTGCTTTGCTTATTTTTGATGACATGGGGGATGGGGGGGGGGTCTCGATGGTGATTACGTTAGCAGTATTTATTTTTGGATTTTGTCTATGCTTGAAAACGAAACGCATATAACTGCTGCTCATGAATCAATAAAGAAACCAGAACACGTTGAAACATGCACGTACTTACCAATGTTTACGTAAGCATGGGGGGGGGGGGGGTAAGAGCTTTGCTTACTTTTGCTGACGAGGGGGAGGAGGGGATTAATAATTGCAAAAAATCTGCTTACGTAATACTTGAATGGGCCCTAATTTGCTCATCAATAAAACATTTCCCTAACTATACCACCACCTTACACCTATCTGTTAATTCTAAACTGTATAAATCCTCACCTCAGTATGTATATGCCGGTCGCCGGCTCCGAAGTTCCTCAGCAGACAGGTGCGCAGTATGGCGTGCGGCGACGGCTCGCAGGTGGCGGCGCAGAACTCCGTGATGCGCGGGTCTTCGATGCCCACGAAGTCGAAGAACTGACAACACAACTGCCAATACTCGTCAATATGATACCGGTCCAGGGAACGAAGATGGAACGCATGGTTGATTTACGAAAACCTTAACCTTGTCATATTAAAACTTTTTTTAAATATCAAGTATACATGCTTGGTCCACGCCGTTTACGAAGATTTTTCAATTCCATACACATCTAATATATAAAATTCTCGTGTCACAGTGTTAGTTACCATACTCCTCCGAAACGGCTGGACCGATTTGTATGAAATTTTGTGTGCATATCGGGTAGGTCTGAGAATCGGCTACTATTTTTTTTTTTTTTGTAAAACGACGTTTGCGGGGTCAGCTAGTATGTTTATAGAAGTGGAAACTTGTAATCGGCCATCTTCTACATAACGTTACTACAAAAATATACACACATCAAAAGTGTCTAGGGATCAACATATATTTTTGCAATAACTTTTCTCCTGATTGATATTAATTAAAATTTTCTTCAAGGATCCATCAAATAAAGTGTTTTCGTTTGTCACAGTAACGATAAACCAAGTCACCTTTGCATTAATAAAGAAATTTGCCATTTTCCTAATAAAGGGATTTTTGACATTTGAACCACTAACACAAAAGTTCGAAAAAAAGACTGAAATAACAGTTTTCTCTAAAATTTTATTGGGTAACTTAAACAATTAATAATCCGTGTTTCTACCGCGAACACTAACAACACAAGAACATCGGTTTGGCATACTCAAAATGAGTTCATCCAAATCACGCTGTGGAATGGCCGCCCATGTTCGTTGCAACAACAAAAAAAGGTCTTCTTGCGACTGGATACCCTCCATATTCGGCAGAGCTCTTCTCTGTAGCATATCCCATGCATGCTCAATCGGGTTCAAGTCTGGCGACTGAGCAGGCCAGGGCAGGACATTGATGTTAGCTGCGGCGAGAGTCTGTCTTACAACTCTTGCGGTGTGCGGTCGTGCATTATCATGCATTAACTGAAATAAGGGACCGATTTGCACTTGTAGAGGAACGATGACGTCTGATACAATCGTCTCAGCATAAATTTGAGCGTTGAGGTTGCCTCTGATCCAAATCAACTCAGTTCTTCCGCCGATCCAAATACCCGCCCATACCATGATGGTTCCACCACTATAAGGATGGACTTCCTGGCAGGATTTTAATCGCTGTTGGCGTCCAGGGGTTCTCCAGTGTCGTATACGTCTTGTATCCGGTCTCATACCAAAACGAGACTCATCAGAAAAGCACACGAAACGCCATTGTTCTTCTGCCCAATTTCTGTGTTCAAGAGCTCATTGATATCGAATCCTACGATTGTGCATTGCTATAGGTGGTACCCGTAGCGGTCTTCGGGAATGAAGGTTCACTTCATGCAAGCGGTTTCTGACTGTTTGGTCGCTAATTAAGTTCCCTGAAGAGTGATGAAGCCTCACGGCTAACATCATGGCGGTTATTGTTGGAGCTCTTCGAGTTAAGATTTGAATGTATCGGTCTTGTCTCCGTGTGGTGCAGCGATACCGTCCTCCATGGCGCTCAGCCACGGTACCAGTGCTTCGGTAACGTGTCCAAAGTCGACTGATAACACTCTGACTTGTATTCAGAGCTAAAGCCACAGTACGTTGCCGGGAACCAGCTTCTATCATTCCCACGGCTCTGAGCATTTCTTCCCTGCTTAAATGACGTCGCCGCTCCATAATAACGTTGGTTTTAATCAGTAGTAGGGAAACAGTAGCACTAATAATGTCTTCAATGCGTTGTATGTTTTTATAGGGAAAATATTGACAGCTGATTTTCATCTTTTACTCGAATTTGATTCACAGTTCCTGATTCAAATTATGAAATGCACCAAAAAGGATCCATATAAATTTATAAAATCATAAATTTATTACAAAGCCACATCTCAATCTCAAGAAATCCGCATAAAAATGCTTGATCCCTAGACACTTTTGATGTGTGTACTATTTAGCTGAAAGTTTTCTTATAATAAAATATGATATTATGCAAATAGCGACGACAAAACTGTGACTAAGTCCCAAAAGTGATCAATGTTTTCGTAAAGTGATTCTACATATCTTGCTCTTATTCCAATTTATTCCTGGTGAAACACGTTTTCTTCTTCCATACATCTCAATTATATTTTATCTCAGTGTCATCCCCTTTCTAACCATAACAACATCATCCTTCGCATAATTCACACATAAGCATCAACATTAATATGCAGGTATACAATCATAAAACATTCCTTAGGACATAATATCGGAGATACATTTCCTCCAGAAATGAGATTATTACGTAATAACCTACCCTGCTATGTCGTTTCCTTTCTTCAATGTGCAAGGACAATGCCAGAAACTCTATAGAACTTTGCCCCATTCAATACAATTATTCATTTACAACCATGCAATATGCAGCATCTTATTCCTTTTGTATTACTGATAGCTAAACATTTTTCCTAATGCCTGTAGAACTTGCGGTTTCTGAAATGTTTGTTTCGGAAATAGCAAAAAGGAATTTCACGGGTTGAATTTCATTCAACATTGATTTGTAATTCGCAGGTCCTAAAGATAAACGATTTATTATGATAAGGTCCTATATTCATTATAATTAGTTTCATTAATTTACATTTTTTGTAAATTGCATCTGGCATTGTCCTATAATAGACTATCGATCTAGCTTCTTGTTATGTTTTTTTTTTTAATTTATTGATGTGTGAACCACTTCCGTGCTTGAAGTAAATTTGAGAAGGACTCAAGGCCTTACTTAGGCGTTTTCTATACCTAAGGTTGACCCTTTGGGGCCGTCTCCACTAGCGAGAGAATCACGGCGATATTATGTCGTATCGTCGCGATGATATCGCCGTGTGGAGATTGATTCATAGAGTTTCTATTGACTTTGATGGCACGACAATAGTATTGCCGCGATTCTCTCGCTCGTGGTGACGGCCCCTTAGGGTGATTCAGAGACAATGGTAGGCGATTTCAAGAAGTGTGGAATTAATACTTACTCACCATTTTTCCAAGCATTGAGAAATTAAAATGATTATACAGTATGTTAATATAAACAATGGGTGTTTTCTTTGTCCAGTACAGTCACATTCTGAGGGTTAAGAAAGCAATTCCTAATCCATTGCTCCATAGGTTTCAGAAATTCGTCTGTTGAACAACGTAAATAACGCGATGGACGTGGCTGAACTTGCCATTGCCATTTTATGTGTGTTACGCAATTACCCCGTAAGTCTAAAATCGCCAATCCGCCTTGAGCAAGGGTGGCGATAAATGCTTGTGTTGCCTTCTCTATAGCAGAAAAGGTATTTGCGCTGCAGTGGGAATAACAGGCTGGAAATATAATTATTATTAATGCCATAATCTGCCTAACCTTTTCCCAACTATGCTGGGGTCGGCTTCCAGTCTAACCGGATGCAACTGAATACCAGTATTTTACATGGAGCGACTGCCTATCTGACCTCCACAATCCAGTTACTGGGTAATACGATACTCCTTGGTAAGACTGGTTGTCAGACTTTCGGGCTTCTGACTACCCGTAACGACTGTCAAAGATCCACGAATGACAGCCGGGAACAACGGCTTAACGTGCTTTCCGAGGCACGGAGGGGTCACGGAATGTAAAAATAGTCACCCATCCACAGACCAACCGCGGCAAGCGTAGCTTAACCTGATCGATCGACCTGTGCGGCTGTTATTATTTAGCCACGGGCCCCTTCATTATTATTCATGTATGGACCTTATAGTATTACGGGAACACTGTTCGTTAATACACACACTGTATTAAAGTAATTATAGTACACCGACATTTTGCCAGATCTGTTAAAGTCACTATAATAATCCGCCCGATTTGTGACACAAATCCAGACACTGAGTCACAATCTGCGGATCTAACCCAGGACCTCAGTTCAGCTCAGCTTCGCCCAGCAACCTCCCGCACCTACTCACAGTAAAAAAAAAAATGCCAAAACTGTTTTTGAAGTCACCCAGGAATGTAAATAAATAGTATATTTCATTACAAGTGCGGAAAGGTTGTCATTGCAAAGAGTTCCGACAAATGTCTACCCGAGCCGAGGTGCAGCCGAAGGCGAGGGTTGACAGTCGGAACAAGTTGCAATGACGGTTTCGCACGTGTACTGAACGACTATTTTTAATACAGTTGCGAAAAAATGAAGCAATTTAATAAAATAAGGTGGTGTTAATTCAAAAAAACTAGGGTCGAACTTACTCATTTTGTGCAACATTCTTCAACAAAAACTAAAACTCGCAAAGCAAATTTCTGAAAAATGGCGCCAACCGTAGAATAAAAGCAGAGATATTTTTTTTCTTCACCCATTCTGGTAGGCAAAGGGAACTATGCCCATACAGCCAAGTCTTCATTAGAATTTTTTTATTGATATAAAATGAAATTTAATGAGATGAAATGAAATGAAACCTAACCTAACTTATTCAATCAAATCATTAAATCTGATATTGAAACAAATTAGTAGCTTCTTTTTAGAAATATACGTATTTGCATGAATCATAAAAACTTCTATGAATTTTTTTAGTAAAAACTTCATGGTTGGTTTTTCTTTTTAATAGACATTATTTTGACAGTTGGGAAAGAGAACGCACGAGTTCGGGAAAGGTAAAAAAAAAGCACGAATATGTAATACCCCACATCCCGAACGCTATACGTCCCTGCAATACGCCACTTTTTGAGCAACTGTATTAAAAAAATGTTTGTGTGTTTGTTTCAAAGAAATCATGACAGTTGTTTTTGTTTTTAATTATTTGCCTTTTCTATAATATACCTTTCATTGAAGTTTACATTACTTGCGTACTTTCGGCTGAATTTTATTAGGATGATGAAGAGAAGTTCTGAGATTTTTTTTGGATTTCAACTTCGTAAAGCGTTTAGTTGAACTCAAAAATATTTGGATAAAAAATAGATCGATACAATAGAGGCATCACTTTTTTTTAAACTTCCAAAATAATATTCTCGACAGCATAACAGCAAAGTTCTCGGTAGAAGAACATTCTCGGGAATTTACTATCACTTCACTATAGTCCGCGCGGAACTAGTTGGCCGCGCCTTAGGTATGTGAGCGGTGGGACGGAGGGGCGGGGGCGCATTACTCAGTACGAGCGATTATAGTTAAAACTGTCACTTACATTGAAGTCAGGTTCATTCTGGTCGCTGGAGGGCGCGTGGTGCGGCGCATGCGCGTCGAGCTCGTCCTTCATCTCGGGGATGAGGATGTGGATGGAGTTACGCGCGGCGGCTGACTTGGCCTGCCGCTTGCTGGAGCCGTGGCCCACACCGTACTGCATGCCGCCGATGAACACGGTGGCTTGGTACGGGGTGGACGCGTTCTCTGTGTGGCATATGAACATTTTATATAAATACTAGCTGACCCCGAAACCGCTATGCAAAAAAAAACGAGTGTGCTTATGACCACACGACTGAAGTGAAACTTCTTTCGCTCCATCTGTATGTATATTTCATTTACTAGCTATAAGAGAAAGAGAGAAAGAAAATGTGCGCGCGCACTGCTCTCTCTTGCTCCTACACTGTGATACAGACAATAAGCCTGCAGTGTGCTTAGATATACGGAACGTATTTGGCTATGAGAGGAAGAGAGAAAGAAATTGTGCGCGCGCACTGCTGTCTCTTGCTTATATCCCCCACTTAACTTCCGTTCGCCTTGCCCGATCACACTTTTCGTAACGCTTACGTCACGCGTTCGCCAGCTTACTCCCCAAGTCAAGCGTGCGTAAAGAAGTTTCACTTCAAAAAAAATCAAATTTTGGAACGTTATACGATAACATTAATGGTAACGCAACGAAATTAATTTCGTTATCAAGTCCCTGCTTTTAGTGACCCTTCAAAGTGTACCCACCAAGCTGCTTGAACTCGTAGACGGGTTGTTTCTGCAGCGCGCGGCGCACGTACTCGTGGAACACTGAGAGGTAGCTGCGCCCGTTCATGTTCATCACCCAGTCGCGCTTGTTCGTCTTGCCCGCTGCAATAATACAAAACTCATTTAGGCGCGTATTACAGAACGTCACTCAATATTCAAGCGTTACTTACTAGATCCAAGCCATTTGATTGGTTGAAACTAGTTTTAAGTAATGCTTGAGTATTGAGTGACGTTCTGTTATACGGGACTTAGATTGTCCAATGGCCCCGATTCTGTTGTTCACAAACTAAACTAAATTTAAGTTCAGTGCATCTTTTTCTTTCTATTTCATTATAAAAAGGACAGAAGATAAATATTAGTTTAGTCCTGTCAAATTAGTCAGTGCCTGACCTGCCGTACATTGACGTATTTTTAGTTGCCAATTTTTTAATCACATCTAAACTTGTCTATGGATTATCTAATTTGACGGGACTAAACTAATATTTATCTTCTGTCCTTTTCATATTGAAATAGAAGGAAAAAGATGTACTGAACTTAAATTTAGTTTAGTTTGTGAACAACAGAATCGGGGCCATTGAATCTGTAGCTTTATGCTGGCTTTATTTCAGTTTTAAGATCTCTAGCAAACCTCATTGTGAATTAACAATGAAAACAGTGAAATAAAATTCTGTTGGTTTTCTTTAGTTTAGTTTGTGAACAACAGAATCGGGGCCAATATCCGATTTCTGAGCTGAGATTCGAAATTGCTAACTTTTTATAACACACCCTCTGTATTTGGCATGACACAGTAGCTGCGCCTAAAAAAGTTGCATATTTCGCTTCCCAGTTATGTTACTTACCAGCATTCTCTTCTCCCGGCGCAGTCGGTTGCGCAGGAATGGTGATCAGTTTGGTACCCTCAGGTAATGTGGGATACTGAAGAGTCTTCCTTGCCTTGGTGTATTTTCGGCGGTCAGCCCAGCGCCTAAGAAAATTTATAACTAAAATGAGGGGTCCAACTGAAAAGTTTACATAAACAATACTCAATCATTTATTTCATTCTACAATCTCTACTTAGGCATAACTTAAAGTTTAATGTGATCATTATACACTGTCGGGTGCAGCAAATAGTAGGATGAAGCTGTAAAACGTAACTTACCTATTTTTTTTTTTTTATACTATATGTCTAATGTTAGTTTTTTTTGTCTATTAAGTTCATAAGCACACATATCAACTCGGAGAGGGATCGTCTTCGTACCGCCTTTCGCCTCCCCGTCAAACAGGCGTCAACCTAACGTAAGCACGTAATCAAAACGGATCAGCACCTCCGATACGTCGACTCGGCTACGGCTAAGCGACGCCGCGCTTACGGCTCGCTGACCGCTGGTTGATGGTGCTGCAGACCGCGGGAAGGGTAAGAGGGGCAAGGTTGGACGAAGAGACTTAAGCTCGGGTACGGAGAGACGTAAGCGCAGAAACTGCAAGTTGACCACGCACCGCACCGCACCGCGGTTCGTGAGCTTGTCCCGAGGCGAGGCGATTACGTTACGGTTCCGATTATTGTGCGTTGCAGCAGGGAGTTCCATACAAAGAATACTGAATAGGTTGATACGTTGACGATCCCTTTCCGAGTTGATATTTATGTGCTATTTCCTTTAAGTATGCATGAATTTTCAAATAAATATATTTTTTATCATATCTATTCAAAAAGAGCAAGTGTATTCTTCGTAAACAGGGACTAAAATAGCTCTTTAATCTCTAGGGACTAAAAGTGATTTGAATTTGGAATGTGGATATTGTTAGTAAAAGTTCCAATCACAAAAGGGATCAATCACGAACATTGTATGAACAAGTAACAGGCTGTACGATAAAGTAAAACGCGCGCGAGACAAATCTAAAAAAAATTGTTACGATGCACTTCCATAATTGTTCAAATATAAACATAAGCCTCTAATTATTTCAATGTATTACTCCTGTAATACTATTCTTATTCATAAGTTGCACTTACTTATTTTTTCAAAGAGGGTGATAAAAAGTAGAGTACAGAGGCCAGCACATCAAGTTACCCCAAGCTGTCAAATTTATTTGATAGATTTTCAACTTTAAAACAAAGGACTAAAGTTCATATTCAATTGGGAAAATTTGACGGATTGGGGTAGCTTGATATGGTGGCGTCTGTACATAAGAGGAAGTGTGAAAGTGGCACCGGTAACTGAAAAGTTGCGTGGAAATCGGTTGTCATGGTATGGGCATGTGTTGCGGAGAAATGAGGAAAATGTCGTGAGGAGAGTTTTGAGTATGGATGTCGATGGCTATAAGGTATAGGGGAATATGTATGTAGGGGAAGACCAAAGAAACGATGGATGGACTGTGTGAATGATGATATGGTTAGAAAGGGGGTGAGTACCGAGATGACGACAAATATAGAAGTATGGAAGAAAAATACATGTTGCGCCGACCAGTAATAAATTGGGATAAGGGCAGGAGAATGACGATGATGATAAAAAGTAGAGTGTCCACTTCGGAAGCGACACTATTTCAAGCTCGAGTGATGTACTTGGAATCCCTCGCCGCGCTCAGGATTCTACGAACACTCTCACCTTCAAAATAGTTGTTTGCTCCCTTGGCAAATAATCACACGCCTTTTTTCTCATGGGTATGCAGAAACTACAGAACGCCACCTGCTATGATGCTTACATGACATACTAGTAAATTATTGGAGTCAGTCACTGTTTTTTTGCTATCTCAGGCAGTCACTGTTTTTTTGCTATCTCTTCATAGAATGTGAACAAAACTATGTATCATTCTCCATGAGTAAAAATGTTGAGGATAACGAGAGAAGGAAGATGTTAAAATCTGTCAAGTAAATGTAGGTGGATCAATGATAGCTATTGCCATTCTAAAAGGCATGAAACTGTAGTTTACAACTGTACATTTTGATGGAAAAACGAGCCGCGAACTGTCTCGTCTGCGTAAGTTCCTAGCCTGTAACACTCACTTGAAATGCATGATATTTACAGTCTTGAACTTGAACAGCCGCCTGCAGTATTCATTGATCTGCTCAGCGGTGAGATGCTGCGTCTTCCAGCTGGTGTTGATGGTTTCGACCCTCGGGGGAGGCATCACGATGCCCCCTGGCAAGACCACAGGCTGCCGAGCCAACGAGACTTCCTCATTCACATTAGCTTCTTTGATAACCACGGCCTCAATCGTGCTAGCCGTTTCGTCATCACCAGCCACTTCTTCTGGTTTGTTTTCAAATGATGCCTCAGGCCTCTCATCAGCAGATTCTTCAATTCCATTAACTTTAATTTCTTCCTCTCTTCCTCCAGCTTTGCCCTTAGGAAATGGACACAACATTTTATTCTCTGCCACTTCCTCTTTAATCGACGTATCTTCAAACTCTGCAATCTCACGAGTGACGTCATTACAAGCCTGGCTGATCTCATTGTTCTCAGATTTCACGTCTGAGTTGATGACCCAGTTGCCGGTACGGATCTGCTCGGCAATTCGCCTGTCGATCTCTTTTTGTTTGTCCTCCTCTTCAAGCGCGCGGCGGTACGCGAAACATGGTATGGCGCTTATTGGTATTTCGTGGCGCTGAAAATAAATTATCGTTTCAGTCGGATCGAATTAACTGACTTTCTTAACATAGAATTGGTTTTTCCGATCTATTATTGCGTGAGCGGAAAAAGAAACTAATTTATTGCGAGCTGTGAGTCCTAGGACGGTACAGGTTTGCTAAAACATCTGTAAAGATGGATGCTATTTTTGGTCATTCGAGCATCAGGTACCTTTATTTTACAAAAGTTTCCCTAATCTGTTGTGTGTAATAAATAATATGCAACTTATCTAACGTGTATCGTCTTTGTACTTCATCTGCATATATTTCAACACCACAAATTTCTTAATTTTTCCATGCGTACTTACCCTCGTATTTCCCTTGCCGAGGAAGTAAGGCTTGGAGAGCGTACAGACCCTGGACGCGCGGTGCATGTAGATCGGCATGCCGCTGATGTGGCGCACCATGATCCAGTCCAAGGGCAGGACTTCAAAGTGGTTTACGCCTTTCTCTGTAGAGCGGTAAGGTAAAATAGGCATACCATAGTCTATAATGAAACGCTGTTCGATGGTAAACGAACGAACTTCTTAAGAATGACTCAACTCATTAGTTTTTTTTTAATGCTCCTCATTAACCTTTCGTATGCCGGAACGTACATCTACGCTCAAAATAAGTTGGTGTTAGTCTGCCGGAGCGTACATCTACGCGTAATTACGTGACATCGAAAAATTATTTTGTGTGTGTAACCGAGAGTCATCGCCGCATACGAGAGGTTAACGTCCAAATAAGGTTTTTAGGGAAAGAAAATTTTGAGCATTCGAGAAAAACAAAGTACTTTTTTAAATGGGATTTTTGAATGAATATTGTTTGGACAGGACAACGTCTGCCGGGTCAGCTAGTTGCTAATAAATGTACAGCATGGCTGCGTCGAAGGTTCGTAATCATAATACGATAAATATAGTAAGCTGATGGTAAAATTATGTAATTTTCATGCTATAAAAGATGTTCAATGTAAACCTGTTGGCAACATCGCTGTAAAGATCAACCACCCTCTTTTCGCACGAAATGTACGCCAGTACTTCGGCATACACGGATTGCACTTCTCTCTGAAGTTGTAAGAAGGGGCAATTTTGTTTTTAGTTATGTAAACCAACACCTCTTTTAAGAAGAAATAGCTTACCTTCTAGAACAGTCTTCTGTCTAGTGATGTAAGCCTTCTCCTTCTGTTTGGGAGCTCCTTTGAAGTCGTCTGGGAGATCCTCGTCCAGCATTTTCTCGAGTTCCTCTTCTGGGAGACCTTTGGATACATCTATGAGTTTTACTAGCCTATCATAATAATTAAAATTAAATACGACACTATTTTGTAATTAAAAAGAAAACATGTTTTGAAATTGAAAGCCGTTTTGATCATCCAAGAATCAGAAGAGTCAGAAGTTTTGAAATAAAAGTGAAGGGCAGAAAATTTAATTGATACCGATCCTCTGTGTCGTATTTAGGACGATTATAGCTTTGCGGTTTTTTTATTATAAGACAATATTGTAAAGTTTATATTCCCGGGTGTTTTAGCACAGGATAGCATGTAAGTATACAAAAAGAAACTGATTAAAAATTATAAATGGAAGAGAATGGGATATTAAATAGCAGTCGCATTTTAATCAGTAATATAACTCAGTCTATAATTTTATTCCAGTTAAACACAAACTTTTGATGTTCAAAAGTGCCTTCTATGTGCCTGTTCAAATAAAAGATTTGACTTTGACACAGAGAATTTTTTATTTAAAAAAATCTAGTTATAGCCAACATACAGTTCCTTTGTGCCCAGTAAGTGACGCGTAACCCTAGCTTCTATATAATAATGTATCCCATAGGAAGTATTATCTAGTCTGACTGATGCTAATTTATCACTGACAGATTAAATATGACTTACTAAATGTATTTGTTTCACAATATAACTCACCAAGGTGGCTTCCAACTTAAATTTTATCAAATCAGTATTGTGTATTCCCATTATTTAACTGTCTCCATTAATTACATAATTATGTAGTAACAAGATAAATTGAACAAACACATTAGGATAGTCATACCATGCAAGAATAAACTGAAAGACAAAACTACCGTCAGAGCTGTCGGATTCTTCTTCATTGCTGTCTTCATCGTTGGACTTCACTTCGTCCAGCACCTTGAACTCCTTCAGCCTCTCCAGCTCGTCAGGATTTACAAAGTTACCATAACTATCTTCACTACTAAACTTATCGTCTCCATTGTTAACATCATTGTCTACGGCCAAGGCTGGACTACTTGAGGCTTCATCATTGTTTATGGCAGGACTACATGCCGCTTTCCCATTATTTTTGGTGGGATTACATGATATTTCGCCATTGTTAAGCCTTTGCTTTTTAGCAGCTGGCATCTCCATTTGGACTTCTTCACTCATGTTATTCTGTCTAAAAATATTATTTGAAGTTTAAAATGCTTATAGGGTATGGATGAGTGAAGCCAGGATGCTTACTAAGTATTTTAATATTGAATGACTTATAATATTTTAATGTTAGTACATGTTGTTATACTTATATTCTGACTAGCACCCACAACTTCATCTGTGTGAAATTTCTTTTTCCTTCAACCAGCTTTATGTATAGATAGATAATTCTTGTAAACATGCACTCGCAATTAATATTATTGTCAAGTAGGTAAAGCAAATTGTTATTAAAATTTATAATGCAACACTTAAAAGTGAAAAAGGATTATTAAATCAGATATTAATGGCTCCTGGCTTAACTCATCATAAATAACAATATCATTCATACACAATACTCAATACTGATACATAATTTGTGACACCAATATACTATAGGTAAATATACTGACTGTAAATATTCAATAAGTAGTCATCTATCAAACAACTTCTTGCTGCAAGTACCGTGGAGACTGTGACGGCAGACATTGTTACCAAAACAAAAACTACTTATGTAAATTTATTACCTTTCATGTCACACAGAAAGTATTGATTAAATATTACTCTACTGTTGAAAACGAGGACACATCCGTATAGCGGGTACATCAAACAGTGGATACTTCAAAAGGAATTGCATAAATTATTATGTCAAAGTACAAATTAAATTCATAAAAGTATTTCTGCAATAATAGTGTCAACTGACACCAGAAGGCTTTTACCTTTGAGGTTATTCACATAAAACTAAGCCCAAAAGTTGTTGTAAGATCGTCCACAACTAGCGATGGCACTTAAAATCCAATGTGCAACAACAGTTGGATTTCAACCATCGCTCGATGTAAACTTTCGTTAATTCTGTGACCGCGTGTAAGGCGAGCGCTACGGCGCGAAGATGTGGCAGAGTTGCGACAGACTAGGAGCTCTGAACGTTCATACAGAGTCTAGTTTGTAGCAAAACCGCTTTAAACACCCGCAGGATAGCACCGCGGGCAGCACTGCTAATGCATTCCTGTGTTCTCTGCAAAGACAATTTGAGACTTCTGTCTTGCAAATCGGTCAAATCCAATATCATTTAACACTTTCAGGGGCTAAGCACTGCAAACCACTCAAATACACTAAATAACTAAGTAAGTAACTAATAGAATATTATTGAAGCCTGACCGTTTTGCAAGATTGCAATAAATTGTTTTACTTACGTGACCACTCATGCACTCAAAATAATGAAAATACGCTTAAAAAGAATTTCCTTTATGTAAATGTTTTCGCCAATTCTGTGACTGCTTATCGTAAAACCTAGTTTAACAATTTACTGTCTAAAGCTTCAAAATATGAATAGAATTGAAATATTTTAATTAACAATGTTGTAAAAAAAATTTGCACCACAGCCTTGTTTGACAATTTGACATTTGAGTTTGACTCGATCACATCACTGATTTTATGATTTACGTTTCGTTTGCGATTGCGAATTTGCGATGTTACTGTAACTCACTTCACAACAACCACTTGTTCCTTCAAAAACTTATTCATCAATTTCATGAAAACGTGATTATAATTAAATGAACAATAAGCTATGTAAATAGGCACGATTATAATAAGTTAGATACTTCAATATTGTAGTATATAGGCGAAAAAAAATTAAACATTTATAGCAAACTCTATAAAGTGACAAGTAGAGCTGTGAAATGAAACGTAACTACAACAATCGGAAATAGTGATTCCGCACGAAAAAATATGTTTTTAGACGGTAAAAACTTTTTTACACAAAAAAAAACAACCGACTTCCAAAAAACAACACAACGTAATGAAAAATAACTTTAATTTCGGAAGTCGGTGTCGTTGGTAACGCATTTTCGTTTTTTATACCGACTTCCGAAAATAAAGTTATTTTTCACTTTGTTGTGTTTTTTTGGAAATCGGTTGTTTTTTTTTTTGTAAAAAAGTTTTTATTTTTCACTTAGTGCATTGAAGACACCGACTAGAAGAATCGTCAAAATTCGCATAGAAATGCCGGAGATGCAGTACATTTATGCATAGGTATAACTTCGTACATAAGAATAATTACCTAATGTATTATATACTAAAACCTTCCTGAAAGTATGTAGATCACATTAATAAAATGATGATCAAAATTGGTTCATTCGTTTTTGAGGAAATCGTGGACATACAAACATACATACGGGTCAAATACAGAACCTCCTTTTTTGAAGTAGGTTAAAAATGGAGGAATTTCCAAGTTATAGCATGACGCATGTTACTGGCGAAAATTACGTTATCAAATGTATTAAATGTACTTATGTATAAAGTCAGACTTTACACATACTTAGGTACGGCGTTTGTTGCGTTTCTGCATTCCGGTAATTTGTCCAAGATTTGTCATGATTTAAATAATATTCATGAAAACAACTGTTAAATTTTATTGGCCCAGTTTCAGGACTCGTATGACATCCATGTAAAATAAGGTAAATCTCATCGGAAGGTAGAAACACTTGCGAGGACATTATGATTCTATTCATTCTATGTTGATAGCGGAGGGGTGCATCTCTGTCTAACTACGGTGCAGTTGGTAACCGCACGCACGCCTTCACACTGGCAATGTAGACTTATGTATCTATAGCAGGTATACCATACTTGCGTATCGATTGAAATGGCTAGCTACGAGATGATAGATATCTAAATACCTAGTAGTAGTAAACTGCCATTACTATTGCGACATCCGCGTATCGGCAAGCGTTGTATGGGACACCCCCGGCTAGACGGGCCGACGACGGAAGTGGCTGGGACAGACTGGATGCGGAAGGTGGTGCTGGATGGGAGAGAACTATGTCCAGCCATGGACTGCGATAGGCTGAGTTGATTGACTACTGAGACATATGCACGCTATCAAATTGTTACCTTGGACCTTAGAGCATTTAGTTGGTTTAATGCTCTAAGCCTTGGACCCATAGTCGTGGCACGAGCTGGTAGGTAACTGATGCCTTCTCTCAGTCATCTGTTAGCAAAGGCATACCTACCACTTCATCAATGATATAAGACGTGGAAAGGCGAATGTAAGGAGAGATCGTAGTCTGTAATTTCAGGCGTGGCGTCAGGTGCCCACGGGAATAAGGCGTGGCAATTATAATATGTGTAGGTAACGAAAAACGATGGATAAGCTTTAGAAATAGCGTGATCTACAACCGCTTGTTACATACGTAGAAGTCCTTCCAAAACGTTTCAGCTGTTTTTAGGGTTCCGCACAAAGAGTACTTATAATAATAATACGGGAGGTTCCGTACCTCAAAAGGAAAAACGGAACCCTTTTAGGATCACTTCGTTGACCTTCTGTTCTCTGTCAGTCAAAACTCTTTATCTCAGGAACGTGTAAAGTTATCAAGTTGAAATTAATATAAAATACTCAGGGCTGCAATCCCTTGAATCAGTGAACATACAACGCTATCAAAAGATACGGGCGTTTATGTTCCGAAATCAAAACCTATAGGGTACTTCCCGTTGAATAAGCTAGAATCATGAAATTTGGCAAGAACATTGATATATATGTTACACTAGATTAGCAATTACCTCACCACGGCGTTGCCACTAGTCTGATGGCCACAGCCATCAGCGAAGCTAACGTCAGTTCAGTGCTCTGTGTGACGCCAACTGAAGTCAACCGAGTGACATACGACAAAAAATGTCGCGAAAGAGTGCGATTCAAGATCACAAAAACATAATAAATTAACCGGAATTACTTTCCACACGTAAATTAATTGTTTCTGTGTTTATATCAACGTAAAAACGCATTAAAATGTAGATTTTTGTAAATTAGGTTCAGTGTTACCACTAAAAACTTAGTTTTAGTTTCCCACATTAGTGGGAGTTTTTAATTTATGGAATAAGTGATTTTAAATATTTTTTAATAATAACAACGTAGCAGGGTGCCTAAAGATGCAGCACGCCGTGAAAAATGGGTGGAAATAATCCGATTGCTGAGAAAAGAGACTGACTGGCTACCTAATTTCATTAATAATAAAGAAAAAATATTCAAAAAGAAAATGTCTTAGTTATTTTCATTATTTATAAACTTCTATAACACATCCAATAAGAAATACATAATTCAAATATTTAAAAAATAATTTAACTTAACCCAAAACGCTTTTTATGGCTTAAAATGTTGGGTAAAATTTCGCATGGGTAGGCAACCCCATCCCGTCATTGCATGTTTATACTGCGGTCTTTGTCTAATCTAAGTGACGGTATTATTCTTACGACGTGTGTAAGTGAGACAGATATATGTTTACTTTTAAATGTTTAGTGGTTTCAAAGCTACGTCGTCGCGTTTATAAAGTGGCTACACTTTTTTGACACATTTTATTGAGGTTTGCTTCTCTAGTTATATAGCTCAATGGGCAAGAAGCAATGTCATGTAGCACAAGTGAAGGAAAAAATCCGAAAACCGTAAAGTAGTTACAAAACGTTGTAGTAAAAAAACAGATTTTAGGTTCCAGCATTTAGAACGAAAGCTGGCCCCAAAATAGTTGGGAAAAGGAACCTAGGCAGACTATTATTCTCTTTTTGTTGTTGGTGAAACTGACGTCCTGACGTCTGAGTCCTGAGTAGATAGAGAATGAATGGTGATGGAATCGCCCAAAAATAAAATTGCCATATTAATTTATTAAATCACCTTTATTTTCCATAGAGTAATTAAAATGTTTTAGATCTACAATTTACCGAGTACTACACAACACAAGTCCTTAGATTTATTATTACCTGTAAGCACAGAGATTTAGACACAAACAAAATACATCGAAATAATATTTTCACTTACAATCTACGCACATTATCACAGTGGTTTGCAGCAGTCGAAACATTCGATGATAGCTGCATACATTTTTATCAACCCTCATTTCTTAAAAAAAAATGTGACAGCCTTAATTATTTTTGTAACAGAATAGGTAGTAAGCAAATGGAGTAACGTAAACGTTCCTTATTTTTTATAAAGTCTACATATAAAGTTTAGTTTTATATTTTTATTACTATTTCAATAGTGCTGTGACATAAATTCAATTAACATACTTATAGCATTTTTGGATCCTAGTTCTTTAACGCGGTTTGCGGTAGGAGCTGACTGGTGGAAATCGTCACGTAACGAAAAAACATAATGGCCCCGATTCTGTTGTTCACAAACTAAACTAAATTTAAGTTCAGTGCATCTTTTTCTCTCTATTTCATTAAGAAAAGGACAGAAGATAAATATTAGTTTAGTCCTGTTAAATTAGTCAGCGCCTGACGTAAATTGACGCATTTTTAATAGCCAATTTTTTAATCACGTCTAAACTTGTCTATGGATTATCTAATTTGACAGGACTACACTAATATTTATCTTCTGTCCTTTTCATAATCAAATAGAAGGAAAAAGGTGCACTGAACTTAAATTTAATTTAGTTTGTCGGGGCCAATGCCATCTCCATGCAACTTTCTCTCGATAGATATAATTTTCATAGTTTTCGAGGGTGCTAAAGGCGATAATGAGGTCAAAATGAAAAACCAAGATAGCGGCAACAGACCATAAGGAGCTACTAACAACTTATAGGTACTACATGACTCCGTATAAAAAAAGCGTATTAAATTCACACTTTCTCCGGTGTGAGTGCGTGCGACCTGCGACTGCGAGTATCGCGTAAGGAAGTTCGTTCCTGACGGGAGTCCCCACCCGCACACATTTCTTATCACCATCGTTACGTTTACGTATGTGATATAATTTAGTGAATGAAACGTCCCTTTGTAATTTGACGTTTGTAGAGTAGATGATGCTTACTGACTACAATATATAAGCATTTGCACTCCATTACTTTACTATTCTGTGGTTTTGTTTATTTTTTTCTACACGTATTTGTTGTTGTTTTTAAAGACATTAACAAGTGGGGGTTCGACATTAAGATTATAGCCACATTTTTATTACATTAATTATTAAAAACACTACGCTTATATGAAGGCTACACAGTGAATAGAACACACTCAGTGCTTTTGTTAGAGAACATAAATAGACATTGGCCCCCATTCTGTTGTTCACAAACTAAACTAAATTTAAGTTCAGTGCATCTTTTCTTTCTATTTCATTATGAAAAGGACAGAAGATAAATATTAGTTTAGTCCTGTCAAATTAGTCAGCACCTGACGTAAATTGACGTATTTTTAGTAGCCAATGTTTTAATCACGTCTAAATTTGTCTATGGATTATCTAATTTGACAGGACTAAATTAATATTTATCTTCTGTCCTTTTCTTAGTGAAATAGAAAGAAAAAGATGCACTGAACTTAAATTTAGTTTAGTTTGTGAACCACAGAATCGGGGCCATTCACGAATGAATAAATGCTAATTTAATTTAGTGACCATTGACCCAATTTAGAATATTAATTTCTTGTAGAGTGGCTATTTAAGAGCAGTTTAGGGAACAAGTCGCTAGATCTATTTTACTATTGTAGGTGAAACACACCATCATAGCTATTCACAACCGTTTGATACGCTGCCGTGCGAATTTTATTAATATTTTATTAATATTAATATTTTATAATATCATAAGAGTTTTCTAGCCAAAGGCTGTTCACAAACCTAAAACCCGATATGTTGTCAGTTTAAATACGCGGCCGCCATTCTTCCAACAGCTATTTTCCTGTCAGGAGCAAGTCAAATTAGTGATGATGAAAATGTGTAATTTTTGACTCTTCATCCTTTCGAATGGTTGCAAATAGCTATGTTGCAAGGAAATACATCAAGGTATTAGATGATAATGCTTTTTTATAACATTAAAAACAGTGGCAAAATGTGAATTTGCTCATATTTAAAAAACTTCTTCATTTAAAAAGACATACAGATCATTCAAAGTTATTTTAACTGTGATTTTGCATCACTGTCAATATTACAATGATCTTTAATCTCATGACAATAAGGTAGCTGTTGGGTTGCTGCAACTATCAAGTCTGTCAAAATCACAGTGATCTTTATTGTTGTTGTAATAAGGTTGATGTTGGGTTGCAGCTGTCCGAGATAAAATAACTGTAAAAGTATTCACTAGGTGCACGGCCATTTAATGACACAAAGTTATAGAAAAAGCCATGGTTTTGTAGAGCGTCATCTCTGTAACTCATACATGTGTGACAGTCTGTTCCTAAAGCTACATGTGCCACAATTATCAGTAGCCGGGCGCTGGGAACTGTCTTTTTTAGTTAGGGAAGCTGAAAGGAATCTTATTTGAGGGTCTTCGCTACTGATAGACACAGATAATCAGTGGTCGGAGTAGGTAGAGCTGTTTGGGGTGAATGACCGCAAACATTGATGTTAACATGGATATGTCTCTGAAATCCCGGGATTTTGAAATAAAAGTGTATTATCCATTTAAATATAACGTTCCAATTAAGCACTGACAAAATAAACTACTTAAATAGTTGTTTTTTTTTATTTCGAGAATTCCCGGGATTTTCGGAAATACTTGGCATATCTATGTTGTGTCCGCATGTAGCAAATAACAAAAGTACCTCTACCTACTCCTATAAAAACTACTTACACAATGTTTTTTTAATTCCGAGAATTCTCGGGATTCCGGGAAATATTTGGCATATCCATGTTATGTCCGCATGTCGCAAGTAGCAAAAACAGCTCTACCTACTCCGACCACTGCAGATAATACAATAAACAGAGAGAAAGAGAAGCTTCCGCTTTCTGTCTCTCTATCACACACACATCCAGCCTTATCACATAAGCGTAGTTTGAGCCAGCTGTCCCTAGCGCCGACTGCGGCGCGGCTTGGGCGGCGGCGCCACAGTGACCCGTGCGCTCGCCAGCTCGTCGTGCGACGCGCCCGCTTGTTGCTGCAGCTGTCCGCGCGCTTCTACAAAGAACATCACGTCTCGGAGTTGTTCTTTTAGTTCGGTTACCTGGGGGACAATTATTATTATTATTATCACACATTATTTTTCTTTTGTGACCACAATAATATGTAATTAAAATGATAAATGATTTATTTTCTAAAAGCTTTTACACGTCAATATTAATTTTTTTCTAAACTAGATGAGTTCGGCGTTTCCTATCTGACTATTCTGAGGAGAAAGGCCGAAACAAACTCAGAGGTCACAGTCTCTTTTAAAGTCCAGACAAAATCTTGGTCAGATCATGTGAAGACCATGTAGATTGGTGTCTGAAATGGTCTTTTGAGGTAAGAACCACACAGATTGAGCGGACCTGTCCAGTCAGTGCACGAATTTGTTAAAAATCGTGCAGCTCATCTGAGAACTTGAGGAGCATGAGAAATGGAAAGGTTCTAAGGTTAAATGCATAAATCTCATAGAATGTACAGTCCGATGCAAACTTTATGGCGGCTCTAAGCACGAGGCGAGTAGCTGCGCAGTAACAAATTCATGTGACCGCGGAGTGTGTGTGCGCAGTGAGTAGCGCACTTCTTCGAAGCTTCATTCAGAATGTGTTGCGTTTCATCTCTTAAATGTTTAAAGGCGATGTCATCGGCAAAGCTAAGATGTGAGATTTACTAGGTGTTCTTGTTGATTCCCAGTGTAGCGATTTAAGACGTCTTTCAACTCATTGGTGAATCGATTCTGGATTACCACATCACCTTGTACGTCCTTCTACGTGAATAAGTGGGTGGCATATTTGTCGGGTAACTCTCCGTCCGATCAGGACCAGGCCCGTGCCGGACGGCGCGTACGTGTTCCACGCGCGCCTCAAAGAGATGTCAGCATAAGGAAGGGGCCCGTAAGGGCCGAAGCCTGCCGGGGCAGCGGGATTGTCCGAAAGGGTTACCGCTACCCCGGAACACAAAGGGCTAAGGAAGGAACACGGGTGGGTTTTAGTCAGTAAGAGTCTGACATTCCCTTCTGCTCCACCCAGAGCGGGAGGGGTCATTTGATGATTTCCCATCCACAAAAAAAAAAAGACGCTAATACGTCTACATGTGTTGACTACTGTATCATGGGAGTTAAAATTGTATGCAAGTTACTTTTAAGCAATTCTGAAGAAGTAGTGCTCAATGCTGTGTGTTCCAAAAAATCTTGGAAAGAAAATGAAACTATTGTTAATTAATACCTCTTTGACGAAGCTCTCTTCCCGTATCTTAGCCCTGGCTTGCCACTCAGCTTGGCTGTTTGCTAGAGCCGCTGCCAACCCTCTTTCTTCAGACAACTCGTTTTGTAATATTGATAGTCTGCAAAAAAAAACCGATATACTATTCTGCGTGTCATCAGAAGTTATGTGTAAATACAATATCTTCTATTGTATATATCCAAGACGGTGATGGGGAGCGAAACACATAAGTATTCTTACAAAAACATTATCCATTTATGAAGCACCTATCAAGAGTTGACAATAAAATCGTGTTTTGTGTTACTGGAAACTTTAATTGTTGGCAACATCGCATACAGTATGTGTAAGAGGCTCTTGGCTAAATAATAGCAGCCGCACGAGTCGATCTTCAAGGTTACGCTAAGCCTGCCGAGGTCGGTCCGTGGATGGGTGAACCACCATTAACATACCAAGACCCCTCCGTGCCTCGGAAAGCACGTTAAACAGTTGTCCCGGCTTTCGTTCGTGGATCTTTGACATTCGTTACGGGTAGTCAGAAGCCCGAAAGAGTGACAATCAGTCTTACCAAGGGGTATCGTATTACCCAGTAACTGGGTCGTGAAGGTCAGATAGGCAGTCGCTCCATGTAAAATACTGGTATTCAGCTGCATCCGGTTAGACTGGCAGAGAGACAGACAGGCAGGAGGGGCTGGTTAGGCAGAGAGGAATTGCATACAGTATGTATATGTGAACAATGTTTACAGCAACAAAAAATATATTGCTTCAACAATGTTGCCAACTTCTGTTTACTATGAATTTTTAGCATTAATCAGAAGGTCCATTCTCGTATTTTAAAATGTTCAAAATCTAGTCGCAATCTCATCTCAGCGACAAACAAATGTCAAAATATAGGAAAATTAGAGGTATTTTTGACACATTGAGACTGAGATCAGATTGTGAACGTTTTTAAAATTACAAGAATTGCCGCTCTGAAAGCTGTAGTCTGACGGTATACTGAGTTACTGACTTGTTGGTAACATGATGCAGCTTCCTCTCGAGGGTCTTGTTCTCTTTAGTGAGGGCAGTCACTTGGTCACTCAGCTTGGAGGAACTGGCCTCCGCCTCTGACGCTCTGAACCGAAGCTTTTCCACTTCGTTGATGTGTTCTGCTTCTAGTCTGTGGAATAATAGAGAAATTAACACGGTGGTCTATGATAAAAGAACAGGTTAAGGTGATTGCGCAGTGATTACCGCGAAATTCAAATTTTCTTACGTTTTTTGCAATTAGCAGGTCAGTGTCAGTTCAGAATCATATTTTGATCAAGAGATCAAAATATGATTCGCGACTATAACAGGTACTTATTCACTGAATTATAGTCGTTAGAATCATTAATACATCTTTCTAAGTTAGATTTGTACCACAAGAAGAAATCTCCTAGGGAAAAGTGTTTATGGTACAAATCTCACTTATACAGATGCATGAATATTTCTAATGATTATAATTCTGTAAATACGTACCTGTTATAGTCGCGAATCAAATTTCGATCAAGATACAACCTGACACTGACCTGCAAATTGCAAAAAACGTAAGAAAATTTGAATTTCGCGGTCTACCACTTCCCATTCACCTTAATAGATTTTGGGGTAAATCTTTTATTAAGGCCGTTCAAAATGCCCAGTACCATTAGTAACTTAGATGGACATTTTTGTCGACTCATAACTCTCAGTATATTGTTGCTACTTACTTGTTCATCCTCTCCTCGTAGAACATCCTCTGACTGTCCAGCTGCTGCGTCAATATGTACGTGAACTCCAGCTGGGCCGAGTCCAACTTCTCCCCTCCACAGGCCGAGTCCTCAGAAGTTAAGCCCCCTTCTGCGGCCACTAGTTTCCCGTCGGCTTTGTTTTGGACCAGACGGTGGACGAAGTTGTCACCTGGACAAAGGTAAGGAGGGTTAGAAGAGATTATGTAAAGCGAGGAAAATTAATTGTTAAGTTTTTTTTCTTTTTTTTTTCTCCTTGGCAATTGAGTCGCTGTCGACTATTCTGCCTGTGTCACGTTGAGATGACAGAGCAACATAAATTGTCCGTATATTCAAATCACAACTTTTGTATGAAATGGAAAATTAACGTATGGTGTTAATTTCCATAAGAATAAATTTTCCTCATTGTATGTCTCTGAAGGAAAGTTTATTGGACGAATTGACTCGACACTATGCTTTTTTTTTTTGAGGATGGGAAATCATCAAATGACCCCATTCTGGGTGGAGCAGAAGCATGGAGCAAAAGAAGTGAGTGCCAGACTCTTACTGACTAAAACCCACCCGTGTTCCTTCCTTAGCCCTTTATGTTCCGGGGTAACCCTTTCGGACAATCCCGCTGCCCCTCGACACTATGCTAATTAGTTGATTACAGTTGAGATAGATTTTATTGTATTCTTAAAACTTAAGTAAACGAACCTAAAATGATCTGAGAGACATAAATAGGTATTAATATTTCCCACGAAAATCTTGAAAGTTAATAAACTAGCCTGCTTCAATGAAAGTCCAGTGGTTGCACTATGGCTTACGATGATACAAAAAAAAAAAACACTTACCCGCATAATCCCAGACTCTGTTTGATCCCAACTGTAGAGCGTATGTATGATTTGATGCTAAGAAATGTTTCGCTGCATGACCGCCTTCGTACCTAGTGTTAGAATTTAACAGCCGTTTAGTATAAGTAGGTTCATAAACTTTGAGAGAAACATCATGATTTGGTTCATCATTATTTGACTTATACAAGGTGTAACAGAATAAACGCAAGTTCTGAAAGTAGTTTGTTCATAATTGACTACAGAATCGATTTCAGTAACTTTTAATATAGGTATTTTTTCAAAAATGATGTATATTTTCATACTAACCGCCGACTGAGCCAAATAAAATTAAATCTTATTTCAAGGCAATAAGACTCAATTTAGAACCTTATTCGGGAAATAGCATAAGCTGAAGGGGGCATCCAACGTGATTCTAAGCAGCGATCAGCGACAGGATTAAAATGAAGAGAATATATTTCGAGGTAAGGTGTTCAACTGACCTGCCACACCCCACGTTGCCACATATGAGACAGATCCACAGCGCGCCAGCTTCCAAGCCCTCCAGTAAACCTTCAGCTACACCGCTTATGTTCTCCCGCGTCTCGTCTCCGTCTTCTTCTGTTTTAGGTGAAAAAGTCACCGATTAAATAATATTGTTTACATTCTTGATAAGAAAACATCATCATTTATCAATACAGAACACCAAGAGAGATTCGAAAAAAAGGTTGCACTCTATTTTAAACAGGCATTGATATCATGATTGGCATTTAAAAATTTATGACGCAGTTCTCATCATTCATTCATTCTCTAAAATCTTAGAAGAGAACTGGGCCTAGCATTGAACCCTAAAGAATGCCGCTAGCCACTGGTTAGTAATTTGAAGTGATGCTTTTCCAACAACATGTTTTGTTTTGCGGCTAAGTCAAGTAGTTAAGATATCAAGTACAATGATAAATCGAGTTAATAATCATTTGGTTTACGAACAATCATCATGTGATTAACATAGTCAAACACTTTAGTTAGATAAGTAAAATCAAAATATTTTATTTCACATAAACCTACATGGGCACTTATGAAACGTCAGAAGTGCGCGGTTCTCGATAACTCTTGTGCAAAAGTTCATGCTTCAAGAACCAGTGGTTTAGGCTGTGTTGTCTGTCTGTGAAATTAGGATTTTTATTAAGTAGATGTGCTCTTTTAAAATTAAGAAGGTTCGTCTACATACCTGCTAGTGCAGCCCTTTCACACTGGAAGCAGGTGGCCTGTCCGCGTGGTTCAGGAGTCTGCGCACAGCGACACACAGGACAGCGCGCGTCACGCCAGCGCACGAGGCACTCCGCGTGGAACGCGTGCGCGCACTGCACGCTCAGCACGCCTGCCACGCTCTCGTCCATGCGCTCTGCGGAGAAGAACAGAATTTAGCACGCAATGAACGTCAGAAAAGGAGGAAACAGACATAAATGTATAGGACCTGTCCCTGCCAACTAAAAAGGACCAGACATACGTCATTTGAAAGTTATTTTCATAACTGTTATTACAAAGCAGTAAATCTCAAATATTCGTAGGACAAAAGGTTTTGCCCCAAGGGTTTGCTCCCATATGTTTTATTTTAATTAATAAAACAAATGGGAGTTAATAATAAAAGCTTTTCTAATTCTAATCATTTAATGTCGGGTTGTTATTTAATGGTGCAGACATTTATTCCACCCTTCTTATTTGGTGTCTTCATATCACCTAGAACACAAAATTGTCTAGCTTATTTAAGGTATTTCACACCAAATTACCTAAACACACGGGGCAAGTTGGCAGCTCAGTGTGTGAGGGTGGAGGGGTGCCGTCCCTGGCCCACTCAACGCGCGACACCCACGCCATGTGGCACAGAGCGTTAGGTTCAAGGCTACTGTAGGGAACGCCGTCGAAGGTCTCGTGGAACTCCCGTGCTGCGTGGCTGTTGCGGAATCTGACAAAATAGAAAAGAGAAGGTATATGATGATAAGGATAAATATGATTAGAATGAGAAGAAACCTTATTTTAACTTATCTAATAATGCTATTGTTGAAGTTATAGAAACTACTCTTAGTATGCAAGGGGTTCCCGCTGCAGACAATTGAAGATGGCAAAAGAGTCTTTTTACCAATTGAATATATATATCTGTCAAAAGTACATACAAGTTGAATTCCAATTGCTATTGAATCTGTAGCTTCATGCTGGCGCTATTTCAGTTTTAAGATCTCTAGCAAACCTCATTGGGAATTAACAATGATAACAGTGAAATAAGTTTCTGTTGGTTTTCTAAAAAAATAATTTTGTATGTCTAATTGTGAGCAAATCCTGATCCATAATCTATACTAATATTATAAAGCTGAAGAGTTTGTTTGTTTGTTTGTTTGAACGCGCTAATCTCAGGAACTGCTGGTCCGATTTGAAAAACTCTTTCAGTGTTAGATAGCCCATTCATCGAGGAAGGCTATAGGCTATATATCATCACGATAAAACCAATAGGAGCGGAGCACCAATGAAGAATGTTTCAAAATCGGGGGATTTTTTTCCTATTGAGAGCTTCCGCTGCGTGCGCTGCGTAAACGGTTAAAGTTTCGCAAAAATCATATATGACAGAATTGTTCCCCTTTAAAAGCTTTAAAAAAAAGTCCGCGACAGCATATGTCTATCTTTTAAGGTTAGCTCACTATAACCTCTTTTATGCTAACCAAATTTGTTCTAAAATAATGCATTATTTGCGAAGGTGTTTTTATAAACATGCTATTAATCCTTATCCAAATGAATAAGTTATTCATCACATGTATTTAATTTTGAACAAAATTGCCTCTGACATCATTTGATTTCAATATATATCTTAGGAGATATCATAGTTTTAAAATAATACTAATAATAAAGCTGAAGAGTTTGTTTGTTTGAAACACGGTTTGAAAGCTCTAAATCTCTGGAAGTATTGGTCGCATATATAAAAATATTTTTGCGTTTGATAGCCCAGTTCTTGAGGAAGGCTATATTCTATTAAACTTGACGCTAGGACCCTTAGGAGTTGAGCAAAAAGAAAAAAAGTCTGAAGTTTTCGCCAAGCGAAAACGAAGTAATAGCGCGCGCAGGCCGGCGACACGTTGCGACGGGGTGGGTCGGGGAAACAAAAAAAATTTACGCGGACGAAGTCGCGGGCAGAAGCTAGTATAGTAATATAAGATAAGATTGACTCACGTAAACAAAGCCATGTAATGATCTGGTGAGCCATCTCTCAGTACTCTCACATGAGCGATGTCCTGTTGGCAGGCAGCTGCAAATGCTAGAAGATCAGGAGCTCCGAGGGCTCCAGGTACGGACAGCAAGCACAGGGTCTTGGCTTCTTCAGCTTCTTTCATTTCACTGAAATATGTCGAAGGTTATGATGACATAAGTTATTGGAAGGTTTAAAACTAGTAGTTATAAGTAACATTTATTGGAAATTCTAACAAATGTGTTGCAATCAGATCACAATGAAAGTGAATGACACATTTTATTAACAATATTTTAAGAAATTGTGTCATAGCCAACCAATGATGAAATTTTACTGAAAATACGTCTCACAGCTGAAGATTATTTCAGATTCAAGATGACTATTTGGTAGGTATCTGTACATCAAATTAAAAATAAAACTAAAATTAAATTAAAACTTAATTTTAAAACTTTTAATTAATATTAAAACTTACTTCTCTTTATAAAGATGCAGCACTCCCTTAGTGACTTCAACCAGAGGGTTTCCACAAAAGAAGCTGATGATATCCTCATCCTCTGAGACACTGTTCTCTGGAGGAGAACGCCTGGAACTTGTCGGAAGGATCCCGGTGTCCGTGTTAGGGCCTGTGAGGACACTGGCATATGTTTCCACAGTTATGATCTTAGACTCCCGAGCTCCACGGTCTTTTCGTTTCTGTTCTTTAGCAGCTTCTAGGAAACATGTTAGATAGTCAGAAGGAAAGACACGATACATGTTGTCATAATACATGGTTGGCACAGGATGTTGAGGTAAAAACAGTGAGCAACCAAATTGATAGATTTTCGAATTAGCTTTTGACCTGCCAACCTATCTAATTAATGTTTATTATTCCATTGGTTTACACAAAATTAAGTTTGTAAATAGGAAACCTATGAAATATCAAAACAAAACCATACTACTTTAATTTTAATAATATTAAACTCAAATTATAATCAGCAACTGTATCTTAAAAATGTCCGTGTATTCTCTATTGTGAACACCACGTCGATTCGATGTTTTATCTAGCCCAACATCAATACAGCTGTTGTTGCATTGTTTGTTCCGACTTTTGGCAGCATTATGAGTCAATCAACTTTTGTGTAAAGCGGTCATTTGAATATTTCTTACCCATTTCAGAAGGACTATCGCCCATTTCAGGTAGATCTTCGTCGATTTCAATACGTAGGACACACAAAGACACGGACATTTACAATCGAATTATTTATTCAAAACAAAAAGGAAGAAAGGGCTTCATACAGCCTTTACACATCACTTGTTTTTATCAAAATACTACTATCTGTAATGCAAAATTAGCATGCTAATGCAAACAAAGCAATAAACTCGAGTTTAGTTTTAGAATCGCAGCACAATCAGATGACTATTGCTTGGACAAATAAAAAATTATCAATTTGGGTGATTTGGGGGAAATAAAATATGAGATAGCGTGAGCAAACACCATTGTGAAAGAAAGAGACGCAGAAGCAAATGTGCTAAAGATACATGAACATTGCAATACGTCAGCAAAAAATGAACAGCTACGTTTGACAGGACTTGTCTAACATTGACATTATTTTGAAATATTGATGTGACAGCCTGACAGAGTAAACAAAACATTGGAAAAGAATACAAAGATTTTAAAAAATATTTTTTATGATTTTTATAAACAGAAACTTATTGTCATTGTAGTTGCTATAAAAATTCAGAGTTTTTCTAAGTCTTAAAAAATATGAACACAAATAAGTTACTAGATTTATTCAATGTTGTTGGGCAAAATGTCAAACAGGTTTTCTGAACGTGTATCCGAATACAGATTCCAAAAGAAAAAAAAGACAGAATGTAGTTTCGTATTTTCAATTTTCATTGTAGTACATTGCGTATTTAGAAAATAGTTATGACACATTATCTGATACGAAATACGCAATTTGTATCAATTAAAAACAAAAGTCGTTCATAGTGGATGTGAAGTAGGAGTGAAGAAAAAAAAATTCAATATGGCTACAGATCATACGACGTGAGCTGTCAGCTGTAATAATTTTTGTTTCTTTGTGTTTATTACGCCTTTAAAAATGTTATGATCGTTACATACTCGCGAATATGGGTGCGAAAGACTCAAAACCATCGTTTATATCGTACGAGGATGCAGTGAAACGAGGTACGACGAGTGCATAAAGTTGATCTAAGTGCGTTGTAGGAATGTGATGAATATTGGTTTATTTTATTTGCAGTGTCTGATAGTGAGTTGAGACGTATACGCGAAGCGTTCAAGAGATGTGCCGGTGCGAATGGGACGGCCTTGAGCTTGGAGGCGTTCGTCCACGAAGTGCTGTGTGATGGAGTGCCCTACGAGGTGGCCGAGTGGCTGTACCAGGCTTGCGGAGGCACCAAGCGAGGTATCGCTTTCCGGGAGCTGCTGTGCGGGATCGTGGTGCTCACAAAGGGCAACATCGAGGAGAAAATAAAGTGAGTAGCATGCTGTGTGTCCCATGTTAGTAGTAAACAATTACATCACGGCAGTTATCAGATGATGTTTAATATATGTTGTTAACGCCAAAATATTCACTCGCTAATGATAACGAGAGAATCTTAGGCTCCGCAAGTACCAAATATTTACTTGATTAGTGGAGATAGCAGTAGTTGTTTTTTTTATTAGTAATTAAGTAAATAATGGGTTTAATTTATGTTGTTTAATGGCTGCTATTGGTTCAAATTATATGGTTGAACAAAGATTTAAATACATACAATGAGTTGTCAGTTTGTTGCAGTAGTTTTCCGAGATTGTATTCATCATGATATAATTGAATTGGTACTTAGAACTGACCACAGGGGATATTATTTTGTGGTTTAGCTTGTTAGTAATTTAAGATCTGTATGCATCATTTACTTTGTAGATGTAAAGATTATGTTTGCCTGAAAGACTGTTGAATTTTGATGCAGTTATAATTAAGTATATTTCTACACACCATAAAGTCCACTTAAATAAACCAACCTAAAAAGTAATTTTATTATAACAGTGTACTCCTATATTACTGAAGTTGTAGTACCTGCTAACATTCACACTCTCATATAATACCTATATAAATAAATAAAACTGAACCTGTTTTGTCTTGCTGCAGGGCAAAGGTCTCTTTCCTTTTTCCACTCTATACTCATACTTAATATGTTAATATTATTTTATGTCCTTGTCATCCTAATGTATTCATAGACTTAAGTATAGCAAATACATATTAATATAACTCATACTTTTGTTTATGGCCATTATACAAAGTGTTTTTAAAAGTGCTATCCTCTCTAAACTACCCGTCACGAGAAGCTATAAATTTTGTAAACACACATTCAGGGGTTTGCAACCTTTGGATTAAATAAAAAAAACAGTTTGTAATGATTATTATTTTTATATGGGGATATAATTATGTTAACACACACATCTAATTACTTTTGTCAGACGATTCCGAGTATTTTGCTGCATTGACAGTGTCAGCATGAACATACTTAAAAATGTTGGCCCAAATGTTTATTCCATGAGTCAAATGTGTGTTTGTTACTTCCTCACGCAAAAACTTCTAAACGGATTTGGATGAAATTTGGAACACAGGTAGTTTTTATCCAGGATTAACATATAGGATACTTTTTATCCCGATATTCCCACGGAATCGACACTTATGCGGGTGAAACCGCGGGGTGCCGCTAGTTAATAATAATCATGATGTTATGCAATCACTTTAGTTAACATGACAATGATTGACAACTTACAAGCTCACATTTGAATAAAAACACCACCACCACCACCATTCATGGTAAATAAATTTTCAAAGTATAGTTTTTCATCATTAACATCTGAGTCTTTTCCAGTTGTATTAAATATTTCTTTAATAATCATACTAAGCACATGAATTGGTCAGCCCATAAATAAAAAAAAAAAACAGAGCCAAAACTAAAATATGAATAAAACCAAATTACAAACTTCATAAAAATAGCAACCGAAACATCGTTATGACCAAATTAAGTACAATTTTCCTCAATTTATTGGCAAAGTTAATCATGATAATTTGGGTCCTGTAATTGTGAAGCATTAATGTTATGACTATGCCGACCGCACAGTGGCGCCCTCATCGTTTGTTTGGTTATTTCATACAATTTAGAATGAAAATGCAGAAAATAAGAATGTTAAGTTGTACTTCACAAGATTATATATTATATTATATATATATATATATATATATAATATAATATATATATATATAATATAATATAAAAAAAATATAAATATAAAAAAAAATATATGTTAATATTATTAGAAACGGTAGTTTTATATTGTTTAGTTTTATTATAATCCTTAAAACGGATACAAACAAACAGTGGCCACTATATTCCGTTTGCACCTGCCATCTCATCTCTGCACCATCCTTGGTTGACTGGTAGAGAATGCCTAAGGCATTAAGTCCGCCTTTGTACCTTTTTTGTGTGCGAAAAGATTAAATAAATAAATAAATTTGATTTTGAGCGTAATATCTAATTTTTTAACCCTATTTTGAGGGAAGTTGCGACGAATTTTAAATAACAAATGCTTATGATTACCGACAAATAATAAAAAAAAAAATACCAAAATAACTGAAGTTATGATTACTTGATGTCAAATTTTGAAAAAATCTCAAAGTATAAAAATTGACATATCTCTTAAACTATAAAACTTTAGCTAGGGAAAGTAAGATCTAATAATTATAAAATGACCTCCTCTATATGCGAATTTGCTATGGCGGGTTCAGACCCAGTCACCCTGTATATTTTACCTATCCATAATTTCAAAGTTTTGTTTTCGCTTTTTACTACACCCCTAGAAGCTCTTGGGGGTGTAGTAAAAAGCAAAATAGGGTTCTTTCAAGGAAAAACTGGTACAGTAACCTCTTTTTGGTGTTAACTTCATCATGACAGTAAATGATAATCCATTTGCAACAAACAACTAAATATAAACCAAAAAATCCTTTCATCATTAGAATCTTCAGCTGGTATCTGATTTGTACACCACATCATCTTTCACATAGTCCATCCATCGTTTGTTTGCTCTTCCCCTATTCTTATACCCATCAACATTCTAATCTAAATAGCCTGTATTATCCCACAGCAGAGCAAAAGCCTTCATCTCCCTTTTCATTCACATTTTTGATGTGTAAAAGTGTTTGTACAAACCTACCTACAGAAATAAATCATTTATAAGTAATAAGTATATATACTTATTACTTATATATAATAATAATATAATATTATAAAGAGGAAAGATTTTTATGTATGTTTGTAACGAATTGGCTCAAAAAGTACTGAACCGATTTTAAAAATTCTTTCACCATTTGAATGCTACATTATCACTGATTAATATAGGCTTTTTTAATTGCAAGAAAAAAATAAAATGTTTAAAAAAATAACGTCCACCCGTGCGAAGCCGGGACGGACCGTTAGTATTCAATATTTTCCTCACGACATTTTCCTTATTCCTCCCTATCAATTGCCCATGCGCATACCATGACAATTGATTTCCACGTAACTATAGTTATTAGTAAGATATAACCACCCCATTCAATTTTAGATTCCTCTGGACGCTCTACGTGAACAATCAAGGCGACAATGGCACGTACATATATAAGAGGGATTTCGCTCGGAATCTCCACCTGGAGTACACATCCGTTCCCCTCACTGGGTCACAGAGGAACGCTGAAATCCTCCTCAGCCTCTTCGGACCGGCGGACAAGGTCACCTTCGACCAGTTCAGGTCCTGGCTGCTGATACACAAAGATGCGACGGTTCTGTCCAAATGGCTGCTCTCGGAGGTGAATGTGGCTCAGGATCTGGAGACGCCGACGTTCTATCAGAGTCTAGCTGGTGTTACACATTTGGAGGAGAGGGTGAGTGGATTTATGCTTTATTTTTGTAATAATAAGGTTGGTCTTCTATGTGTTCGTTCAGGTTAAGGTTTTTAGGTACCAGAATTATAACCTCGAACGTCTGTTTATGGCCTAACATTTGTTCCCTACATATTTTGAAAAACAAAACACTTCGCTATGCTGTAATAAAGGTTTCCTAACAATTAATCGCGACAGACGTCACGAACTAATTTCAAAACAAAGCTTTCTTTGTAACAATATTCCAAGTACATATTACTCGACTTAGCATCACTCACGTTCAAAACAATGTCAAAAGTCATCACAAAAATCTTTTGCTATCATGATCATTAGCCGTGAATGATAAGCTAGTCCAAAATCGCATGATAGTTTCCGGGATCAATTTTCGACTCGATCGACAGACTATCGATAAAGCTGAACAATTTGTCGATTTATCCAGATCATTGATGTAGAGACTAGAGATAGGTTATCAATCGAATCGCTAGACATCTTGTTGTGACGTCAATGGACTAGAAATGCCTTTGGGAACTGGGCGAAACTGATAGGAAAGATGAAAGTCGGTCGAAATTATATTAAAATTGAATAAGTCCGCCTCTGTACATTTATGTGCTTGAAGTAATAAATAAATAGGTCTAAAGCCAAATGTATTCAGGATTGGACCAAAAGGAACAATGTTTAGGTATTAGAGATATTTTGCATGAAAATCGACGCAAATTAAAATGGAAGGATGAAGCACCATCTAGTAATCTTCATCAATATATTTCAGGCGCCTTCCAAATTCAAAGGTTTATTTTTTTAAAATAATACGTCCCTAATTTGTTTTAGTTCCCTTAAAGGCCAGTTATACTCTTCACAGATGATAAAAAGATACTTGTTTTGTTAGGGTACCTATCTTAGATTGTCTTTCTGTTCAATATCGAAATTACCTGGCAAAACAAAACCAATTGGAATTTGCGTAAGTAGTTTTATCTTATTTTCGCTCTGATTACATAAATCAATGTGCACAATTTAATTTATTTAATCGACCTTTGAAGTAGTCACGCATGTATCGATGCTAGTAATGAGTACTGTTCTGAATGCCTGAGTCTAAATAAAATGATTGAAGTTTAATCACATGAATGGATCCCTTTACGAATAAATCCTTCATTGAAACATGATTTTCGCTCTCGAACATTCAGCGAGGCTCTTATTTCTTGGAAGGAATAGGATGAATAAATGTAATGTCTCTGGATATATTTATGGCCGATTCTTATAATTTACGGACCGTTATTGGTTAACATTAAGACTCTTGTATAATAATGTACCAATAATGAAACAATGACCTCATTGCTTTGCATAGTAGACCCTCTCTATGGAAAAATTAGCTTTAGAATTTATTTTTAAGCCCAGTTTGGCAATAAAAAAATGCTGCCATTGGTAATCTTATCGATTCGTTTTCGTTTATAAGGGCCGAGCTTAGTGAAGTGAAGATAACCCTAGATAGGAACCGAATCAAATTCAAAACGATGTGAACCAATTAGTTTGGGCTTAGTCGATGAATGCCCAATTCGTAAAATGCCTAGCATTCTACAAATGGCTAATTCGCACCATCGCACTCTATCTCTTTGTGCTGTATGATTTCTAGTTTGTTTATTTTATCATCCTTTTTATCACAGAACTAGCTTCTGCCCGCGACTTCGTCCGCGTGAAATTTCTTGTTCCCCTGACCCACCGTGTCACATCGCATCGCCCTCCCGCGCTTTTACTTTGTTTTAGATTAGCGTTCTTTCTAAGGGTCGTAGCGTGATGTTAAATAGCCTATTCCTCAATAATTGGGCTATCAAATGCAAATAGATTTTTTCAAATTCGACTGGTAGTTTCAGAACTCCAGAGAGTAGCACGTTCAAACAAAAAAAAAAAACAAGCTTTTCAGCTTTGTTATATTAGTATCTAAAGATCTGTCAGATAAATGTCTCCCAAAGACACAATAGTTTTACTCTTAGATACCTACAAGAAAGAATATGGCTAACTATGTATGAACAAATGCATTTTGCGCACTTCGCACTTAGTCACAATTACCTCATTATCCATATACATGAGACATGTTTGTGGTATTTATGTTCAAGATTGTAAAGAAATCTCTGAGGGTCTGGTAGTAGCGACAGCTTATAGTAAGATGTATCTATTTTAACATGAGCTCAGCGGGGTAACACTAAATAAGTATAGCAATGCTTTTTGACAGTTTAAAAACATTCACTGCGTTATTTACGTTGTTTAGCAGGAAAATTTATCGAACATATGAAGCAATGAATTATCAATATCATTAAAAATGATTCAGATGGGGTTGATCGTGTGTTACACAATTATGGTGCAGGCTGTCAATATGAATTAATAACACTCAGGGGTTTATTTAAAAACGCTGAGTTAAGAGACGTTTAAACGTCAAAAATGTATGGTTTAACAGTAGCTAATCATTACTTAACTTTCAACAAAGCTTATAAATAAAAAGGTATAAACTTATAGTCCTTTCATCATACTCGTCATTCTTGTCTTCCCCATCTATACTAATATTATAAAGCTGAAGAGTTTGTTTGTTTGTTTGAACGCGCTAATCTCAGGAACTACTGGTCCGATTTGAAAAACTCTTTCAGTGTTAGATAGCCCATTCATCGAGGAAGGCTATAGGCTATATACCATCACGCTAAAACCAATAGGAGCGGAGCACCAATGAAGAATGTTTCAAAATCGGGGGATTTTTTTCCTATTGAGAGCTTCCGCTGCGTGCGCTGCGTAAACAGTTAAAGTTTCGCAAAAATCATATACCACAGAATTGTTCCCCTTTGAAAGCTTTAAAAAAAAGTCCGCGACAGCATATGTCTATCTTTTAAGGTTAGCTCACTATAACCTCTTTTATGCTAACCAAATTTGTTCTAAAATAATGCATTATTTGCGAAGGTGTTTTTATAAACATGGTATTAATCCTTATCCAAATAAATACGTTATTCATCACATGTATTTAATTTTGAACAAAATTGCCTCTGACATCATTTGATTTCAATGTATATCTTAGGAGATATCATAGTTTTAAAATAATACTATTAATAAAGCTGAAGAGTTTGTTTGTTTGAAACACGGTTTGAAAGCTCAAATCTCTGGAAGTATTGGTCACATATATAAAAATATTTTTGCGTTTGATAGCCCAGTTCTTGAGGAAGGCTATATTCTATTAAACTTGACGCTAGGACCCTTAGGAGTTGAGCAAAAAGAAAAAAAGTCTGAAGTTTTCGCCAAGCGAAAACGAAGTAATAGCGCAGGCCGGCGACACGTTGCGACGGGGTGGATCGGGGAAACAAAAAAAAATTTACGCGGACGAAGTCGCGCGCAGAAGCTAGTAGTTCAATATACAGATCCTTTCGGCATAAAATGTGAACTTCTCAAATAGCGAATTTCTCTTCCTAATTACGTTTTAAAGTGACAACTTCGCAGTGTCTAATTCTCAAAGGAATGAATGCAGCATACATAATGCATCTAGGAAAAGAAGAAATTACTGCCAGAATTGGAACACGGCAGGCTGATCGCAGGTTGTTGTCATATATTATGTAGTCAAGTGTTTACCAAACCTCTCAATGCAAACCCCTGGTCACCTGACTAGCATGGATGTCCCCTAAACAAGTGTTTTCCATTTCTCTTGTTATGTATCTTAAGGAAATCTTCCAAGCTCCTCGTAGGAAAACCCCGAGCGAAGTTATATCATCATCATCCTCAGTATCGAAACTAGTCAGATTAAATGCGTAATTGCGTAACCGCAAAGATTAATGGCGATGGTGACACACTTGCACTATTTGTAAACAATAGGTACCTTAATATTGATATGTAACTCATGTTTATCCGTTATTGTAACTGAGGATTAGTCACTGGTTGACGTTTCGTTAGATTTCCTGGGTTTACTGTACAATGAAGTTGTTTTTCAGCCAGTCCAGGCCTCTGGTCAATACCGCGAAAAATGTGTCGCAAATTGTGCCTAAGTGACACTGACGATGCCTTAAGCTGATTGATGATAAAAAATAGTTTGACAGCTTTAAAAACCTAAACAGGAGACCCCCTGTTCAGGTTTTTCAAGCTGTCAAACAATTTTTTACTCGCTAAGTATGAAATCCGTAGTTTCGGCCGATGCAGCGATGTTATGGGCGTTCGCTACTGCGTATCACCTACGGAAATAAGATAGCTCGGAGCCCGAACTAAGAATGAATGACAAAACGATTTGACAGTTGTCTGTACTCCCGATGTGTTTTTGCTTGTCCGAAAAAGTTAGTTCATCGAAAGTAGGGTTCATTCCAAAGTATCAAACTTCCTTTGGACGGACTCGTATCTTCGTTGACAGATTTAGAGAGTACGTCCTCTGGTACAAGCTCTTTTTCGCTTAGAGCGGTTCTGCACTACATCCGATCCGAATCCGAGAAATGCCGATCCGAAGTGACCGTAGTCCTATTTGTATGAGAGGTTGCGCATTAGATCCGAAGTCAGAAATCTATCCGTCCGACTTTAGAACATTCCCAATTCGGATTGAAGTCGGATCTTTAATTCGGATGTAGTGCGGAACCGCTCTTAGGCCCGTATTACAGAACGTCGCTCAATACTCAAGCATTACTTAAAACTAGATTCAAGCCATTTGATTGGTTGAAACTAGTTTTAAGTAATGCTTGAGTATTGAGTGACGTTCTGTAATACGGGACTTAGTCTGACTTTTGGGTAAATGATGGCAATACCCTTCGGGTAAAATATATTACAAGAAATCTGTAGGATATTTCTTCTGAACTTCAATGTTCAATGCCAAGAAACTATCTCATGTTGACATCCGTTAAAAAGTATTTATTCGTGATAGCAACCTCAGTACCTGCTATCAAAATATTCGCTGTTTACCGCCAATGTTTTTACAGAGTCTGTCACTTATTTACTATCTGTTTGAGTGCGTTATCTTGGCCGTACTAGCACATTTAACTTGATATCTTGCATGTAAATAATGTACTTAAATACGTGCATTTTGTTCTCGTATATGCGACGTAGTTGTGAAATCGCAATAGATATTGTTTAAAAATGTTTTCCTCTGTGATTATTTTGTTATAACTATAATATGTAGAACTATGAGCTATAGGGGTCGTCTAAGGGGCGGATTTAAATAAAAAAAATAGCAGCACGGGCGAGCACGGGTCGATCGAAGGTTAAGCTACGTTTGCCGCGGTCGGTTTGTGGATGGGACCGTCCATTACATAATAGAGACCCCTCCGAGCAAGCCTTTGGTTCCAGTCCAGCTGCCATTCGTATATTTTTAACAGTCTACGGGTAGTCAGAAGCCCAAAAGTCTGACAACCAGTCTTACCAAGGGGTATCATGTTACCCAATAACTGGCTTGTGGTGGTCAGCTAGGCAGTCACTCCATGTAAAATACTGGTATTCAGCTGCATCCGGTCAGACTGAAAGCCAACTTCAACATAGTTGAAAAAGGCTAGGCAGTTTGATTTTATATGTATGAACTACGTTGCTATCATCAATATTATGTTACCAGTAATGATTAACATAGCCCACCCCAGCAGGTGGCATTATTGATTAGCTCCAAGTCGTTTAAATACAACGGCTCCCCGCGACCTTCCCCAGGTGGCCACTTAGGGCATGCCCTTCGATCGTACCACGCTGTGTTTGGCGTTCCTTACGATACTTTTAGGATAAAACCGATATAAATAGACATATCTCTAGGACATTCACTGTCCTAACCTAGATATGATGATGTTCTTTAGACAGGTCAGGTGCGTCGTGCTGGCAACCAGCGTGTGTATGTGTGGGACAAGATTTATGAATGTAAACCATGCAGTTGAAAAAAAGTGCGCGTGCTAAATCCCCAGTACCACGTACTCTGGCTGCACTTAAGACTGTGCCGACCGCACAGTGGCGCCCTCATCGTTTGTTTGGTTATTTCATACAATTTAGAATGAAAATGCAGAAAACAAGCACGTTAAGTTGTGCTTCACAAGATTATACGTTAATATTATTAGAAGCGGTAGTTTTATATTGTTTAGTTTTATCATAATCCTCAAAACGGAATATAGTGGCCACTTTTATCCGTTTTAAGGATTATAATGAAACTAAACAATATAAAACTTAAATGCAATACGAGTACTTATTGCACGACTCATAATGCGAAGCATTAGAGAGCGCTTAACGATCGATTTTTTTTTGCCTCCAGATTAATTCTGTACTTGACAAAAATTGATTTAATGCAGTAGAAATGAAAAGAGCATCAAAATATTTCTATAAAAATCCCGTCAATCGAGTGTGACCCTGAAAACATTGTAGCTTGAGAAAAAAACAATTAATTGAGTCAATTTTTTTTAATAGTATCGTTTCACCCGTAGGGGGCAACCTATTGAAAATGGCTCTTTTATTCAAAGTAGTTTAATTATAATTAATAAAAACTAATTAATAATATTAATATGTGAGGAGCAGGGTGTAAAATTCCATACTCCATAGAAAAGGGAGGACTCTCCGACCAGATGGGTGTTTTGAAGCTAGTTGCGCGGTAAACTCTGCTTGCGAGATGCAGGATTTTGTGTGACGTCTGTATGACGCGTAGTTCGCATATGGCGTTTGTAGATTCCGCTAAATATCTATATCTATGGTTTTTTATACGATCAAATGAGCAAATAAGTCGTGCACTATTGTATTTTCTAAAATTTTAATAATCGTAGCAGGTGGCGTTCTGTAGTTTTTGCCTACTCCCATGAGAAAGAGGCGTGAGTTTATGTATGTGTGTGTGTGTGTGTCATCCATCATCATCATTTCAGCCGAAAGACGTCCACTGCTGGACATGGCCTTCCTCCGTGTGTATGTATGCTTCAATAGGAATTTCATTCATGTCGATGTTAAATTAATTTTCTAGTAGGTAATGCAAACAAAGCTGAGCTCTGAACTTGTCAAATATTGTTCAGATCCAGCAAGATCCAGTTAATATTATGAAAGTAAATATAACTCCAACTGGACAGTATTTGATCGCTTTCCTAATGTCAACAGAAAGTGACTATCGAACAATTTCATAGAGCTTCTTGTTTACGTTGTTGGTAAACACAATTAAAATCGACTATACAGTAATCGAGTAGGTTAATATTTGTATAGCAGTATCTCTAGCGGTTGTACAAACAATAAACTAATTTGTGGTTTGTTTGTTTTCATTTAGGTCACGCGATTATTTGATCATATGATTACAATCTAAACACATCGGTAATGTTAATGGAATTTAAAGTATTTCGGGGTTAATAAAAGTACAGATAGTATACCTAATAATCTGTAATAAATGATAACATGACGTGATAATGGTTCGGTAATTAAAGTACATCATCAGCCTATACTGTTCCCACTTCCCAGTGCTGGGATACGGGCTTCCTCTCTGTGAGACGGAATGGGCCGTAATCCACCACGCGGGCCCAGTGCGGGTTGGTAAATGTCACGTCTTCGAATTTTTGGTTCTAGGACATGCCGGTTTCCTCACGATGTTTTCCTTCACCGTTTTGAGAGCAGTGGTGATGATTTTATTTACACAAAGTAAAACGGCTGCCTGGGGTCAAACTCACGACCTACAAAGTCGTAAGTCGGGGCAGTTACCACTGTGCCACCACTGTTCTTAAGAGCCTACACTACCTCAGCTAAAATTCACTCTTTATCTCGTTCACACGATACTGCTCGCGGACTGAGTGAGAGCGAGACAGAGTGCGGTGC